>OU026148.1:34793286-35500123 GCA_907269125.1 Eristalis pertinax
ACTAAACATAAAACTGTCTCTAAAAACACCCACATTTTGATGGTTCATGGCGTCATCGCTTTGTGTTTGACAAACAACGATGACTGCCAAGTATTGCAGTGACAAAGGACCTACTAAATCCATGTTCTGCGTTCAGATATCTCAGAGTTCGCCAGAGATTCAGTTGGCTGACTGTCGAAGTTAATGACCCTAGGTTTCGATCCACCGCATTGAAGCATAGCAGCACGTTCCTCATGGTTGTCATGCTCATTCCCATTTTCTTCAGTTTCGAATTTACTCAATTCCATACTGTAGGACCCTCTACACTCGCGAGGGAACTAAAGCACCCAAGCTAGATCCGAAGAAGGAGTTTGCTGGGTCAAGGCGAGAGACATCAAAGTATTGCCACAGTCTTGAGTCGTACGCAAACAGAGCAAAGAAATATTGAAAAAAACTCAAAAGCACTCTCCATGGCATGCCCACCCATCTAATTCGCAATCAGAGATGAACTCCATACCAACACCCACTTGCCCCTGGGCTGCTTAATGAGATATGAATGACATCAAAGCATGACATTGTAACTCACCGCATTCGAATGATCTTGAGCGATGTCTTGAATTACCCATCAATCGACCAATCTAACAGCCGATGCGATATGCAATGATTCCCTCAATAAATCCAATTACTTCCTAATTTGAAACCACACTCTCGTCAGTCAACCACACCGCCACTGTGCGCTCCGCAGCACGGCCAAACGCAACAACTCCATTTGATAGCTTAATTTAATCATTGCGACAGCTGGGCCTGTAATTGGGTCACAATTCATTGTGACACGCATTAGAATTAACTGGCTTACTGATTCGGTTTTGGAATCATGCTTCGAAATATTGAATGACCACGGAATCGATACAAAGCCCATGATTGCGATGCACGCTCGGGAAGCGACTGCGACTGAATGAAGATCCAATTATTGTGTTCCAGATACACGGCCATAGGCAGAGGCTCCACTGAGTGGTGCGATGGTTTCCAAGCCAATTGTTGAATGTTGAGGAGCAAATTGATCATTCGGTGGAGCGCCATTGAAAGCCGAATTTCTTCACTTTCTCTCTCTCTCTCTCTCCCAATCACGCGATAATTGGAAGCATCTGTGGAACAGAATAAATGCACGCAACAAAGGTCACACTGAAAGGCGCAGACTATGCGATATAACAAGACGCAACACCATCCGCGCCCCACGCCGCCTTCATTTCGACTTGGACACCATTGCCCCTGTGGGTGGTAGTCGTAGAACGATAAATGCCCAATGAATGGCGTGTGAGAATTGATTATCAGACTTAATTGACAGGGTTAAGGTTAAATGACGTTGAATGAATTCTAACAGTGAGCATGAATATGACGAGTGTGCCGCCTAACGAAGTTACATATATGTGGTTATGTGCGCGAAAGGAGAACGATGGATGTGTTTGATGTGATTTGGGAAAGTTGTGAACTGAAGCCTGAAGAGGAAGTGCCGTCAATCTGTGTGGAAAATTAGTCGCCACGCAGGGGGCAACGTTCAGATGTGTAATCAGATCAGAGAACAGAGTAATTGAGCTTCCATTACAATCGTATGATGGTTGTGCATGCAAATGAATGTTGTGCTGAGCGGAGATCCTTTCAAATTGTGCGGTTGTTTGTTTACATATACTTTTTGGTTACAGCAACACTGTGACTATGGGCAGGAGTTTGAGTTGGGCTTGTACACGGTCAGATGATTCCCCAATGGAAGTATCTAATTATCAGGTCTACGATCCATTAAGGGTCTGAGACTAAGCGGTCGTTGAAGCTCGCGAACGCTGCTTCCAGCAATCCAGCAATCAAGATCAAGTTGTCTTACATCTGCGATCACTTGAATTTTCATTCAACTGAAGTCATTAGGGCAAATCTTACTAGCAACAGGGACCTGTCACCAAGTATCGTAGAATGTAATATTGTAAGCCTACAAAACGAACGACGAGTAATATAATTTATGTTCCCGGCCTTAGTAGGTTTTAAGTGATTTTTTTAACTGGCATGGAATGGGGGATTAGTGGATAGTCATGCACATGACCAAGCTCACTACTGTTCTTTGACAACAAGCGAAGGAGGCGCAAACACACCAGCGGAGGAAGCAGAAGCGTTTTCATCCTACTTCGAAGGCAACTTTCAACCATCAGATCCAGATGTTGTTACAGAAGTGAACACCTACGTCGATCCAGTCGAGAATCCATCTGGACCAGACATCCTCTTCAACGAAACTAAACCAGCGGACGATCCGCTAGGAAACGAAGACGTCCCAATGGTCTAAGAAATCACGGGAAATGCTCAACGTAGCACAACGAGGAAGGCAACGTCCTGAAGCGAATGCCACAAACGGTGATCATACTTCTAACCATCATCATGAACAATTCTATGAACAATTGCAACTTTCCTAGCAAGTGGAAAGTAGCTAAAATTGTTGCAATACAAACAAGGGGAACGCTGCTAGTGTTTCATGGTAGCGGCCTATATCGCTCTTGAGCAATATAAGCAAGATCATGAAGTACTTGATAGCGCAGAAACTAAAGCGATGGTCCACCAACCTAAACATCAAAACATTCGACGCTACATCCTGCAACGAAATTCCACCACGATGATGTAGCTGCTCTGAACAAACACGAAGTCACCGTTGCCTGATGCCTGCACGTGGAAAAGGCCTTCGTCTGGATAAAGCGACTCATCATCATCAAAATAGTCTATAGCTTTCTGCATTCCAGAAGATTCTACGTTGAAGTGGAAGGCAGCCAATCAACACCAAGGCGGGTGTAGCGCAGGGGTCGATGCTGGGACCGATGCTCCTCAACATCTACACGGCAGATCAACCGCCTCCAACCAACGCAGTGAACTGTTGTCTATTCGCAGATGACTCAGCAGTCATTATCGAACCTAAATCGGCTTCCACACCATCAACCCATCCCAAAAGTAAAGAAGTTATTTCTGTTCCCAATAACAACTGAGAACTATCGGGAATGTACTAAGTTTCGGGAGGTCGGAATGTTCATAGTGGTCTTAAGGAGAGCAAAAACTATAGCTTGTAGTCCAGTTACCACGGTTATGCCGACAGACATCAGGGAAATGCCCGGCATTAGCAATCATTATCAAAGGTATTCCCTTTTGTCAGTGTATAGCCAACCTGAAGCCGAATGAGATTTGGAGTCGTTCTTGCTGTCTTTGCAAGCTTAGACAGACTCATTTTCAAAATCCGGTCCTTGAGCAGGCAGCACGATTACACCTCATTTACTCAAACCTGATCGCTTTGTCGAACGCTTTAGTGGTCAAACGACTTCGACTGGGGATATTAAACTAAAAGACATAAATGGAACAGTTTAAGTACGATCGAGTACGACAGTGATCGCCGTGTATTCGCCGCTGTAATTCAGGTCTCAAAACACTGGAGCACCTTTATGATTGCAAAAGGGACTATTGGGCACGTTTCAGCAAGATTTTATAGAGGGAACTATTTTCGAGCTAGTCCAATCCGGATTGACGGAGCAAGCAATGAACACAGAAATCATTCCGAAGGAAGCTGAAATTGACGACTTCTATCGGAACGCTACCATCGATGCACTATACACAAGAATGAACTCTGCCATGGTTTACAGATCCATAGAACTCGAAAGTCAGACCACTGAAGTCGGAGATCGATATCATTGCGACTTGACTGTGAACCTGGTCTGGAGCAATACAATGTGGGCTGTAAGATCTACACAAAAACCCGGATGAAAGATCAACACAACTCATAGCATCCATCCTAGGCAACACGATTTCACGGTAAACTAAGTACATACATAAGGAGGCCATCAACGAGGCCATCTGTCCCAAACAAATCTTCGGTCGATAAGTCTTACTCCGGGCGATCTCTCAAATGTAATACAAGATCAAAGTGCGATAAAACAATGCACGGGTGTCTGTCTACTTGGCTTGGTGAAGGCGTACAACTGTAGAATAAGAGTATATCCTCCTAAAATTGGTAATCCCTTGCTATATTGACATGCATTTAATAGAATTTGAAATGGCTTGCCGCAGGAGGAAGTTAGGTCACCGATCTCCTTTGTTATATTCACTACAAATTATATAATTTGCATAGCGTGAGAATTGGCGTGCATATGAGGTCCGAAGGTCGCAGTAATCAACGCAGTAATCAACGAGGTATCACAAACAGCAAATACTTTGACACGCGACCAAAATAGCAAACTACACGTGTGAAGGCCTACTTTGTCGGAAAAGTCTGGCATATGCTCAGGAATTTGTACATAAGACGGTAGCGATCTGGAACCAAGCTTTTCCTACTCAAACAATCTATACGGTGGAGTCTCCCTAAGCCGAATTTCTCTCTTTTTGCCATATTTTGGCATTCCCCTCAATAATAATAATAATGTGGGTGGCACCACAGCCCGTTGATAGCCAGGGCATAGCTTCTCAGCAACCACTCGTGTTGTGCGTGTCATTGTCCTCTCACAAGTAAAAGGGACCAACATTTTTATGCCGACTCCGAACGGAAGAAGTTTGGAAATATTTTTCTAGACAGTTACACTCTTTGAGCATTGTCAGTGACTCGAAAGAGGAATTCGCGATTCGAACTTAGACGCCGAGGTTCAAATGCGTAAGAGTCGACGCACGTACCCACAACGGGCACAGCCCCCACTTCCTCTCAATTTAGCACACAAAAAACCATTCTCTTACTCGAACTAATTTTGATATCCTGTGAAAAATTGGCTTAGGGTGAGACTTAGACTTGCTAGAAAACTAGACAGCTGAGGCCGTTTACGTGGTCCTCATCCAATCAGTAATTCTGTAGCGTTGTCTATAGTTCAGACTCATCCCCTTTCTCGAGTCACGAACAATGCTCAGAGAGGCTACGTGCCTTCTTAAGCTTATCCACTCGAAGTCAGTTCGCGCAACACGAATGATTACTACAGAAACTAGGCCCAAGTTCACCCGACAACATTTATTTGTCGACTTGTTCAGTCTCATCGAAATCACTTGACAACGCTCAACACCGACAATGAATGATTGCAAATAAACAACGACACCTTTCTGTGGTTTGTGCGCACCCCACAGTCGCTACTGCATACATTATGTTGAATGAAGAAATTGTGTTATTTTAATGACAAAACCGCAAATATGCTAGGCCGAGCAAAGAGCGTTCGGTGTGAAATTTCACACTTCAGGTGTACTCGCACCGCAATTTACATGTTGCTGTGAAACTAACGAGAGCTAGAACCTTAGCACTACTTATCTAAGATCAATGGAGGTTAATGCAAAATGTTATTTGCATATAGTTTTGTAAAGATTCACCTGCACACGAGCATAGCTTTGACAATGTCGAACGAAAGTCTATAATAATAACCATTCTTATGGATAGACCCAGTAAATGTGTGTAATGTACTAAGAGTAGTGGATCAACTTAAGAGCCTCGTGAAAATTCATATAGCATAGTGTTCGAACTACGGTAGCTTTTGATTCATTCAAAGAATTGTAGTCGATTGTGGATGATCCCTAAAGCAATGAAATAATATTCTAATGTCGCCACATATTACATTTTAATATGGGTTGCGCTACAGCCCGTAGAGGGTCAGGGCCTAGCTTCTCAGCAACCACTCGTGTTGTAAGTGCTGTTGTTCTATCACGAGTGGATAGGGACCTACAGTTTTATGCGGACTCCGAACAGCCAAATTTGAGAAGCTTTTTCTAGACAGTTCTACTCATTGAGCAGTGGCTGTGAAAAGTATTTCTTGTCGTACCAGGAATCGAACCTAGACAGGTAGGTCCAAGTGCGTACAACTTGAGGTTCATGTGCTCTCAATTCTGAAGTACATAGAATCGAATGGATATTCTGTGAAGACATTTCTAGGTAAGACACATTTGGGTGGAATGGATTTAACGTACTGAACGTAGTGAATTTTCCCGGTCCTATGGCAGCACTTGTTTTGCCTGACGTTGCCCTTCGGATAATATACGAACGTTCTGTTTGTTCACAGAACACAAATTATGACAAGCGTTCTTTGGGTGTAAGTCTCTTCACGATTAAATGCAGAAATCAACAAATAGAGATATTCAACTTTCCAGCCAAAAATACCATGACCATGACATACTTCTTTATTTGGAAGCTATATTTTACGCATACTTTCACAAGTGGTGTCTTTTGATCAGCTGTTTACCCCTCCAAATCATATTTTAACCGTAGGAGTGTCAAATACATTTCCAATGTGTTTAACTTGCTCACGATCTGGAAAAATTCCATGAGTGATGTTCGTCAAGTTTAGCAAATTAAATGGTATTATAACATGCGAAAAAGAAGTTTCTTTCACAAGTTGCATTTTAAAATTAAAGCAAATCTTTACGAACTGCGTATATTAGGACAAATTTTCAAATTTTACTGCACAGTTTATATGTGATATGAGTCCAAAACTTAAATGCTTCAAGTAATGTCTGCTGCTGCAACACCATAAAATCGAATTAATTAGCAAAATGAAGTGTTTGTAATCGATAGATATACAATGTTAAAGTGACAATACGAAATAATTCAAGGAATTAAGTTGTTTTCTGTAAATTTATGTACCTATAAAACCAACGAACATACATACATACATGTGTGAATTTGCAGAATTTCTATTTCATGATCATTGCATTATTATGAATTGTGAATTCAATTTACAAATTGAATTGAATTCAAATTTAACGTGTCAATGATCAGCGCATTCCAATATACTTCCAGGTATATGAATGCACCTTCTGAACACAATCTGTGTTTTAAGCTCCTCCTCCTTTTCGGGGTGAAACATATGAATTTGAAATAACGCTCAGATAACGAGCGCTTTTTAAAAAAAAATGCTCTGCTTCACCTCATTATTTCGAAGGGGAAGACTTTCAGCTG
This sequence comes from Eristalis pertinax, assembly GCA_907269125.1. Classification (NCBI taxonomy): domain Eukaryota; kingdom Metazoa; phylum Arthropoda; class Insecta; order Diptera; family Syrphidae; genus Eristalis; species Eristalis pertinax. The sequence continues at coordinate 34,800,200 of OU026148.1, forward strand.
TTCGAAACGCCTCTCACGTATTCACAGATGGTACAACTACAACAAGCTGTCAAACAAATTTCAGGGGCAAGAGACGAGGAAGTTGGATATCTCTATTAGTTGATTTCTGATTAAATGGCAATGGAAACTGAATAAGTTGGGCTTCAACACTTGTCATGAATCTCTCGTAAGCTGCCGAAAGTGTAACACGAACAAAACAAACAGCACAATAATCACTCATTAAAATGAAAGTATCACCGCAGCCTCATAATACACAGATGTTTTATGCGCATACAAAGATATGAATAGGTTGGTAACTCTTAACCTGACAAAATAGCACTTTGGAGAAGCTTTCAGTGTGTGAATAATATTTGTCGGCTGAGGCAAAACTAAGCTTTTGGTGTCTGCACTTGGGTTGGTTATTTCTTTACGTCCCTTCCTTTCATGTTTTCCTCTGGATATAGGCAATTTTGCAAACACAATGATGGTGTGCGATGAATGGGATTTCCATAAACTGTCGGCTACCGATGCTTTGATAGGATTGAGAATTCTTTGTGAACATACAACATTTTTTTTGCGAGATCAACTTGGATTATACATGCCGCAACCCTCGTCTTTATATAGGTGTTGTTGATTATGGAAGAATTCAATATGCCCTAAGTCTGCCAGGGTTCTTCCGACTCGCAGTCTATGTGAATATTTCAAGCAATTTCTAAACCATGTCGTTTGTCCAAGCAATACCCTTTATAATACTCTAATGCCAAGTTTCACAGTGGACATTTAAACTACACTATTGGTTTAAACTTCAGTTCAACAATTTATTTGGTTTCACAATGTGGTTTAATCCTCGAACTGAGTTCAATTTGTAGATTAAGTTAAACGAGAGTATGCTTCCGCGCAAATCTCTGTTCTGCGCCATTTTGTTTCCCTCACTCTTTTCTTCACGCTTTCGTGTTGTACTCTCTCTAACATCTAATGTTCGGAAATGGGATCCATTCCCTGTGTTGAAATCATCAAACAATGTATTCCCATAACGCAGATTTTTCCTTCCCACATTGATTCTTCTTCTTTGTTTGGAGCTACAGCCGGGTGTGGACCTGGGCCTCAACCAACAAGCCTCTCCAGCCAGCACGATCATTCGCCAGCTGCCTCCAGTTGCAGTTGGTTCAGGTCCTTCTCCACTTGTGTGTGCCATCTCGTTCGAGGACGTCCTCTTATGCGCTGTCCCAATGGCTCGGCATTGAAGACATCAGCTCTACATGACCTAGCCATCTTAAGCGTAGAATCCGAAGACGTTTAACTAGGTGCCCGTACAGTTGGTGATTGACTCTTCTCCTCCCGACGCCATCAACGCAAACAGGACCAAAGATCGCACGCAGAACGTACGCTTGACGTATCTCAAGTATGATATTGAAGAAATCACATGACAGCTCGTCACCTTGTCTAAAACCTTTTTGGACATTGACGATTTCGGTGAGTTCGTTACCGATCCTGATGGAGCAGCGAAAGTTCTCTATCGTCATCCTGCACAACCTAACCAGTTTGGCAGGAATGTCAAAACTAGATATGGCGTTGTATAGCTCGTCTCTATGCACGCTGTTATATGCGGCCTTGAAATCGACGAATATGTGCTGGGCAGCGATCTGCATTTTTGGAGCCTTTTCCTGGACCTGCCGTAGTGTCAAGATCTGGTCAATGGTGGACTTTCCCGGCCTGAAAGGACCTGTGAGATTATTGACAAATGGTTTCAGGCGTCCACACAAAACGGCAGAGAGAATCTTGTACGCTATGTTGAGGAGACTGATCCCTCTATAGTTGACGCAGTTAAATGGGTCTCCTTTCCTGTGGACCGGACAAACGACGGTCCTCGGTTAATTATTAAGATCCAAATACGCTGCCGCGATAATGCGAGAAGAGACAAAACAAGAAGCTGATCTTTTTGTGCGTTGAAGTTTTTCAATGTTCGGGGTTTGAACGTAGAACCCCAAGCACAGCAGTCGACGTACCTATTTACGTGTTATAAGAGTCGCAGGAGCGCCTTAAAGATGCGGAGGGTGTAGTTGAAAAATGTCTGTCGACAATAAGGTTTCTCCTCTTAAAAATATGACCGAGCGTACAATATTAAGAACCACCACAAGTTACTTCTCTAATCGCTAGGCCTACCTCGGACTGTAGAACTACCCATCTTAAAATTATTATTATGTGGTAACAGCAGTATGCTTTTGTGAATCTTCCGGTATGTTTAGGGCCATTGTCTTGCTAGAATGACCAAATAACCGGTATATTTTCCTATGCCCATGGTAGCATTACATTTACATTTGAGCATGTTAAAGTACTGCTCCTTATTCATTGTTCCCACAATACGATGAAATGGTGCTTATCTAGCGGAGAAGTGTACCATCTACCTAGGATCAAGCCTTTTGCCTTTTGGTCGTCGGACATACCTTCTACCGTCCGGGCCAATCGTATTTATCTGCGTTTCATAGCTCCATAGTACATATTTCCATTCATGGGTTTTGTCCAAGTCGAACGGTTCAACTGTGGTCTTATGACTACGCTACAATACTGCTATCGTTTCTAATTAGTTGTCAACGGCTGTATATTATTATTAGATGCTAACAGCAACCATTGCACAATGGACCAACATGGTCGAAGTGTGCTGGCGAATTCGCCGGCAGCCCACTCACCTAACCTAACCTAGACTCTAACAGCAGTATGCAGAGTTTACAACCTTGTGGGTCTTCTGAATTAGCTTTGAAGCACTTTTATTTCGAATAGGGCTAGAGAGCTACGGATTCTTGAAATGATTTGGGTCACTTCGTGTTTTCTAATGCGTGCAATATTGACTTCACATTCAAGACCAATGCACGAGCTTCCTTCAAAATTGGCGACATTCAAGGGTAAGCCGAGAACCATTCATCTTTCATCAACAAGAGGGCAATTCTCCAAACACTTTGCAACAATGTAGCCAAACAAAATTGCATCAACGTAAAATTAAGACCATCTCAAGAGTCCAGACTTGACACAAAACAACAAACCTTCCCGCAAAGCGATAATATGCATTACCCACGCGAGCTTAATTACCATCAATCGGCTTTTCCAAATCGGCTCTCATGAATTGGATGTCATCACTTTCAAACCAAAATGCAACAACGAGTAGTCAACGCCCCTCTTCCGAATGCCAATCGAATGCATAAGCACATCCATGTGATCAAGCATCAATAACACGCGAAGCAAACAATCGTTCACATTTAGGTTGCAACTGAAACTGCTGAATGTTGACGTGACATTATGAGCTTGTAATCACTGCGCTCCACAATGTGGATCAAGGTCTGACCTCGAGAGACCTATAATGCTTAGCAGATTGCCGGTGTATCTACAAGCAATGCAATGCACACAATCCACGTGAGAGTGTGTATTTTTTTCGAAGTTGCATGACTTTTTCTTTAATTTTCTCTCAATTTGACCCGGCCTCGTTTCGCAGTTGAAATAATTACAGAGATGACGAAAATGGCACGACTCACCAAATTCAAATTCTAAGACGACGAAAGGGAGAAACCGCCAAACGGAATATGAAATGAGCCCAAGTGGAGTTATCATTAAGTTTGCCGGCAAAGCGGGTTAATTGCATGGGATATGGGCCAACTCGCCGTCATGTCATTAACGTGGGGACACTCGATCGGTTTCAACTTTCACAGGTTAAGCGGATACAATAGCCTGCGAACGCGTGTCCCGGTTCAATGATATCGGATCCACCTGGCGCGTGCGTTGAGTCGAGAGAATCAATTTGTCATTGCTCATAGTCATAGTTCTCCCTTCACTTTCCGGGGCGAGTCATGATCATCGATCCCCTATAGGCGGCTACCTGAAGGTGGACCACCAAATTGGGCCTTGTCGCGTGCTGCTCCATGTTGGCTGACTTAGTGGGACGTGTTTGCGTTTGTGTTTGTGAACCTCGACCTTGCTCAGTTTTGCAATACTTTTTGTTACAATCTAAATTTGTCTAGTAGATTTGTCATGATCGGTGCATGACCTTGAACTTGGTTTATGGGGGTTTGTCAGGGATTTGATGTCGATCGATTAGCTGACACATGCACAGCTGGTGTATTTTTGAAATTATTGGAAATGTTGCGATCATTTGGGGATGATGTTAATTTTGTGACAAGAAACCTCGTAGAGCACAAGTGCCTGTGATATTTGGCCACTACGCCCATTCAAATGGATCTCAGTGGGTAACTATTGTCTGTCATAGTTATTAGAATGCTGCCAATCGCTTTCAGAATATTTCAGAATTGCCGTGAGCTCAGGATTTCAAGATGATAGTTGAATTGATCTTAAGGCGCGAAGCAACGAAACATGACTTGCAATGGAACTTTATAAAGTCATGATGCAGACCATTTGAGGAGGAAACTTCAAGGGAGAATCAAAGATTTTAGACGAACAAATAGACGCCCCTTTGACAGCGGCTAGCTAGGCAGGGAGGTAGACGTGATTACCACGTTTGTTTTTCAATAAAACCTTAAATCCTTTAAAGTCGCATACATGATCTTCTTAGCCGTTTTGTGTGATCAGTGGCTTATCAAGTATCGCTTTAGATCCAGCCAGAGAGATCCGGAGTAGACTTTTGTGCTCAGGTCATAGTCTCCTTGATGTCCCACAGTTTGTCAGTGTGGCCCATCTGCGGTTTGTTGTTTCAAGGAAATGCGTAGAGATTTTAGTCTTGACTGCAGGGAATATCCCAGCTTAGCCAGTTTCGTCGGTCTTCTTATTTCCCGGGATGTCACTGCGACTCAGAGCTGAGCTCGGCAATGCTGCACTAGTTTGAACTAGAGCGTCAAGGCCGTCTTTTGAAACTGATACGAGATCTCTCGGTATTAGATCAAGCATGGTGTTGTGGCCATAGGGTTTCAAGGGTAGAAGATGTAGCATTACCGTCAGCGCCCCTGTGATGCCTACGCATGCAGTTATTTATGGTTGGTTTAAGTGGCTGTCCGATTCGTCCCATATCGGGTACAAGTAGCGCCAGCCCTCGTAATCCGTGGTTGTTAGGGTTAGCTAAATCCAGCCTGTGGAGTTTAGGAATTTTATTATGTTCGATATGCTTTGATTAGCGATCTCGGAGAGGTCACTAAGGAAGGATTTGCCGAACGCGATATATAACTGTTTGGCTAGTGACGCACAGTCAAAGAAAAAGTGAGGCAGACTTTCCAGACAGTGTGGGTTGAACGGTATGCCTATAGGCCACTGTCCCGTGCTTACAGCCGCGACTCTAGCTATTTCGGAGCGATTTCTATTTAGCAGGTCATCAGTCCTTCTGTTCGTGTAGGAGGGCCAGGTTTTCCTAGAGACTTTGTACTTGGATGACCTAGTCCACCTTCTAGGTAAGGACAGGAAGTGTTGATAGATGGTGTATTTGAGGTGGTTGATTGGGAGGCCTACCAACTCAGTGGGGGCGTCTCAGGGACTAACACAATATCCGTACCGGGTTCAAACGCAAAATGAGCTTTGGCGACAGCTGTTTATTTGAGTAGTAACCCTCTCACGAAGTACGAGGTTGGCTTTAAAATTACTCACTTTTGTTCCGTTTCGCAACATCAAAAGCACTTCTGTCAACAGTCACCTTTTAATGAACTACTGGAAAGTACATCCACACAAGAGGAAGTCACACCAGAAATCGTCGATAAATTCCATTAAGTTAAAATATGAGGTAGTTCACATTTTGAATGAGTATTGTTACATGAACTATCCGCGAGATTGCTTACAACGTTAATTGCCACCGTGTGAGTTCTTCAAAGGAGAGGCAAAAATCGATAAGTTGGTCTACAAACTAGTAACGTTGGAATAAATGTGTGGAGGTGATGAGAAATCAAACGCTTATTTGTCAGGCCTGATCGAATGACCCTCGTATCTTGGTCGTATAGTTTCCAGTTTTAAAGACATGACTGAACCCTAGTCCAACGTAATTCAAATTCAAATGTCACAATTATTAGCCGACATCATCATAATCCGCGTGATCTACTAAAGGGGTCGCGAGGTTACAGCACGGACAAGAGATACTCTGGTCACTCGATCCTGCGCCATCGCCTCTAACTCAGCAGGAGTTATGCCCAGGCGAACCAGGCGAATTTTTGATTTAGTCCAACCACCTCGCTCTTGCTCTGCCAAACGGTCGCCTACCTCACGCAGTCGCATTCAGGGCACACATTGGAAGTCGTGATGATGGGGACGTTCGTGCCACGTGAATGTGACAAAAAGATTTAACCGGAGCTCGGATACCGCCTACCCTGGTGTGCGAGAGCCACTTTTGGAAACAAGCCTGAATGGTGGCAGTATACGAGCGTCTGGTGGCCGGCCCGTCCCGCTCGGCAGCCGGTCGAAGAAGAAACTCATAGCAACCCGGCAGTAGCATCGTGAGCGGTTACGGGAGTGAGGGCGGAAGTTACGTCATCAAAAGGTAACATACAACCGCCAACATATGTATGCAAACACATAGCTGGCGTGAATTTTGGTGAGTAGCCACTGTCTACTGTCGGCTAGTCTCGATGCAGCAGCAATACAGAATCTCATTGCAAACAAGATCGGATCTTTGTGGAGCTCTATCTCTTCACACAGAACTCGGTACATAGATGTCCTATATTCTTAATTCTGACCTAGTCTATGTATGTGTATTATCCATAGAAAATAACAACGTCGACAATGTGCTGTGATTAATTCTACTTCTTAGAGTAGTACCACTCTTGCTACCCAAAACTTGCCCCCAAGCCTGGCAAGATTGTGCAGTTCATTTTTCCCTTGCGTCATTTCATTCCAAATTCTATTTAAAGAAAAATGTTTATGTCCTCTTCAGCTTCTGTCGCCTATACGGGCCGTCATCTAATCACTGTTGTCATTGACATTAGCATTCATTCGCGGGGATAACCTTAACCACCTTATCTGTATTTATCTCTTTTTTGTTTTTTGCACGCCAAGCGGCTTACTGCTGACTACTGACATGTGATTGCAGCGCGGTTGTGCCTTCTCGCACGCAACACGAACCGGCTTTGCTAAGTCTGTCTAGTTTTCTTGATTGTTTCTTTATTATTCTTTTTATTCAATCACTGTGAGTATAGGATGCCATGTATTTAGATGAGTCATAAGTGTGTTCTCTTGGCAGTTTAGGTTTCGCTAGTGGGTATTTGTTTTCACTTTCGTTGGAAGTTTTCACTTCGTGCGACCACTTAATGATTGGTGGCGCCCTTCCACTGTCGTCGGCAATTAATCGTTTAACTCGTGATCAAGGTGATATCAATGATTGCTTCGTTAATCGACAAGCAAGGGCATCACTTACTTCTGGGTTTGTGCATCAAACCATTGCTCAGTGGTGCCAGGTTAGATAGAAAGAGTCATGTTGTAATTGGGCTCAATTTTCTTCTAAGACATTGTATAAAAATGGTTGTCATTCGCAAGGGAATACGATCGGAACTCATTTTCGAGCATGGTAGCGGATCGTTGACTGACTGGAATGAAGGACCAGAAGGACACCGTTGTCACAAAGGTCGACAAAAGTTGATGAAGGAGATTTGGTGTATGGTTCTTATAATGGAGGAGCATCCCCATTGCGGTTCGAAAAGTAAAGCAGTCACAGGTACAGTATCAACTGGCTAAAAGCACGCCAACTGATTAGGCACCATTTTGCCTTAAAAGCACAGGCAACCACCAGCTCAATCCAGGGGAGCATAGATCAACACTGGAATTCTATGAAAAACGCCTTTATGACTGGAACAAGTGCACTTTTGTACATGTTTTACAACACATACCTGGACACTGGACACCGATGGTCGTATAGCAATAAAAGCTAGAACTGCAGCAGCCTCAGCGGTAGAGAGAACCGAACTCGAAGTCCATTACCAAACATGGCATTTTTCGAAGTGCATTTGCCTTGACGACCTTACGACCGTGGCTTACTTGCACCAACATATTTCCGGTCCATTGCGATGATTTACTATCGCGAGACCTTCCTTATTAAAACCACCAAGATCCATTCTAAGAATTTCATTAGGTTTTTCTGTTAAAGAAATGCCGGGAAGCGGATGTCGGATAGATTCTAGTTATTCCTCCTCTCCGCAACATACGCAAAAGCCGCACATTGCCCGGTCAGAACTTCTACTAGCATGGGCCTCACTGTCGATCCAATGTACACACTAAGCCATTTGTTTCTGGCTCTGTGTTCCAGTTTTTGTTCACTTAATCACATCGATGCTATGCACAAATGTAGAACCCTGTTGAATGCCTCCATCTGATTGGAAGGTTCAATCAGTACGCAAATATATAAAATGATTTTCTTAACAGAGTGCTCACATGCGTTCATGTCCGATATCAAACCCACGTCGAAAGTAATTTAAAAAAAAGTAATTAACAAAAAAATCAGCAAGAAAACATTTTAATCATTATCTTCGCATTTGCTTCTCTCTTCCAGTTGGACATTGACCTGGGTGAATGCTCCCCAAATTGATAACTTCCTCCGAAGATTTTGGGTCACAGCATTGAACGGTATTCGAATTCGCACACTTTTAAATGTGCGCAGCTCATCAACTACTTGTGACATTACTCATCTTCCACGGAATTCTGTTCAGATGTTTGGTGATCGTTTCTTGAACATTCCATTCTATGCTCTGACCTTGGGCAATGCATGCAGATGATATCATTTTGCTACGATCAGCTAAACCACGAACCAAATAAACGCCGAGAATGAGGGTATTGTTGTTGCTGCGATGAGAGGCCCACCACACCCGTGCACAGGCATCAGCGGCTTACTGTAATTATGCAGTCGGGACATTGTCTGAATGTTTAATATGATCCGCTGAACAGTGAATTAACACATCAATTTGTGTTATTTTTAGTACACAAGATGTTGTAGACGTACATATACATTTATAAATTTTCTAAGTAAGCTCTCACAAATCCAAGTTTTTTATGAACTGTGGTGGTTTTAAGTTGAAATGAAGTGCACACACGTGAACGATTTTTATTCGGAATGCATTTTTATGGCGATTTAAAGACGAAAGCTACTTCCGGGTATATGGTGGCCCCAGCCCGGATTGAGGAATCTGCATTGAGGAACATGCAGTTGTGACTACTTTTATAAGTATTAAGGTCACAACTTGATGATTCTGAGGCTCAGTGATGATGTTCAAGAATTGAGTCGTTGCTCAGAGATCGGCGGTGTCAAGTGATAGGATTTTTGAGGCTGAGCCACATGCTTATAACTCCGGCTTTTTCTTGTTTGCATTACAGTCCGGGGTGGAAACGGCCCATCGAGTTTCTGAAGTTGCATTGACCAAGTGAATTAATGTGTTTGCCATCTCAATAGCGGATGCATTCTCTTGCAGTGTTCCAAGGATTTGAAGATTCATTCTTTCGAAACATTTTTGGTATTACCCTCGACATAGTCTAGCCATCCTAGAGTTTTGTTCGTATACGGCAATCAGATGTCCTACCGCTGCACAGCCTGTTAGTTCCCGTCCCAGATTTCCTTTTGCAAATCACCATTAACCCAACCAGCGGCAAAAATCTATGGTGTTGACCAAGAATCGTTCGGTCACACAGCACGTAACCATCAGCAGCTACAATTTGGAGGAAGTTAAGGAGCAAACGTATAATCAACAAATGACATCCAAACGAATATCCGACGTAGAGGCAGCTTTGGCTACCGATGCGACTTGTCGACGCAACCTGCTTCAACACTCTTCACTCGAAGCAACAAAAATCATGCTATTATTATTTTGCCAGTCCTGCTATATCTAACCGAAGCGAAAATTCTTCGCTGGATAAATGCTGGCCACATCGAGGTAATGTACACAAATTCTCGAGTTAAGAGGGGGTCTTCGAATCCGAGTCTCCTGATTCGAGTGGAAGAATAACACTGAATCCCCGGTATACAGACTAAGTCATCACGAACGCAAGGCATATTGCTCTAAACGACTGGAAACAGGGTGCCGGGCACAGTCAACGTTGGAAGGCAGTATTAGCTCAGGCTCAGACCTTCCATGGCCTGATAAGTAAGTATTTAAGTGTGAGACAACATGGTTTTCATGAATAAAGTCATCACGTCTGTACTAGTTGTTCTTCTGCCCGAATGGATCTGAGGCTCACCCTACAAACCTCTCCAGCTGGCACGATCCTTACCTAGGTGGATCCAATTACTCACTCCAAGTTAGCTGCGGATCTTCTCCACTTGTGTGTGCCATCGGTTTCGTTGGCGTCCTCTACTACGTTGTCCCAATGGTTCGCAGTCGAAGATTTCTCGACCTGGAGCAATGTTGTCTATGCACTTTACATCGTCTGGCCATCTTGAATCCATAATGCTCATATCTGTAATCTGTACAGGTCGTGGTTGAATCTTCTTCTCCAAATGCCCCTCAACGCATATAGGAAAACTAAAACGTATAAATGCTCTCCCGAAAATACCAAATGAGACACTGTCCCACAGATGATAAACGAACGACCTTACTGCGTGACTAACAAAAAATCGGAGCGAAACTTGTGCGAAAATGTGATGAAAAATTGTATGAGAAGAATAACGCATTGTAGGCACAAGTAGGCCGTATATTGATCTTCAGTACAAACCTCAAATATTGGACTTTAGAAAACGTGGAACGTGGTGGTTATTTATTTTAAGGGCCGATGTTGAATGTGAACCACACGTCAAGTTTTTTTCTGCATTTCATTTGACATTTCTCAATTTCAGACTAACTCAATTTGAACCATGGAAAGATAGACAATCGAGCAACGCTTTAAAGTTATTCAGGCTTATTATGAAAATGGGCGTTCAATTTTCGAAGAAAATCATCTTCAGTGATGAGGCACATTTGCACCTCAGTGGATTCGTCAATAAGCAGAATTGCCGCATTTCGGCGAATGATAATCCAAGAGTGATTATCGAAAAACCAATGCACCCACAAAGAGTGACTGTTTGGTGCGGTTTATGGGCTGGCGGCATCATCGGGCCGTATTTTTTCCAAAATGAGGCCGGTCAGGCAGTTACTGTGAATTGTGTTCGCTATCGTGAAATGGTAACGAACTTTTTATGGCCCGAATTGGAAGATATGAATGTGGACGATATGTGGTTTCGGGCGGTGCCACTTGCCACACAGCTAACGAAACAATGGCTCTTTTGCGCGACAAATTCAATGGCCGTGTTATCTCACGTGGTGGCGATGTCAATTGGCCGCCAAGATCATGTGATTTGACACCGTTGGATTTTTTTCTTTGGGGTTATTTGAAAGAAAAGGTGTACGTTGATAAGCCAGCAACAATTCAAGAGCTAAAGACTGAGATAATTCGGTACATTAACGGCACAGAAACTCAATTATGCTTCAGCGTCATCGAAAATTTGGACCTCGGATGGAGGCGTGTCAACGAGGTCGCGGCGGCCATTTGGCCGAAATTTTGTTCCATAAATAATTGAACCATACCAATATTATCATAATGAAAATGACAATAATTTTCTAAATAATTTGTGTTTTATTCAAAATCAACATCGGCCCTTAAGATTTAACTACCCTTTATTACCACATTTCATAAAAATATTCTACTCTACTCTTCTTCATTTATTCAAAAATTACACCTCTTGTTGAGCAGTTGTTGTCTAAGTTGATACGGGAAACTGGATGCAGAGAGCAACCGATTAAAAGGACTTGTCCGTTGAGGCCAAAGACTCGTCCCAGACGACCGACCGGAGAAGACGAACAAGAAGAAAGAAATGAATTAAGGATGATTAAATAAAATCGTCTTTCCCCCTTCTTCAGCGGCTTGATATTAATTCCCCCGACACACGCTGTCGACGCACGCGTTCTTGCTGCGATTATTTTCCGTGAATAACTGTTATTTCTTAAATAACACGCTAATAAAATCCTGTTCCCTCCACAGATATGATCGTGGTGGTTCAATAAATGAGCCGGTTAAACACTCCCTCTCCCCACCTTGACGAAACGCGAATTAAAATATTTAGCACAGAAAGGGCAATAGCTGTAGTCCAAGTCGAAGCTAAACCCAAACAATGGCCAATTACCGGTTTATCTTCATTAATCAACGTTAAGGTTGTTGCCTTGCTTTGTTCTCCTCCACCACGGTCACGGCTACAGGCATGAGACTCGGCAGAATTTAATTGTGCTTTGCGATGCAATCACAGTTAAACTTCTATTAATACTGAAAAGCCACAGCCACGAGTGGGGCTTTTAGCGCAAGCGGCGCTTAAACAATGGCAACTCTGTTGCATAACCACGGCATAATGAGTTGGAGTTGCAACCCCGCTGCTGCGCCAGACGCAGGCACAGACACATTTCAGATTTCTTCACAAATCACACTCGATTGGCATGGATTCCATTGACCTCTGGGTCAGAAGATGCACACAAGATACAAACATTTATGAATACAATTGCTGCGGGGCAGTGCAGTGGAGGCAACAATTAGCGCCGCACAATTGTGAGTGCACGTTACCAGTTTCAGACGGTCGCGTTCATTTCGCCTAACGGATGCTGGCAGCTGGGAGTGTGGTTTGTGCATCTTTGTGGGTCGGAGAAGGTAGCAAATAGCGCATCCAGTTAGCTCCAACTGGATTCTGTTGCACTAGTATGTGGGTCGGAGCGAGTCGGGATAGCATTGACCGCACTGTGAGGCGCACATTGCCTGGGCGCTAGAGCCACCGCAAAAGTGCTTCTAATCCGGTTGGGAGACCCAAATCAGGTTTGCCGTCGGACGAGTGCGCGAGGTACAAATGTAGGTCTGGTCACTTGTCATTGAATCACGTTTTGAATTGATTCCCATTTATTTCGGACGCCAAGCCGGTTTTGATTTATTTGATCATCAAATGATCGTACGAAAATAATGTTAATTATTCGGAGAGACACGGCGACGATTGCCTACCTCCTCTGGCGGGGTGTGGTTTTACTGGATTTTGGAACTCGTCTCGATAAATACGTTTTTTATTTTTTTTTATTTGTAAGGCCCATCAGCCTCCATTGGTTTACTTGCGTGGCTGGGTATTTTGAAGGTAAATTATGTGACTAAAGCGGGATTACAAGTACGCGTGTCTTTTTTTTTGTTTGGTCCACATTTCGCAAACTGAGCCCACGGCCAAGGGGATAAGGGAACGGTGGCATTCGGTCATCGGTAGCCGGGTCAATGGGAGCGAAACAATAAATTCGAACTTAAAACCGGCCGAATAACGTGTAACCTTAATGTTGCTGACTTTTTAAGTAGTTTGATCAAGTGGCTCAATGAAGTCGACTTGATTTTGACTTGAACTAGAATTAGACTGTTTGCATAATGAGCTTGTTGTGTAGCAATTAATGGGCAAATGTGGCATTTGATTATGACAAAAGCACGTCCAAGCCAAAATAGGCCAGGGACGCCGACCTGCTGATACCTGAATCGCTCTTCTAGACGAAGTGCTCATTCCGTCCGGATCTTACGACAAGTCTGATTAACATGTGCTGGATAGTCATCGGCGTATTTTCTCAGATGGATCGAAGACATAGCGGCAAGCGGGAATACTGCACGCAATGTTACACTCAAGTGATTAAGGATGAACTGTCTTAACTCAACAGCAAAGTTATATCTAAAGAGGTCTGTCGTCATCTGTTCGAAAAGCCAGCAAGTTACATCTCATACCTTCCCCATTTGCCACCCACCTCTTCATGGGGTGACCAGTTTTTGGTTTTAATTATTAAAAAAAAAACTGAGGAAAATGGTTAAAGTATTTAAAATGTTTATTTGAGTTGATAAATCAATGCTTGCCATTTATTTTTTAAAGACTGATATATGGAAACGTTGACCATGCTTATATTTTAATTGATCCGTATGGGAAGTCCATATTTGAGTCACTTTCTCGCTTATAACACGTGTAATGTTGTCTTCTAAAACTGCAATTGACGCTGGGTCATCGGTATAGATAAGTGATATGACGTGTCTTTCAATTGGCCCATCGATTCACGTGCTGCGCGACATGTAGAGCTGTCTCATCAGGTTCATCACGTGTATTTTGTACGAAACCAAGTTCGAAATCATTAAACAACGGCGGACGCCATTGGAGGATAAAGTTGTCCTCGCTGTTATCTTTGAAAAAAATAAACGCACAATGATTCCGCCGGACAATAAACTGCACCAAACAGTGAATTTTTCAAAAGGTTCCACCTCTTGTAATGCCAGAAGTTGCCCATCGGTCCAAGTACCGCAGTTTCAATTCAGTCAGAATGGCCTTCATCGCTGAGGGCACAGGCACGATTATAAAATACGTGTTTAGGGTGTAAGTCTATCCATGATGAAATGGCAATGCTAACTGAGTATGTTCGACCTTGAAAGATGTCACAAATCACGCGTGAGTTGTCAAAAATAGAACAATGAAAAACCAAACAGCCATCGATTGTTGCCATCGGTTTAGTATTCACCTCACTTTCGTGACATTCCAGACAAACATGGTACCGGCTCATTCCTCCCTCCCAGTGAAGATTGGCTACTTATGCCTCCTGCTACAGCATACAGCTTGAGACGATTAGGTATCCTAATTGAAAAATTGGTACGGATTCTCATCTATTTGTGGGGGTGGTTTTCACACGACTAATGCGACATTAACGGTGTTGGTATGGTGGTGTTAAAATGCACGCTTTGGCGTACTAGAATCGATCATCACTAATCGGGGCAGAATTTCAATCTTCACTTTTTAAAGTAACAGCGAAAATACTAGCTCAGCCTAGTAGCATTAGGGCTCTGTGCATGCTCGCAAACTAGATGTTTGACAGACTCTATTTCTTCTTCATCTCTACAGCTCCTGAAAAAGTTGTTGTGCGGTACAATCGCAATGCGTGCGTGCCTATAGCCCGGTAAAGACTTAGCATGCGCACTTGCGACTGAAGCTGCTCAGAGATGTTGATCTCTTTTTACTCATCATTGCACTCAGCTAGCCATCGGGTTCTGGCTCTGTCTAGGGCTTCGTTTTTCAGTTGTTTTCTTTATGGCGGGAATACTGGAGATTCTCCGAGCTCCATTTCACGCGAGACTGTCCGCTTGTTCGTTTCCTTGGATGCCAGTACGTCCTATTACCCAGCATAGGTGGTCCGTGTTCCCCAAGGAAATCTCACTGACACCTTGTCTGCAAACTTGACCAGTTTCGATGTCAAATTGTCCGATCCTATCGTTATGGCTTTGATTGCCGCCTGGCTGTCGGAAAAAATGGATATCGATTTGTTGGTTATCTTGTGTGCTCTCAGTGCAAGTGCTGCTTCGTGTATCGCAGTCACTTGGGAAACGGTACAATCGTCTCTTAGTGCTAGGGATTTTGGTAATGGTCACAGAGGAAACCTTTTTTGAGCCGTCAGTGTACAGGGATATTTCCCCTTCTGCTACTACCAGTTATTCTTGCCACTATTTTCGGTCTGGCAAGAATAACTGGTAGTAGCAGAAGGGGAAATCTCCCTGTATTTTCGGTCTGGAAAACGTTGGTGGAAGGTCTTATCCAGGGCTAGTGTTGGTCCGTTTGATTGTTGTACCGTGCTGCTGTCGATTTTTTTTAGTATGGAAGCGTGATAATATATAATATGGGTGGCGCTACAGCCCGTAGAGGGCCAGGGCCTAGCTTCTCAGCAACCACTCATGTTGTGAGTGCTATTGTTCTATCACGAGTGGAAGCGACCTACAGTTTTTATGCCGACTCCGAACGGCCAAGTTTGAGAAGCTTTTCTAGACAGTTATACTCTTTGAGCATTGTCAATGACTCGAATGAGTTGGGTAGGAATCGAACCTAGACAGATTGGTCCAAGAGGTCCACGGGTCACCACGGAAGCGTGACCGTATGGTTTATCCCTCCAGAAACTCGCCTCTCTGAGCCACAGAACCGGCGAGGCTGCACTGTGCTACAGAATAAATCAAAAAGAGGGAGGCCTCGAGTGCCGATCTTTGGATTTTTCAAAGTTGTTCTCCAATTCTTTCCATCAGACCAGAGCCCAGCATAAGAAGTTGTTTTCGAACAAGACCCACGTCAGCACTCGAGGCTATCACATCCTCCCTCTCCATGACTTATTCTGTAGCAATTGTTCAGCCTCGCGGGTCTTACTATCATGGTGTATTTGACAGTGCACCTCCCATGTTTTCCCGAAGGCACGTTTGAAAGTATATAACGCCATATACACCCTCTTCCAGTTGAGTTTGGAATCAATTGTATCAGCAAAATATTTTGCTGTCTGTGCGAGTTTGAGTTCAACATCATTTATATTTGGACAGGTGACGTCAGGAATAATTCTTTTCTTGGTAAAAAGCAGCAATTTCTTTTGGGTTTACGTTCAATCCTTTGAACTTGCGTCCAGTTATTAACTAACATCAGTCCATTACTGAGATCCTCGCTTAGTGTTGAGGGAATTTTCCTCATACGAGGACGGCAACATCGTCCGGTTAGGCAACAACTGTGAGCCCTTCGTTTTCCAATGTTTCGATGTCCGACACTAGGATGCATTGGAGTGGCGAGAGGACGCCCCAAGGAGGACGTCCCTCTTTTTACCTTCCTGATGCAGCATTGGTCACCTAGGGATGACTGGATCAAACGTGATCGCAGGATGAGTCCGATCCAATCGCAGAGCTCTGCGTCGACTCCTGCTTTCAGAAGATTCATCTGAAGCATTAAACGCACCCTCTATATCGCGGAATGCGCCCAGGGTGTGTTTCCACCAATCTGCACCTCATACATGTAGGCATGTTGAGATTCAGAGAAATAGCTACTGCCTAACTAATCTCTGATAAAAAGTATATCAACCGTTCCAGAGCTTTTAGTAAGAAGGATGCTAATGGCAGTGGTGTGGCTTGCCTTACCTGCCACCCCCTTACGAACAAGATGTAAATAGCCACGATCAAGAGCACAGCCATTGTCTTCCAGCCTCCAAGTGCTTAGCATCATTGTCTTCATATAAAAACAAAAATAAGCCAGCTCAGTAAATAATTCATCGCTGATACCAACGCCCGATTATTTTTAAACAAGTCTTGGCAGACTTAAATTTCACAAAAAACACTTGTTGCTCTTACCGAAAACTTGTTGTTGTCAATATGACACAATTTAATGCACGACATGACAGCACAGTACCTAATTTGCTTTCTGGTCTTGATCGAACAGCGCACATTTTTAATGGAACTGGTTTTGAAGCAATACCGATGCTCTTTAAAGTGAGCTCGTGTTTTTTTGATTCAGTTAGAAACACAAAAACAAAACAGTGGTTTCTGTGCTTTTATTGAATAACTTGTGAGACAATTAGATGACCAATTATTGGCAACAGAAATGTTAGGAATTACCAACTATCGAGGATGAATGCAAACTGTTGCCCCGCATGACATGTAGAAGCGTCAAATGTTTCGAAGTGAAGAATTTCCAGCGATCTCAAGAAACTAGAGTTCGATTGAAAATAAGTAATATTTTACTGTTCTGAAGTAAACCAACCAACGCAATTAGGATTGCTTGGAAGGCGAGCGAAACTTCTTCTGATTCAGCATTTTATTGGACTCAATACAAAAGTCGATATTGTAAAGGTTGACGAATAAGTAAAGATGCAGTAAAGTTGTAACGTCAAGCAAAAAAGCAAATCCTGCTCTCTGGCGCATTTGGATCTTAGTTTCGAGAAAGAGCGAGTGGTGATGTGGTGGTATATTACCTTAGTTATCTTCCTTGTAGCGAAAATCACATATCCTTAGCAGCGAAAATAGCACATATTGTACTGAAAAGTATCTGTCGCGTTTTCGGTTGTGACAGAAGTTCGATAAACTTTGGAAAAATTTCTTTACCTCGTAAGCTTCTTTCGATAGAAGAGCATTTGGAGCCTTGGAACAATGCTGAAATGTTTCTTACAGAAGATAGTCGTACCAGCACATTTCAAGAGAAGGATGATATAGATATTGATAATGCTGAAGATGGTAGCTTCTCAGAAATGTACTCAAACTCTGTGCCGAAAGTTAAGCACACCGATGCGATTGGGCATTCAATTTAACAAGTGCATTGAATGGGCCGAAGAGAACAACATTGAACATACAGATTTAACGTAACATAAGGAAAGGCAACAATCCATTTTATCTTTCAATTTAACGAATACACCTGGACATTATATCATTCGTTGTACTGGACCACCACTGTATATATCATCGGACCAAACCAAATGCCGGTAGAAATATAGGATTTCATACTTACTTCGTGCGGATATTTCTGTGATTGGTTGACTCAGTTTTGTACGAACGCGTGCGCGTCAAAGATGGACACCAGCAAAGAGAAAAGAAGCCATATTTTATAGTTTTATAGTTTTTCTTCAGGCGGCTGAAAATGTGAATAGTGTTCATGGTCGTGATACTGTAACCGTCAATCATGGGTAATTTTGGTTCAGTTGATTCCCTTCCGGTAATTTCGATGTCAAATTTGCACCACGCCCTGGAAGGCAAATTGTCGAAAATGTAAAAAAAAATTCTGAAATCGACGAGTCTGACCATCATGTAAGCAATGTTTCGATTGCACAGGAGCTAAGCATTGTACAAAAAACCGGTTGGAAGTCATTTGAACAAGGCTGGATACAAAAAAAAGCTCGAAACGAGTTAACCTCAAGGAACCTCATGTACCGAATTTCCATCAGCGAATCACTGCTGAATCGCAACAACATTGACCGATTTTTGAGGGGGGGGTGACAACGTCAAGCGAAAACGGTCTTACCCGAACGCAGTGAGTCGGCGCAAAGGGTGGCCAAGTCAGGATTGACGTCCAGGAAGGTCTAGCTGTGTGTGGTGGGATTGGCCGGGATTCATCTACTATGAGCTGATATCCTTCGTCAAAACACTTAATTCGGAGCTGTATTGTCACCAGTTGGACCGTCTGGAGGAAGCAATCGCTCAGAAGTGCCCAGCTTTGGTCCAAAGAAGAGAATTGCGTTCCATCCGGGCAACGCGGACAACATCGACAGCGACTAGCCAGAAGCTGCTGGAGCTAGGTTGAGAGGTGCCTATGCATCCACCTGTTTCTGTCCAAGGGAAACTATTTTGCTGGTCAAAAGATCGTCTCAAGTTGTTCGCCAGTAGGGACGAGGGCTTTTACCAGACATTACCATCAAAATGGCAACAAATAATCCAACAAAACTGCGCATATTTGACCTAAATCGGACCATTTTTTACTACGAAACACTCATTTGTTCCGCAGCGCATTCGTATCGAACGCAATTGTGCGCATATCCATGACACAACTGAGATTTCACACTTACAGTGCACATATGAAATACTTAAGCGGAAAATCGAATCGAATCGGGCTTTTACCAGCAACACGCTTGACCTGAAAGCGCCCAACAGCGACTCAACTGCAGCCGAAGTCTTACGTGACACAACTGTGCTTGGTCGTTGATTAATGAGTTAGTACATGACCATTGACTCGGGTGATGGAATGAGGTATAAACGGTATTTAATAGGGAACTAAATACTTTAACACACATTTCGTAGATTCGTGGGTGATCGGAAAGTGTTTGGTTGACATATCCAACAGAGCAAAGTCTACACTTATTAACGTCTAATCTCTAGCGAATGATTGGATGTTGATCGTTTTAAGCTGAATCGAAAATAATCAGGTACCGTCTGACAGCAGTATTCGTCGTTTGGTCTCGATTTTTTTTGAACACGGGACAGTGGGAGATCGTTCTTATGCCGCCTAAGAAATTCCAATGAACTGGTTGGAGCGGTAACAAAGAGCGTTGCCGAGAACCCACATGCGTCGTGGCATCAGTGAAACAACTTTCGGGTACATTTTGTGCAATTGGCTCAAAGAATATCACCGACAGACCGTCCGCTTAAATGGTTAACACTGAACCTGATTTTTGGAAGGAAATTTTGATGACTGATAATTTCACGCTCTTTCACAAGCAAACTTGCCGGAAGATGATCAGTAAAATAATAGGGCTGCTAACTGGCCATTGCCTCGTAGGAAACCTGGCTTTAAGACTGACTTAAAGTATCGTATAGGAAAGAGGAGGAGAAATTATGACTTATTACATTGCCTCGGAACATGTCCTGCACTTGTAGAAACCAGATGAAAACTCACTTCAATTACCTCGAGGATCTAAAGGACATTCTGCAATGTATCAAACCACTAAATGGCTATAAAATAGGCCAGAGATGATCTCAATTAGCCAATCAATCCAAAACAGGAACACGCCACGGTCAAAAGAGTAAATAGGTAAATAAGCCGAACGTGACAGTACAATGGACCAGTTGGTTTAAGGGAATTTAAGGAATTGGTGATGCGACTGAAAACTCTCTCATTGTAGGTGACAACCATACTAACCCCTTCGTTCAGTTTCGTTGGATTTGTTCATATTTGTTCACTTAAATGGAAGCGAAATGAATCTTTCTCGAATAGCAACGTACGTAAACTATTTCAATTTTGCTTAAATTACGAGAAGAAATTGTAGGCACTTTGAAAGTTGACGATGCTTCAGAGTTCTGGGCAGTTTTCGTTTCATTTTGACGTAAGCCAAAGTCTACGGACGTTCATTATTGGTGGACCTGAAGAGTGTAGCGCCATCTAGTACACATCAGTCAGTCAGATAAACATATTTGCATTTTCAGACAGATCTTACGCCGATGTGCAGTCATTTATGTTTTGACACACATGTGGCTGTCCTACCAATCGACTAATACGCTGAGTGTTTTGGGTTCAATCCCTGCCACGAGCAACTTTCCTGACACACCTTTTGTCACTGACAATGATCAGGAGTATCATCTTTCTAGAAAATGCTTTTCAGACTGTTTCGTTCGAAGCTCGCGTAAATTGTAGGTCCCGCCACTCGTGAGAGAACGCACAACAGTGTTTACTGTTGTGTTTGAAACTTAAGTGTAGTCCACCAGGGGGTGTAGCGTCATCCATGTTATTTATTGTGATTAAAAACACACGTGTTTTCGCCCAAGAACATGTAAGCTCACCCCCCATCGTCGTCCCTGACCTGTTGACATAGAACCGGAATCGATGCTTGTCGTTAACTTATGTGAATTTCATCCGATTTTGGCTTGTAATCTAGTATCACTTCCAAACCGGTCTTGTTGGGATGTGCGAGAAAATTAAAATTTCCACGGTAATTATCGCAAATTTTTTGAAACCTATTCAGAACCGAAACAGACGGTGGTTGCTATGCTCTAAGTTTTGAATTTAATGGGACTGGATTTCACAAGAGCCAAAAGCCTGGCGAAGTGTACAAACTTTGGAAATTTTAGCTCTTTAAAGTACTCATTGGCTTGAGTTTCGTGTGGCTTTACTAGATTTTTCCAGATTCAGTAGCTGTAAGTTTCAGTGGATGTTTGAAACCTGTTTACGATCTCTAACAGTATCTGTCGGCATGTACAGGTGTAAGCCTTTGTAGGCAGATAGGCCACAGAGTTTCGGGGTTTCACACAACTTTTTATTATTAAATTAACTGACTGCGTCATTACTGTAACTGCACACAATTTCAACCAGTTGTCTGCCATCCAGAGCTTCCTGGTGCGATATATTCGGAATTTGGACTGAAAAGGACTCTTCCAAGGCCAGTTCGGGAGGCTGGAAAACAGTTGGTGGCGGAAGAGCTCTATTCTGTTAGACCCAATGGCGGTGTCCACAGTTTCTGCAAAGTTACCGACACTCGGATCTGACATTGGCAACGCAAACGGATTAAGGACATATGGATACTGCACGTGGATTAATGGGTCCTGCAAGTTGCAATAGACTACGTGCCGACGAAAAAGGTGGAAGCCCTGGGCTGCTATTAAGCAGCCATCGAGGTCCCCTGGGGCTCGGAATGAGGTGGTCAAAAAAAACGATGAGACGCTTATTTGCATGTGGATTTGCTGTTCCAGCTAGACCTAGGCAGAAAGTGTGAGTCTTTGTTTGAATCAGTCTGATTTGTCTTAACGCCCCGATAGAGGACAAGGGTGACAACAACAGGGATGACCTTCATGATTTCCTAGAAAAAACAAACGATTAATTCCCCAGCTTCCACTCAGAGGTCGAAGTGTTCTGTCAAGAAGTGCAAATCGAGACTCCACTCAATCGTCGATTTTACTCCTGCCAAACTCGTCAGATTGCCCAGAATAACGATGGGGCTGCTGCATCATGGTGACGAACTCACATCGAGTCAAAGAGCGAGGTATCAAGGCTTAACTGGAATGCTGGAAGATGGTAATAAGGGATATCAAAATCAAAACAATAGAAACGCACCTTGAAACTAACTTTTGTGATAGAAATCCTATGTGAATGAATTCGAGTCAACATAATTGCCTGAGTTCAAAATTATCAAATTCAGTCGATGCTCTCAAGGCTCATGATCATTTGAAGCGACTTTCCCCACTGGACTCTATCACAAAAGTTCATATTACGCCCTAATTGCAAAACACTTTATGTGAATGGTCTTTCATTGAAGGCAGCATATACAGATATTCCCTTCATCATCTTCCCTTCCTTTTCCAGCTATCGCTGCACTCTGGAATGGAACTGATCCATGCTTCATCCATGCTTCATCATCTTCCCTTCCTTTGCCAGCTATCGCTGCACTCTGGAATGGAACTGATCCATGCTAGCTATCTAGGAATACAATGTTGGTTGATGTGACATTAAACACGAGCACGGTGTCACTTCTAAAATAAAGTCAGGCAGTACGAAAAATGGAAAAAAATGAAAGCGAATAAGCACTCCCACAGTGATCGCCAACTCTTCCTAATATATCAAAATTTGAAATCAGTAAAAAACAGATCAAAGATGATCTTCATAATTTCGATGACCCTTGGCTAGACCCTTGGCCAACCCCAACAACATCAACAAGTGCACTTCACCGAGAACTTCCCCGATGCACACACAATTTGACAGCTCTTATCAGTGAACTCCCGGGGTCTTTGTCCATCGCAGCGAGGTGGTTCCCTAGCCTATGGAAATTCCGTGTAAAATGTATTTACGTTCTATTTCAGAAGACACCTTCAGTCTGTCGCCAGAGTATAAAAGCGCGACAAGATGCAGTTGAAAGCATTCGCAAAACAGTTGTTGTGAGTTGCATTTATTCATTTAAAAGATGCGTGCCAGTATCGCAATCGCTTTCCTCCTGGGACTCGCCTTGTGCGTTGTGTGCTCAGCCGGGCCTGTGTGGAATCAGGAAGGAGCTGCCGAACTTGAATTTGTTGGTCAACACGATCTGGAAGCTGTCGAGGAGGGTGCCGGACTTCGTCAGAAGCGTGCTACATGCGATCTGCTGAGCTTCTTGAATGTCAACCATGCTGCTTGTGCCGCTCATTGCTTGACGAAGGGATACCGAGGAGGATACTGCGACGGAAGGAAGGTTTGCAACTGCCGTTGAAGCCGTTAAGCGTCATTAAAATGTACTCGAATGAGGTTTGCAATAAAATATAGTAAATGTGAAAAAGTGCCCGATTTTTATAAAACAATCTTAAACGCTACATAAGATCCCACAGGTCCAAACAGTCGACTAAAAAGACATATGTAGCTTCCTTCGCATGCAATTAGATATTGGACAATCGTCAACCTTAAACATCCTTGTAGATGTTCCCAGTCACAGTAAGTCTTGTTCTGAAACTACAGAGCATTCCCATTGTAGTCCGCGCTTGAGCAATCATCGACCACACAAGTTCAAGCAAGCCCAAAGTACAGAACCACGGAAGCTATTAAAGCGTTATGCAACTTAAACCAATGACCAAACTGTTTCATTACGAATATTGCTGCCATTCAAGCGTCTGTCGCAAATGAACAAAACAAGGGGTTTCCAAGAATCGCTAAGAGCACACTATGGCGAGCTTTAGGAAGGGATCTTGGCCTGTTTCATTATTGTACGATAAAGTTAACTGAAGATCTAAAGCCACCCGAAAATATGGAGTGACGTACGTTCTTGAATTGTGCTCTAGAAATGTTGGACGTAGATGACAAATTTCATCGCAAAATCGTCTCCAGTGATGAAGCGCAGTTTTGTTCAAAACGCAAACGGGATTCTTCATCGAGCAGAATATGAATGAACCACCACTTCACCCACAAGTAAAGCTGCATGGTGTGGTCCTATACCACCTCACCAACCATCTCAGCTAGCTGCCACCTGATCCGAGCAAAGGCGGTGCAGTGTCATTGTCTGCCCAACAGGAGTCGCTGAGGCCAATCACATTTGTCGAAGGTGTTAGTACGCCGGTAAGTCGGCTGCAGTCTTTTCTGTTAAGAGATAACAAGAATCTCGCGGATTTCTTACAGACCTTAGAGCATGCGCTTGGTTTGTCTACATCCTGGACAGGCATGACATGTGACAACCTCCGGTTGTGCTCTCGAGAAGCCCAGCCATCGATGGAAGCCCTAACCGAGGACGCGGCTAGTCCCAACGTCTCTGGACAAGATTTGGTTGCTGCTGTTACAGAAACATGTGGCAACGTCATTTCTTTGGTCATTAGCATTAGCATTGACTAGATATTAATTATATGTGGTTTCAACAAGACAGTGGCACAAGCAACACAGCGGATTGAGGTAAGTCCTTATTGGAAAAACCGATGTAAAGGCTGATTGCAACTTGAGGGAGAGTGCTCCATTACTCAACTGTCCGCCTTGAGGCCTTGAGGCAAAAGTTATTGTGTCGTCTTGGTACTGATGTTGTTTGAAGTTCCTGAATACGTCGAAATTATTGCTGCCCATTATTGTGACGCTGTGGCCGAAACCTCGATGCTGTATGCCCTCTTATCTCGTTTTTCCCATTTTAGCTGCCTTCGTCTCAGTGCAAGCGAACTTCTCATTGAGGCTTCCTGCATTCTGGCAACGTCATCCGTGTTTGGTAACAGCTGAACGACCTTTCGAAAGACAGTGTCTCACAGACTGGTAGGTCTCGATCTTCTCAATGACGATGTTAAGCATCTAGATCTCCATAGATGAAGAATGATCTAGACACTTATTTTAAATTAGCTTTAGAAAACGTTGGTGAATATTGACATTCTGAGTACACTCTGAACAGAGCCTATTTCCGTCTGAGGGCTGTTAGGGATCGATATACTTGTAGACAGGTGATCTACTATTAGCCTGAATGATTCTCAGGATTCGAACACAAGTCTTCGTCTTTATCTTCATTGCAGTTGAATGTTACATGGTTCTTAGCACACGATCAAAGTCAATGTTGACTGGAATAGCGCGGATGATAAATTAAGCGACTGGATGGCTTTGAGACTGACTAACTTTCTTGAGTCACTGATATGAATTGTGGAACATCGAGAATTGGCACCCACAACAAACCACCTGTTTACACGAAATAAGAAGATAATTGAGTCACGTTGAGAGGCGCACTCACTTAACATATTCTCGTGCAGTAACAATTGGTACGTGATGCGCGTCACCAGCTGATGAACATCAAAGTTTATGTTCCTCTTACCTCTTACACTGCAGGCGATTGGAAATTATTCCGCTACCCAGAACCAGTGTACGTGCACAGTAAGACCGACTGACTTTTCTCCTTGAAGTGAATCTTAAGAGGTACACTGTCTGGGCGGTCAGACCATCGACCCACAGTCTCGAATGCCTTTGAAGAGCACTCACTATACTCGTCTTCCCCGTCGATAACAGATTCACCTGAAAGACGTTTCCCAATCGTCGGCCCCCATCTTATCATCGAAATAGAAAGGCAACCATACACTTGTGGTAAAAGTATTCGCCCACATTCAACTAAACACAGCCCTCGGTGTTAAAAAAACGAAGTGTTACTGGAGCATGTTCGTGTGTGAACTGCAAAGAAGTTTCTCTGCCCGAAGACGAAGACGTGCACTCCACTCTCATCCATTTGTATGATATGCGTGTGCTGGCGCAATCAATCGGCTTGTAAACAATGCGATGAAATGAAGTGTAAAATATTCTGAGGAAGCAGTTCAACAATTCATCATAAACGAGACAATCCACAGTTGGGTCATTAAGGGGGCATCACTCCTGCTCGGGTTATGCTGTAACAGTGCTAATTGAGTAGACAAAGGGAAAATTTCTGAAGTTGCGAAGAATCGCTCGTCGTTTGGGAGATTTCGTTGAACATCAATTTTCACATTTTTCAAAGATATTTGGGATTTCTTTGAATTGGATGACGTTTGGAAGGCTAACCTGATTGAAGAAATTATTGAGTGTGCGTCAGGATTTGTGTCATACAAATTCTAGATGCAGGACAATGAATCACGGTTGCAGCGAGGTAACAAAGCGCCTTATTACGTGTTTAACAGACAGTCCCTCTAATGTGATAACCGATAACTATGCAGTTAAAAGGAAATTGCATAGTAAAGAATATACTTACTGGGGTGGTCATCACTGGATTTGCGAAGATTCGCCATCAAAAGTTGTTAAAAAATATTAAGCCGATCATAAAAGGAAGTTCGTAGTGAAGAACTCAAGGGTCTTAGCACTCGACTAATCTATGCTGGGTTCCTGGGTGGCAGGTTATAGGGAGATGTAAAGCAATGAAGCAGTTGATGAACCGTGCCGGGTAGTAATCGATATTTACCCAACTCAGGCATTCCTATAGAATAAAACACCACTTGTCAAGTTGTCAAAAGAAATGTGGACAACACAATCATAGAAGTGGCAAGCAGAAGGTGGTGCTTTCTGTGTATGCGGCCACTCGGATGTTTGACAGTGCAAACCAAGTAGTTGCTGACTATTGTAGTTGGAGCACTCACTCACCACAAGCACGACGTGAAAATTAGACTCGCCAAAGATTACGTGTGAAAAGGACGTGGTCACGAAGAGATATTCGCTCATCACAGGAGAAATGTCCCATTTTCCACAGACGAATTGAGAGACATTTTGACACTTATAAAGGGTGACCCATTAGCAATGATTGTTTTTCCAATGGTTATATTTAAGCTGTTGTCAGAGTTACTGACTACATCCGTCTGTCAAAGTATTCAGTAAAGCTTGCCATTTCATCAAGCATTATTTTACGCCTACGAGCGAAATGTATTACAAAATTCATATTATTGAAATTTCAGTTGTAGATTCGAAACGTGAATGTCGGTCGTCATCATGTCTTCAGGCAATTCGTCGTACTGTGGAATTGTTTGAACGTGAGTACACTCTTTTGGATCTTAAGCCACTAACCATATAGAGATTGGTGTGAACTGAAGGCACTATCGTTGCCAGTATCGGAGAAATGTCGTTTCGGGGACGATCAGCTGAATCGGGCTTCGCCAGAGAGCCAAATCAGTTTATTTTGCGGTTGAACTGAAGAATCGAAGCTGGCTTGAGTGGTAGAAACGTTGATATCCGAAAATTTGGCCAAAAAATCATCTTCTTGGACGAAGCCCATTTTTGGCTCAGCGGCTAAATTGCCAGTATTGGAACAATTCGCAGGTGTTCGGGCAGTCATCAATCCACAAAAAGGTACTCTTTGGTGCGGCTTATGGCACCCTTCTTTTAAAAGGGCGATGGAGACACCGTTACCCTCAATTTTCTTAGATATAGATCGGCTTTAACCGTCTTTTGTGGGCAGAACTCGATTACATGGATTTATCCGAATTGTGGTCACAAAAAGACATGCCATACATGCTCCAGGTTGAGACGGAGAAATTTATGAACTCGGTCATTTCTGGGCGAGTGTTCATCAATTGGCCGCCATGATAATACGACTTGATGCCACTCGATTATTTTCTCTGGGACTACGTCAAGTCTCAAGGGAACATCTAAACCTAGTCATTATTGATCGGGGTATGAGGAGTGCCACCTTAGCCGGGAGAACTGGATAACACTCTGGCAAGACATTGCAGCCTAACTGTGTGCTGAGTTCCTGCACATAGATATATTCCAGACAACTGTGAAGCAGACGAGCTAGCCAATAGAAACTAAAAAAACCAAAATCACAGACCTAGCGCTCAGCAGGGCTCGTGAAAGATGGAATAACCCTAAAACGTGCCTACATGCGAAACGAATATTTCCAAAAATGGACTTACAAAGAACCACGGCCGTCCTCAATCTAAGCTGAAAAACCCTACGTAACCTAGTTGGAGTCCTCACAGGACACTGCGCAATGAGTAGACACGCCGCAAGATATAACCATACACTCCTCTAGCAGATGTATAGACGAAGAAGAAGAGGAAAACTCCTCACATCTACTCCATTAGGAAACAAACCCTGGGAGAATATAATCTAAACGAACTTACGGACATATCTGAAAAGTATGTCAAATCAATCTAGGCATTCGTCCAAAAAGCAAAATGGTCACAGGAGTAACAGACGGTAACCGACTCAGTGGCAACACAATGGACCCCTTGGGTCTAAGCGAATCCATCGCTTATGATGGCAGCCTAGACTAACGTCACTTCCTTAGTCTAAGCCAACAAGTCAACCACTTTGGACGAGCTCGAAGTCAACATTCGAGACGCTGGGCCGAGTCAAAAACAAATTGAACCGACCGACTTCGACTGAAAGAACTGCCAGCAAAGTCGATTTGATCATTCGACTGATGTGCTATTCCATAATAATGCCACGAATGTAGCTCCCAAATAAAGCCATGATCAATTTTATATCTCACATCGTTGTTATTTTTTCACGAGATCATTTAAATGAGATTCTCTGATTAGTTAATTTGGTCCCCGAAAACTTAGTAATCGAGTACAAAAATACAAGCATACCAGCGAATTTTACGATCATCGCCACTTGACATCATCGATCATCAAAGTTTTAGGAAAATTCCCATCGCCCAACATGACGACAAACGAGTTGTATCGACTTTGGTGTTTCGGCTGTTCGCGCACGACTTACGGCATGCGATTTGATCGAATTTTGTAACGTTGTTTTGTTCGGTTGGGTGATTACGGCGACCGACCATAAACCTTAAATCGTGATGTAGAAGATTATAGGACTTATTTGTGTACATAAGATGTAATATAACACCAACCATGAGTATGTCTACACAAAACGTAGCAAATTCTACTTTCTAGTCATGATTTTGGGGCAGTTTCAGTAAATTCAGTTAATTCGGACATCATGATTAATGTCAGCAACTAAGCTGGACAGGTTTATTGACCCATCTGCAAAGGCAAAGTCATCAGAAAGAAAGCCTTCAGCAAATAAGTGATGTTAAAATAAATTAGGAATAGTAAGGGACTAGGGATGGATCCTTGAGGAAGGCTTCAATGTAGGTCCAATTTCCGATACAAAAATGTCCATAACTCCCGGCTCCACCTCTCTCGAGTTACTGCAAGTGCTGAGAAACTATTCCTATCTTGAAGAAGCATCTCAAATGTGGCAGTTCGGAGCCAGAAAGAATAATGTAAGGGTAAGGATAAGGGTCCTGTACGAGTTAACGCAAAAACAAACATCATGCACCGAATGCATCTGCTGAATGTCGAGAAAATTACTGATTTCTGATCTAGTGATGAAAAGTGGTCACTTCAAGTAAAAACGACCGAGTTTATCCAACTTTTTCAGGTTCATTTGGATGCTGAGCTGATTGGACGAAGAAAGGCCTTCAGAAACTGCAACTTCAACGTCTGGATGAGTACGATAAGAGTATAAGGAGGAACGCTTCCCCCTCTGGGCATCACAATGGGTCCATATGGACCTAAGTGAGGTCTGATGGTCGGTGGGTGGTGGTTGAATCACGGTGAGCAAGGATGGCCGGCAGTCCGGACAGTTTAGTTCTGTGTCCCCAAGTGATCATCGAATATTACTCAAGGCTGTTGGATAGATGTCATATTGATTTGAGAAACCACGGCATTTTGCGAAGAAAATGTTTAGCCACAATATCATAACCAATTCCAGCATACTATCTAGATTGAAGAATAAACAGGCAGCCCGGTTTTAGGAAGGATGCAAATGGAGATGTGCGTGGTGTGGTGGACATCCGCCGATGAGAACATCAGGGTGCAGTGGATGCATGCGTATGTACCAACGGAGCATTAAGGACTAACATCTCCACAGCTCTGGACATACTCCTTAATCTGAACAGATGTGGACAGTCCATTATCTCAGACAGATGTAGATCCATACCCGAAGACATCGATCTCATGACACTTAAACTCCTCTTCGAGAAGGATTTCATCCCTCCCCCAAGTCTAAACACCAGGTGCTGGACGGATCTCTGAAAATCTTCACAGGTGGTTCTAAGATCGGTGAAGACGTGGGAGCGCTTTCATTCTGATTACCAAATCACTGTAGACTCTTCCATACAGAAACTATAAACGATGAAGACGGATATCGTCGTCTGTTCTGACAGCCAGGCAGCAATCAAGTCTCTGGATGCAGTTAGACAGTAAGAGTCATAGAGATCTGCCAACCATGCCAATCGCCATTGGCATTGGGCCTTCCCAACAATGACTTCTGCAAAAGCAGCAGAGATGAGGAAGAGAAAGAACACATTGTGCATGTTCTTTGTAATTGCAGTGGTCTCTCGTAGAAGCCTACTACTTTAACAACAAATCAGTGTCAGCCTGGGTCAACTGGGTTGCGGAATAGGATCGACTGCACCCGCCTAAGTGTAACCATCAGTCAGCGACTTCAACCTATCCTAAGCTGCACCACACACGTTCCAGTTCTTGTTGACTATCAACATATTGCATGTTGCAACACACTAAGGTCACGTTATATAACTTTTAGTTTGAAGGTACATATGCCTGTTAAGCCAGACTTCGTAGCTTGTAATCGGTTTCTTTTCTTTTTCTGGTCTGTGCCTTAGTCGATAAACATCCCTCTTCCAGATTTTCCTTGTCACAATTGTCAGTCGTAAAGTATGGATTACACCATCGCAGGCATTAGCCAACTTGACATGGACTTAAAATATATTGCAACAAACTAAAATCAGATCGTGATACCTTCATAGCAACACGTGAAGAGGGTGGTTGAGAAGAGAGAGAGCTGTATCGCAAGTCCCAACCCCATAAATTGATCAAAATACCTACATTATAAGCTGAATGTGTACTCGTTCAAAAATGATATTCATCCAACTCCACACTGTAGCCTTATGTACGACAGTTATTTGATTATGTTAAAATGTAACGTTCATACTGCATCTCAACTTATATTTAGCGCAACCACACAACGATTACGTGAATCACATGTTCCAACCCGTAGCGGTTGCCATGGGGAAAGGAAATGCATACGATGACACGATTTGAATTCACTTTTTAATTCACCAGCGTCTGGATTCGTCATCCGCCCCCTTGGTTCGGATGCATTGCATGGAATTTAGGTCAAAGGCGGCACTGAACGGAAGAATAACTGCCACAATACAGATTGTGTGGATTCACGAATGCTTCGAATCGAAATGATTGCGCAAGCAGTTCCTCGAACTGTATCACTTCGTTCACACAAATTGCACGATTGAGCTCATGTGAGAATGGCTTCAATTTGGATCATAATTCGTATCTGGATTCAACAGATCAACATTCTGAAAAGCAAATCGAAAATAGAGCTCGGCGGAGAGCCAAACGGAAGTCGTACTTCTTGTTGAACCATCATCAACTTAGGGGCTGAGCAAATGTCAGTCAGAACCTCCAAGTCAAGCATCTTCTTTCTGTGCAGTAAAAGTTAAACCATGCTTAAGCAAAGAGACGAGGAAGAGCAGGAATCAATTGTGCACCGTCTTTGCATGGCATTGTCAACATCACCAATTTCGTTTGGTGGCCCGTCTTGGATGAACACAACGATCGTACACTGGCTTAAATTTCAGCCACGGATGTAAGGGTGTCAAATCAACAACAATGTCGTCAAGGTTTTAGGTTTAGATGAGGTTAGGTTGGATTGGCTGACTGCAGAAGGCTGCCACACTTAGGCTAGAGTAGGCCCATTGTGATACCACGTGGATCGACTACTCCTTGGAATCGGTTGATGCTTTTAAAAAGCCTGAGACAGTAGGACGCTAAATGTGAGTACCCACGACTTGCCAGAGCGCTACACGACCAGAGGAGGTGATTTGTGGTTGCTGCTTCCTCTTCACAAATGCAGCTTCTGCTAAAATCATTGTAGGGACCCCCATTCTGCGTCAATTACGCCGATGAGTGTCCTGAGTTGAGGTCTGCTTTGTCTGAGCAGGCAGTGAGTGTGAGTGTGAGTGACCATTTAAGATTTAATACTGGTCATATTTCCTTTGTTTTAAGGCCTTCTAGCCAATTCTGAATGGTTGTTTTAATTGTGTGTATCTTAAGATGGTAGGCTGTAACGATCGACATAGAAGGTGAATCTGCTCCTGGTGTTAGAGAAGAGGTTGTACCACACCTAGCGAGTTCATCGGCTTTGCAATTGCCGGTATGTCAGTGTCCCGTCACCTACATGAGGTGCATATTGAAATGCTCAGTCATCTCGTTAAGGGACGATGTTTTTGACACGACACCGTCCAAGAACTTAATTGCGGCCTTGGCTGTCCGAACAGACCGTGATATCGCCTTTGGATATTACATTATTCTATTGCCAGGACAGTGCAATGGTTTCAGCCTGAAAAACTCTACAGTTGTCAGGGAGCTTTAATGAGAGATGAAATATTGAGGTTTTTGGAGCAGGCACCTACTCCCACTCCTTCGTTTTCGAACTGGAAAGAATGCTGGTGGAGAATTTCTTCTCGAAGATAGCTTCGGCTAGTAGGCGTTTGATGTCATCGGGAAGAAAGTTGAATTCGTTAAGATTCGTTAAGATTCGTTAAGTGAATGATGGTTAGTTCGGACCACAGTCCGAGTATTTTTAGTTTCAGGGCTTTGCTCAGCAAAGTACAAAGGTCAGCTACTCTTTGTACAACGGGAGCTATAATGAGCACGCCGCAAGCGGGTTTGGACTTGATATTTCATCTACTTCCTCTTGACTTATTCATAAAAGGCTGTGCAAAAATCACTCTCAGACTAAGGGAGTCCTCTGTGAAACAAGCCATAACAATAGATGTCCTGGGAAAGAAACATGGTCACAGTAGCCTCGCTGTTACAACCGACTACATATCTCCCAATAACGAATTCTTCCTGAAAATATCAATTCTGTTCCCCGACAGAGACAAGTGGCTTTCGAACGCCGTTATCAGTGAGCACGAGATTGCCCTTTTCGCCGACGGATCTAAAATGGACAAGGGTACCCTGCACAAACAGGAATCTCTTAGGCTCTCCTATACAAGTAGTGTCTTCCAAGAAGAGATTCTGGCAATAGAGAAAGCAGCCACATACAAACAACCGATATCCCACCATCAGATATCACCATCTTTGTTGACAGCCGGGCTGCACTGAAGTGGGATAGGATCCAATGAGATCAAGGGCTGTTATGAACTGCCGCGACTCACTAAGGTCCATCAGCCACCGTATGGTCAAACTCTGCTGGGTTTCAGGCCACAGCTCAATAGCGGGGAACGAGAGAGCAGACGAACTGGGTCTGAAATGGACATTAGCGAAGCGGACACATCACTTCGAACACATACGCGACATAATACAAAAAGAAGCCAACTTAGCTCGCAAGAAATGAGTGTCACACGATAAGGTCAACGTGGTCAGAGCTTAACAACGGCAAGACAAAGAAGCTTCTGGCATTAGAACGTAACTTGATCTGTGCGCTCGTTGGAGTGATCACAGAACACTGCCCCATCGAAGCAATGCTCCGTAAATGGAACGCGGAATCCAGTGATATCTGCCGGAGCGACGAGGAGCAGATCGTGACGACCCAACATCTGCTGTGCCACTGCCCAGCTCTCCAGAATCGGCGCCTATCCTCGGTGGGCCACAGACTCTGCACAGAGGCTGCGGACTTAGAATATGTAGACATATCGGATCTCTTGAAATTCGTAAAAACGGGGTGGTTTAAGCGGGGTGGTTTAAGCGATCACGCGATAGGATAGGTTGATAGAATATGTACCCCACAAATGAAGCGATTCACAATGGGCCAAAAGGCCGCCGAGTGGAAGTGATGTTCAAGCATCACACTCAGGGCTGTGCTGACTGGTACTTGTTTACCAGAACAAACACCAAACGATCGTTGAGATTTTGTTTACCAACTAAACCAGCATAAGGTAGTTCTTGAAGACACAAGTCAGCATATGTCAGCAATCAAATGACAAACAGTGACATCTATCAAGGAGAACACACATCATCGTCAGATGAATGCAAATGATTTCCGCTAACTAAGCAAAGCATTTCTTCACTGACACGCAGTCAAAACAGACGAAAATATCACTTGAATTATTGCTTTGTTTATCACCAAAACGCTAAGGCCTGCATTTAATTTAAAATTGATAAATCGCGTGCTTTCGTTAAACTTAATTTGAAAATTGTCCACCGATTCAATTAACTTAAACTGGCTGTAGTCGGGTATTTTGCTGCCTTTTAAAGTCAACTTTGCGTGCACTGTTAATGTCTGTCGAATGCAAACATGTACATAGAAGGTCTTAATATGTATGTAAACTCGAAAGCGATGTAGAGATCGATGAAGACTTGTGTATCATAGTAAATAATCTGAGATTTCGACAGTGTGCCTGCTAGCCTAGTTTTCCAAAATTTGCCTTTATTTCACTCGATGTTATCTTACCGCAGACTTCAAAGCGTTGCTACGGCAGCACGAATTCTACTCTTACCTCAATGCGGTAACATTTGGGAGCTAACTACCTTCCAGAGAGGAAGATGGGGTACTCAACCCCCGAGGGACGTCGTATGCGGAGATAGGGAATAGTGAGTATGTACCGTGGGTCATCTCCCCTTCAAGATGGCTGAACAACTGGACTTAACAGTGACGTTCAGAACACTCATTTAGAGCTCACAGACAAATTCTTAGGTCAGATCTAAACGGATTCTTCCAAGACTGGGTCGTTAAACAGTGTAGACTATGGTTGAGTACTGTTCCCTTAAGACTGACTGGAATGCAGACTCAAACAAGCCTAAGTCGAGGTAGGGCACAAAGGACAGTTGGCTTCCCAGTCGGAGTTAGAATACCTATGTATTTCAGACAACTACAAACCTCGAATACGGAAGGACATACATGTGTACAGTGAGACTGGCAAACTAAATAAGGACAAGGACGATTTTCGATTCTGCATTGGGAATGTGAGGTTCTGCAACAGACCATGTGCAGTGGAAGAAGTCGTGGAGCCGAAGCTGACTTTGTGAACAGGGGCTGGACAAAAACGGATGACAAACAGCAACAGTTACTAAGCTGAGAGATAGAGGTGGTTATTTGGATATGGGAATGCTGTTCGTGGCAGACTGATTACAAAGTACTGATTATCGAATCAAATGCAATCAATTCGTCAACTTCAACCTGATTTGCGCTCACGCCCCTACAGTGGACAATGGTCGCAACAGCAAGGCGAACTTCTATGATCTCCTACAAAGGACAGTTTGGATACCAAGACGGCTCTGGAGCTTTCAACGCTGTGCTGGAGACTTTTCCCAGAGTCATCGGGAAACACAACCTGCAGACACCACATCCGAAGTAGGACTCAGTGACCTATGTCACCAAGTGGAATCTATTATTAACTACCACGAGAATCCCACAACTCGCCTGATAAAGTTTGCGATCGAAGTCAGACAATCCACCAATATTATTGATTGACACGCCTTTTTGTAATCACGTTTTGTCGTTAAAAAGCTACAGCGGACTGCGAATACTGTGGATTACTGTCGACTCCGCTTTCCTCAAGAAAAGGGAAATTTGGTATATACTCTAATATCGATGTTGCGATAGCCTTAGAACCAACAGTTGAAGTGCGTGCTTATCCTATTGGAACTTAGGGCACCAGACCATGATTCTCGATTCCGTTGACGACGTTCTATATCAAGCTCAATTCTGGAGCTGTTTGATGTCACCACCACCTCATGGGTCATCATGTTCGTAAACATAGTCCTAGTTCCATAGTTCTACCGTTTTGCCAGGTCTGACACAGAACTTATTTACTTACTTCTCTGGCCGACGACCTATGGAGGGTCTGAGCAATAGATGACTTCCATAGATGACGGTACAGGGCACGCTGCTTCCAGTCACCCAAACCAAACTATCTTACGTCCGTCCCTCTTCCCAGAGGTTCGGCCTTTCTCTCCTTCTCGAGCCAGGAGGCTTGGATTCGAAGACCTTCTTTGCTGGAGTGGAGCGGACTACATCTACATCTTGGTACTACTCGTAGAGTTCCCAGTTGTGTCTTCTCCTCCATTCACCTTCCTGGCAGACAGGCTATATATCCGACGTAGAATTTATCTTCCGATGGCACCAAGGATCAACTTTGATGTTTTGCTTAAGGTCCAACTTTCGGCTCTATGGAGCAGGACTGACAAAATTAGGGTTTTGTAGAGCATATTTTTGGTGCTTCGAGCGAAAAGTCTTGACCCCAGTTGTTTCGACAGACCGGTTGCCAAGGGCGATTCTACGTCGGATCTCCACTAGGATGTCATTCGTGGAGTTCACGTTGGCCCTGATGTATACAAACTCCTCCACTAGCTCAAAGTTGTAGCTGTCGATTGTTATGTGGTGTGTGGCGGAAAGTTTATTGGTTGACCTTAAAGCTCACACACAGAAAAGCTCTTACACAGAACTAGACATAACATTCTAGGACTTCGTCCACAATGATTCAAGAATGCTCTATACGACTCGCTGTACGAACCATCCCCTAAACTAAGCCCAACGTGAGGCATTAATGAATGAAATTAATCTACTCTAATGATGTTAAAAAGTAAGCAAATTGTACACATTTGTATACACAAAAAAATATTCGAATCATAAACTGAATTTGAATACCAACTGAGTACCAACAAAAATGAGGACAACTAATGAGCACAGTACACAGTACCTGCATCCAATCCATCCAATCGAATCGTTAAAAATGTCCAAGAGGACTGACTAAGCAAACGCGACATATTTGCGTTTTCAGAAGTGAAGAGTAAACTTAGCATTCCATGTTATGCAAGCCAGAGGCGAGAAGGAGAAAGCTGTTATGTACATTGGCGGTTAGGAAGACAATCAGACAAACATTCTGTATTTAAAATTCAACCAGTATTCTCATGGTAATCATCTTCGAAGATGGAAGATAGGCACTTACATGCAGTTATGTGTGACTAATAAGATGTAAATGAAGTAATAGAGTCTGGATATTAATGCCATCATCCTTTTTGGTATAGGCACAGCCGAAGCTAGTTGGATGTAAATTGAAAACAGCTCTTAGCAACGCTTGCAATAATATCGTGTGGAATCAAAAAATCGTGCACAAGCAATAAATATTGAAAAGTCAGACCTTCACCTTTAGGTGTCGAGACCTAGGACCGTCCGTGAAATTTAAAATAAACAAATAAAGAAAAACGTGTACTTTGGTGTGCCAAGTGCCTAGTTTAAATACCGCAATTAACCAAGCTTGGCGAACTGTCAAACAGAAAACGCGATCCACAAAATGCCGGCAGCAGTCTACAAATTCACGATTTAAAAACTTCGCGAACTATGCGCGACGCTATCTGAGAACAAAGAAAATTCCATGTGAATGAATTGTCTGGGTTAACGAGGTTCAAGGTTCGCAGGGCGCATCACGCGGTTCATATTTACAGTTCAACAAAACGATACGTCTATGCGATAGAAAAACGTCATAGTTGTGAGTTCTTTTGAAGAAAGTTTGCTGGATTGAGCTCAAATGAACTAAAAGTAGGCATTTTAGATGGACTCCAAATGCATACGTCGCCTTATTAACTACTGACTGACTACTACTGAGTAAAGTCGAACGGCTGGTGTGGAAATCGTTTGTAAACGTTGTTGGAGGCAACGAACATTTTCCTTTGAAATAAGAAAGCGGATGACTATTTACAGGTGGTTGATAAATGGTTTGGGTAACACTGATTTTGGCTCTTATTCATATGGCCATAACATGTGATACGTGACCATCAGTTTGTAGGTCCAGTACGATGTCGCTACATGCCACAGAACAAGCGAATCGATGCACCAATTATTGATATGTGAGTTCGGTGAGCAAATTATCGCTTATTTGAACCGGCGAATTGGTCGGCTGGATCGTGGGATTTGATGCCAATAAGCCAGCGTCAATTGCAGCCCTGGAAGAGAACATTACACGTGCTAATATCGAAATACATATCTTCTTCACAGTCCGGGGTGAACCTGGGCCTTAACCAACAAGGATCGCCAACCAGCTTGATATTTCGCTAACTACCTCCAGTTGCGCACACCAAGTTGGTGGAGGTCTTTCTCCACTTGTATGCGCCATCTCCATCGAAAACGTCCTCTGTTGCGTTGTCCAAATGGCTCGAATTCGGCCCGGAGTTGTGGTGTCCATACGCTCCACATGACCTAGGCATCTTAAGCGTTGGACCCGAACACGCTTAACTAGGTGCATGCCGCTGGGCTGTACAGTTCGTGGTTGAATCTTATCCTCCAGACGGCATCAACGTAAACAGATGAAGATGAAGAGCTTCTTTATCCGCTTTCAATATCGTCCATGTTTCTGCGCCATAGAGCAGGACAGGGATGTTCAGAGTGTTATATATAGTCAGTTTGGTGTTTCGATAGATGGCTCTGTTACTCAATTGCCTCTTGAGCCCAAAGAAACAGCGATTGGCAAGAGTAATTCTGCGCTTGAACTCGGTATTGGTGTTGTTGTCCCTGTTTACTGCAGAGCCGAGGTAGACGAAGTCCTTGACTACCTCAAAGTTTCTGCTGCCCATTATGACGCTCTATCCGAGACGTCGATGTTGTGCGTCATTCCGTGATGACAGCATGTACTTTGTTTTGCCTTGATTTACTGCCAGACCCATTTTAGCCGCTTCCCCTTCAATGTCAGCAAACGCCTCATTGACGGCTCGTTATGTTGGTCCTGTCACGGTCGATGTCATCCGCGTAAGCTAGCAGTTGAACGGACTTTTGGAAGATCGTGACTCTGGTGTTGATTTGTGAGTTTCGCACGATCTTCTCAAGTATGATGTTGAAAAAGTCACATGACAGCCTGTCGCCTTGTCCAAAACATTTTTTGACATTGAATGTCTCGGTGAGTTCGTTTCCGACCTTGATGGAGCAGCGAGAATTCTCCATCGTCATCCTGCGCAACCTGACGAGTTTGGCAGCAATGTCAAAACTATACACGGCGCTGTATAGCTCGTATCTATGCACGCTGTGGGTGCACAAAAGCCAACCAACTATAGGCAGCTAGGCAGAGATCGTGCCTTGTTGGTTAAGGCCCAGCTTCACCTCGGACTGTAGCGCCATTCCTATAATTTCCATGACACTGATATTGAAATGGAAGTGACTAACACGAATCCAACGATCATCTTTGAGAATTAAGCCCAACATCAATGACTTCGCCAAAGTGCCCCAAAAAGGCAACTTTCGCTTCAAGGCAGAAAGAGACTTTATCAACCGATCAGCTCAGCCAGCTTAGGAGACAATCGATCAGTTAAGCCCTTTCTCGAAAGTCTTAGTATTGGCCTTGTGCGCTGTTTGCTTTTTCAGATTTGGCAAAACCAGTGCGAATGCGTCGGTATAGTTAACATTTACGATTTTTGTGGTACACGTGTTCAGAATATTTTCGCATACAAGTGCTATTTGCGTTTGAGTCAGAGAATATTTGAAACTGTTGCCATGATGGTTCTTAATGATTTTCGATGTGGATTACTCTAAAAATGTGTCAATTAAGTTGATGACATTTTTGGAGTGGTATTTTAATTATCATCCGGGACTACCGTGCGTCGTGGACTGTCCCAACTTAATCTTGGTTGTCGTTCATCGTTGGAGGTTGTGACGATCGAGCTAAAGCAGTTATTGTACCAGAAAATGTTAACAGTGTTGAACATTAGAAAACATATTAAAACATAAAAAATTGTGACCGGGAATATCTCCTTTTCGGGATAAACTTTTCTCAACGACATTCCTTTTTAACCGTAACAAAAATTTGTTTGATTTCTCAAACTCGCACGTTCACCCGCAGAAGTCGAAGGTTTTTATTGTTTGTTGTGCACCCAGGATTAATCAACTGCTCCTAAACGACGTAACTCACTGCACTTAAATTCGCTTTGACGTCTCCGCAAATTCTGTGTCCTCCATTGACTGTAGTCGAAGGTTTTGCGAGGAAATCGGTTCGGAGAGTCAATGAAATCCTTTGAAATATGAACGCGGACGACTATGTACATGTGGTTGATGAATGGCTTGAGTAACACAGATTTTGGCTCTTATTCATATAACCGTAAACATGTGTCACGTGACCATCGGTTTGTGGGTCCAGCACGAGAGCGCTACATGCCACAGAACAAGCGAACCGATGGACCAAATGAGAAGTCAGTTCGGTGAGCAAATTATCTCTTGTTCTTGGCCGGTGAATTGGTCCTTTGGATTGTGAAAATTGACGCCAATAAGCCAACGTCAATTACATCCTTAGAAGATAACATTACACGTGTAAATATCGAGATATATGAGATTTTCGTGGCCTTCACCGGACTACGTTTTTTGTTCATCGTTAACTCACGCGGCATCTTGCCGATAATGTTTTCATGTCTGAATGATCATCCAGGATTCGAATGAAATGAGTCCAGTAGAAGATCAACGATTTTGTTGACCATTTACTTCGCTGTTACGCTTTTTTGACGATCTGTGCGCTCAGCTTTTTTTAGTGCTCGAATGATTGCAACGAAATTCAGTGAATCACTTATTACTCCATGCGAGGGAGCAAATTCTGCATTTGTAGCTTTTGTTAATTCTGTTTTCAGTCCATTTTACGCAAATGTAACGAATCATGTGCAATCCGATTGCTATCATGCACCAGTCACTCACTCATCGAACAGCCCTCGTATCATTGACTTCCACATGATCCACATGAGCCCAAAAGTAAATAGCAGTCAACTGCATTGGATGTTTTAAGTCAAACCAAATTCAAGAAGGGTGTTCATGAACACATCCAATTCCGCAAATGTCTTAGTCAGATATGCCGACACTCAGCATCCTAGAGCGCTCAATTCGGAAGAAATCACCGTCAATGGATTCCCAGAAGAATTGTGGAGGAATAAGAAAAAACAATCGCCGAAGCCAGACACATTTTCCATCAACAGTTCTCACAAGGACGGCTCTAACCAATGATTTCTTGAGGTCACTCAAAAGTGAAGAAAGTTATGGTTCATCCACCAGTTGGCACTTGACCATTTCATTATTCGACGTCGACGTGCTTCGGCTGAAGATGTCGTTAATACCGTGTTTTGGAGTTACTTCATTCGGAGTCGAAAAGGGGTTTAAACACGAGCAGAATATAGTCATTTTCGATGGCAATGACTTTAATTCGACCATTGGTTCAACTTTTATTGAAAGCTCCAATTGGTTTCGTACTAAAATCTCCTACTCGGATGTATTCTGGCCTAAGTGTATGTTGGTGCAATTTGAGATAATGGAAGAAGAGTTGAAGAAAACACTTGTTTTTTCAACAGTCTTACTTTAACACATCGCAGGCAACTAGCATGATAGTCTTTCAATTGATGGCACACGCAACAATATGAGTGAGGTATAAATTCACCGTTTCACTAGAAGAATCGGAAAATGACTTCCCTCTATTCAGAACGGGCACCAAACCAGTTCTAATCTCCTAGAAAGACCAGCTGACACAAAGAACCAGCTGAAGAAACAACACACATCGCGAAACAAGTCACAGCAATGCATGCTAATTTTTGCAGATCTCACGCGTGAACGTCCGCTGCAGATGAACTCCTTCTGTCAAAATCTCCTCCCAAAGCGGTTTCCGAACCGGTTAAATCCACCGGTAGCCGCAACAGTTCCTTCAAATCGTCTTGCCTCAAGTCACAAATCAGATGCGGATAATAGCGGCAACGTTTGAAACACCCGACTGCACACGCGGTACTTGAAGAAGGAAACAACCAACTCGCCCGAGCACGCCAGCTGAACTGTCAACAAACAAGCCGCTCGGTTGCTGTCTGCCTGTCATGCTTCACTCCAATTTATCCACGTGTTCAAGATCCGATCGGACAAGGAACTTAAAGCGAATTGCATGCAACAACTCATCAACAGCGAAACCTAATCAATTCCGGATGCAACAGCCTCGCCTGTGGCAGCCCAGTAAAACGGTCAAAATACACAATGCACTCACTTTTTCTTCTTCAAAGCCGAAGACCATTCCTCGCGAATGACGGATATGGTTATGTGCTCATCCACTGTAACCAAACACATTCGCTCACACATGCAGTTAGTCATTAATTTATACCACAAGCAGTTGTTGCCGAGAGCCGCGAGACAACAAAACATCATCCCAAGCCGGAATCGGTGTTTTCATTTAGATATCGTCGGTTTTGTCAGGCCACTCTGGCGTTCCTCCCCCCTCGACACATTCAAATGCACAATTACGGCCAATTCGAACCGGTTTCTCCGCATAGCACACCATCATTGGCATACCAATAACAAATGTCTTCCACTTTTAGCCAAAATGCAAAACAACAAGTCGGCACGATCGCGACCGCGACCGCTCGGCGGCGAGAGTCGCTCTTGACGTTCAACGTTGAGACGCAAATATCAGGCAAGGGAGCAGCATTTTCTCCGCTCCGTTTTCTTTCTTTTGCGCACTTTGCCATCTGTAACAGTGATATGTCCACAAGCGGTACTTACTTGGATACACCGGGCTGCAACGCACTGCAACGCATAAGGTCAGCGCAAG
This sequence comes from Eristalis pertinax, assembly GCA_907269125.1. Classification (NCBI taxonomy): domain Eukaryota; kingdom Metazoa; phylum Arthropoda; class Insecta; order Diptera; family Syrphidae; genus Eristalis; species Eristalis pertinax. Next base: position 34,842,760 of record OU026148.1, read on the forward strand.
CCAACAAGCGATCGTTAGCCGAACGTGACTGCTATCCATTGTGACGGTGTGGGGATGCGGTGCCTTCTGATTATCTTCTATCCCGTGGATGTGGTTGGCTGTATGCACCGATGCGACGTCGCAACGACGACTCTTCCCCTTCCGTTGTTGTATTGTCGAATCGAATTAAACACAAGAGGCCACAAAATCAAAAGAAAAACAACAATCGATCATTCACTATGCGTTATCGCAGAATTGACTGGCTAAAGCTCGCGGCACTCGCGACACTGACACTCGGGCACCACGGCTGAAGAAAACGACGACGACAACAGATCGGAATGCAAAATCGCTCGTGGATCACAGACTGGGCACTGACACTGAATCATGGATCATTCCGGCACCATGGCAGCACTCACCGACGAACGCTCATTTTCGGTCCGACACAGAGGCGGTCGATCGAGTGATTTGATTAGCACCTTCGATTTCGAAAGCCAGTTGTCGATCTACCTCTATGCGTAGCTGGCAAAATCACAACAACAAAGAGAGAAAAAAAATACAAAATCTCGCGGCAACTGGTTTAGTTTAGGCGTACAAAGTATCACAATCACAAACTACAGGCACAATGCCGGGGTTGTCGTCGCAGTAGTCTAACTTGCGTGCGAATCACAATCAAACTGATCTCCACTAATGTTGGCGCCGTAAGCAGGGGTCCGTCTCTGATCGAGTTGCTTGAGAAGTGGGGCTACGGGCTGGATGGTGTATTGAGCTTTTCTCCGATAGTCTGTCACTCTCTTAAAGTCGAGACGAAAGTGAGAGACTGTGGTGTGCTCTTTGAAAAGAGAATGATACAGAAGCAGAGAGGCAAAGCGAGGCAAGGCTGCTAAATGCTTCGTCTCGACTTTAGCCACAATTGATGTGAATCAGCGGGCTAATTAATACCGAATTAATGGCCCCACAATCAAATACAAACTATTTTCGCCTTTCGCGGTGCGTATGCTTGTCGCATTCGCTAATGAACACATCCACATCCGCTGTTAGGCAGAAATTGTGAGATCTGTTTTAATTGGAATGGAATTAGAGGTGTTTTAGGGAATTGGCGACTCTTTCGTAAGAGGTCCTTAACGCTCATCTGCACAAGCTGCGGGGCAGATTTTTGTTTGCTGAGGGCCTGAGCCCAAGCTTATGCTGTCTTTCATCGTCGACAGTCACACCGTGCACGCTGCATGCAAATTGTCTTCCGTCTGCGACCGCTTGATCTCTAAGCCGGAGATTCATTCTTTCCTCCTCCTTCCAGGACAAGTAGGCTCGGATTCAAAGCAGTGCATTGGTATAGAAACAGTGTGTCCTCTCCTAGTACACAAGCGTGAGGGTCGGATGACTGGAGATCATTTAAGCGGAATGGAATTTCACCGACTTCTGATGTTAAAATGTTGTTCATAACCTTCAAGGCTGTTGCTAACTTGACTATGGGCACCTTACCCTTCAATTGAGGTCGCATCGAGAAATCGTGATCGATGTCACCACCTTTTTGACATCATTGAACCGAAATAATATCAACTCTCGTGTGTGCCTGTGTGCTGCATGCCGAGGCCATCGCAAATGCAACAGAATTTCACTGATTTCGATGCCAAGAGAACAACAGTCGGCTTTGCAAGTGCTGCTGAATAAGACCTTAACTTGACCATCTATACAAACGATCCTAAACTAAACTGAGGAGGTGGGGGTGTTTCAACACTTTCATCTTATCAAGGCCAACAGATTCGGGAAGAGTACAACAGGGTTGATGACAGACAGAAAAAGACTATAAAGCTTTTTTCTTCAGTGAGGATTTTCTAAGCGCTTGTTTTTCAGTTGTCTAAAATGACAGAAGAAAATTGCAAAAGTGTATGTAATTTTTACTGGAGTTGATAAATCAACGATTGCCATTTACGACATCGAGATTATTTCACGTAAATGTTGACCACGATTGCGTCTTTTGTGGTCCATATTGTGAGTCTTCTTTTGAGTCACTTTTCGAGCAATTGACGCTTGCTCAGCGGCAAAGAGGAGTAATCTGACTTGTTCCCATAAAAAAATAGTCTAAACTATTTCTCACTTCGTCCATCGATTCACGTGCGGTACGGAATGTAGTCTCCATCGTGCTGGAATCACACGTGACCAGGTGGACATTTTGGTGAGCGTGGTCACTCATTTCGATAAGAATCCTTTCCAAGCTCCACTCACTAAAAAAATCCGCTGTGTCAGGTCGTTCGGCTTCAGTTCTTCTTGCGCGAGTTGTATTTTGTAAGGTTTTGGACGAAGATCGTTGCGTTGAGTAACACAATCCCAAATTGTTACGAACGGCGACGGATGGACACATCATGGTCATCATTAACACAGTCTATGCTACAGCAGCAATATTTTCCTATGCACATGCTCTGTGTCAGATGAGCTTGGTGGGTAGGCGAGCGTAAGCCAAGTCTCACTTCTGCTGGACCCATTGTGATGCCCGTTGAGGGAAGTATCCTTTTACTCATTTTCCGTACCAACTACGTGTATCCGTTGTTCAGCCATCCATCAACCTACACTAGTGGGGTTTTATTTTACATCCTGGTGGTCTTGCAAGACATTCTATCAGTTTTCTCTCCCAAGTTCTATGTCTCTAGAGAATGACAGAGACTGGGGCAATGGCAAAGTTAGTGAGGAGTGTCCCCTTTTTCTTCTTGTTGTTTTTAGAGTACCACCATGTATTTGCTATTTGTATGATATTGTCGTCCGCTTTTGTGGTCTAATCCATAGCATTGCCTAGGATGTTGCGGTCCCGGCTACTTCATTGCCGGGTATGTTTCCACAGCCCGGGACACCGCGTAGAGTTATCGAGTGCTGAGAGCCTTAAGCCCTTCGCATCAGCGGGCGTTCAGTTTGAACATAGTACCTATTGTGTTAATGGCCACTTGGCTGTCAATTAGTAGTCTTGTCTGCAAAAATAAATCAACGCAAGCAAGTATCGTTGAACATGTAGTTTAGAGCACTCTATTGGTTCCGGAAACTAATTCTGCAGTTCTCCACAGTCGATAAGCTTATTTGAGAACGTCTTAAGACGTTGGACGATTATATGTCTCTCTGGATCAATTAATAAAAGTTCTAAATTCCTTTACTTACTTACTTAAGGTGGCGCTACAGTCCGGGGTGGACCTGGGCCTCAACCAACAAGCGTCTCCAGCCAACTCGATCTTTAGCTAGCTGTCTCCAGTTTCGCACGCATAGTTGGTTGAGGTCCCTTTCCACTTGCGTGCGCCACCTGAGTCGCGGTCTTCCTCTACTGCGCCGTCCCTCGGGGGTGGATTCGAAGACTTTTCGGGCCGGAGTATTGGTTTCCATCCGCTCTACATGACCTAGCCATCTCAGTCTTTGGATCTTCACTCTTCTGGCTAAGTCGATGTCGCTGAACAGCCCGTATAGTTCGTCATTATATCTCCTCCTCCACTCACCGTCTATGCAGACGGGACCGAAAATCACACGAAGAATTTTCCTCTCGAAGCAACCAGGGGCAGCTTCATCCGCTTTTGACAAAGTCCATGCCTCCGCGCCATATAGCAGGACTGGGACGATTAAGGTCTTGTAGAGCGTTATCTTGGTTGTTCGAGAGAGGGCTTTGTTTACCAGTTGCTTTCATAGCCCAAAGAAGCAGCGATTGGCAAGGGTTATTCTTCGTTTGATTTCAGCGCTGGTGTCATTGTCTGAGTTTATAGCGGTGCCTAGGTAGACAAAGTTTTTGACTACCTCAAAGTTATATCTGTCTGCTGTGACGTTCTGACCGAGACGTCGGTGTTGGGTGTCCTTTCTCGTTGACAGCATATACTTGGTCTTACCCTCGTTTACCGCTAAATCCATCTTCGCGGCCTCCGTTGCAATACCCACAAAAGCACCATTGACATCACGCTGCGTTCTTCCAATAATTTCAATATCGTCGGCATATGCGAGTAGTTGGACGGACTTCTGAAAGATTGTTCCTCTGGTGTTGGCGTTCGAGTTTTGAACAATTCGTTCAAGAACGATGTTGAAAAAGTCGCATGACAGCGGGTCGCCTTGTCTGAATCCTTTTTTGACATCAAAGGTCTCGGTTAGGTCTTTATCGACCTTGATGGAGCAGCGTGCATTCTCCATCGTCATCCTACACAAACGGACGAGTTTGGTAGGGATGCCAAAACTAGACATTGCTCTGTATAGCTCGTCTCTATAGATGCTATCATACGCGGCCTTAAAATCGATGAAAAGGTGGTGGGTATTGATTTGTTGCTCCTGGGTTTTCTCCAAAATCTGCCGTAGTGTGAATATTTGGTCGATGGTGCATTTTCCTGGCCTAAAGCCACACTGATATGGACCGACCAGGTTGTTGACGAATGGCTTTAGGCGTTCACACAGTACCGCAGATAAGATTTTGTATGCGATACTTAGGAGACTGATGCCTCTGTAGTTGGCGCAGTTCAAAGGGTCTCCTTTTTTATGGATCGGGCAAACAATGCTGAGGTTCCATTCATCGGGCATGTTTTCCTCCGACCATATTTTACAGATGAGTTGGTGCATGCTCCTTACCAAATCGTCGCCTGCGGCTTTAAAAAGCTCGGCGGGTAGGCCGTCAGCTCCCGCAGCCTTGTTGGATTTCAGTTTATATATGGCAATCCTCACTTCATTCGGGTCGGGTGGACGGAATTGTTGATCTTCGTAGTCCCTTTCATTGGGGTTGAATGGTTCGTTCTGCCTGACAGCGGGATTTGGTTCTTCGTCGCCGTTATACAGTCTGCAGAAATGGTTTTTTCATATCATCAGCATCGACTGTGACTCTACTACGATGTTCCCTTGATCATCCTCACAGGCTTCGGTTCGGACTTTATAACCTTGACTGGTTAACTTTACCCTTTGGTAAAACTTCCTCACCTCATTCCTGCAGTAATATCCCTCTATTCTGCCGATCGCGCGCTTCTCATGCTCCTTCTTTTTTCTCCTGAGAAGCCGGTGTTCGTCTCTCCTCTTCTGCTCGTAGAGCTCCCGAGCAGCTCTTGTCCTTCTTTGCAGTGCCGCTTTGTATGCTTCTTGCTTGGCTGCATTCGCCTGCCGACACTCGTTGTCAAACCAGGGGTTTCGTTGTGGTGGCGGATTGAAACCCAGCACATCAGAGGCGGCATCTCTGATGGCTTTTTGGCAATGCTGCCACTGGTCTTCAATACTTGATGTTGGCGGCGTAGGATTTCTTAAGAGGTTAAGGGAGACACGATCGGAAAAGGATTTGGCAATCTCTTGCGATTGTAGCCGGCTGACGTTGAACTTCCTCACAGTATTTCTTTGTCTTGGCGGTGTTCGGCATATCCGCAGCCTTACCTTGGCTACAACAAGGTGGTGGTCCGAATCAATGTTGGCGCCTCGGATCGTTCGGACATCTATGATACTGGAGGAGTGCCTTGCGTCTATCGCAATATGGTCGTTGACGGTTGATTGATCAGGAGATCGCCATGTTCCTTTGTGAATATCGAGATGTGGGAATCTTGTACTGGCTACTACAACATTTCGCCCCGCAGCAAAATCGATCAGCCTAAATCCGTTATCGGATGTGGTGTCGTGTAGGCTGTGCTTTCCGACCGTACTATCAAAGATGTTCTCTCTTTCTAGCTTTGCGTTAAAATCGCCAAGGACAATTTTAAAGTCGTAGCTAGGGCATTGCTCATACGTTTTGTTCAGGAGCTCATAGAACCTGTCTTTGGTGTCATCATCTTTCTCCTCTGTGGGGGCATGTGCGCATATAAGGCTTATGTTGGCAAATTTAGCCTGGATGCGAATTGTCGTGAGGCGCTCGTTCACGGACCTGAACGATAGGACTTCTTGCCTAAGTCTGCCTCTAACGACAAATCCACATCCAAATAGGCGCTGTTTTTGTTGTTTGTAGCAATCACCGTAGTATATATCACAGTTTTTCATCCTTCTTTTGCCCGGTCCATCCCATCGCACTTATTGGATGGCGGTTATATCTGCTTTGCAGCAGTCTAGGGCTTCCGCTAGTTGTTCGGCTGCACGTGGCCTATAAAGGGACCTTACATTCCACGTACAAATCCGAAGATCGTTGTCCGTATATCGTTTGCATGGGTCGTCATCAGTAAAATCATCCGTTTCCGAGGCTTGTTGTTGCTTCGTAACTAGCAATTTTTTGTGTGGCCGGGCAGTTACCCCGACGGCACAACCCCCAACCTGGAGGGCCAGTTCCTTTTTTTGTAACCCCTAGGACAAGAGGTCGCACTTATAAGTTTGGCAAGTTGAGCTCGGGTGAACTACAACCAGTACCCGATGGCTGCCACTTGGAGGTAAAATAAGCACAATTGGTGTGTAGAAAAAGTTACAACACTGGGCATCGCCAGGTTGACGCCAGTCAGTGCCTACCCGATTCCCACAGCACCCAGCCACCTCTAAATTCCTTTAAGAAAGTTAAACAAACTGAGTCTTCCAATCTCTAGCCAATGTCATTGACAGATAGCTGGATCACATAGGGTCTAGGCTCAGTGGGCATTTAACATAATTGAACAAAAAGCCAGTCTTGGTGCGTTTTTTTCCGGAACTTATTTAATCTACTGACAAATTTCGAGGAGAAAGGCTGAGAAGTTGTGGCCTCACAGTTGTTGTGGGCTGCGTTTCAATGTGGACGACTGCTTCCAGTCGTCAAGACCTCGCTGTCTTGCGTCCGAGATGACTTGGTTTCTATGCTTTGGTCTTCCACTCATTTTCGAATCAGGAGGCTCGCATTCGAGGACCCTCTAAGTTGGAGCATTGGTGTCCATACGCTCTATGTGGCCAGTCAGTGTATTCGATCAAGTTCTTTTCTTTCGGACTACACCCACATCTTGGTACAGCTCGTAGAGTCGCGGTTATATTTTCTCCTCTATACCTCGAACTAACAATAATCATGTTCTCTGTTTTCTTTATCTTCCAGTTTTCGACTCAATGATCCATATAGCAGAACTGGCAAAATAAGCATGTTTATGGTCCTTCGAGCGAGGAGTCTTGATCCCAGACAAACCGAAGTAGCAGCTGGCGAAGGATATCGTTCCTAGAGTTTCACGTCCCCGAGACACCACGAACCGTTTTGGGAACGCGTGACTATGACGATATCATCTGCGAAACCTAACAGTTGGACTGACTATCCGTTTTTACAGCAGTTCGTCGCAATATCTTCTCCAGTACCAGATTGAGATTGCCACAGCATCTCCTCGCCGAAATACGTTGAATAGATTTCAATCGGCTCTAAAGTCATTCAGACTGCACGATGCATCGCGTATGTGTGAGCGTCGCACACCACAACCGGATTAGTTTTCCCGAGATCCCGAATTCAGCTGAAAAGGATTTGTCTCACCGTGAACATTTGGTCTATGGTCGATTTACCGGACTGGAAGCCGCACTGGTGCGTGCCGATTACTGCGTTACAAAACGGCTTTAGACGTTCACACAGTATGCTGGACAGGGTCTTGTAGGCGACGTTCAGCATGGACAAGTACGTCTATAGTTGTTGCAAGAGGTAGGATCGCCTTTTTTGTGGATGGGGCATGTGGAGATGATATTCCAGTCGTCCAGTCATGCTTTCGTCTTCCCAAATTCTACAGATGATCTGGCCCTACCAGAACATCGCCACCAGTCTTGAAGAGCTCTGATGGTAAGCCATCTGAGATTGCGGCTTTGTTGTTCTTCAGCATTTTAATGGCTGTGTCGACTACCTCATCGACTGGAGTTGGGATTTTCTGATTCCCTGTCACTCTCTAATGATGAGCTGCTTAAATACATCAGTATAGTAACGAGATTACCAGTGCCTGGGTGCCTAGAACAATTGGCCAGGCTTTTGACTTTATTTAAAAGTGGCCAGCATTTTTTGTTTGTTTGTCCCTGAACTCACCGATATCCTTGAGCTGGGAGGTTGCGAGAGACCTTTTCAGGGGCAGAAGTTTTTCTCTCCCGTCTTCTAGCCTGGTACTCCTGTTTTTCGCTCCAGCGTCTTTTGGTACTCCACGTCGGGTGCACGTTTCTCCTGCTTACACTCGCCATCATGCAACTAAAACTGAGAACCACACTAACTCGACTAAAGAGATAATACACCACTCTACAAACCCCACAAACTGCAGGCAGACTGAATGCTCTATCGCTTCATTGCTAACGAAACCTGGGGCATCCTAATCTTAAACAATCCCTCTGCCTGACCGGGATCAGAAGATGACTGCTTACATCACGGCATCGTGGATCATTGAAAGACCAGCCACTTACAAAATTACGGTGACTCCACGTAACCCACCACTAAAACCTAACCTAACCAAATCAGACCCCATGCGAAACAATTTTCCAGTGAACATCATAGCTTTAAAGCAGAAGACCCTCTGAAAAGTTTCGCGCACATGTCGCAAGAGAAACAACGGGTCAACGACCGATAGCAGATTTGTTTATGCTTCGTTTCAAATAGTCTACACTATCGCATCTGTGAGTATGGCTATCAGTTGATAGCTTTCTTCAATTCCCTCAGAGCATCTCTTAAGCTAAAATGGGATGGAGCGACGGTCACAGCTTATAACCAATTTTGTCTAAAATTTGACTCTCATTGCTGCTTGAGTAATATATTTATGTATTGCGAGAGAGAGTGAACCTAATATTAGTTGTATAGACAACCAAACGCAACTCATCATGTTCCGAAAAGAGACAGTCGTGTATACCTTTCAAATGGGATCTGAAAGTTTGTTTCACGTTTACTTCACCAGCGTCGTTAATTGATTTAAATAATCGCAATAAACAATGGATTTGGCAGACTTATTGTTTCTCCGGTGTCCTCACGTCTTTTCCGGAGGGCTGTGCTCTGAAAATAGGTACCCCTTCCACTTGCATGCAAATCAAAAGCTCTTTGTAATGCGAGTTCAACAAGAGTTATGGGTGTGACTCACGTAACCTACAGCAAACCAAGCAAGGTCCGGTGTCAAGTAACAAATTGCACTCAGCGAGCGACTGCCACACGACAATGAAATGCGTCTTGCGGATACAAAAAGTATGTGTCCACGTCACAGCAGTCCTCCACGTCGGTGCAACCGTGAATGAGTTCCTCTTTGTGTCACGCTGCCTTGCCATCAGTTTAAGAGCGATCAGAAGTACTGGGCTGAAAGTGGTTTTGGAGAATATATATCCACCAGACGCCCATAGTTCAGGTTGCGGTTTGAAGAAGCAGCTGATCGAATGGAATCTGAGACGTAGTTTGATGAACTGTGCAGCCAACACATCCCTGTCTGCTCAAAACCACAAGCAGATCCACCATCTCAGTCATATCATTCACCTGCTTGAAAGGAAGAGAGAAACCACAAATCAAAAGGCGACCAAAATAATCCACAGCCAGACACAGGCCCTATTTCACATATAATCCCTCGCTGTGGCTGGAGAAAACGAAGATAATTAACTGCCCCGAGAGAGCGGTACGTTCACCCAGATTCCACACGAAATAATCCGTCGATAAAAACGAGGATTTATGTGTGTCCACAATTTGGGTCCTTCCTGTTCACCGACATTCATGCAACAAGGGGCTCCTCGGTGGCGAGATTCAAGGTCTTCCATCAACAACCCGACGTGTTTACCGTCATTTCATCACTTAAGCTATCTTGATTGACAGCGCTTACGTGTGTCAACATGTGTGCGACTGCCAAAAACTGAGAGACACAATATACAATTTCCTTATCGCAGCCTAAGACAAAATTTATATCATCTCGAGATGAAGTGTTTATCAAGATTCGTTTGGCCGCTGGTTTGCTCACCGAGCTGCGAACGCCGCCGCGCCACCGCGCCACCGCGCCACCGCCTAACAAACCGAACGCAAACAGTCGCTGAGAGTTCGATGGTATTGCGAAACAGGCCGTCGAGCCGGTTTTGTCTAAAAATAAAACGTAACCACCGCTCCGATGGTGGTGGCTCACAATTGCCCAAGAGCTCTATGAACGGTGCGCGGCGAAGGCGTGTTTGTTGTGGTTGTTTACTTATGTGGAAAGTTGTTGTCAATGCACCCGACCGAAGAGAGCACGCCGCACAAGACTTTGCCCCTTAAAGAGAGCAGCTATGCTCTTGAATGCACTGAATTGTTGTTTTACGGAACATTGGACAACATGGCTGAGATCAGGTCTGCCCGTCCATAACGCTTGTTCACTGTTCAGTGCCGTGCGTCTCGAAATTCGAATTTAACTGCAACTGCACTCTAATTGATTGCATTCACTGATTCGGAGATACTGCTCGTCTTGCTGTCACACCGTGTCCTTTGCCGCATGTGGAGTGCAATCCCAGATGGCGGGGTTGTCAGTTGGAAATGAATATTTACTTGATTGCCAACAAACTGCGAAGGTTCAAGTAACAATAAAATCCGTTGATACTCGTATCTTGTCGCATTTAAATTAACTCAAGGACGCGCCTGTTGTACTGCGACATGTGTAAGCGATGTAAATAAATTTACAAAAACGCTTTACACATTGTCAACCATCTGCTTACATGTTTGGATAATTTAGTGGGTGGAATTGCACTCACTGCTGTGATGAGCTGCTACCGAGAAGGTTTTCCTTGATGCTTCTACTGAAGGGGAACAAATCACATGGAAAACGGTCCTCGTATCGCCCTGCTTGCTTACTGGTCATACTAGAGAAGATACTAGAAAGTATCATCCACGACAGGTTCCTTGCGGTGGGGAAGGCAAAAGAAAAAAGGTGTCTCAAATACGTCTCGGCAAGAGAAGCAATTCAAGGAGACGGGCTCAAGCAAGTAATGTTCTAGAGGTTAAAACGCTTTCAACACGAGCTGGCCATATACAAGAAGATCACTCATCACAAGAGAAAACTGAAATAACACACTGACAAGGGTACCAAATGAGACATCCTCACAGCAGGAGTCCCACAAGGAGTAGTCTTCAGACCATTACTGTGGAACATAATGAACTTTGCGATCAACGCTGCCCAAGGGAAGTTATTTGTTTGGTTGCCGACGAAGATATCGCACGGCAGTCGGAAGAGTAAAAATACTGGTTGGAGAACGTCGTCCTGGAAATCTGAGGGTGTCCTTATAACCAGCCGCCGGTAGATGGAATAAGCAGACTTTAGGGAACAACGTACGACGAATTCAAGCGAATCAGTGAAATAAATGCCTTGGAGTTGTGCTTTCAGTAAAAGCAAACAATTTGTACACCAGCAAGGAAGGCGCAGTTGATGCAAGGAGCAGTCTCTCGAATGCTTTCGAAGTCTTACTTACAGCAGAAGTCAGTTCGGTCCTTCTATACGCTGCTCCACTAAGAACTGGAGCACTTGCAGTTAAAGTAAACAAAATGATGCCAACGTCAGTGCAATCAGCGGTTAGAGACTGAAGTTGCGTTTCTGTTGTAGAGTTGCTGGCAGCATGGATAAGAAATTTAATTTTGGTTGCAGGGTCCGTAATGAATAAGCGGAAACTTTGAAGGCTGCTCTCAGTTGCCGCTTCAACTGACAGGCCTTTTAGTTTTCCTGTCGTTTTGACGTATGGTAAAAACGACACTTTCGCGCTTTGAAACCATGTTGATAATGATACCAGCAATAGCCCTCTCCATTGTTGAGTGATCTGCTTCGTCCTCGATTGCCATCTTGCCGTTTCGAGCTAGAACGAGAACGACTTCGGCGTGTGAAAGCTGACAGAGTTGACTCTTCCAATCGACAGGTGTGTCTGAGGTAGATGGTGGTTTCTTGCATTGCGGCTGCATATGATGTCTCGCCTAGAAACCGAGTTGCCGAAAGTAAAACGAAAATAATATCAAACACCAAAATTGCAAACGGTTCGACTAGGTGTCAAGTGAACACAGAATTCGCTTTAATTGGTTAGGACAAAGTGAGCAGTGAGGACATTGCGCATACACATGAACATTATTTTTGTACAAACCGAGTTGTACTGCCTCGTTCAATACCCGTTGGAGTTCGGTAATCGGTATTGGTTGGTTCTTATGGTACGGTTTCGGATGGGGGTATCCGACGAGGGGGTTCATCCTCCGTTCATATAGAATATACAAAGCCCCAAGCGTTCTTCGAATCACTAAAGAAGAAAAAGTGAGTTAGAATCGACTGGATCTCGAACATTGTGCTAAGACATCACCCTCTAGATATGGTTAAAACGAACACTATCCTGTTTACCAATGCTCTGAATAATGCACATTATCCGGAGCATTGGAAAACTGCCCATATCCAAGCGAGGTAAAGATTCTTCGAATCCGTGCGACATCCGGTCAATTAGTCTCCTTCCGAACATCAGAAAGGTATTTGAGACAATAATTCCGGACAACCAATTCGGTTTCAAAGCGGGGCGGTGTCGGATATGAAATGGAACAGGAGCAAGAAACATTGCACATTTTCTTGAGCGATCACATAAGTTCTTGTCCTTACGTAATTGCGTACGCCGACGGCTTGATTGTGTACAGACCAGATAAAAAGATAGAGGACATCACCACTCTCGCGCAGAACAGACAGCCGGAATGCTGTACATAAAGTTAACATAAGGGTTCCATAGACGAACCCGAAATAGCCAACAAGCCAAACAAGTAAGAGAAGAGGGGGAAAAGTAAACAGCCCAATGACAGGCTAGGCTAGACAACTCCACACAAGACTTGGGGTAACTGCAACTACCGTCTTATGCAATTTCTGTCCGTTCATGGCGACTATCGAAAGAATCCATATATAAATACATTCTGCAAATTTTGGTCGTACGCTTATACACCGTTCTATTCAACCGAATGGCATGATACTTACACCACTGGAGAGGTAATTTCGCGTAGATGTGTACAATGCCAAACGAACCTTGTTTAACACATGTACAAAATTATGTCACATTAGCACGTATTTAAATACATAATCGTCGAATATCGACAACGAGCGAGCCTAGTCTAAAGAATTGTAGACACGATACTTCGCCCCTCTGTCCTGAATGTCTAAACGTAGACGAAGATGGGGAGTACACTGTCGTTTACTGCAGTCACTTCGCTGAGGACAGGCAGACACTAAGTGCAGTGAATTGTCCTTGCAGTACAAGTTAGGCTACGGAGAGCAAAATCATTGAGAAGGGCCCAAGAGGCGGAAGCCTCTCTGAAAATAGCACAGATGCTAACTAGCCCCGCAACTTCTGACGGCAGTTCCGAGCGAGAGTACTTGGTGAGTGTGTTGGTGGGATTTAGTGAGTGGACACGAGGGAAAGTAAAATTACGTGCGATTCGTGCATTCTTGTAGTTCTGGTTAATAGTAACTTTCAAACATTCCACAGACATTGGTGCAAACCAGAAAAGAAGCCCTTCTGTCAGTCACACAGTTTTGGCTGGGATCCAGCACTTCAGGGAGACCCGTTTATTTCTGATCATGGCGACAAGGCGTTCCTCCGCTAATATGGATGTCCGAACATTTCGAGGCGCCAACATTGGCTCGGACCACCACCTTGTTGTAGCCAAGTTAAGGTTGCGGATATCCCAAATACGGCCAAGACAAGGAAATACTGGAAGTTCCAAGTCGAACGGCTACAATTGCAAAAGATCGCCAAATCCTTTTCCCATAGAGTCTCCCTTAATCTCTTAAAAGGTCATACGCCGCCAACACCAAGTATTGAAGACCAGTGGCAACATTGCCAAAAAGCCATCTGAAATGCCGCTTTCACTCGAACACCACAACGAAATCCCTGAATTGACGACGAGTATCGGCAGACGAATGCAGCTAAGCAGTAGGCCTATAAAGCGGGTCTGCAAAGAAGGACAAGAGTTGCTCGCGAGCTCTACTAGCAGAAGAGGAGAGACGAATACCGGTTTCTCAGAAGAGAACAGAAGCAGAATCGCTCGAAAGCGATCGGTAGAATAGAGGAATACTACGGCATGAATGAGGAAGGGTAAAATAAACCAATCAGGGTTATAAACCCCGAACCGAAGCCTGTAAAGATGATCAAGGGAACATCGTAGTAGAATCGCAGTCGATGCTGAGGATATGGAAGAACTATTTCTGCAGACGAAGAACCAAATCCCGCTGTCAGACAGAATGAACCATTCAGTTCGAATGAAAAGGACGATAAAGATCAACAATTCCGTCCACCTGACCCGGATACAGTGAAGATAGCCATATCTGAACTGAAATCCAACAAAGCTGCTGGAGCTGATCGTCTAGCGGCCGAGCTTTTCAAAACGGCAGCCGATGACTTGATAAGGAGCATGCACCAACGCATCTGTAAAATATGGTCGAAGGAAAACATGCTTGATGAATGGTGCCATCAGTCTTCTGAACATAGCGTACAAGATCTTATCCCCGTGCTATGTGACAGCCTCAACAATCAAGCGGGTCCATACCAGTGTGGCTTTAGGCCAGGAATCGATCAAATATTTACACTACGGCTAATTTTGGATAGAAATTTCATCGATTTTAAGGCCGCGTATAACAGTATCTATAGAGACGAGCAACACTGAGCAATGTCTAGTTTTATCATCCCTACCAAACTCGTCCGTTTGTCTATGATGACGATGGAGAATGCACGCTGCTCCATCAAGGTCGGCAAAGATCTAACCGGGGGTAATTTCTTTTGGTGCGATATTGTTTGAAGGTTCCCGCAATGTCCAAGGACGCTTTGTGTTCGAATGATTTCTTTATACCTACCTACCACACAAACACATCCACTAGTTGGTGCATAAGACAGATCTTCATTTCGGCCTCAGTAATGACGATGCATTCATATGACAACAAATCAGACAATGTGGAGATCGATACTGCGATTGAAGGACTTGAGTACTCAATCAACAACCAGAAAAAAAAGGCCGAGGACAAGCAGAGACAGGTATAGTCACCTACCAGTTCATATTCAAAATCTTTACCACCACAGCAAAGGCTGAGGAAGATGCTCCAGCGAGGGAGTTGAATACACAAGGTAGCGACTATCAAGCAGTTCTCAGTAAGTTGAACTGGACAAACATCATGTTTCGGAATGCGGTACAAACGCACAACAACATGCAGCTGGAGAACAAGCTGCTGAAAATACAGGCAGGACCAGACACATTTCGACAAATCCACCAGATCATCGGTAAAAGGAAGAAGCTGCCACAAACACTGACAACAAGCGAAGGAGGCACACCAGCGGAGAAAACAGAAGCGTTTACAACCTGATGATCCAGATTTTGTCACAGAAGTCACAACCTATGTCGATGCAGTCGAGAATCCATCTGGACGTCACCTTCAACGAAACTAACCCAGCGGACGAACCGGTAAGAAACGAAGACCTTACAATGGCCGAAGAAATCACGGGAATTGTTCAACGTAGCACAAGAAGAAAGGCAACCGGAACCGACAAAATCTCAAATTTCGTCCTGAAGCGAATGCCACAAACGGTGATGATACTTCTAACCATCATCATGAACAATTGCAACTTTGCTAGCAAGTGGAATGTAGCTAAAATTGTAGCATTACCAATAAAGGGAACGCTGCTAGTGTTTCAGGGTACCGGCCTATATCGCGCTTGAGCAATATAAGCAAGATCCTGGAGTATCCGGTAGCGCAGAAACTAAAGCGATAGTCCGCCGACATAAACATCATCCCGGATACACAGTATCGATTCCGGGAAAAAAACATTCGGCACTACATCCTCTAATGATGTTCCACCACCATGCTTTAGCTGCCCTGAACAAACACGAAGTCACCGTTGCCTGCATTCTGGATGTGGAAAAGACCTTCGATACGGTCTGATAGAGCGACTCATCTACGAGCTCAATCAGAAGGGATTCCCCTCCAACCTAATCAAAATAGTCTATAGCTTTCTACATTCCAGAAGATTCTACGTTCAAGCCAATCAATTGAGCGGAGCACCAAGGCGGGAGTTGCTCAAGGATCGAAGCTGTGACTGATGCTCTTCAACATCTACACGGCAGATTAACCGCCTCCAACCAACGGAGTGAGCTGTTGTCTATTCACTGAAGACTCAATGACTTATGCCAGCTCGAAGTCACCACTGATCGCCAGGCGAAGGGTCGAAATCCAGACAGCTACTACACCAAATGGGATATTCGTCTCAATGCTGGCAAATCGATACTTATGTGTTTAAGGAGACCATCCCGAGGTGGACGCAGATCAGCAGCTAAATGTCTGAGCATTAAGATAGTGCTCTCGGAACGGAAATAACAACAGACAAGGAGGTCACGTATGTTGGCGTTAACTTCACGGAAAGGCTGAAGTTCAACAGCCACTCGAAACTGACCCTTAAGAAGGCTAACCTCGGCTTCCTGCGCATCTAACCTTTGATGCATAGACAAAATGGATTGAGCCAGAGGACAAAGCTGCTACTCTACAAGCAGCTAATACGAATTCTAGACATCTTCAGGATATACAAAAATAAACACTAAGCCGATATTGTAATACCAAATGTTGAACTAAACAATGAACATCAGTTGGGCCCCTATTGTTGAGCCAACACCCTAACCCTTAGCATTAATCAAATTGGAAAAGATAATTTTTTTTTGTTCACAATAAATTTTGAAATCGCTTAAATCGACAACAACGCAGTTTCAGTGAACACAATTAAAATCTGGTATTTATTTTCAAAAATAAGCTTCAATATTTACACCGTCACTCCTCATCCATATACAATTGACTACAAACAATTCATAAATTTTATGAAAAAAAAAAAAACAAAATACCACGCAACTGTGGTTCCATCATTTGTGGATTGTGTTTGATTTCATGATGTCATGACTGCGGGCAGAGCTTCGCAGCAGCAGCAGCAGGAGCTTTTCCATTCGGTTGGTATCACAACTTGTATCTGGTTCGTGTACTAGATGTCGTCGGCAGTTATGAATGCGTTTGATTTTTCGACATATTCAGTTGCAGGTTCGCCAAGTGGAACTGAATGATTATAATCAGGTAAGTTGTTACCGCCGCTACTATCTGCAATGAAAGAGAGCCGAAAACAATTGTGTACTAATTTTTCTGATTCCTCCGCACTTACAGATGTAAACAGCTTAAAGTTCATGTCAAAGAATCCAGCCGCTGTCAGCGGTTTCTTTCTGTGGAGTATTTCCAGCGAGAACACTTGCACCTGAAAGTATGCAGAGAAGAAGGTAATAAATGTATGAGGTGATGTCAAGCAGCTGAAAGGAATCTGTGGGCTTTTGGAGGCAATTGACAACAATTTTATGTAATATCTGCCTATGACGAAAACAAGTGTATTCTACAGTGGAGAGGCTGATTGACTATACACATTATAATATAAATTGTGCTGCTAAGCAGTATAGAAGAGACTTTTATTGAAGTCCAAGGCTGGGCCCAATTTAAATCCGATGTTCTTTTTCTTCTCTGCGGCTTTCGTATTCAAAACAAGTGCAGGTCCGCCGGCCTGATCTAGCGGCGTTAAAAGATCAGCCAAAACTGTTCCTTATCCGGGTTGCAGGTCACCGTGACATCCCAGGAAGTGAGAGGATCGATAAACTGGATATCTGCCCTTTAGTGCTCGCTTGCAGAGGAGTTGACCCGCTAGAAGCAGTCAAAATCACTGTATACTGATATTGCAAACCTCCGATGAGCCAGAGTGACAAGTTGTGGAACATCAAGGAAAGCATGGCCTAAGTACAAAGGTTTTTCTTCTGAAAACTCGGCATGATATCGCTATCATCTGTACGGGACACTGGCCTATAGGAGATCATGTCGTCCAACTAGATATCCCAAACCACACACATTGCCCCAGTTGCAATAACACATCTGAGAAGGAGACCTTATCACATGTCTTGTGTGCCTGCCCGACAGTGGCTAGAGCCAGTAACCAGTAGTATAGAGCGGGCGGTGCAGTAAGTCATTTTGGCGATCGAATCGCTAAAAGTTGTCAAATCCGACGATGTAGATGACTTGCGGCCAGAAATGCTCTCGTGTCATTAAGGTGGCCTGGGAACGCGGTGAGACACGTGAAAAGAGATTGCTCTAACTACAGAGGCATATCTCTTTTCAACGGGAAAGTCTTGGAGGTCCGTTCTAGAGCTATGGTCGAGTCCAGGATGGGGGATGAACAGTCAGGCTTTCGTATGCCAAACCGATCAACAGCTGTTTTGTCGATTTGGAAAATGCATATGTAGGGAGCGGGTGGAGGGGGGTGCAAAAAAAGTGAAACACTTGTTTGACAGGCGGTGTTATCTTTATTTCGTAACCAAGAGAAGGGAGCTAATACTGAATTCTGCTTGTATTTATAGCAAAGCGAGATACGGGTCAATAACTTGATCAGATGTTCCGAACATTATTAGTTTTGTTAACAGATGTCGTTGACTGAATAGTCAAAAGCTACAGTTCTGCACAGGGTGCTTTTTAAATTTCTTTTGATTTAATATGACCTTTTTTTAATTTCGCCTACACATACGACCTAGTTTCTCGAGGTAAACTTTGGAGTGTTCTGCAGGAGTATGGGATTATGGGTCCTCTTCTTAAGGCCATTCAGTCTCTATGCAAAAACTGTAGCAGGTGTGCTTGGGTTAACGGTGCTAAATCAACACCTTTCACCATGGGCATTGGACTTCGCCAAGGGTGCCTCTTGTCACCTCCCCTTTTCATTACAAATATGGACTGGGTGTTGCAGCGCAGTCGTGGCGGAATTTTGCACATTGGCAGAGTTGAGGGTAAATCATTTCCTTTTTGCAGATGACTTAGTTATCCTCACATTCTCTCAGACGTTCAATGCACTCTACATGTTAGTGGAGTCCCATTGAAGCTGGTGGAGAAGTTCAATTATCATAGTTAGCAATGCCATTTTAGACTTAAGTCCGAAGCACGTTTACAAATTATTGAATTTTATTTCGTGCTCTGTGAAAACGCCTTTTGGTGCACTTGCACTTGCTGAGCATCAATTACTTGGACATTTAACCACATTGACCTTTTTTATTGATATACGTCAAATCGTTGGTGCTGATGAGTCAAGCCTGCGTCAAGTGAACCTTTGGAAGACAGGAAGATATCAGCCAATATACTCGTAAAAGTTACATGGACCACTTAAAACGAAATAATGGTCAACATTTAAATACATGAAGCAACATTTTATGCATTGTATGAATGTCTGGCGGTGCAGTCCTATTTTAGTCATCCAGCTCTACAAAGACCGCCCAGAAACGGCCTACTTTACTTTGCTGGCTCTGGGTTGGTCACTGGTCCTAGCAGATGTCGAGTAGTTTTTATTTCCTCTTCATCTCTGCAACGTCAGAAGTCGCATGTTTAGGACTTCTGTCTCCTATTAGCACATTCATGCGACTAACGACCGACCATTGATGATGATCTTTCTTGGCCACGCTGATGCCAGAGTCCTTCGCTTTTGATCCAATTTCCAGACTAAGCAATTATTCTTGTAATTCAGATCGTTTCCGTCTCTTACAGTCAGACGCTATTCGAAAAGGTCACCGAAAACACCTGCGCTGGGACGCTGCTGGTATGCAAGGTACTTTCAAGGGCTATTGGTGGTGGCATAGAGTCTGTCTGGCGGTTTAGTTGTGCTGCTGTCTGAACAGAACATTTGCAAATATACGAGTATGTCAAGAAATACGTACCATTTGTAGGAACATTCCACAGTCCTCCTTCGGGCGCAGTTTGTGCAAATAAATTCCAGTGTCCGACATCTAAGAATGAAATAGAATTACGATTAAATAATGAAAGAAGGCATTTTTTTTTATCAATAGAAGATGTGTTGCATACTACTGTCGGTTGTTGATCAACAAAGAGTATTTAAGTAAATAAAGGATTCAAGGGTAGCTCGGTACTGTGGTGGGTTGGCGGCTAAATATCACTCTCGATCGAACTCAGAGATGTACATGATTTCTGATCGAACTATTCACGAGGACGGTCATAGACCGAGCTACTCAGCGTGAAGTATTTTGGATCCAATTTGTATTCATTTTGTAAAATCTGTTTTACAAGTGCAATGTGAGAAAAGCAAAGGGACCCTTTTTAAATTGAAATTCCTCAGATGGGGATAAATGAAAGACATTCTGGAAATACACAAAATCAAACTCAGACTTCGGTCTTGAATTTGGGCTCTTTTGGGGGTTTTTGTTGATACTTTTTATGATGATACGTCCGTTTCATGAAGAAATCTATTTAGAGATCTTAATTTTACGTTAGCTGCGGTAGCCAGACTGTCGATGTTGTATTATAGATAGTGCTGGGCAAGTGCAGGTAGTGGCCCACTTCCTCTTCATCCATATAGCTCCTGCAGAAGTCATTGTGGTTTACTATATGCCTCACGTGGTTGTCTATACGACAGTCTCCGAACGGCCCTGATTATGTCTCTCCTATTTAATGAATGAAGGGTTAATGTCCTTTTCGGATTAAGCAAAGGCCACATTAGCCTTGCCGTTCTGCAGGTTTCCACTTGATTCCGACTTCTGTTAGTGTTTGTGAAGAAATATGTTGTTTTAAGAGAGGTTGGGATGATTTTGGAATGGCTCTCTCTCTCTAGCTAGTTCATAGGCGTTCGAAATACCGCTATGCACAGGCACCTGCTAAACTAACAGCCCCATTTGTAGCCGTAAGCTTTCTGAGGATGTCGATTGGGAATAGATAGAGTACGATGTCCGCCACGTCATAAACTCCACCTAAACCGTGCATTCTCATTTGTACGCACTCTACTCAGGCGTGTACGTGTCGTGATTGGTGGGAAATTCGATAGACTTACGACCGTAAGATGGTAGATGTGCGCCAAAAAAACATGTCTCACAGAGCACGAACCTTTGCCTGTTCGGATGTAAGTATTTCCATGACAAAATGGCAACGATAACAAAACATCTTTGACTCTGACACATGTCACGAATCACGCCTGAGCTGTCAAAAATGGAACATGGCAGGTAGTCCCAACGCAGACTCGGGTCCTAAGAGTACCTCTTCTGACCCTTGTTTAGCAAGTTCATCGGTGATCTCATTTCTCGCGATCCCGTGGTGGACCGGTCGGGATCAAAGGAAAAGTCTTTAACCTCCTGGACCATCCTGGAAGTGGTTAACGAGTTGAGTAAGACCTTAAACACAGCTTGGCTGTCGCTGCAGGCACAAATAGTTCGCCTAAACCACATGTTCTTCACAATATAGGTCGTGGCAATTAGGATCGCATAGGTTTCCGTTTGGCTCCTTGGTAGTTTTCGATTCGGTGTATTTTTTTCGGAAAAGTTTTCTATCCGAGATGACACCCAGGTATTCAGCTTCATAGGAAAAGCGGACGGTGACACCTGAGTCGGACCAATCAATTTCCTGCTCCTAGTGAAGGCTTAACTGATAGTCCATTCCTGGTACACCAGTCGTCGGTCACGTCTAGAGCCGCCTGCGCTTTTGAATACACAGCCGCTAGGCACGATCCGACAGACAGTACAGCCACTTCATCCGCATAGAGCTCGCCTATGTCAGGCCCTAGGTTAGGTTAGGTTATACGTCCGCTATGAAACTGGCCATCACAGAATCAAATAGATTTATTAGTCATTTCTTCGAAAAACTTGTCCTATTCCTTCAGTGTACGAGTGGCATTGTTAGGTCTTTCAAATTACAGACAGTAGCGAACACATAATAACGACGAGCCAGAAACTATGGGCAGGGATATGCATAGCAAGGCATTTTTAACGGTAACCCTACAACGACGACAAACCAACGACGATGAATAAGGCTCTATGTACGTCCATCAAATTGATTGTCATTCAGTCTGTTTTGCCAAATCACCATGGACGCATATAGCGTTCAACAACACGTGCAAATGATACAATTTATTTATCAAAATGGGTGTTTTGTTCGAGCAACGTACCGCGCTTTGCCTCAATTTTCTTCTTATAGGTCGATGACTACCAACTTCTTTTGGCCTGAATTGGATGATCTGGCCACCAATGACATGTAGTTTCAAGAGGACGGCGCTACGTAGCACACAGCTTACGCCACATTGGAAATTCTGCACGAGCGATTCGAGGGCATGGGCAGTTACGTACGTAGTTGCGTTACGGTACGTCCAGATGACAGCGGCCGTCAAAGCCAACATAACCCATGATGTTTGTTTTTAACGATGTTATATGCCATCGATAGGCCTTTCAAACAAAAGGATCGATGACATCTCACACACACTTTGATTTGTTTTAATTTAAAGATAGGAAGTGCTTAATGAATTTCATCAACACATTGATTAAAGTGTAAATGAAAAGTCAGTTAAAAGTGACTGCTTATGCCACACTAAGATTGGCATCAAGTCAATTCAATTAAAATGGAACATCCTTCAGCCTAATCGTCAGGTTATTACGTTTGCCTACGAGGTACACCTCGAAGTGTAATCATTCTGACACGCAATCAACTATCGTCACTTGTTGAGGTACATTTCATACGCTGGGTAGGTCACTGTCGTCAGCAAATAGCAGTCGTAACATCATTAATCCAATTAATTAAGGGAACTGTGTCTCTCTACGCCTGATGAATTACTGTGAAATACTCATAGATGTACTAGCAGTGATTATTCAAATGTGTGTTTTATAAATCACCGCAGCCGTTTACAGTGTACTTCAATTGACGTTTGGGTTGTAGGCGGAGTAAGGACAATCTACTTAATGAGTCCCACTTCTACGGTAACACGTGCATAGAAATTGATGGAGAATTCTCGGCTCGTCCATCTTTCCAGAAAATTAAACATACATAAAAGCTCTGCAGAATCCTCGTACTTAGGTTCCATCAGAATATGATGGAAATGTGCTGTTGGAGGTACAGAAGCCTCGTCAGCTGGCATGATTTTTAGCCAGGTGCCTCCAATTACGCACGTCAAGTTGGCTGAGGTCCTTCCCCACTTGTGCACGCCATCGACTTCGTATTGGTCCTCTATTGCGATTTTCCACTTGTGCGGAGTTGAACAATTTCCAAGATTTGAAGACTAGGTGTCCTGTCACGTTCTTATTGACTCGATCTCTTCCCCTTCCCATACACTGTCAAAAAAATTAAATACGATGTATACCCACATTCCGTGTGTCGAATGTCTACTCGTGTCTTTAGTCGTATCTTTTTTGGTATTCCACAACTCTTTTCACACAACCCCACCAGTGCGGGCGATAGATCCATGGACAAGCCAGGCGTCGTTTTGTCGCTGTTCAGCTCCTAAAGCTTTTAGGTCCATCTTTTCTTGCAGTGCAATGCAAATGATATGCATACAATATGAATTCAATTTGTACTTGAGTATCGAAGTCAAGGCGTTGGAACTCTTTTCTTCTGATTTATGCACAATCCTCTCAAGAACGATTTAGAAGAACTCACATTTAAGGTCTCTGTGAGCTCGTTACTCATCTTGATCCTCTACAACTTGACGAATTTGGTAGAAATGTAAAATCTAGGCATGGCGTCTATACGCGGCCTTGAAGAGAGAATGTTGATTTGCAGTTCATGGGTATTTTCCTAGATCTGTCGCAATGTGAAGATCTGGTCTATTGTGAACTTCTACTGTGCCCTGAAGGTACACTGTTAAAAATCGGTTTGGAGCTATTGCAACAGGCCACGGCAGAGACGATCTTGTGTGCGATGTTAGGGACAAAGTAAGTCAACGGGGCCTTCTTTGCAGTGAATTAGGCAAACAAGACTGCGATTTCATTCGTCGGGCACGTTTTCCTCCCATCGTATCAGTTGAGCTGGTCCATGCGCCCGAAAAGATCATTCCAAGCATGTTTAGAGATTCTAGGAGACAGTGTGACTTTAGCCTCTACTATCATGTATAGACCACGGCTGAGCGGAGGAAATCTCCATCGTCTAGTGGAAGGTTATTTATTAAAATGTCAAAACTCTGTTACCGTAGCGTCGAGGAAATGCTCGTGACTAACAGCGGAGATTGCACGCTACGTTAGCATTGGGCCACAGAAAAAGAGGTTGCAAGTTCAACACAATTTCCGACATAACTTGTCGTGACTCGTCTGCAGACTGAATTATTGTTTATCCAGCTGACCCATGCTCGCCTTACTTCGCTCGAATAAAAATATAAAAATTCGTAATATGGACCAAATTTTTCTTGTACGAAACGTTACATAAATGTACGAATATTGTTTCAGGACAGTAACAAAAAGTTGAAGTATCTCCCAGTTTTACAACAGACCCATAAAATGCATACATCCACAGTCAAGGTAGTTGCTTTGTGTCCTTCTTCTCTAAGGCAACAAACAAAACTACACAGACCCCATAGAATTAATGCTTCTTTCTACATATAAATACAACAATTCAATTCATTCAGTCACAGATCGTAGGCCTTCAGACATTTTTCATGGCAATTTAAAGGAAAATGAAATAGTAGCAAAACTGAAGAATAAACAGATTAAAGATTTAAAGTTTCACAATAATAAAACTTCTCCTTCTTCTCTAAGGCAACAGACAAATTCGTTATTTCGAGTATCAACACTTTGTTTCGTACGTTATATAGGGACAAGAACGCATTTGGAAAATGTGTACGTTATAGCGATCATTCATTCGAACACGCATAAAGACCAACGACGCTTTTTTATTTAAAGGATTTTGTTAAAAGCAGCTTAATATGTGGTAAAGAAAAAACTCCGCAGAACAATTCTGCATCTATAGGAGAAAACTGCACTCAAATCCGTTAGGTAGATTTGAAAATTTCGTGGCAGATACATCGAATCTGACTTCACTTTTGTATAAGTAAGTGATTTTAATTTTCTTTCTCTTTTTCTTTTGCTTTCCATTTGGCTCTTGTTCCATTCTTTCCCTGGTAACCGAAATTTCCAATTTTCTTAATTAAATTTAAATCGTCAATCGTATTTGTACCAATACGTCAACTCAATCTCCTGTACTCCTGTACATTTCCCTCCAATCGCCACGGAAATATTGCCCGATATATGTATCTGCAATCTGTCGGTAGTTCCCACAAAAAAATCTCGGCTTCGCTACATTAGATTTTCGTCTTCTGTCGTCCCATAGTCATTTCTAGATTTGATCTAACAAATTTATGACAACTTTCATCTTCAATTTCGATCTAGGCAGACATCAATGGCCGAAATGGGTTAATCGACAAATTTGAAATGCATTTATGCACCCTTCATCGCCGCCTTAGTACCTCCTCAAACAGAGCTTTCTGTCCTTTAAAGTAAACATCTGAATCGATGCATTATCTATCGTTAAAAATTTCGAAGTCACAAGACGTATTCGGTTTCAATTGTACATCAACGTTGTCACAGATAATATGAGTGATTGACTTTGTTTACTCACGACCAACACTCTGGCGCTAAACACGCCACCACGTCACATGTTTACATATTTTCGCCTGAAGCGAGTGCTTATCCGAATGAAAGACCTTCTGCAATTTAATTTACCATTCACACAACATTCTAAATGTCCTCCCACTCACGAAAGCCTTTAGATAACGTTAAGTTTTACATTTCATTCAGGTCAAATTTACTTAACTAATTAAAGGATAAAGACACTTTTTGATTGATGATCCCATCAAGGACGACGAGAAAAGGAAGAAAAAAAATTATCAAACGTGTGAAATGCATCCCTCTTGACTGTCATTTTATCGGGTCAAACGACAAGGGAGTACGAGTAAATGCGAGCGAATGCAGTGTTGAATATTTTCTCTTGTGTAATTACTAACACAGAAGAAAGCAACTAATAGCAGATTACAAAGCACTATGGCAAGAGGAGGAAGGCAGGATAATGAAAGTCCAATGAAAAGTCTTTAAGAAATGTGATGAAATGGTTGGCCCTAGAGCTCCGTCCCTAGAGCAAGATTTACAAATTAAATTTGTCAGGTCGAGGACTCAAGGACCGGGTGTACACATGCGTGCCTAATTCGGAGTATTGGAGGAGGGGACCATGACTTCACCTTAGTTGAAGAGAGTCGAAATTAGTGCGAATTGGCAGGTGAAACACGCCCGTTTCATTCCATTCCATACATCGTTTTGATCATAGAACGTGGGCCAGATACAAGTTTCTTTTTAAAAATATAATAAAATGAACAAAATTACATTTGTTCCATGTCTTATTAGTAAGAGCAAACATTCCCATTAATTAAATGAAATACAACGTCGTTCAAGTGGCTATCTCGGCTGGCTTTGCAGTAGCGCATTATGCCACCTCAATTTCCCAAGACCTTGTTGATGGTTTTGGGCTGTAGCTCACGGATTGCTTGGATGATATGAGCTTTAAGTACTTGAACTGTTTCCGGATTGTTTGCATAACGGTTCGGAGCTCCGAGGTGGCCAATTGACATCGCCAACAAAATTTGAGAATTTAGTGCGCAAAAAATCGATTGTGGCATGGGCAGTTTATCTTGCAGCGCCATTCTGCATGAAGCAGAAGTCACCCAAATCCATGACTTTAATTTTAGTAAAAAAAAAGTCATATTAACATGGCTCTGTAACGCCCACCGCTGACCGAAACGTTGCTCCCAGCCTCATTTTCGAAGAAAAATGGTCCAAAGAAACCACCGACCACAGCAGCCACATTCGCATCTGTGCGCATCGTACGCTGAAGGGGGCCCTTGAGTGTTGTCCACTAGCATACCAGTCCCACGAACTTTTTGCACAAACTTGCGTACAGCAGTCGCGTTGGGTGCTTCATTTCGGTCAACACTTATTTTCAAAAAACGCGCTTGTTGGACTAAACAGCACTCACTTTGGAAGTAAGTTCTCAATATTTTCCAACGTTATTCAAGCATAAAGCGACTCATTTCGTTCCGCAGAGGTATAATACTGACATTCTGTAAAGATTTCGAGCGGCAAACAGCTGTCAGTGTCAAAATAACCGATGATTTAAAAAAAAAACCACTAGATGGCTCACTCTGTAAATAGCAATTCGTTCTACGCCATCGCTCCGTAATTATGGTACAAAAAAGGAAATAAAATAGAAGCGGTGCATAATAAAGGTGTGCACCCAAAACGGCCTTAGAGAAGCTTATGGCAAAAGAAGACGCCGAAAAACCAAAAGCAGCTGCAAAAATGCTGCGAAAGTGTAACCCAGTGAACTGCTAGAACGA
Organism: Eristalis pertinax; assembly: GCA_907269125.1. NCBI lineage: Eukaryota > Metazoa > Arthropoda > Insecta > Diptera > Syrphidae > Eristalis > Eristalis pertinax. Next base: position 34,869,724 of record OU026148.1, read on the forward strand.
TACTGCGGAGAATTGGGCTGGTGTCCGCTATAAAAAAGAAAGCAAACAAACATACAAACTAGACTGCGGAAGACTAGAATCGAGTCATTTGATCTGATGAAACCAAGTCCTATGGCACCATCCAAGAGAAAGCCTTCACAGGCACCATGTTAAGCAAAGCTGTGAAACAGGACGGTGGCCCCAAGCATTCAGCCCATCATCATCATCTTCTGACCCGCATGATCCACTGCAGGGGTCGCAGGGATAATGCACGCACGAGAGATCTCCAGGCCACTCGGTCCCCCGCCATCGACTCTAACTGATCAGGATTTATGTTCAAGCGCAACCCGGCGAGTTTTTAGACTTAGTCTAACCACCTCGTCCTGGGTCTGCCAAGCGGTCGTCTACCTGATTGAATCGCATTCAAGGCACGCCTCGGTAGTCGTGATGATGAGGATAGTCATGACACATGACCAAACGAAGCATAGCCCTTTCCGCTCGAGGAAGCAGCTGCTCTACATTGAGTTCATCGCATACTACCGTGTTTCTAACCGTATCTCGCCGAGTAACTCCCACAATTCCCAGATTGTCAAAAATTTGGTTACAAGCGCGTACTTAAATCCGATAGAAAACCTGCGGACTATTGTAAAAAGGAAGATAAGGGGGAGTCTGAAAGAGCGAAGTAAATCCATACACGTCTTCCTAATCCACTGCTCCAGATTGATTTTCTCGCTAGCATGGACTCTTAAGTTCTTAGCATTAGTTGAGGCGAATAGTCGTCGCGGCCGTTTACGCAGGTGATATTAAAGGTGGGTATTTTGGATTTCCCTGCGTACAGCATCATTTCCGTCTTGCCAACGTTGACACCTAGGCCACAGATTGTAGCCCAGGTGTTAACCTTTTTCAAGGCACTTCCAAGCGCACCCTAAGACGCGAACGTTCTCTGTTGCGTTATTCCACTGCTTCGAATTCGAAGGCTCTTCGGGCTCATGTCGCTCTCAATGGAAACAGGACCAAACTTTTCCTTTCTTGAATTTTCTGTAGGAAGGATCGGTCATCTTCGAGGAAGAGGCATTACTGTGGGTAGAGGTGTAGGATCCTTGGGCGATTTGGATGAGTTGTGGTTTAGAGTTAAAATTTAATGGTCAGAAATTGTCAACGAAATCCGTCGAAATTTGGTGGAAACCTTTAAAAACTGAAGTCTTCTTGGCCAAATACCAATTAAGTCTATTAGAAGAAGTTTTTTTTGCAAACGTGCAAAACTGGATACATGGTATCCGCAAGGTTTTTATTTAACTTCAGCCGTTGAAATTGAGCGATTTCTTTCACAGTCCATTCTGATCTGTTTTCCGGTATTTTGAGCGGCGTAAGTCGAATGGCATCGGCAGGCGTGATAGGGATCAATGATTTCCACCTTCAAATGTCAACTTTTCATGAAAATCCGAACAAAACCATTCACAAGATGCAGTAGATTTTGTGTCATTCTTTTTGATCTCCGAATCATTTAACAAAGAACAAAATGTTATGTGTTGATTAAATTAGGGGCGGGACAATCAATGATTCAGCATGGTCTGCACGACCAAATGAGGTTGATATTTTAAAACAATATTTATACGAAAAGTCCACAAGAAAGGAGACCCCGTCAACTGCACTAATTACAGAGGTCTACTGAACATCGGACACAAGGTCTTATCTGCAATATTATGTGAAAACCTGAGACCCCTCAGGTATCCAGCCCTTAGCAGTGTGGTTTCAGGCAAGGAAAGTCGATCGAATTCTCGCACTCCGGCAGATCTTCGAAAAAAACCCAAGAAGTCCAACTATCTTTGAAGTTGACTTTTGACCACTACACAGCAGAGTAGAGAGTAGCTGGTGAACCACAATAGTCAGCTGGGAAAGTGCATTTTAAGCGATGTTTTTTCATAGAAAAGTCTGCCGCACGTCATACCTAATCGCATTTTCCTTCGTAGGGTGCTGGCGACGGCCTCAACTCCCATGCCGAAGGAAATCTTGCCCCTCGAAAGATCTAAACGAGACTGCACACAAAACAGTCACAAATTATCTCATTTAATGTTGAATTTCACGGTGTTCCTGGATTAAGAACGAACACAGATTAGAGACATTAAATGAAGCAAAAATAAACGAATATATCACCCTAGTGTAAAGTTTGCCACAGTTAAACGAAGAATCACCATCAAACACCCCCTCAGGCTATAAAGGGCAAAGTTAACCGCCCAGCGGACATCACATCACATCAAGGACAAACAATCAGTGCCAACACTTACCGCATGCGACGTCTGGCTACAGGCGACGACATTCACTCCAATCACCATTATCTGCACCACTATCCAGGCCACAGTAAACACAATCTCGTATATCTGCATCGCCAGGGAGTGCATAATCAACGCGAATAGGTTGTAACTTTGAATGGTTATGACGGCGAACGAAGTACAGGTCGTAATGAGCAGATGTATGGAGAATATGTCCAGCACCACGTCAACGCAGTCAGCGATATCCGAGAAGATGTCCGCAAGCATTTGCATTTGTTCTATGCGCTTATTGTTCCGGCGTGCCAGCAGCACCCCCTCGTCGGAGTACTTTGAAAGGACACTCAAAGAACTACTTCCCGCAATCCGACCCTCACCCAGGTGTCCAATCTGTTGATTCACTATGTTGAACTTCCGCTTGAGCAGGAACATCAGATTATAGAACTGCAGCTCTTTGAGGGTGAGTGCTAGCAGGGGAGCGAAGCAAATGAACCAGTAGCACGACGAGGAGACCGTGAACGGCGACTTGATCATTATGCAGTTGACCATCGACAGGCAGGTCGGGATCACGAATGACACTCCGAACTGGATGAAGAGCTTCTTCCGCATTTCCAGGTACGACACCTCGGCGCCTGCCATCTGCAGGGCGAAGTCGATTTGACATATTTTTGCGAAGAAATTTCTCATTTTTCTCAGATTCGTCCACGAAGTGGTCACAGCGGTGCACCCCAATAGAAAGAGCGAGAATATTTGCGCCCAGCTGGTGATGTACGAGATGACGGTGGCGGTCTTGTGGAGGCCGAGATTCTCGAAATGGCTCAGAATGTGCACACCGCAACCGAATCCCACTAGAAAATTAACCTCTCAGCACATCTTCAGGAAGACAGAAATCTCAATGCGACCTACCCGTGATGCCAATAAAAGCGCACAGCGTCAGGAAACACGACTTCCGGTCCTGACAGAACACCACATCCGGATACTTGTCGAGGCCGATTTTCACTGGATAAAATCCGCAAAACTTGAATATGCCGAAGAACGGATACGCCACGAACCAAATGCTGTTCTCGGGGAACCGACCGAGGAATCGCTCCATCGAGCGTCTGTACGCGGTTGCCAATTCGAGGGACATCGTTCCTATCACGGACGAACACGAACTGCAGAGCTGTGTCTCGGCGAACCTCTATGCTCGTGCAATGCCACATGCGTAGTAGGGCACCGGCAACGAATTCAACCTACACACATGGTCGCGCAGACAGGGACAGAGGTGAAAGTGAGACTCTTCAAACACCAACTCGGTGGCTCTAATTGTAATGGACCCCGAGGACGGGGAGAGGGCTCGCAGAAGATTAAATAACCCCACACCTCTGTTTGTTCTTTTTCGTGTATTTGCGTCAGTAAATGTTCCACTTGTGGAGCAACGGATGTGCTAGTTTGGGGCAACAATTTGGGGGACAGGGGCAGTTGAAGTTGACTCTTGGACTGTTTGTGCTTTCTCTGACAAGGAGGATTTATTACAAAGGAGCGTTGTCTGCGAACCGTGACATTAGGACTTGAATGGTGGGACGGGGGAGGGATGGGGATATAGATGATTGAAACTTCAAGTATATACTTCATTTGCAAACAAAGTGTGGAGACTTCTATAAATCGACTACGAGCCTGTGGGACGCCGCAATCGACGCGACGCCTGCTTTTAGTTTGGCGCCCACAAGTAGAGAAGGACCACGACCAAGTTCGTGTGCCCATCTGGAGGCAACTGGACAGAACTCTCGAAGAAGAATTTAACTACACTATGCGCACTACCATTATAGAGCGTAGAGGTGTTGGACAGCAAAATTTGACTAAGACACGTCTGCAGAGTAATTCAACGACATAATGAGAAGACATAAGAGCATTTCCATAAGAGTTCTTCATAATCGCGACGATTGAGTTTCTGGAACAAAAATAACAGGCAGCGGGAGAGTTGGCAATATTCAGATTTGAGACACAATCTTTTTCTCCTGACAATTTTTGCTACGACCTACTTAAACAAGGACAAAAGCCGTATGTCCTATTTGTGGACTGTGGCCTTGGACTCGGTTGATACATGGAAGACCTAACATTAGCGTGACAACACAAATTTGAGTTTGAGTTTCACATCGGCGTAAAGCAAGGTTCCCTCATGAGACCAGTTGTCGCAGTTTATCGATGACTTATCAACGTTTTTACTTATGGGAGTTTTAGCACTTTTAGAATTTAAACAAGGAATGACAAAGCATTTGCCGACTCAGTGGAAGGTGTGTTGCTTTCCAATGAGATGGACATTTTGCGCAAGTGGAGCGAGCACTTTTCAGAGCTGCTCAACTCAGAACAGGGCACAGAGGACGACAGACCAGTAGTATTGAGTGGGCGGAAAATAGGAGTTAGAAAGAAAGTTACCTATCTAACTTAGAACTACTCCCACCGATGCACTGAAAACACTCCTGAACCTTAACCTTCGATATCTTCGGTAAGCAAACAGCAACCAACTGCGCAATTCGTCTAAAGGCATGCTCTCAATGGCACCCTCGGACATGCCAAAATGCTACACGAACAAAATCTTACTTTAATTCAGTTAGATTACACGATATTTTCCATCAACCTTTCCAAACACCTTCGAAGCCCTGATTGCGGAGAGAGACCTGTCGTATGACAGCACCATTCCCTTTGGTAAAGCCATACATTTCTACACAGATTGATCCAAGACGAATGATGGACTAGGAAGTGGTGCTTTCTCGGAGCGTCTAAGCCTGAAGAAATCAGATCGTCTACCCATTCACTGTAGCGTCTTCCAAGCGGAAGTAATGGCGACAACCGATGCCTTGTCATGGCTAAGATGGAACGTGATATCCGACCGCGATATCTGCGTAGCAGATAGCCAATCAGCAACTAAATCCCTGGCATGACTCAACGCCAGATGATCGACAGGTATTACTTGTCGAAACTCAAAACAAATCTGGCCTAATCTTGATCCTAAAAGATCAAGCGATTTTATTTCCTTAAAGCGATCCAAAATTAGGCCAAAAAGACTAGGTATATTTTCCAACGCTTTTTGCAGAAGCTGCCTAGACGAAGAAAAGGAGGAAAACATCCAACACCTCCTTTGTAATTGTCCTGCTCTTGCCTCAATCAGGAAAGCCACCATAGGCTCCTACTTCTTCGACAGCCTAAACGACCTCAGAATCAGAATAAAGAAATAAATTTGCTGAGAAAACCAATTGGCTGACATAAACCCTCTCTATTTTCTCTTTGGAACACCCCGTGGCGGTACAATGGGTCTACTTTGGCCAAAGTGCATTAATGCCACTACCTACTATCTTCTCCAGTCCATATTCTTTACATCACACTAGGAAGCTAAAATATGGAAATGACCCAGGAGCAGATAGAATTACTGAAGAGTTTGTAAAGTACGCAATGCCTGGCCGTACCGATAAATTAAACCCAGCATTCGAGAGAATACTGGAAACGGGTATTATTCCCAACAATTTAAAGAAGCTATAATACTTCCAAACCACAAGAAAGGAAATATAACTGATACCTCGAACTAACGTGGAGTATCCCTTCTGAACGCATCCTATAAGCTCTTCACGAACATTCTGAAAGACAAATTATCGCTTTGGATTAATAGCAAAAAACTACTAAAAGGAGATCAAGCAGGTTTTTGAAGTGTATACTCAGCAGTTGAGAACATTTTCGTACTTCAAAGCATAGCAGGGTCATGCATTGAGCAGGGAACAAAATTGTACGCCTTTTAAAGCAGCCTTTGACCCAATCGATCCTAAAGCACTACTTTTGAAACTATATAACGTAGGTATTTCAAGTAAGCTTGCAAGAGTACTTGACCATGGAATGGAGTTAAAATTTCTGACTGGTTTGAGCCGAAGATGGGCGTAGTACAAGGATGCTCACTTATTTCATATCTCGTCGCCTTGTTTATAGACGATCTAGCTGACTACTTGTCGGGAAAAATATAAATGGCACGGGGTCTTAATAAAATCCCTTCTTTTTGCGTATGATGTGATACTATTCGTTCACTCAACTGCGACATTACAATTTATGATAAACGGATTCGGAAAATACTGTCAATCATGGAATTTAACGGTCCATCTTGCTAAATCAAAGGTAATGGTATTTAAAAAAAGCGCTTGTAGAGCACGGTATGAAGAATGACATTATAACCATGTGCCTGTTGAGATAGTTAAATCATACAAATATCTTGGAGTAACTAAAGGGTGTTTAGAAATTTAAATGGAATAAAACGAAGATGATTTTATTTTTGACATGATTTAGATTGACATGAAATTTACTTTATTGCAAAGATAATCTTCTAGCATTATAATGAGCCATGGCTGGCTCGGACGTGGTCTAATCTGAAGGTCCCATTTCCGATGACTTTTTTCCAACTTTTGTGGTAGTATTTCGGCAATAACGCGGCGAATGTTGTCCTCCAAAGTGCTCAATCGTTTCGGGCTTATCCGCCTAGACTAGCGACTCCACATATACCCACAGAATAGTCAAGCGGCGATAAATCGCACGATCTTCTAGACCAATTCACGGGTCCGTAACGTGAAACTATGCGGTTTTCTTCAATAAATCAATTGTGGCACGAGCTGTGTGACATGATGCGCCGTCTTGTTGAAGGGAACAAAAGGTCAGTAATCATGGCTCTATAGCGGTTACCATTGACTATAACGTCCTGGCCAGCATCGTTTTTCAAGAAGTACAGACCAATTATTCCAAAGCACACCAAACAATCAGTTTTTGTGGATGTAACGGTGTCTCAACATACACTTGAGGATTATCACCACTCCAAATACGGCAGTCTTGTTTATGGACGTATCCATTCAACCAAAAGAGAGAATGGTGGAAATGGACACACATATGCGCGATACTTATTTCGAACAGAACCATGATTTTCAAAATAAATTTGCAGAATTTGGAAGCGTTGTTCAGGCGTCAGTCTATTCATGTTGAAATGCCAAACCAAACTAAAAATAAATCACTTGACAGCTGATAAAATGGCCGCCAGTTAAAATAGTGTTGCCAGCATAAAGTTCTATACGTCTAGAAAACAACACCCTTTAGAACGAACAACAGGAATGGCTGCTGGGGAAGCAAATGACCTATCGTACATGAGCTATTTTAAACACTTTAACCCCAGTCCGGGGGCTTCAGTTTTCTGTTGACCCACAAAACACTTTTCGACACCACCAACAATTAAGCCTTGTTCTTGATTTTCTATTTACGAATTTCTATTTGGAGTCCGAAATGATTGTAAGCATATGCGGCCATTCATAATGATGTGATTAGCGGAAAATGCCAACACCGCCTATATAATTGAATATGCTTCAATTGACCTTAATTAAGCAGCAACCTCAAAAGCAGTGTGGCGTCTGCACCAATTGCATTGATTACCACTGTAACTGGCATTATTTGTTCTATGGTCTACAAAGCAATTCAGCACGTGTCATAGAAAAGATTTCTTTCTTCTTCCGACGGAGAATGCTGGGCGTGTGTGTATCTTCTTTATTTTTCTTCGTGGAGTGGTGCTACACTCGGGCCTGAACCAATAAGCCTCTCCAACGATCTATGGCTAGCTACCTCCAGAGTTGCGTACACATTGGTTGAGGTCCTTCTCCACTAGTTTGCGCCACCTTAGACATGGCCATCCCCCACAGGTTCCTACTAGGATTCCACAGCGTTGCGTCGTTATGACGTCTCATGCAAGGACAGGCATCTGCACCTAACCTGTGGTAACGAATTTCTCCTCTCATCGCCATGTGGTGAAATGTGGGAGCGGAGCACCTACGATCGAAGACGGGGTACCCAATACCCGTGGCAGGTCGCTGGCGGCAGGAAACGAGAGAGAGTGAGAGTGAGTCTTTACCAGGGTCCATCTCTCTTTACGAATGGCAGCGGAGATGACAATTGCGGCACCCAGACCTCCAGTCAGTAGGTGCCAGCATCTTTAGAGCTACTCCGACATACTAAGAGCTCAAGTTTAAAAGGATTCATCCTTGGAATAGAGTCAGAAGCGGATGAGTCCTTAGGGCCAAAAGCGGTGCTCATAGCCTCAGCGAGATTACCGGTTACATTTCGCCCGAGGATCAAAGCAAGGAGCCTGTCCTCCTAGTTTGGGGAAGTACGTGAGGTTAACTCGCTACTACGTAAGTACTTCGGCGACGATTACAAACCTCGGATATGGACAGACATTGTTTTGATAAGGCCGGCCAACAGATTAAGAAAAAAAACGATTTTCGGTTCCGCCCGTGGAATGTGACGTTCCTTAACAGACCACGGGCAGCTAATGAACTCGTTCTTGGTTGCTAAAAAACAGTCATCACCACAATCCAAGAAAAGGGGTAGAATTTGCCACAACACTGTGCCTGGTCACGTGGCACGAATGTTCTCATCATCACGTCATCCGAGGCGTGCCTTGAATGCAATTCCATCAGGTCCTGATGAGTTAGTCGATGGAGGAGGATCAAGTGGCCTGGAGATCTCTCCTGCGTGCATTACCCCATCGACCCTCAGTCGCTCACGCGGGTAAGAAGATGATGATGATGATGTATCTGATTTGAGCTCGAGCCCAGACTGAAAAGAAGCATGACAACAGCAGGACGTGCTATGCTTTTCAGAAAAATAATAGCACCAGACAGCACCCCAAGGTGGTTTCAAATTGGACGTACCTTCAGTTGAACATAGTTTCGTTAAAAGGCAGCGAGCATTCCCACTTAGGCCTATATAGGGGTATTGGGATACAAAGCGGATTAAACATAAATCCTAGTGCTTTCTTGAAGCCAATAAGATAGCTGATTTATTATAAAACAATTTCCTGGAAACATGATCCTGGATATGGTTACTACAACAACTACTCGTGTTGCGCGTGCTACTGTTCTCTAACGAGTGGAGGGTACGTAGTTTAAATAGTGTTTAAGGTTTAATAGGCATGAAATACAACTCGAAAGAGGTGGAGTCGTAAACAAAGAGAGTTGTTCGTGTCAAGAGTTGCCGCCCCAACCCACTATGCCAGCCTAAATCTTGCCAATAGCACTCACCTTGCATCTTGGACGATATTAAAACACAGACTCTTGCAGGCTGTAAAACCCTAATTATTGGTGAACTTGCCTGACGAAAATTCCAGTTGTTTCGAGAGGAAGGAACTGGGCTTGGTCTTATATTCCAGTTGTGTTGACGGCAATTGTCAAAGTAGACTCAACAACGACATCAACGTGACCAACTCCTGAAATGGTTTTGCCATGAAGTGGGAATGGAGACCATTACTCCGACTTGAAAAAGAGGGTATGACCCCAAATTATTGGAAAGGACCTCAACCAACTGCGAGTACGACGCTCTAGAAAGCACAGCTGAAAGGCAGAGACATTTTATTTGTAGCCCAGGTTCTCATTAAAACATTTAGAGGAATCATCCAACAGTAGCTCCTAGATCAATCGATCACCACAATATGAACTGAGAACAAGACTCATCGTGACAACCGAACATCCACAGGGTGGATGTAGGCTCATGATTGAACAGCCAAGCAGCACTTTGCTTAAAAACTGAACTCTCCCCACATTTATCATAATTTTATTCCAAAAGACCATTAAATTCGTTTAGATTTCAAAAGCATTCGCAAAACCTCTTTCCGTTGCAGTTTCCCCATCGGTTTCCATGTGCCTGGCAAAAAGAACCACAAGTAAAATCACTGACAATGACCATGTGCGGCAGATAGCATGTAGCACGCTTCTGACGGTTTCCAGCGCCCTCCGCGACTGCTTGCAGATCGTGTTGACCAATAAATTCGAGTTCGGCGGCTCCTTCCTGATTCCACACAGGCCCAGCTGAGCACAAAACGCACAAGGCGACTCCCAGCAGGAAAGCAATTGCGCGCATCCTCCAAATGAATAAATGTAACTCACAAGAACTGTTTCGCGTATGCTATCAACTGCATCGTGGCTAGCTTTTATACTCTGGCGATAGACCGAACGGAGTCTTCTGAAGTAAAACGTAAATACATTTTCCACGGAATTTCCATAGACTCTGAGTGCACATCGGTGCGATAGACGAAGACCCCTGAATTCACTGATAAGAGTTGTCAAATTGTGTGTGCATCGGGGAAGTGCTCGGTGAAGCGCGCTAATTGACTGCAATAGATCGTTTGATTCGTTCACTTGGGGTTGACCAAGCGGGGTGGCGTGTTACACATCACGAACTGCTTGCGTCGCGTCAGTAAGGTCATCGGAATTGAAAAGATCAGCTGCGATTGAGTTAAATATAGTCATACTCGTTGAGTATTGTCAGTGATTCAATGTTTTCATCAAAGGGGATCAAGAATACAACACACGAATAGATTTGAATCCCAATTCTATTTGTCCATACAACGTGAACGTCTTAGACAAACGGTCACAATGGGTAGTCAATGATTGCGTTTACCTCGGCGCCGCAGTAATCAGTACTTATAGGACCACCATCAGTACCGAGATCAAACGCAGAGTAACCGCTGGTTCTTTGTACCCAAAATGCACTTCAGTACTTGTCCACTCCTTGGAGGGATCAAGTTGATATTAATCAACCCAGTCCTGCTGTATCTGCTCTACGCAGACATGTCAAAATCTCAAAAGCGAATGAAGAAAGGTTCAACATGCGATCTTTGGTGCGTTAGAGGAGAAGATTCATCCACGAACTGTACAGCGACATTGGCCTAGTTAAGCGTCTACTGATCCACTGATAACTAAGCTCTAGCTCGAAGAGTCTTTGGACGACGCCACAGAGCATGCCCGCGTCTAGGGTGCTCGCTCGCGTACAATCTAGTTCACATGTGATTTTACCACGAATAGCGAAGACACTGCAAGACCAGAGAAGTCAGTTATTGTCTCCTACTCGTCCTCTTAGGTTACAGAATAACTGCCTTTTCAGAATAAAACGTTAATCTTCCAAAATTAGAAGTGTTACTCGTCCACGCGGAAAGAACTCTTATACCCTAAAAGCTACTTGGTAAAATTATAGGAAAATACGGAGGACCGCAAAAAAAAAGGCATATGTTTCGAGCTAAACGTGCGTTCGGCGCCGTAAACCATGTGTGTTAACCCATACTGATTGTTCTCAATCATGGTAAGATCCATCTTAACATATGGATCTCTGGTCTGGTGAAAAGTAACATATGCTACCAATCCTAGACCCGGAAAATGCTTCCATAGAAGGTTCGCCCTGGCGTCATCCGTGACCTATTAAAAAGCTCCCTAAGAGACGACTGTAGCGCTTCTGAAGACGAAGTGACTGCAATACACGAAACACATAACGCTGAGAGAACACAATAGAACGAACAAATTAATTTACTTTCCGATAAAACAGAAACAAACAGGACTGTAACATCGAACATTCTTACTTCAAAACTGGTCGACTTATGTGGACAAAGCGGAAATACAATAACCTTGGCATACACGGTGACCCCGTGCCGGGTAAACGGAAAAGCGAACGAACCATACACGCCGTTCAGTCGGAATGTCTGACAGATTTTGTTTCTTCATCGTGTCTGCAACATTAGGAGTCGCTATGGTCGCCGACACAAGCTAAAAACTGTAAGACGAAGCTCTTGATGGAGTCAGCAATCGATGACTTAGCCTAGCCCATTCAATCCACAGCGAGGGGCTCTGTGGCCAAACCCTACGCAAGAAGACCGCATAGCGACTCCTAATGTTGCAGACACGATGAAGAAATATAATCTGTCGGACATCTTCTAGCTCAGACATAAGCTACATGCCTATGGACGGAAATTCCATCAATCAACAGCCAAATAGTCGGGCGGCCATAAGAGCTCCGGTCATGCCATCAATCAAATTGGAAATCACCAATCTTCACCGCATATCATAGCAGTTAGGAAAACAAAAGAGCCGACGAGTTATGTGGCGGCATACCATGATGCTCCATCAAATCAGGAGACCCTCTGTCCAACATTAAAGGTAATTAAGTTCATACTGCTAGCAGATACCATCACTGCTTCTAGAAACGAGTGGAAGAGAATTACGGGTGATGCGGCCTTCACCTAGTCCGGAAATAACGAAAAAAACACTCCCATCGACAACAGATCAGGAAGGTCATAGGCATAATTACTAATGGTTGTCTTATGGGCAATCATCAAATAAGGATATGTTATTCATTTCTGCTGGACATGGCAGGAAAATAATGTAGAAACGATTCTGCTCTACCTACATATTTAGGCATTTCTTTCGATTGCTGCAATCACTAGCGCGACTAAATAAATGTGCATTTAATAAGACCACGCTTCATCGCAGACGGTGACTTCAACGCAAAGAATATGGAATGGGGCTCAAGATTGACCAACAAAAAATGTAGAAACTTGTGGAAGCATTGACCAGTTGTATCTGCAAGTTTCTTAGCACAGTATAACTAACGTACTGGCCTACTGACACAACGTACTGGCCTACTAAACAAATTAACTTAAACCAACTCACCACAAAATCTTGCCTCGAGTTGAGTGTCGAGCTTAAGGCTGAACCCTCACCTATATTAATTGGATACCACCAAAAAGTCCAACTGAACGAAACTAAACCAAACTTAAGAAACCACAAAACAGACACCAAGACAAACTTTCCAACATCTGTGTTGTCCTCCAAGTGGTCAATCGTTTCGGGCTTATCGGCCTAGACTAGCGACTCCACATATCCCCACAGAAAATAGACAAGCGGCGTTAAATCGCACGATCTTCTAGACCAATTCAAGGGTCCGTAACGTGAAACTATGCGGTTTCCTTCAATAAGTCAATTGTGGCACGAACTCCTGCGTATCATAGTTGTTCAATTGATGAAAGAAAAAGTCAGTAATCATGGCTCTATAGCCATTTGTTACCATTGATTGTGACTTTCTGGCCAGCATCGTTTTTAAATAAGTACAGACTAATTATTCCAAAGCACACCAAACCGTCAGTTTTAGTGGATATAACGTTAAAATAGTGTTGCCAACTTAAAGTCCTATACCACTAAAAAAAACACCGTTTACATACTTTCACAAACACAATCAATAAACACAATACTTTAACCTCGCCTAAGACTAACACACAAGTGTCAAAAATGATAATGTAATAAGACAATGCTTAAAAGACAGATTCAAACTAAGACTTAAACTAAGAAAAGCAGCTGGATATGACATGATCAACGGAGAGCTCCTAAAGGAACTACCTGACAAAGGCATCGTATACGTCCGACAGGTCCTTAATGCTGTACCACGAGCACGAAATTACTACCTCAAGGTCTGGAAAGTTTCCAAAATTATAGCCATCCTAAAACCGGGTAACGATCCAACAATGACCAACTCAGATAGACAATAGGCAACAAGCCTATTACAAGGCACAAAGAACTCCTGTTTACACTCAGTGAAATGTTACGAGACTGCGGTACAACGATGAATCCTAGGAACTATGCAAAATAGAGGCAGGTACCCCCGTGGATTGCAGATGACGTCGACATCGTCACGCGTTCCCAACGTGCCGTAGTGGAGTCTTTTATGGTGAACCGCTGCAACGAACTGATCTCAAGGTCAATGAGGACAAAACAAAATATATGCTGTCGACCAAAAAACGTTCCGCCACACACCACCTTGCGCAAAACTTCACGATCGACAGGAGTTTGTCTACCTCGGAGCAAACGTGAGCTCCAGGGGAGATACGTCGTAGAATCGCCCTTGGCAACCGGTGCTAATTCGGTTTGTCGCAACAACTGGGATCAAAACTCCTGACTCGAGGATCGAAATCATGCTCTACAAAACTTCCATAAACAATAAATAATAATCAATCCAATAAGCAATTCTGGCTGCAAATACAAACAAACTAACTTTATCACCAGATTGTCCGTACTTGTAGTTCACAAACGCCTCATTTTGTCGTTTCACTTGTCATTTAACTACTTTAAACGACAACCGTAATACCGATCTGACACAGTCGTTTAGTTACTTGTTGTTTAACGACAAGCGTAAAAGGGGTGCTTACCTTGTTTTATTTACACAACTTGCACTTGATGCGAAATGACTGAAGTCACCTTCGACACAAATTATTACTCATCGCTCGAGTCAAATGAAGAAACCGTATATTTGCTTGCAGTCAAATCGATCATAAAAATATGACACTAGGTGCAAAGAAATAGCCGCAACCACCTAAGTGTGAGAAGAAAACTCCCCGAAATGTATATTGTCACGAGATTGTTTTGCGATATCCCCTACGTGCTTTACATGACAATCAACGTACACCAAAGAAAACAGTGAATGGCTTGAATGTGACTGTATCCACACGTTTGTAACCACGTGGTTAGCGCTACAATCCGGGGTGGACCTGGGCCTCAACGAACATGCCTTGCACGGTCTTGTGCTATTTGCTTCTAGCTGATCACTTTCAGCTGATTGAGGTCCCTTTATAGCTGCGTACGCCACAGAAAGCGATGTCTTCCTTTACCGCGTTGTCCCTCGGGGTTGGAATCTAAGACTTCCTAGGCCGGAGCATTGGTGTCCATTCGCTCTACATGACCTAGACATCTGAGACAAGAGACCAGATCGAGGTCGGTCTAAAGCCCGTACAGTTTGTCGTTCAGTCTTTTCCTTCAAACACCACATTAGATTAAGATATTGAAATGAGGCCCTCTCTCTAAGCAAGCAGCCAGCTTTGGCGGCTAAGGCAGAGGAACTCAGTGTTCGGGTGCCTGGCGCTATAACATTTCGGGTAAGCATTCCAGACGAGCTAGCAGGAAAGGCCCTTCTCCCCAGAAGTCACTTAAATAGGAATGCCACCCGCTTACTACTGCCATATACGACAGCAACACAACTGACACCAGTGGAGTGGTAGGCACTTCGTGCCAAACCTACAAGATGATCTGAACATTTTAAGCATCAGTTACGAGGTGGGTGTTATTGCAGGACACTGCCTCTTTTGAGGATTACGCCAGAAGATTAGGAGTCATCACTAACGACTTCCTGGAAGGAGAACATGGAAGAAAGGATTAAATGCTTTTCGGCAAAAGATCGGGCTTTGAACCATACATCATTCATTGGATGTACACAGCAATCATTAGACCCATTATAAACTATGGGACATTAGCCTGGTGGACTGCCAGCAACATAAAAAGCCATATGAACATGATCAGCGAAGTACAAAGGTCAGCTGCTCTTTGTACAACGGGAGCTGTAAGGAGCACGCCGCAAGCAGGTTTGGACATGATAATTCATCTCCTTCCTCTTCCTCCTTCCTATTGAGCTGCGCCTCAATAAGGCGCTCTCTGTGGAAATAAGCCAGCTATGGACATGCGGTCATAATCAAAATAATAGATGATCTGGGAAAGAAACATGGTCACAGTAGCCTCGCTGTTGCAACCGACTACGTATCTCCATAACGATTTGTCCCTCAAAATACCAATTTTGTTCCCTTGCCCTTTTTACCGACTGATAAAAAATGGGCACAGATACTGAAGTCGGTTCCCACTCGGACACCCTGCACAAACAGAAATCTTTTAGGCTGCCCGATACATGTAGGTACCAAGCAGAAATTCGGGCAATAGAGAAAGCAGCCAAACACATGCAAACAACCGATATCCCAGCACCAGATATCACCGTCCTTGTTGACAGCCAACCTGCACTGAAATCAATAGGATCCTGTACAATAAGATCAAAGGCTGTTACGCACTGCCGCGGCTTACTAAGATCCATCAGCCACCATAAGGTCAAACTCAGCTGGGATACCGGCAACAGCTCAATAGCAGGCAACGAGGGAGCAGACGAACTAGCCAGACAAGGGTCTGAAATGGACATAAGGAAAGCAAAACAGAAAAAGAAGCCAACTCGTTCTGGCTCGTAAGAAATGAATGTCCAGAGTGGTCCAGAGCTTAATAACAGCAAGACAAAGAAGCGTCTGGCATTAGACCGTAACCCGGTCCGTGCGCTCGTCGCAGTGGTCACAGGACACTGCCCCATCGGAGCAATGCTCCGGAAATGGAAAACGGAATCCAGTGATCTCTGCCGGAGCTGCGGCGACGGGGAAGAGACCGAGACGATCCAACATCTGCTGTGCCACTGCCCAGCTCTCCAGAATCGGCGCCTAGCTTTGCTGGGCCAAAGATTCTTCACAGATACTGCGGACTAAGCATATGTAGACACATCGGATCTCTTAAGATTCGTAAAAAGCACTGAGTGTTTTAAGCCATCACGCGACAGGAAAGGTTGATAGAATGTGTACCCAAAAAAAGAAGGAATTCACAATGGGCCCTAAGGCGTTCGAGTGGAATTGATGTTCAACCATCACACTCATCTTCCAAAACCTAACCTAACGACTTCCAAAAAGTATGCATTGATAAGGTGAAGGTAGAAAATATCCCTCATCTCCAGAGCCAAGGAGACTCTTTCTCTTCCAACGACTAAGTGAGATGCACGTTGGTAATATACTTCGCTTCATCCTAAGTTGGTTTCCCACGAATGGTTAACAGCTACAAGTGGATAACGGCTAAGAACAGTCATACTTGGGCTTCCATAGGCCCATGGATTAAGCATGGGACACCTGCCTATACGCTGAAACCCAGTTCATGCGATGAAGTAAACACCTAAGTGGCGGTTTCTTTGAGTGGGCAGTGCGCTACAGGTGTAGAAGAGATGTAAAGGGTGATTTTAAACAGCTGACAAACATCTTCAGTTTGGTCTATAATTTAACCATGAATTGTCTTACAAACGAACAACGCTTGCAAATTATTGAATTTTATTATCAAAATGCGGCTCTTGGAAAGTTGGCCGAAGATCCACTTTTTTACCGACAAATTGTGTTCAGCGACGAAGCTCATTTTTTGGTCAATGGGTACGTAAATAAGCAGAATTGTCGATTTTGGAGTGAATATCAGTCAGAAGCATTGCAAGAGCTACCAATGCATCTAGAAAAAGTCACAGTTTGGTGCGGTTTATGGGCTGGTGGCATCATTGGACCGTACTTCTTCAAAGATGATGCGAATCGTAACGTAACTGTGAATGGTGAGCGCTACCGTGATTTGATATCCAACTTTTTTTTGCCCAAAATGCAAGAGCTTGACTTGCATGACATGTGGTTTCAACAAAACGGTGCCACATGCCACACAGCACGCGCAATAATGGATTTATTGACGATGAAGACAACATTGAAGCATTTATTCGTGAGATACCGGCCGAAATGTTTGCAAGAGTATGCCAAAATTGGACTAAGCGGATGGACCATTTGAGGCGCAGTCAAGGTCAACATTTGCATGAAATAATCTTCAAACATTAAATTATATGGACCGTAATATCGATTCAAATAAGGATTTCATGCATTTTTCTGAATTTTATGTGTGTTTTTTTTAAAAACTTTCTTTCTTTTTTTTCTTTTCTTTTCTTTTCTTTTTTATAGCTTTTAAAAAGTCGCCCTGCCCTTCGTCTCTGCAATTTCTGGGTCGGATACCCATCCCGAATGCGAGTTGCACAGTCAGATCCTCTATAGTGGTTAATGGATTAATTGTTATTAACCTGGGCGGCAGTACAATGGTCCAGCCAGGCTTACGTGCACCTCAACGTACCAACTTTTAAAACCGTTTTCTATTTGCAACGAAGTGTTGGTAAGATGATTGTCGTTCAACTCACTCGAGTTTGGTCATGCAAAGATGCGTCTGTCCAAATGGAGTGATCTCTTATAACTTGCAGTTCCAATGCTTTGTTTTATAGTATTCCTAGCGGTTGCCATCTCCTTCCCAGTTATCGATAGGCTGCTATGAAGAACTGGGACTTCAATTCCAAGTTTATATCAACAATTGCTAAGTCCAGTCATACAAAGCACACAACCTTCGCCCATTTTGCTATCATTTTCTGCTTGCAATGAAGGGATTAAGACAGTTGCCGGTAAGGGCGTTTTGCCTTTATCAGGCGTACTTTTGGGCGCACTTTAATCAAATCTTTGGACCATTTTCCAGATGCTTTTTAGAGATTATTTCATGTAAATGTTGACCACCACATCAAATGGAAACCGCCAGAATGGCAAGGCTCATGTGGGTCTACGCTCAATCCGAAAAGGACTATCACCTTCCCCTCAATAAACAGGATAGCCATAAGCAGAGTAGTGGGTACACTTATATATAACCACACGAGAAATATGGGACGAGGAAGGAATGGTTGCTCACTACCCCGATACTTGCCCAGCTCTATCCAGGCAAAAGCTAGATATCTAAAAAAATGTCTTAGCCCTTTGATGTCAAATGTTGCCCATAGGCAGCGTTGCTTATGTTCGGTCATAGTTGCCATAGATTTAAAAAGCTTTTCAAGCATTTTGTTACAAAAAGATATTGAAAATAAGGTAAGAAAAGAGTCAAAAAAAGTTTTTTTTGTTATGTCAGGAATTTCATGAACACAAGTGGGGTGGAGCCGCTGTTTTAGTTGCAAGATGAACTAGGAAAAAAGCTAAAAAATTCTATACTGTGATAAGTTAAATGCTGAGTTTATTTCCGCATCTGGCTTACCGTTAGATAAATCTTGAAGATGATAGCGCGGATGTCATTTTCTTTAATATGGTACGCGACGATGATCCAGTAGAGGCAATACTATCGATAAAGTAAAATGATACAGGCCTGGACGGCTTAAGCCATAAATTTGTTAAATTATTATTGTCGTGTATATTGAAATACATTACGTTTATCTTTAACTGTGCTTTAACTACTTCTAAAGATAGTCCCGATCCATAAGAACAGGTCAAGAAATGCTGTTGAATATAGACCAAAAGCTATCCCTCCGTATATTTCAAAGGCCTTCAAGAAGTTGATATTGATCCAAATGCGCCGTCACCTATCATTGAACAAACTTCTATCGTCCGAATAGAAGTTTTAGTACAGCTCTTTTATTTGCCGTTGATTAGATCCGAGAGGCCTTAGATGAAAGCAAATCAACATTGTGAACACTACTAGACTTCTCAAAAGCGTTCGATAAAGTCACTCATTTAATTTTGTGCAACAAACTCTGAAGTGACTTCACGTTTTCATCTCCATCTACAAAACGCATGTTATCTTACCTCAGTGGGAGGCAACGGTGTGTGAATACCAGTGAGAAATCGTCAGGCTTCCTTAGCGTACAAAGTGGGGTACCACAAGGATTCATTCTTGGTCCTGCTTTGTTTCCCATGGATGTCAATGATTTACCTAGCGTTATTCAACACTACAAAATCCACATGTATGCTGACGATGTTCAGCTTCTTCTAAGCTGTCTACCTGCTGGTCATTAAAACATGATCTGTTTCTAAGTCCCTTCGAAGCCAAAGTGCTTGTTACATATCGTAGAGCTTTCGATCTCACAGGTATCCGGTCTGTTCTACTAAATCAACAGCCTTTAGAATGGTTTGATTCTGCTGAGAATCCTGGCGTGATATTTAACCGCACTCTTTCTTGGGATACGCATATCAATGCAACGGTCGCCAACGTTTATAGTGGAGTACGTTCTATGGTTCACTAAACATTTTCTACCAACTAAAACCATATTGGCGGTGGCCCGTGGCGTTGTGTGTATGTGCGTCGACTCCTACGCACTTGGACCTACCTGTCTAGGTTCGATTCCTGGTACGACAAGAAATACTTTTCACGGCCGCTGTGGCAGTTCAAAGATGAACTAGGCAAGATGCTGCAGACGACAAAAGATGTCGTCAGGATCGTACGAACGTATCCTCATAAAAATCCTCAAAAGAATCCAAATAATTGTTGGCCATTCCAAATCGAAGTCTGATGTCCATTGCCTTGATATCCACAACTCACTCATTCATCCATAACCATCTGAGTCAAAAAAGCAAGAAATTTCAAGTCAAAGAGGTTTCCCTTTACTTTCCTCACATTTCACATTTCTATTTACATCTTACACAAATCTAACTTAAGTTTAACGCCGGCAATTGCAGACCCTTTTTCCGTCGCAGTATCCCCCTCGGTATCCCTTCGTCAGGCAGTGAGCGGCACAAGCGGCATGGTTGACATTCAAGAAGCTCAGCAGATCACACGTAGCACGCTTCTGATGAAGTCCGGCACCCTCCTCGACTGCTTCCAGATCGTGTTGACCAACAAATTCGAGTTCGGCGGCTCCTTCCTGATTCCACACGGGACCGGCTGAGCACACAACGCACAAGGCGAGTCCCAGGAGGAAAGCAATTGCAATACTTGCTCGCATCTTTCAAGTTATTCTATACACCTCACAGCGGTTGATTTGCGAATGTCGTCTGCAGCATCTTGGACTGCTTTTATACTCTGCCGAGACGACTCAGTGTGTCTTCTGAACTGGAACGTCAACACAAATTTTCACGGAATTTCCGCAGTCTAGGGAAGCACCGCTAGTGGGTGCACAAAGACGACGGTAATTCTCTGATAAGCGCTGTCAAATTATGTGCACATCGGGGAAGTACTCTAAACATTTGTTGCTTTTGGATGTAAAGTAAAGTCCCCTCACGGGTTACCAAATGGGGAGTTATGTCGCTTATGTGGACATTGTTGAGGTCACTGAGAGGTATTACAAGGCGGTCTTTATCAGCATCGATCGTGTTAATGAGAGGGACGTGTTCATTGTTTTTCAATCGTCGTATTTGGTCTGTTTCACATTACTTGTCTATCAATGTGGGAGTGAAGCATTTTTGAGAAACAATTTATTCGCTTGACGTCTGTGGTACAGCGGTGACTTTTCGTTCCCCAGTCAGTTAAGTTGGTGATGAAGGGAGGGTATACCAAAGAGGTTCAATTGTAATACACAAACCAAACCACAAACATTGTCAATTGTGACAGCCCCACAACTGCTCACATATTTAAATCAACAATAATTATTCAAAATTGGGTTACACATGCTGCGTCATCATGGTGATACACAAATTGTATCAATCATCATCATATACATATTGTATCAATACGATACTGGCTAGTATTACGATTGGCGACTGATAAATAAAAATTGATATGTAGTGCGTTACGTACAACTGAATGTTTTTCATGCTTCATATTATGTGGCGATAAAGACAATACCAAAGAGGCACACATTCAGTCTGCATTGACATCTCTATGACTTACTTACTTCTCAAGCTGACGACCCTTGGAGGGTCTGTGCCTAAGCAATAGCCGCCTTCCATTGCTGGCGCACCTGGACACCTTTCAATTCAGACCAAGCTGTTTCATGTCCGCGATGACTTGGTCTTTGTACCGGAGGTTCAGTATTACTCTCCTTCTCGAAACAGGAAGTTGGGATTCAAAGACCCTCTTTGCTGGAGTGTAGTTGTGGGCCAGTGCAATCGACGGATTTTTGCCCCCCAGACTACATCCACATCTTGTTACAGCTTGTAGAGTTCGTGGCTGTTTCTTCTGCTCCATTCACCTTCCTCGCAGATGAGAACATATGTAAAGGGTGGTTAAATTTTAAGGGCCGATGTTGATTTTGAATAAAACACAAATTATTTAGGAAAATATTGTCATTTCTTTTTATTATGATAATATTGGTATGGTTCAATTATGTATGGAAAAAAATATCGGCCAAATGGCCGCCGCGATCTCCGCGGCACATCTCCATCGGATGGTCTAAATTTTCGATAACGCTGAAGCATAATTGAGGTTCTATGCCGTTAATGTGCCGAATTATCCCATCCTTTAGCTCTTGAATTGTTGCTGGCTTATCGACGTACACCTTTTCTTTCAAATAACCCCAAAGAAAAAAATTCAACGGTGTTGGATTCACGTGACATCGCCACCACGTGAGATAACACGGCCATTGAATTTGTCGCGCAATAGAGCCATTGTTTCGTTAGCTGTGTGGCAACTGGCACCGTCCTGTTGAAACCACATATCGTCCACATTCATATCTTCCAATTCGGGCCATAAAAAGTTCATTATCATTTCACGATAGCGACTACCATTCACAGTAACTGCCTGACCGGCCTCATTTTGGAAAAAATACGGCCCGATGATGCCGCCAGTCCATAAACCGCACCAAACAGTCACTCTTTGTGGGTGCATTGGTTTTTCGATAATCACTCTTGGATTATCATTCGCCGAAATGCGGCAATTCTGCTTATTGACGAATCCACTGAGGTGCAAATGTGCCTCATCACTGAAGATCATTTTCTTCGAAAATTGATCATCCACTGTTGCCATTTCTTGCCAACATTCTGACCATTGACGACGCTTGAAATGGTCAAGAGGCTTTAGTTCTTGAGTCGATTGCACCTTTATGCATAATGTTCATCAACGACGAGCGTGAGAGGTGCAATTGTTCGGCACGACGACGAGTTGATGTGGACGGCTCTTCAGCCACACTATCGCGAACAGCAGCAATATTTTCAGCAGTACGAGCTGTACGAGCATGCACTGGTGTTTTCACATCTCCTACAGACCCGGTTTGCTCAAATTTTTGCACGATTTTTCCGATTGTACGCACATTTGGACGATTAAATTGACCGAAAAAATCACGAAGTGCACGATATGCATTTTGACTTGAACGCCCATTTTCATAATAAGCCTGACTAACTTTAACGCTCAGCTTTCGTCTACATAGAGCAGGACTGGCATAATAAAACTTTTGTAGATCATGATCTTGGTCATTAGTGTCAGGAGCCTTGGGCGCAGTTGTTTTAACAAACCGGAAGTACAACAGGGTCAACCGGATAAGCTCCTTCACTACCTCAAAGTTGTAACTGTCGATTGTTATGTTTTGCCTCAGGTGGTGTGTTTCAATTCAATTCAGTTCAATCTATTAAAGCATAAAACAGGGCCAGTACTCTTCACTGGAAAATACAAGATGCTCGTCTTTGACCCTTTGACTTTTCGGATATGGCAGCACTAAGTCCTTGGATCTCATCATCGATACCAAACTAAGCTGGGAGCCTAACATTCACGAGCGTATCAGTAAAGCCTCTACCGCCTAGTATTGGTGCAAGAAACCTCTTGTCGGTAGTCAAACGGAGTTGCAATACTGTAACCTGCGTATGTATCAGTGGAACATTCAGAACAACCCCCTGCTTTGATCAGACTCCGCAATTTTCTCTCGATGAATGTACTCGGAATCTGTCTCCGCGGTCAGCACTAGGGTTACACTTAAAGCACTGAAACACATATGAGGAAGGAGCTCCCTTCAGTACACTCTATCAGCCTCGAACTTCTCAACCAGCAACTGAGGATACAGTTGTGCAGACGAACCTTAACCTGGCACAGTCTCATCTTGCTAGCAGCAGATGCTCCTTGGTTGAGGCCATCTTCCAACTCAAACTGTAGCTCTGTACAAAGAATCAAAGATCCCTCGATTTCGCAGTCAATTATTGAATTAGACCTCCCCTCCTATTCAAATGGACACGAATTACAATCAAGTTAATAGCCAAACACAACATTTCATTATCCCGTCCAGTAAACTAGCCTTTCTCGGTAAACCAGTAATTGTCCTTATTACAGTTTCAAGTTTCAATTTTTCAATTAGCATCAACCGTGATTGAAGTAAACACTGAAATCAATCACTCATTAGTCAGTCGCCTTTGATTAACACATGTGACCTGCCCCCAGTTCATTAAAGAAACTCTGGTTCATTAGAGCGAAACAAGCGTGGGGCATAGGGCAGATCAGATAGCAATTGTATTGCGTAACGAAGGGCTAATTTGATACTCCGCGACGTCCCAGAAAATTTGAACCAAGCTTGCTAATTGGTGTTCTTATTTATGTTATTATTTGATTTGTTCGAATGACGTCGTCGGTGGTTAGGCAATGCGATTTGGTTCAAGTTGACTAATGTAAGGTTCTGCTCGCTGGTGGACTATACTGAGTACGACATATTCGACAGATACAGCTACCACAAAGAAGGCCTAGAGTCAGGCATGAAGCCGTGTGGGAGCTAGACTTAGAACCATTTCTTCAGATGAGCTTGATATTCTCCTTCACCTGCCCTTCCTTTTAGGGACATTATTGAACTTGACGTCAGCTCTGACAGCGCCGAAAACGCCAATTTATTGTACACGAAAAATAGCACGATCAACGCTCCAGCTTGTTAGACCAACATTCACATACGGTGCAATAGCATGGTCCAAAAGAACCCAAAAGATCTGATCAGCACAAGAGAGACACTCAACAAAGGTTGGCATGCCTCTGTATTACCATGAGAACCTGCCCAACTGCCGCCATGGAGGTCCAGTAGCACCTAACATCTAGTGGTCGTAGAATGTGCAAATAAAACAATCATGAGAATGGCAAAAGAAGGAATAGGAAAAGACAGGTGCATTATATCGAGACAATTCGATGCACTAGTCAAAAAGCCACCACTCCGGGCCATTCCGAAGAATGACGCGATTAGTAAATTCAATTTCCAAAAAAAGTTTACCATTAAGCTCAGCACCAAAACGGACTGGAGCATGGTAAAGTGGTCTACGAATTGATCAAGAACTGATGAATGAACAGCGGCAAGAGTATTTGGACCCCGGACAAATGGGATCTTTCAAGCAGTAGTCTATGCCATCAACACATGCGCTTAGATCAATCTTGACGGGAACTATACCAACTGTGACATAGCATTAATGTCGGACAGTCGTGCCGCCATCCTGGCACTAGACTCCTATATCATAAAATCCAGGCTCGTGAGGGAATGTCTATTGAAGCGTAAGAAGCTGAGTAGGAGTAACAGAGTAAAACTCTGTTGGATACCTGGCCATACAAGGATGGAAGGCAATGAACTGGCCGATTGGCTAGGAAAGGAGCATCGGAACATTTAATAGTCCATTTAGTAGAACCATTCTGAAGATCAAGTCTTTAGGGAGGAGTTCAAGGAACTAGAAAGAAGGAATCGGGCAGATATATGGGACAACGCTCATGGTATAAAGCAGGCCAAGAAACTCGTGGGTCAACATAACCGCAAAAGGTTTGAGCGCATGTATCAGAATGAGCAAAAACAACCTCTGTATCCTAACAGGCTTCCTTACAGGGCACTGTAAACTCAGGGAGCACCTAAGGAAACTAGGAGTATCAGAAGAAGGTCTCTGCAGATTCTGCGGAGCATCTAATGAAAATCTAGATCTCCTAAAGGAAACTGGCTTAGAGAGAATGCTCTATCACAAATCTCTTCCACCTTCCCGCAGTAGGTACAAAGAACCCTCAAAACAACTCTGAAAAGAGCTGCATGTGAGGGGAGCTCTTAAGAAAGCAAAGGTATGAATAGGTGGCTCAATAGATCTAAAGGTCGCGGTGCAATTTACCCTCAACAATAATAATAATAAACGCTCCAGCTTCGCACGAACACCGTTCTATGTGATTTCAACGCTAAGCTGATTAAGGAGGTCATCTCTGCCAGAGTCATAGGAGAACACAGCCTGCACGATACCACACCTGGTAACGGGCTCAGACTTGGGGACTTTATCTCTATGTAGCTAGCATCCGGTCAAGGCGGTCCCTTGATTATTCACCAGTATTCTTGATATCCAAACACTGAGGAGTCAGCATCGATTCGGATGATTTTCGTGTCCTAGCCAAGATAAGAAAAGATACACAGACTTCGAGAGAAAGGCGGAATCGAGGAAGAGCACCAAGGCAGGCCATTGGAGCGATATAACCGCAATGGACACAGCTCGTCTGTGTCGGACGAAAGCGTGCTCGACGAGTAGAATCTCAAAAGAAAAGTGCCCCCTTTAACTACGCCAGTTAAGTCTCAGAAACGCCTGAAGCCTGATCAGTCCATTTCCGTGAGCATTCAGGCCAGGGTAGTTGACAATAGACCAGACTTTCGCACTACGGCAGATCCTGGAAAAGACCCAAGACATGCTTAACAGACGAAGCGATGCAGATCCAACACTTATTTATTGTCACTTATGTGACAATTGCTTCATAAGCCAGGTTCGCCTGAGACTAAGAAGTAAATATGAAACCGTGAGTATATGAGCTGTACACCGTCCTGCTTTGATATTCCTTCGTCAATTTTTTCAGGATGACGATGGCGAATTCTCGCTGCTCCATCAAGGTTGGTAACGAACTCACCAGGTCCTCCAATCTCAAAAAAAGTATTTAGACAAGGCGACGCGCTGTCACGCACGCTTCAACATCGCTTTGTCAAAACTTACATGCCATGGCACGATGTTCCAGAATTCCGTTCAGCTGGGTAAGCATACGCGGATGACATTGACGTGGCTGGTGGGAAACTGCCAGTTCTCACTGAGCTGACATTTAGACGGAAGTGGTTAAAGTCGTACTGACGGTGATCGAGGGCAATAATACTGATATTATTGGTTACTGGTTGGGTGGTGTCTATCGATTGAGACTATGCCAGTCTAGCCAGGAAAACACAATTCAAGCACATACTAAAAATGTGTTAATTATTGTTGTTGCCAGGAAAGCGGTAAGTAATCAAGGCTTAAGAACAGACGAAGATTCAATAGCGTCGACAGGCCTCTAGGCCCACACAAGTTTTCTACTCAACCGGGCCGAATGTTACTATGGGCTGTAAACCAGAAGAGACGCACAACGTCGACATCATGTACAGAGCATCTGGGACGTCATCTACATGAACGCGTTCTCACCAATTTTTGAGCACCTTTGATCATAAACTTACTTCCAATATCCGGGTATCTGGTAGAGGACTTAGGCTTTCTGAATCTGTACATAGTCCTGGTTTGGTCAGCTGGATAACGCAGTTGGTTGAGTGCCTGCCCTTGGTTATAGGGGTCCTCGGTTAGAACCCCAGTGAAAGCAAAGTTAATACGCTTTTTCCGGTTTTCAAATTATTAGTGGTCCAGTCACGATTTGGCGTTGGGATCAAATAAACGGCCCTACCACTGGAGTTATCGATTAGTGGTAGTAGTCTGACTATGAGTATCACAATGGACCAACATGGTATAATTGTGCTGGCGATATCGTTGCCTAACCTAACCTGGTTTGGTCAGTCGGAGCTTGTCATGCTGCAATGATTACCTTATTGTTTCCTTTATTCATAATTATGTGGTATGTAATTCCGGTTTCACCGAAATGTGCGTACTTCAAGGAAGTGGTCCTTCACGAAGTTGTGCAAATATTGGATAACATTGGCACCTGACATCAGCACAACCACTCGCATTGTGCGGGCAATTGTTCTCTTGTGACCAGAACTAAGGATTGCGCTAGCTAGGAAGGCTTGTTGGTTGAGGCTCAATTCCATCCCGGATTGTACACAAAGAAGAATGATAATCTCTTATCAACTTCCGCGCTTGGCTTTGTAAAACGCCATGTCATTCGTTAGACCCAATCTCAATCGATATGCCAGCCAACTCTGGTCACTTCACATCGCTATCAACATTCGTCGTATTGAAGCTGTTCAGCCCAGATTTCTATGTATCGGCATTCGTGATCTCCCCCGAGGATTGGTAGAACCAATGTGCCCCCAAATTCTGAACGCCTTAAACTTTTTCGGCTTGAGTCCCTCCAAAAGCCGTCGATCTGTTCTTGCTCCAGCAACTTATACAAATAGTTTCTCTTACCGCCTATCCCCACAATCTTGCACATCTCTCTTCCGTATTAGATCTGACCGTACATAATGATTATGGCTTCAACTCACCATTGTCAAGAATGTTAAGATTGACCACTTCTATGGAACACTCATTCGATTACTATCGCAGCGAAACAATTCTTTGCAAATATCTTCAACTCCGTTCTTTTCTACCCTTGCCCTGAGTTTCTCTTCTTCTCTCTCCCTGAGGAACAGATTAAGCACTTATTTTATACGATTAGATGGTTTTAATAAAATCATTATCCTTAGTCCGTTTGCTGGATCCGAATTCATGTCGTCAAGTCCATTATTTCCGACTTGAGCTCTCAATACAATCGTTCATCAGCTCCTTCGACGCCATCCGCAAAGAGAGATGAACCCTAGTACCCCGAACTGTCTTGCTTGCATTAAGCATCGGTAGACTCATAGTCATTTCAGAGCTTCGACGTTATTATCTGAACGTCAAGGCTGAGCAGTGATGTGGCATAAGATCGAATTCTAAAAGGTTTTTGTGTAATTTTCTGTCGAATTGAAAATGTCATCTTTGACATCTTTTGCCTGTAACACATTCCCTATCTCGGCCGCATGCTCAATGACGGAGGGACCATTGCGATTGGAAATCAATCGTTATACAGACTAGTCGAGTCAGTGACACCACAACCTAAGTTTCGGTATGAGAACGTGCTTTGGGTTCTCCTCCGTCAAGCACCTCAACAACTGTCCAAAGCTGGTACTACTGCAAGAATCGTTGCCTATCGATCCATCCTATTTCCTTTTCGGATAGACGAACTGACTATGCGGCTACCTACACGTGCTCATGTTGCTCATTGCTTTTGTTTTGACTAAATTCCACGGAGGGGCTATAAAACTGCATCACATCCTTCTGCAGTTGCCTTGCCACGACCGCGCTAATTGGCGAATTCAGTAGAATGTCCATGTGCTCCCGACCTGGACGCCCCTGGTCAGCCAATTAAGGGAACTCAAATAGCTTGACATTATTTGGAAAGGAACCACTCTCCGTTGTGTTATTGACTCTGACCAGAGCAATAAATTTCGTTTTATGACATAAACGTCGTCCAATGGGTGACTGACCAAATTCATTGACTTGACTGCCTTCTTGCAAATAGAGACCTTGGCACCTCTGGCGGGCTTTGTTTGATTTATTGCTTCATAAAAATGAAAACCTATCGGTCAGTTGAATGGTTAAATATACCTGTCTTTAGAAGAGTGCGAGCGGGGAGTACTAATCGAAGTTGCGGATATCCATCACTATGTTCACAAATTGTGAAAACTGGAATTTCCCAATGTTTGCTTACGAACGAGGTTCATTGCAAGCCCAAGCCATTCATCAGAATGGTCTCGAATTTCAATTTTCCAAATTAGTACCTAATTTGAAACGACCGCGATAAGGATTTGGTCAAATGGTGAGTAGCCAAGCGTGTGTGCTTTACGAAACTGTATTTGAACACATGCTGGGTGACAGATCGCCAGATGACTGTTGTCAATGACAGAACAGGCAGCCTCACTCAGGCAGACAGGACAGCCAACAACTAAGGTGGGGCATATGCAATGGGAGATTTTTTTGCTGCTTGGTTTTCCTGTGTTCCATTTTTGCAATCACAGCTGATGTGTGATTCGTCACATGTGTCAGAGTGAAAGATTTTCTGTTATCGTTGCCATTTCATTACGGAAAGACTTACATCCGAACAGGTAAAGGTTCGTGTATTTTTGGCGCACATCCACCATCTTACGGTCGAGCTAGAGAGCAAGCGAATTAAGTCGATCGAATTTCTCACCACTTAAGACATGTAGAGTGCGTACAAAGGAGAATGCACGATTTAGGTGCAGTTTATGGCGCGGCGGAGATCATGATATATCTATTCCCAATGGACATCCCTGTATCATCCTGTTAGTCTCAGCAGGTGCCTGAGCATAGCGGTATTTCAAACACCTATGAACTAGCTAGAGAGGGAGCCACTTCCAAACCACTCCATCCTCTCTTAAAACAACATATTCCTTTATAAACACTAACAGAAGTCGAAATCAAATGGAAACCTGCAGAACGGCAAGATTGTTGTGGCCTTCGCTTAATCCGAAAATGACCTTAACCCTTCTCTCATTAAACAGCAGAGACATAAGCAGAGTCGTGGGTATACTGTCCGGCGTCTGTCATGTAGACAACCACGTGAGGCGTATGGTAAACCCCTTCAATGACTTCTGCAGAAGTCTCTCTGTATAATGAGAGGAAGCAGAAACGGTTGACCACTACCTCGGCACTTGTCCAGCACTAGCCATAATACAACTTCGACAGTCTGGCTACCGCAGCCAACATAAAATTATGATCTCTAAATAGATTTCTTCACGAAACGGACGTATCCCCATAAAAATCAAAAACCCTCAAAAGAAAAACCGATGTCTGCGATTGCCCTGATAACCACAACTCACTAATTCATCCATAACCATCTGAGTCAAAAAAGCAAGAAATTTCAAGTCAAAGAGTTTTCACTTTACTTTCCTCACACTTCACATTTCTATTTACATCTTACACAAATCTAACTTAAGTTTAACGGCGGCAATTGCAGACCCTTTTTCCGTCGCAGTATCCCCCTCGGTATCCCTTCGTCAGGCAGTGAGCGGCGCAAGCGGCATGGTTGACATTCAAGAAGCTCAGCAGATCACACGTAGCACGCTTCTGACGAAGTCCGGCACCCTCCTCGACTGCTTCCAGATCGTGTTGACCAACAAATTCGAGTTCGGCGGCTCCTTCCTGATTCCACACGGGACCGGCTGAGCACACAACGCTCAAGGCGAGTCCCAGGAGGAAAGCAATTGCAATACTGGCGCGCATCTTTCAAGTTATTCTATACACCCCACAGCGGTTGATTTGCGAATGTCGTCTGCAGCATCTTGGACTGCTTTTATACTCTGCCGAGACGACTCAGTGTGTCTTCTGAACTGGAACGTCAACACAAATTTTCACGGAATTTCCGCAGTCTAGGGAAGCACCGCAAGTGGGTGCACCAAGACGACGGTAATTCACTGATAAGCGCTGTCAAATTGTGTGCACATCGGGGAAGTACTCTAGGCACTTGAGTTGACCACTTTATTGGAATCGTCTCCCAGTCACAACGCTGAGAACGGTGTTTCGGAATTTCGCAGCAGTTGTTGTCAATGAATGAAACCGCGTCATGT
This sequence comes from Eristalis pertinax, assembly GCA_907269125.1. Classification (NCBI taxonomy): domain Eukaryota; kingdom Metazoa; phylum Arthropoda; class Insecta; order Diptera; family Syrphidae; genus Eristalis; species Eristalis pertinax. The sequence continues at coordinate 34,900,644 of OU026148.1, forward strand.
ATGTACACATTTTAGAACCTGCTTTCGGTTTACTTCAAATTCTGAAACAACCAGTTGTGTGAAGTGGCGGTTAGACGCAGCGAAATCTTATTCGGAACTATAAGAAAAGAGGGCTCTGCAGATGGCATTAAGTACAAGAACAAAATGAATAGATTCAGAAAAATCAAAAGTAGGTCAATAGAAACAACAGCAGCCGCAAAATCAGCAAACGGCAAAAGCAGTAGCAAAAGATGTTGCCATGTCAAAGGAAGGAAGAAAAGTGCAAAGTGTCTACAGTATTGGACGAGGAAATTTTAATCAATGGTCCAAATTTGGACAGTCTTTTATTATTATTACGGCCAGTGCACATGAACGCCACAATTGGGACACAATTAAGAGTGGACCTCTCAATATGTCTCAAATATCGCATGTACTCTAGGAATCAGAAGCAATGACACTGTCGCGGAAAAAACGCTCGTGTGCACGGGGCATAAGAATAAGTTGAGCACTCATCTTTTTATGCTCCAATCTAGTCATGGTCCTGAACAAACCAACAGCACCAGTTAGCGCGACCTGTGGGTAGCCATCTCCAGTTACGAGTACCAAATTCGTTGAGAATCTTCGGTCCGGAGCATCGCGGTACATCCACTCCACATGTCCCAGCCACCTTATACATTTAATACACAGATGCCTGGCGCTGCAACCAAAAGAGACGGAACCAAAGATCGCATGCATAATATTCTCCAGAGAGCAAGGACTCGTTCATCTTCTTTGGCGTATACACCAGTCAATCAACCGTATTATTACAACGCCCTCTGTGCACCAAAACCAATCGGTATTACGTGTGGAAACAGTCCTCATTGTAAACTGTTCGTCGTAAGGCTAAATAGTGAACACCTGCAAGTAGTTAAAGAGTTCCCTAGCAACTGTTGCAAAGCAGCAATGAATCCGTCCAACATATTCGATGCAATTGAGAGCGAATAACGACAAATAACAAGTTGAGCGCACAGCTTCATGCGAAAAGACAATACCAAGTGTCAGACAACACAGTGAAGAGATGTTCATTTGGTTGGAAACACGCTAGGTGAGATTTTGATGCAATAATTGGATGTAGTATGTATGCTCCCACACGAGCCAAAGTGACTTTAAAACTCAGAAAAGGTACTTTAAGAGTAATGCACACACCATTCAATCAATAACTGGGATAAATGAAGGATCGCCCTTGTCAATCGCAAGGAATAAAGCCATCTATCGAAGAACTAAGAACTCGCCATATAAGACCTTCATAGTCACAGTCCAGCTGTAGGCCTCAGAAGCATGGAGACTAACTAAAGAGGTTATTGGTCGTTTCAAGAGGAAAGTCCTTCCTATTATCTTTGGTGCCTTCTTTTGGACTGATGGTGTCTGGATGGCGAGACTGAACGGAAAACGAGGATGCGGCACGGAAAATGTTCGACGTCAACCCCGTGTGACAACGCGGTAAAGGAAGATTACGCCTCCAGTGGTGTACATACCTGAAAGAAACTAGCAGAAGACCGTGCTGGATGGAGATTCGTGTTGGCTAAGGAACAGGTACAACCCGTACTATAGCGCTAGCCAACAAAGAAGAAGAAGTATGGAGCATTCACTACCTACTTTCGATGCCCTAAATAAAATGCAGTAAAACCGATCATGATGCCACCAAAAACTGCGACAATTAAGGTTGAGTTTCCAACTCTTACTTAACCACAACCAATTATACTTAAATTAACTAAGTTAGCAACTGAGTCTCCTTTAAACATGTCAGCGATAAAATCTTCGCAAAGATCACATCAAGCATTTGTATCAATAATTGCTACTTTCATAGCAAGTGGAAAGTAGATAAAATTGTTGCAATACCAAAAAAGGGAAACGCTGTTAGTGTTTCAGGGTACCGGCCAATATCGTCCTTGAGCAACATAAGCAACATCCTGGAGTACCAAGTAGCGCAGAAATTAAAGCCATGTTCCACCGATCTAAACATCATCCCGGATACGCAGTATGGCTTCCGAGGAAAAAAACTTCGACGCTACATACTCTAATGAAACAAACACGAAATCACCGTTGTATGCTTCCTGGTCGTGGAAAAGGACTTCGGCACGGTCTGGATAGAGGAAGAAAGATTCTACGTTCAAGTGGAAGGCAGCCAATCAACTGAGGGGACTGATGCTCTTCAACATCTATACGGCAGATCAAACGCATCGAACCAACACAGTTAGCTGTTGTCTATTCGCAAAAGACTTACTGACTTATGCCAGCTAGAAGTTACCGCTAATCACAAGGCGAAGGGTCGAAATCCAGACAGCGAAAAAAAGGCTACTACACTAAATGGGGTGTTCGTATCAGTTCTAGAAAATCTATACTTAAGCATTTAAATGTCGGAGCATTAAGGCAGTGATCCCTAACGGTACGAAAATAAGAACAGACAAAGAGGTCAAGCGTTAACTTCACGGGAAGTCTGATGTCAGACTCTGTCAACAGGCACTCGAAATTGACCCTTAAGAAGGCCAACCTAGGCTTCCATGCTTCTATCCTTTGAACAAAATGGATTAAGCCAGGGGACAAAACTGCTACTCTACAAGCCGATCTTAAGGTACGGCTTCCCAATACGGCACATCATATCGAAGACCAGCATGGAGAAGGTCGCAGTTTTCGAAAGGAAAATACAGCGAATGTGTACAGGTCTCACCTTCGACAGTGACCGACGAAAGCACCACAGCAACAAGAAGCTTTACAATGAAGCACGCATCATCCCCTTACAATAGTACATGGTGACACTGTTCAGAAAGCAGCTTCTAGACATCAACAATCATTCTAGGAACCTGAAAAACACCATCCCCGGACAACAAGCTAAATCTGCTAAGCGTACAGAACTTTGCTACAACACCTAACAACGAGCTGCATGGCTTCTACCATCAACAAGCTGCATGGCTACACCACCACCCCATCCCAAAAGGACCAACATGGACACACATATTTGAACAACCCTATGTAAGCACTGGACATTGTAGGATATACAAAATAAACACTAAACTGATATTGTAATACCAAATGTTGAATTAAACAATGTGCATCAGTTTGGCCAACACCCTCACCCTTAGTATTAAGCAGTTGTACTCTCAAATTGGAAAAAAATATTTTTTTTTGTTCACAATACATTTTAAATCGCTTTAATCACATCACGCGCCTCTAAGAACACACTGTCTCAATTCAAAAAGCCACACATCCAACGACCACGACTAATATTTACTCATCACTAGTTGGAAAAAGTCAACAACAACATCGACGCATCACAAGTCACACACACACAACACAACTTACCGCATTAGTTGTCAAATTGCAAGCGATCACATTGATTCCGATCATCATAATCTGCACGAGAATCCAGAGAACGGTGAACATCACTTCGTGCGGCTGCATTATCAGTGAGTGCACGACCAGAGAGAAGAGATTGTAGCTCTGTATCGTTATCGCGGTGAAGGCTGTGCATGTGGTCAGCAGCATGTGCAGCGAGAACAACTTCGTCACGAGATCAACACAATCGACGACATTCGAATAGATCTCAGCCAGCACCCTCAGCTGATCGATTAGCTTGGTTTCCTTCCGCACGAGCAGCACACTGTCGGTCCCCTTCGAGATCACACTCATCGTCCCGTTCAGCAGAAGCTTGCTTTCGCCGATCTTCTTGATCTCCTGGTTGATGATGTTCAGCTTCCCCTTCAGCAGGAACATCAAGTTGTAGAACTTCAACTCCTTCAGGGTGAGCGCGAGCATGGGCGCGAAGCAGATGAACCAGTAGCAGCTCAGCGAAGGTTTGAACGGCCTCTTAATCATGATGCAGTTGACCATCGACAGCCCGGTGGGGATGAGTATCGCCACTCCCGCCTGGATGAACAGCCTCCGGCGCTGCACCTTGTATGAAACCGGAGCTCCCATCATTGCCAGGGAAAAGTCGATGTGCCTGATCATGGCGATGAAATTCTTCAACTTGGACACGTTCACCCACGAGGTCATTACTGCGGCCGCTCCCAGGAAGAACAGCGAGAATATCTGCACCCAGCTGGCGATGAACGAGATGACCGTGGACGACTTGTGGAACCCCAGACTCTCGAACTGACTCAACACATACACGCCGTAACCGAATCCAACTGGAAGACAAAACACTCAGGCACCACTGAACCAGGACAAGACACTCTATACCTACTCGTGATACCGATGAACGCGAACAGATCCAAGAGCACGAACTTGTTGTCCCGCTGAAACCGCACGTGGGGGAACTTATCCAAGTAGATCTTCACCGGCGCCATGCCGCAGTACTTGAACACTCGGAAAAACGGATACACGAGGTACCAAATGTTGTCCTCGGGAAACCGACCGCAGAAGTGCTCCAAGGAGCGCCGGTACGCTGTTGACAACTCAAACGACATAATTTCACTCGTTAACCAAGGGCAACTACAGGGCCAGCATTGCCGTGCTGACAGTGACATGCCTCTCTTTCCGCGGCACATGCGTGGTGCGCCAACTCGGACGCAACAAGTGTCTGCCACCCACAGACGCCCACAGAGGAGGCGAGTTGTAAATATAAACATTGCGCTTGTCACATTGTGTCCCTTCCACCCGCCCTTTTGGGGGGCAGAACGTGCAGCGATAGCTCAAGGCTATGTCTGGCTTTATGGGTTTATGGGTGATTTTATTGAGCGCTCTCGTGTGGCAGGGAGGCAGAAATGAGGACGGAAATTACGCCTAATCTCTGATTTCGATAAAAGCAGATCAATCGCCTGGATTATGCTCAGGTCAGTCTGGGCTTATTCCATCGGTCACCGATAGTCAAAGGGGAGGGCAGGCGGATGAAATCGCACGTTTTCATGAGTCCATCGGCTGGGAGGGCGTAATAAGGTGACCTCAAATAGCCACAATCGGCGATAAGAACTTGGAACCATTAAAGGGTTGATGTCATCGGCTGTGAATAACCTTGACAAAGCAGAAGTCTATCTCTCAACGGGTAGACGGTGAATTTTGCCAACTCAAAGTAGGTGACCTCAAATCAGGTGGATGTTGTATTGAACTTTTGATAGCAGTTGGCGGTTATCTGATTGAAAATATCCATCTGAATCGGCTCATCTGTAAACTATGGTCGGAGAGACAGTGTGCTCGGTGTTTTATTAACTGTTGACGACGTTGGAATATTAAGACTTGGGGGTGGAGCCACAAACTCTGTCGGAATATAAAGTTGAGTCCTTTTGTCCCAGAAGTTGATTGTCTGTGATTTTGAAAAAAGCTACCAGACTGCAGAATCTTGCGGAACTCATCAGAATTAAATTGTGGACCAGCTTAGGTTAGGTTAGGTAGTTGGGCTGCCAGCGAAATCGCCAGTACACTTAGACCATGTTGGTCCATTGTGATATCCGTAGTCAGACTACTACCACTGATCGACAACTCCAGTGATAGTGCCGTTAATTTGATCCCAACGGCAAATGGTGACTGGACCAGATTTGAAAACCCGATAAAGCGTTTTAACTTTGCTTTCACTGGGACTCGAACAGGGGACCCCTCTATCCAGGGGCAGGCACTCAACCAACGGTGCCATCCAGCTGTTGAAGACCACCTTAGATAGGCGCCACGCCGCACAGTGATCTGAGAGCGTTACGCCTTAATTGCTAAGCTACCTCTTAAATTTGTTGGCCGTAAGACATACTCGTCCCATTTGCAACATTTTACAAATTCCATTGAAATCTACCGACACTGGTCTCGATATAACAGACTTTTTCCGCTCTTCCTTACAAACCGTGCCATTGTGCGCCGCACCGTAGCGTAGTGCGTATATGCGTCGACTCCTACGCTGGGTGTGTCAGGATCCCGAATTTAGTAACTTGCATAATTCACAAGGTGCAAGGAGTATCCTCTGTATGGAAAAAGCTTTTCAAACATGGCTACTCGAAGTCGACGTCAGACGGTAGGTGAGGCATGTCAATCTCATTTCAGTGTGTAAACTGTTTGAATAAATCCTTGAAAATTGTGGTCCAAATCCGGAAAGGTGATCCTCATCGGAACGTGAACGGAGAGAAGTTGTTGGACAAATGACATGTCCATAATGAACACCATCTTTCCACACAAAGGTATCCATAAATACACGTGGTACCGTCCGAGTCTTTAACAGAAATCGTTGATAGATCTCTTTGTGATATCGCCGTGTCTGAAACGGATGGTTTGTGAGGTTCGGTGGGCTGAACTGTCAACTGACCATCACCTGGTGCTTGTGTACGCTGAACCTCACTGATAGAGTACCTCTTCTTCCAAGGCGGAAACCAAGAGTTTCTGGACACCGACCGCTGCTTCGGCCGCAATAGTTTCTGGACACTGGCATACGATGGGAGAAACTATAGAACAGTGAGAGGCAGCAAAACTTTGCACATATCCGAAAATTTTGAACGGATTCCAACTGTTCCATCGAATGTGGAAGAAGAATGGTGACTGTTTTCAACAACTGTCATTGCCTCTGCGCGTGATGTTTGTGGAGTAAAGCGACTTGGAGTGGCGGCTGGAGGTAAGACAAGAACTGCGTGGTTTAAGACACTCGGAGTTCGAAAAGCCATCAGAGAGAAGAAGAGGACCTACAGAAGCTGGATTCTCTTGAGTCTGCTTCTCGTGACCGGTACACTAAGGCGCGAAGAACTTGCAAATCGGCTGTGGGAGCAGCTAAAGAGCAGTCCTGGAAGGAGTTCAGCGAGATGTTGTAAAGCGACCATAGATCTGCGATAAAGGTGTTCTGGCAAACCATTCACCGACTCAGAGAAAGGAAATTCAACATAATCAAAGGAGTCAAATGCAAGGATGGTGTTTGGTGATGCTTTCCAATGAGGTAGATCTTTTACGCAGATGGAGCGACCATGTTTCGAAGCTGTTCAATCTCGAACAGGGCACTAAGGATGGCGGACCCGTAGTCTTAAGTGCATTAAAAGTTGCCAAATCCGCCGGTGTAGATGAAAACCGGCCTGAATTTGATGGGTAAAAATGGAATTTTATGGCTCTCTCGTGTCATTAAGGTGCTCTGAGAACGTGCCACCACGGCTGGTAAACTGGGATGATTGTCCCTCTTTTCAAAAAGGTGGACAAAAGTAATTGCTCCATCTACAGGGGCACATCTCTTTTAAGTCTTCCCGGGAAATTCTAAGGCGTTGGAGGCGCGTTCTAGAGATATGGACTATTCCAGGTTGGGGGATGAACAGTGCGGCTTTCGTCTCGCCAGAAGTACAACCGACCAGCTTTTCACTCGAAGAATGGTACTCGAGAAGGCTTTGGAGTATGCCAAACAGCTGCTTTGTAGATTTGGAAAAGGCATATGAATGAGTTCCTCGAGGTAAACTCTGAAGTGTTCTGCGGAAGTATGGGATTGATGGTAATCTTTTGAGGGCCATTCGGTCTCTATACACAAACGGTAGCAATGGTGTTGGGGTTAACGGTGCTAAATCAACACCTTTCAGAGTGGGCGTTGGATTTTCGGGTGCGTCTTGTCACCTCTCCCTTTCATTACAAATATGGACTGGATATTGCAGTGCAGCCAAGATGAGGAATGTTTCCCATTGGCAGAGTTGAGGGTGTGTCATCGTCTTTTTGCAGATGACTTAGTTATCTCTACCTCCCAGACGGAACTCCAGCTCGAACTCGATAGGTTTGTTGCCGTATGTGCAGATGCTGGTATGAAGGTTAACGTGAACAAATCAGAAGTTATGGTCATTTCCAAAACGCCTGTTCAATGTACTCCACATTTGGTGGTGGAGTCCCATGGAAGCAGGTGGAGAAGTTCAAGTGTCTCGGGGTGTTTTTTACGAGTGATGGGAGGAGTAATGCTGAGCTTTCTTGTAGGATTGGTCAAGCTGGGTCAATTTTGAAACAGCTTGTAAGATCTGTAATCAGGAACGCCGAGCTTGGTGTCCAAGCCAAGTTAGCAATATTTGTTCCAACTCTCACCTATGGTCATGAAATTTAGGTAAAGACGGAAAGAAATAGAAATGGGATTTCTTCGTGCTGTTGTGGGAGTTACCCACCGGGATACAATGTAGAGCAGCTGCTTCTGCGAACGGAAAGGGCTGTGCTTCGATGGTTTGGTCACGTGGCACGAATGTCCATCACTAGTTACGAGGCGTGCATTGAATGCAATTCCATCAGGTAGGCGACCGCTTGGCAGACCCAGGACGGAGGATCGAGTGACCTGTCGATATCACGTGTATGCATTACCCCCGCGACCATTGTAGTGCATCATGCGGGATGATGATGATGATGATATTCCACCTTAAGGTGTTGAAAATAGTTCACTCCCTTCAATCCCCTGTCTAACGTAGAAACTTCGTCCAGTGGAACACTCACCACAACTCGGCTAGTTCAGGTATACAAATATGTTAACATTGTATCAGTTTGCAGCGCATGCCTTATTTTGAAACCAATCTGTCACCAGGATGACATTTTAATTTGCAACAAAACAGTTTAAAATTAGTCACAGTCGTATGGCAGTCTTAAATGCAAGTAAAGTGAGTACTGTCATGCGGACTATTTATAGCCTTTTTCGTTGTTTGCAGTCATGGATCACGTGGACAGGTTACATGCATGATTTATAGTACCCCTAACGTGGAGGCACATGACTGTGTCAAAAGTAACAACTAGACGCTTACAATTTGTTTCTTTGTAATTTCCACGCTTCCTTCCTTATTAAAGTTTGTTTCTTAATCCATTTTAAATCATTTTCTGCTTATCTGACGGAATTATGATTCATTCGTGGAGTATTGTGCTGCTGCGTCCACTGGGTACTAGATTTCGATTTCGAAGAACCGGAATTGTTCCATCCGGTGTGGTTTTGGACACGGAGAGAACTACGACGGATCCGATCTTCACACCGCCACCACACTTTACTCTTTCATGATGGCAGGCCGTAAGGAAACGGCTCGTCGTCACATCAATGAGATGAGATGAGATCATAAGTTTACAGCATTGATGCCCAGTTTCACAGTTCACTTAAGTTCAGCTGAACCGAGTTCAAACTTTTGATTTAACTCTTCCGGTTTCACAGTGAACTCTGAACTTCAGTTTAATTGAACTTCGTTTTTGTAGTGCGGGCGATAAAGGCATGGCAACACTTTACACTTGGTGCGTGCATTGGCCACATTTTGTAAGGGCTTTCGATGTTTTTTTAGTTTTAAAACGCTTTTGTGCATCCCCTTTGAACTTTTGTAGCGCGTCTTTCAACCAAAGAAGGAAAAAGCTGCGGTATGGGTATCCATTCCAAATGATTTCAATACAATTAATCGATCGCATGAAATGATCAGATCTCAGTGATAATAAAATATGAAAGCTTGAAAAAAGACCAGGAGAAGCAAAATGCCGTAGAACTGAGGTTTAAACTGTAGTGAACTCTCGTTCAACTTAAACTACAAATTGAACTCGGTTCAAGTCATAATTAAAGCTGTGAAACCGAACAAATCATTGAGCTGAAGCTTAAACCAAATGTGGAGTTTAAACGTCCATTGTGGAACTGGGCATTAGCGCAGACTGAGCATCTTCGACCTGAGGAGTTTTTGAAATGAACGCAGAGGAACGTCTTAGAGAAGGGATACACAGATTGTTGAAATCAACTTCAAGTGTGGCGCTACAAAAGCAATGATTTGACACAGTCTGGATTGCATCTCCACCCAAGAAAGAAGCCAACGAAGAGTGTTCTACTGTAGTCCCTATCAAAAATCCCAAATATGTCCAATGGGTAGAAGATGTCTTCGTGTGGCACTACTGTCAGTCGTGGACTTGGCCCTCAACCAGCAAACTCCTCTACTCACTGTCACACTGCCATGCCCGGTTTTGAAATCGACGATTGCTAGTGGGCCTGCATCTGCATCACTCCTTGATCTTGGGTCATTTCAAGGATCATAAACGGCTTCAGGCGAACACACAAAACGGCAGAGAAGATCACCATGTACGCGGTGTTAAGGAGACCTATCTCTTGAAATCAAAGAGGTTTCGTTTCTTGCAGATTGGACAAACTATAACGTGATTCCACTCGTCGCGGATGCTTTCCCCCGATCATATCACAGACGAGCTGGTGCATCCACCTATCCAGTTCATGTCCAACTGCCTTAAGGCATACAGTGGACAACCCGACCGCACCAGCAGCTCTTTTTTAGACTTCCGTCTCGATATTGATATATCTACCCTTGTCTAGATGGGGGGAACGGAGTTCTCAGCTATTATCGTTCAGATTTAGTGGAGCATTCTGCCTGACAGGAGTATTTGAGTCCTCATCGCCGGACATGCTTCTGCTCTTCTGATCGTACGCTTCTCGGGATAATTCAGCTGAGTTTCTTCCTTTTGTCTCTGTTCGTAGAGCTCTTATTGTTCTTTTCAGGGTTGCCTTGTAAGCTCCGAGCACAATGCCTGGGTGTGTGGTTTTTCTTAGGTGGGGCAGTAGGATACATCAGTGACAGTATCTTTGATGACTTCTGGACAGAACCTCCAATCTTCTTCGATTGTTTGGGCAGGCGGTACACAGTGGTCCCGTTGTATTAGGAGGTGGCAATAAATCTGTAAATGCTGAACCCGTGGACCGATCTTAATAAAATTTGAGAAAAAACCATTGGCTTTCTCTTTGAAACCAATTCTATGTCCTAAAGAATTCTAATTCAGATTAACAAAATCTTCCTCGGCCTCTCACATAGGATTTGTACAATACATGCATCGCAAGAGACATCATTTGAAAATGCACGACATTGCTCCATTTAAACGCCTCATTCTGGGCTATGTAATTTAATACAAACATAACATTAGTTTTCAAAGTACCCAATTATAGGAAATATGAAAAATTTGCTTAAAAAAGCATGTACATTTTTGTAAATTTCAAAGTCCCAACTTTGAGCTAACGGTACAACGAAACGGATCATATGAAGCTAACAAAATGTTGGTTCTTATATTTGTAGAATCGAAAAACTTAAAACATGTCACTTTGGGTATTTACGCTACTTACGTACTAACAGATAATGAAAAAGAAATATTAAACATAAAATTAACAAAAACTTAAAAAGTAAATAGGCTTAATAACTGTATTCTGCATGCATTCTAGTATCAGATAATTAAAGATTTTGTGAGAACTCATTGAAAACTCTAATTACTCTAGTAAGTGATTAATCTTTTCATTATTTTGTGTTATGAAAATGTTCAAATAATAAATGTCGAGTACGGAGTGGCCTAGTGGGCAAATAGAATTGAAGTAATGACAAAAGATATGGACATTTTATATGATTGGATAAAATATCCCTAACAAACATTACTTCATAAACAGTACGTCTAGTTTTTAAGGATTTTATACCAAGCAATTGACATCTGCGTAACATGAAAATTCCATTGTATTTTGTAAAACCAAATTTTGTAAATCTTTTTTGGACCTTTTCAATGCGCTTAGTGTATGTGACAAATCTAGGATTCCATACAACTACCGCATATCCAAGAAGGCGCATGACCAAAGAGACGTACAGAGATATTAAAGCGAATGGATTAGTGAAACCTTTTGTGTTACGCTTAATGAAGCCAACTGCAAAATTCGCTTTGGATATTATATAATTTATATGTGTGTTCAGTGAAAAGGAAAATTTCAGCAGTACTCCTAGGTCTTTAACACTTTTAACTTTATAAAGATTAGCAGATCCAATGGAGTAGTTATATTCAATGGGAAAGGCTGATTTGGTGAATGAGATTGAAAGACATTTCTGAAAATTAAGGGTTAAACTGTTATTATTGCACCATTCGGAGATATTATCTAAATCAGATGGAAGTAATAAGCAGTCATTAATATCCTTAATACTCTTATATATTTTCATATCATCGGCGAATAGTAAGCATTTACAAATAATGTCGTCAATGACGATTATAAAAAGTAAGGGGTCTAGATGAGTTCCCTGCGGAACCCCTGAGTAACACTTTATTAGTTTGGATAAAGAATTTCCAATATTTACTCTCAGTATGCGATTAATAAGAAAAGATGAGACCCTACAGAGAAACTCAGAGTGAAATCCAAAGTTTTCAAGCTTATTAATTAACACTGAATGGTTAACAGAGTCGAAAGCTTTGCTAAAATCAGTATAGATTGCATCAACTTGTTTGTTATTTTCCATCTCATTTACTACGAAGGATGAGTAGATTGACAGATTTGTTGACGTAGAACGCCCAGATATAAAGCCATGTTGAGCATCCGAAATGTGGTTTTTAGTTTAGTTTTCTCTTCACCATACTCTCAAGCAATTTTGGAATCGCTGAAAGTTTGCAGATTCCTCTATAGTTTTCAACGTTGTTTTTTGAGCCCGATTTATGAATCGGAAAGAAAGGAAAAGAAAAGGAAAGATTTGATCGTCAATTTACAATTACTGTAATTAACAATTACTGTAATAAACCGCAGACATCAGTGATTGCTTCAAAAGCCTATGAATACTAGATCCTATTCTGCAGCGCTCTTGTCTTTCAGTCACCTACAAAGCAACCTCATCGAAAGGTGATATTGATGTGCACTTCATAGATATTCATCTTTTGATTAAATGACATTCCAACTAAATTGCCTTGGAAAACGTTTTATATCGATGCAAGTTGCAAATCGATTCACTTAGCACGCAAACGTGGTCTAATGCCGGCATATCTCTGGGCCCTACCGGCCTAATTATGCAAATGCAATTCAGGGAGTTTATTGCGAGTTTATTATAATTTTAAATTAACAACATTTGTGGTAGTTCCCACAGATCTCTTTATGAATATGAAGCCTTAATCATAGAGGACCGATGAAGTTGACCTAGATCTTTTAGAAGTGACCACACGTACTAATAAAATGAAAGGACAACAATGCAGCAACAAAACACAGAAGAACCCTTTATTCTTTTGACGATTCGAAGGCCATTCTGACAATGAATGGTGTGTGTTAGATTACCAAGGCAGTAATTTAGCAGCACGGATTTTGGCAGACCTCTCTTACTGGCGGTTATAAGCACTATGGTTGGACTTGCCAAACGTTTTTATTTGGGCATCCACAACCAAACTAATCGTGTTCGATTAAGAAGCTCGAAGTAGATGAGTGACGAACCATTGTAGTCGCGCGGCAATTCCCTTTATTCACCGTCTTTTCAGACAGAAGTGAACTCGCAAATGTAGCCATCGAAGAGAGGATAGTGCCATTTAAGTACAAAGAGAATTGCTCTCAACCTTCTCCCCATGTAGACGTATGCTGAGATAACACCGATTGTTTTGACATGCTTCACGTTATATTACACTGCCCTTTAATGTTTTACCAGGCTCGCCCGTCGTCGAAATTCTACGATTATGTGTTTAAATGCGTGCTGTGATATTTTCTCTTAATAATATAACATAATTCTGTACATGTGCTTATCAAAATTCTACTCAACCGTTTGGTAAACTAAATTGTGCACAACTACGCGGAATTACATTTCCAATGGTGGAAGTATCATGCCATTCGGTTGAGAAGTGTATAAGCGTACCACAAAAATCGACAGCACGTCGATGTAGATAATGACATCTAGAATAGTGCCGATTTCTGGTCTGCCTTAAGATCTCAGCTTTTTAGAAAGGTTAGAATATACGGTACATCATTCTTGATTTGTGCAATGTAGTGTCTCTTCATTATTTATCCGGATTGTGGGTCCATGGGAGGCATTCCCACCTTGTTACGTTCGGTTGATGGTAGTAATCCGTCTTTGCGGGCCGGTATCCAGGAGAAAAGAGCTTCTTTCTTGCGAATGTTACATTTCACTTAAGCCAGGGCAGTGTTTTATGAAATGCCTTCATTTCTGCACCCCGAAATCGGATGGAGAGACTACTGTTTCTCTTTTCACTTCGGAAGAACAAAGCTGACGATATACAAGCCGTAATCATCCCAGTAGGGACTATACGCTCGGTGACATCACAGACCTCTCAACCTGACGGGATGGCAGCAACGATCCCGCAAGGGTTTAATTGACATACAGCCTCTGGATAGTCTCTATAACACCCGCTGTAAGGTGAACCCAATGTACATCCACCCCGTCCAGTCTTTGCGGTTGCGCAGAGGGCTAACATCCCGTCCACTGTCTTAGACCACAGACAAGACTTAGACTACAGAACAGACAGACACACAGCGACGCAAAGGAATCCAACACAACAGCCTGGCAATCTTCGGAGGGTCGAAGACCTTAGATAAGCAGGAAAGAATGCTTATTGGACGGACATCGGCTGAGGACACTGGAGAATTCGGCAAAACTCTGGCCACTTTCCAATTTTGCGAAAAGGTGGACGTGATTATGCACCAATTTTTTACGTGGGTAAGATGGGAAACAATTAGGGATAAAACAAGCCCCAGGTCATATGCAGAATTTGAACACACGAAAGTCAACACCCATGGAACGACGACGAATGCCAGCAGCGTGCTCCGGACTATCAACAATGGAAGGTAACCATAGCTCAGACCATCCATGAGTCGGAGGCCTGATAAGGAAGTAAGTCAGTATATCAGAATCGGTAATATCCACAGAAGCATCAAAATCGTACGAAGCGAAGACAAAATGAGTCCAGCATGGTTTACACCGCTTGCTGGATGGGATTTTGGAATGACATCGAGTACTCAGTTGATGAGTAACTATTTAAACTTGACACGCACTTAAAATGTCTCAAATTAAGAGTTAAATCACTCACCGCATCGGAGGTCAAATTGCAGGCAATCACGTTCACTCCAATCATCAGAATCTGTATCACAATCCACAGCACGGTGAAGATGATCTCGTGAATCTCCATCGTCAGTGAATGGACAATCAACGCGAAGAGGTTGTAGCTCTGGATGGTGACGACAGCAAACGATATAATCGTTGTCATCAGGATGTGCAGGGAAAACAGCTCCATCACCAGGTCGACGCAGTCCACAACGTTCGAGTAGATATCGGCCAGCGCCCGAATCTGTTCGGTCAGCTTTGCGTCCTTCCGCACCAGCATGACGCTGTCCGAGGTCTTGTGGAACACACTTATCGCGCCGCTGTGCAGCAGCTTACTCTCACCGATTTTCTTGATCTGCTTGTTGACGAGGTTGAACTTGCCCTTGAGCAGGAACATGAGGTTGTAGAACTTGATCTCCTTCAGCGTCAGCGACAACATGGGCGCGAAGCATATGAACCAGTAGCAACTCGCGCTGAGCGTGAACGGTGACTTGATCATCACGCAGTTCACCATCGAGAGGATGGTGGGAATGAAGAACGCTATGCAGGCCTGGATGAGCAGCCTCCTCCGGTAGACCTTGTACGATATCACTGCACCGGTCATCTCGAGCGCGTAGTCGATGCTGCTTATCTTGACAATGAAGTTCCGCATCTTGGCCAGGTTTATCCACGACGTCACCATGGCCGCGCATCCCAGGAGGAACAGCGAGAATATCTGCACCCAGCTGGCGATGAACGAGATGACGGTAGCGGTCTTGTGGAAACCAAGCGTCTCGTACAGACTCAGCTCGTAGACGCCGTAACTGAAGCCGACTGCAAGGATAACACATTAAAACTCATCACTGGCACGAACGCTGCCTTGCCTCCACCCACCAAGAACGCAGACAAATGAACCGACACTCAGGAAGATCGATCTCCGGTCTGGCAGGAACCGCACGTGGGGAAACTTGTCAAGGCACAGCTTCACGGGTGCAAAACCGCAGTACTTGAAGATTTTGAAAAACGGATACACGAGATACCAGATGTTGTCCTCCGGAAATCGACCGTAGAAATGCTCCATCGAACGCCGGTACGCAGTGCTCAACTCGAACGACATGATTGGACTCTTCAATGCGGCCGCAGAGTTGGGCTCTCAGAACATTCGACTTGCGACTGCGGGGACATGCGTGGTTCGGCGCCGCCTCACAGCCACCAACACGTGGTTGGCGGGCACCGCCGGAGACCGCTTGAAGTGAGCGCTGTACTAACCGTTTCGTAATCGAAGTGGATCCGTCATCACTGGACGCAATTGGAACCAAGGACTAGTCGCTATTTTCCTTTTTTATCGTTTTATGGACTATTTATTAATGACTCCCTTTTTGGAGTCATAATCGAAACGCGAATTGTAGTCTTATCGCTGCCCAATCATCGCGTGGCTGGCTGATTAATGCCAGACTGGGTGGATGTCTGGATGCGGCCATTGGTCACGTGGAAGGAGTTGGAGCCGATAGAAATGCAGGAAGACCCTGAAACTTGACGTTAAGGGAGATTGATTTTGTGGACAGTGTGGGAGATATTTCAAGGGCTCCCCTAACCACTGTTTCGTAGAGATAGCGTCTCCAATAATATTGTGCTTTCTTTCTGGTTACATTCAGTGTACACACCCGTCGAATGATGGGACTCATCTTGAGTCGTGAGCGTAATTCGTTTAGTTAACGGTAAGAACATACATCGACATCGTTGGCAGTCAATTCTTAAGGACGCCGAACAACGTACAAGCAAAGTACAGTGGTAACAAAAACAAAATACCCGCTTGCATACTTTTCAAAGAGTTTTTATTAATTTAAAAGTAATGATATATATTAAGCTAGGTTCATATGTACAAAAAATTAATTTAAAAGTAAATTTTACTTAGTCCTTAAATGTATACACACAACACAAAAAAAAAAAACAATCAAAACTGAACTTTGTGACAACTAATACATGCCGAGGAGGACTTTCAGTTTTCCATCACAATTCTCAATCATAATTTAGCCCGTATCTATTCTCCTCTTCTTACAGTTTCCTCTCTAATTAAATAAACACAATTTCCACAGCAAAAAAGGGGGGAAAAAAACAAAGGAATTTAAATTAATCGCTTAACGCAGGACTTAGGGTCCTGTTCAGCTAATTAGATGAAGCTTTATGGTACATTGCATGGCGAATTTCAAATGAGCAGATAGCATTAGCATTGTCCGTGGTGCGCGGAGGTTCGTTCAGTTCGGTCACACAGTTCTCTTCTTTTCCATCATGTGCTCTAAGATGCTGGGATCTAAGGTTGAGGCGTGATCAAGATTCTCTGCGCTCGCATTCTCCTCCGCGACATTCACAAAGGCGCTCGATAATTCTCCGTTCAGTTTGTTCACTGCTCCAGTCGCGATGTCGTACATGAAAATCTCTTGTCCTTCTTCGGGTGACCTGGGAAATAGAAAATTGTGTTATTTTGCTTTTATTTTTTATGGTAGGAGGGAATCAAAAGAAATTGTCTGATATTGTTATCAGAATCGCCATGTTGAGCTACTTAACTCAAAGTGCTCCATTGAACGGCGGTATGGTGCTCAGTGCTCAACGCGATCGACATGATAGGACTCATCAATGTGGCCGGACTTGGGCTCTCGGAACATTGGACATAGGACTGCTGGGACATGCGTGCCGCCTCAGAGCCACCAACATGAGGCTTCTTGAATCAGAACAATCATGCGTCCACATTTATTTATCGCACTCAGGCTGTCGAAATCGGTCCCCTTATTGATAATCTTGCTATACCAAGGACTCAAAAATGTCTCGTAGATCGACGCATTGATGGACCACTGGGGACCACAAGCAAGTGCCTACACAGACACACCATGATATGGAAGCTACCTAAACAAACGATAATTCCATGTCACCGGTCCTGGGTACGCAGCTTCCGGTCATCAAGACCAAACGCTCTTGTGTCTGCTATGATTTGGTCTTCCTACCGCTGATTCGGTCTTCATCTCCTCCCCGAACCTGAAGGCTCGGGTTGGAAGACCGCTGTTACAGATGATCGTCCAACTTTCAAGTCCATATAGCAGGACTGACAAGGTGCCTTGGCATGAGCCTTGAGCCAAAGTTGTTTCTACACACCGAAGCAGCACCGCTGGCCAAGGGTCATTTGTGGAGTTTACGTTTGCCTCGTAGTAGACAAACCCTCTATCTCGAAATTGTTGCTGTCGATCATGACGTTTTGTCTTAGGTGTTGAGCAACTGATGTATTTTCCCTCGACAGCATGTACTTTGCCGGCTTATTTCGCCTGTTGTTGAATCGCCGTGAAAGGTTTCACCACAGCAACTTGGGAACGGGCGACGAAGTGAATGTCATCTGCGTAAGTCGACATTTGGACTTATTTTTAGAGGATAGTGTATTCCGTGTCTACGGATGCCTGCCGCACCAGTACCACCACTACAAGATAGAAAAAATCAGACGACAACTTTTTGCCGAAATCTGGTGCATATTGCGAACGGTGGTGTTGTGCGAACGAAAGGTGGAGTGTATCGATCTGAATGTCGATAGTCTTCTCCGAAATATTCTTTAGTCGGGATAATTCCGCCCTGGTCTACAGGCGAATTGTGCAGGCATGAAGACGAACTGGTCGATGCTGATTAGTGCAATGTAATACTGCTCGTGGCGGTCATAACTTTGTGGGTCAATGCGTCGACTAATAAGCACTTGAACCTCGGCGTCTAGGTTCGATCCCAGTGCGAGAAAAATAATTTTCACGGCCCCACCTCTCCCGATTCACTGACAATGCTCAAAGAGTATAACTGCCTAGGAAAAGCCTCTCAAACTTGGCAATTCGATGTCGGCATAAAACTGTAGGTCCCTTCCACTCCTGACAGAACTGAGAACTACGCGCAACACTAGTGGTTGCTGAGACGGGCTGTAGAGCCACCTTTATTATAAAGGGTGATTTGTTAGCTATTATCTTTTTGGCAACACTGGTTTAAACAGCTGACGCACGTTTCGTGTTTTGTTTCACTGTCAAACATCTTCAGTTTGGTCTATAATTTACCCATGAATCGTCTTACAAACGAACAACGCTTGCAAATTATTGAATTTTTTTGTTCTTCCATTAAAATTGTGTTCAGCGACGAAGCTCATATTTGGCTCAATGGGTACGTAAATAAGCAGAATTGTCGATTTTGGAGTGAATATCAGCCAGAAGCATTGCAAGAGCTACCAATGCGTCCAGAAAAAGTTACAGTTTGGTGCGGTTTATGGGCTGGTGGCATCATTGGACCGTACTTCTTCAAAGATGATGCGAATCGTAACGTAACTGTGAATGGTGAGCTCTACCGTGAGATGATATCCAACTTTTTTTTGCCCAAAATGCAAGAGCTTGACTTGCATGACATGTGGTTTCAACAAGACGGTGCCACATGCCACACAGCACGCGCAACAATGGACTTATTGAGTTCGGTTGACATTTTATTTCACGTTCGGGACCGGTCAATTGGCCGCCTAGATCGTGCGATTTAACGCCTTTAGACTATTTTTTGTGGGGCTATGTTAAAGCTCATGTCTATACAGACAAGCCAGCTTCAATTGACGCATTGGAAGACAAAATTGAAGCATTTATTCGTGAGATACCGGCCGAAGTATGCCAAAATTGGTCTAAGCGGGTGGACCATTTGAGGCGCAGTCAAGGTCAACATTTGCATGAAATAATCTTCAAACATTACATTATATGGACCGTATTATCGATTCAAATAAAGATTTCATGCATTTTTCTGAATTTGATCTGTTTTTTTTTTTTTGAAAAACTTTCCTATAGCTTTTACCTTAACCCTTTATATTCCTCCGCTCAACAATACTACTCTCTCCCTTTCCTCCAGTGCTAAGTACCTAGCCATCATCCTGGACCACAAGCTCAACTGGAAGTCCAAAATAGAAAACCGGGTTAAGGAAGCAAGTGCAGCTTTCTACGTATGCAGCAAAACTTTTGGCAGATGGTGGAGTCTTAAATCCAAATTGATCCTTTGGATGTACACAGCTGTTGTTCGTCCCATTCTCACCTACGGCTCATTAGTATGGTGGCCCGCCCTAAGCTAAACATAAAACTTAACGAACTCAACAAAGTCCAGAGATCGGCAGGAGTCGGAAATTCCGTGGCGATGAAATCATGCCCCACCGACGCACTGAACGTGCTCCCACACCTCCTCCCACTGGTCCTTTACATCAAGTATGTAGTCACATGCAGCGCTACCAGACCAAGAGAAGCGGGAGATTGGTCAGCGAGACCGTATGGCAATAGCAGAGCTGTGCAACTCCTGCCAGAGCATCTAACCCCAGCTCCCACGGACTATATCACATCCACCATAGATATCGGTAACCCGGCACAGGACTGGAAAACCCAAGCACTCCTCTCAGAATACCAATTTCTGATATACACGGACGGATCTAAGCTGGACCACGGTGAAGGCTCAGCGGTCTTCTCGGCGGATTGCAATATCTCCAATTCGTACCGCCTGCCAGATCACTCATGCATTTTCCAGGCTGAAGTACTAGCCTTCCGAGAAGCGTGTAAACGCAGAGATCTGCTGCAACAGCCAATCCAAAACCCCTGAGAAGAGCGCTATCAACAAGACGGGCTCTAATCAAGCTTCGGGGGAAAATGCCAGAATAAGTCGCAAAGAAAACTAAACCAACAAAACCGACAAATGCGACGCATCCACGTCGCAAAGTGCTATAAAGAAAACAGCCCTTAATGAATGGAGGCACCATACGGGAGCCCAAAAAAAGGCGTAAGGACGTCGTTGGCAAGAGGCCGAGGTCAACCGAAGACGGCTCAAATGTTCCATAACGTCCCAGAACAGAAGGATGGTCAACTATTGATATCCGAATGGACTGCAAAAGGGACAATACCTTCGAGGCGAAAAACGCACCCAAGAGAACCTACAGTGAGGCATCCAGAAACCTGTTACAGCTTGGCAAAGTGATCGAGACAGCTCTGGCTAAGGCGACCTTCGCAGGAATGCTGAACATGATGCGCCAAGGTTTGGCAAAATAAGATCGCACAAAGGATGCACCAGTGGTCCAGAAAACGATGAAAGATCTTCCTCTATTTGAAGAAGCTTCTGCGCAAGCGATGCTTTGCAATCCACACATAGGCTTGGAGATGAAGTAGTCACATTCCAGATGTATCGTAGTAGCATCATCAAATTTGAAACTTCTCCAAATCAACCTGAACCACCAATGAAACTCGAAAATTAACATATTTTTGGAATAAAAACCAAGTCAGTTACAGATTTGTGAAATAATCGGCTCAGTTTGAGAGGGAAATGCATAATTTACTGCAGTCAACGAGCTTGAGAGTTTATCGAACGAAAATAAACAACATTGAAGGTTACAAGAGTGATGCCACAAACGATTGCGACTAGTCGACCTTCGCTTGTTACACGGTCTAAATCCATATTTATGATGCATATTTACGATTAGGCAATGTAACGTGTTGCGGGCGAAATACTCGCTCAAATCGTTCAATCATCCAAAAAAAAAAAACCCACTTGACATCTGATAGAAATCATATCGATATTCGAGTGGAATCGAGCATCATTTACATAAATTTGAATTTGAAATCAACGACTTTCTGTAACTGAAAAGTTGGGAAACCCTTCACACAGGCTTAGCACAGAGCCCCCCAAGCAAACTGTCCCAACTTATCAGCAGACCCTGGAAGTAATTCTCGGAAACTTACTTGGCCACTAACAGCACAACAGACTGACTGTCAACGTCTGTCCGGGATTCCTTTTCGAGCCACTTGCGGAAGTTCTCCCTCGTGGGCTTCTTGATCAGCTGCTTAATGATGTCGCCGCTGACGAATTTCACCTCCTTCGAGTCGGTGGTGTCACGTTCACTGCGTCCATCGTCAGTAGCGTCCTTGTCGAGACCCTGTAGGCTGTCGACTGGCGCCAGGACCACCACACTGGCGACCTTCTTGCCCTGCAGCTCTTCCACATCGGGAATAGGGAACTGGGCGCCGTTGATCTTCAAGGGCAAATACCTGCTGTACTGGCGATCGGCCAAGTCGACAGGCGGCACCACGGTCGAGTCGGTTTTGATGAACTTGTCGGAGATGCTCCTCTCGTTGTTGGCGTTGAAGCGAACGACCTTGAGGTCGACATTCTGTTTCTGCGGCAAGCTCTTGGTCTCCTTCGTCTTGTCAATGGACTTCTCGGAAAAGTTGACGCTGTCGCCGTTCGGCCTGACCACTGTCAGCACCTTGTTCGATTCGGAGATCTGTGCGCCGCCACCGGCGCCGTAGAAGTGCTGCAGATGCTCGGCGGGAAGGTTCTCCAGGGCCACGTCGCCCACCTTGTCGTAGTCGAGGATGCTGATGTCGGCGTTGTCCAAGATGCCGGAGGAGAGCAGTTGCTGCCTGAGGTCGTCGGGCACTTCGTCGGGCAGCTGGAGGGAAGCCTGGGCGGCGTTCTTGCTTAACGCTGGCGCTGCGGCGGGAGTGGTAGATGGGGCGGCATTCTTGGGCGTGGATCCGGCGAAGTTCTTGTGGTTGTTCTTGGCCTCGTTGCCATTCTCCGGCTTGGTCAGGCTGTTCTTCCTGTGCTCGAGCTCCTTGAAGA
This sequence comes from Eristalis pertinax, assembly GCA_907269125.1. NCBI lineage: Eukaryota > Metazoa > Arthropoda > Insecta > Diptera > Syrphidae > Eristalis > Eristalis pertinax. Next base: position 34,922,975 of record OU026148.1, read on the forward strand.
CGTCCGAATGCAGGGTGGACACACTGAACTGGGAGGACTCTGACTGGCGCGGCTGCTGTTGACTGTACAGCTGCTGTGGTCTTGGCTGGGAGTTGGGAATGACCTGAGGCTGGGAGCCGGATGACACGAACTGTGACTGCGACTGACGCTGGCTGCTGTAGTAGTTGGTGGACGGCATAGGGGTGACGATTTGGATTTGCTGGCCGTCGTTCGACTGGATGTACTGTGGAGCCTGTGTGGTGGACTGGTACTGGAGCGGGCTCGGCGACGTGACGAAGTTGTTGTACTGCTGGCGGTAGGAGCCGGAGTTAATGTTGTATTGGCCGGCGGGGGACGTCTGCCGCTGCTGCGAGCTGGGAGTGGTCGGGTTGGTCGGACCCAGGTTGGGAGCGGGGATATCGTGGATCACCTGGTTGCCACTCGAGTAGGGCGAGTAGTTATTGTAGCGGTTGCCTCCCACTTCGGTGATGTGCTGCTCGAACTTCGGAATGGCCTTCAGCAGCTCTGTCTCCTTGGAGGGGCGGATGTCGAAGAAGTTGTGCAGCTGGCCGAGGTTTGAGTTCGAGTTCTGGCTGAAGCTGCTGGACTGCGACTGCGGCTTGTGATTGTACGGGATCTGCGGCTGCTGATTGTAGTTCTGCTCCGGCCTGGAACTTGGGCTCTTCTGGGGCTTCTGATAGCGATTGCCGTTGTCGAAGATCGATCCCTGCGGCTGGGTGGAGAAGGCGGGCTTCTGAACGAACGACGGCGGACGGTTGTAGGGCTGGATTTGGGCTAGTGGAGGGCGCTCCACCTTCTGAGCGCTGGGCACCGGCGTGGGGCGGAACTTCACGGGCTGGTAGCTGCCCGAGCTCTGGTGGGGTGGGAGGTCCTGACCCTTTGGTGGTGGCGTTGGGAAGAACACGTTTTGCTTGAGCGGCTGAGCTACTGGTCGTTGTTGTTGTTGCTGTTGTTGCTGCTGCTGGGGTTGATATTGCTGGGGGCGAGGTTGCTGCTGCTGTTGCTGTTGACTGTATTGATACTGCTGCTGTTGCTGCTGCTGGGTGAAGATATTTTGCTGCTGGTAGCTCTGGTACTGCGAAGACGACGAGGGAGTCGATAATGTAGGCCGTGGGTACTGCTTGGCGGCTTGATTCTGGCTCTGACTCTGACTCTGCTGCGCCTGGCTGTAGTACTGCCTCTGTTGCTGTTGCTGATACTGCTGGTGTTGCTGATGTTGCTGTTGCTGGAAGCTCTGATGCGACTGCTGCTGTGGTTGAGGTCTGAACGGTGGCAGCGATTGAGCGACTGGAAGTTGCTGCTGCTGAATCGAAGGCTTGTAGTCGGGCTGCACATTCTGATTCTGATAGTAGGATCCCTGGTATCCCTGATAACGATCAGCTAAGGCCGTCCTCGCGTCACCAAAGTCCGCTCTGACATTGGCGGTTGGTGCTGGTTTTGGTGGGAAATTAGCAGTTTGCGGCAATGCCACGACCGAGCTCAGAACACTCTCGGCGTTGTCCTCTTGCAATTCGTGACCAGATTGAGATCGGTCCTCCGAACCGAAGGTGACATGGATGCCACTGTTGCTGTGGAACTTCTCCGAGTCCGGGTGGATAATCGTGCGCAGGGTGGTGGTCTTCAGGGGAGGAATCGGAGTGACAATGGTCGGGTAGTGAACGATCTCCTCCTCTTCCTCTTCGGTCACATCGGTCTCGTGGTTATTCAACGAGGCGATTGGCTCCTCCAGGTGCAGTTTGTTGTTCTCATCCTTCTTGTACTTCACATAGTAGACGTGGACCTTCTCCTTCTTCTTCTTCTGGATCAGAGGCTGGGGAGATTGCGTGGGAAGTGTTTCGTTGCTGTCCTTGATGATGATTTCGATGATGGGCTCGGGGCCTTCCAGATACTGTGGATACTGAGAGAACTGACTGTAGTCGGCCAGATGGTTGGACGTATCAGGGAACGAGTATTGGCCTGGAAAAATGAGAGAGAATTTGAATTTGCTTGTAAAGTGAATGCGAGTGGATGTGGAGACCTATGGCACTTTGCCCGTTGAACAGACCATCCTGAGCGTAGTAAGCTCTTCCGTCTGTGGCTCCTTGCCGCCGATTCGAGTCCACAGAGTATGAGAAGCCGGGATACCCAAGGTTTGACAGAGTGCGCTTGCCACGGTTGTCCGTAAGACTTTTGGATGATCTCGAGTGCTTGCTTGCTGGTGCAGATGCTTTAATCGATTTATCTTTGCTGGGTTCTTTCTCTGCTATTGCAATGGATATGCAAATTCCAATCAACTGAAACGAGAAAGAAGGGGAAGTTGTTAGTAGTTGTTGCAGAGGCACATTGAAGATGGATGACCTGACAAATTGCCAAGTTCAACCCTCCAATCCTTCGCAATCTGATGATAAACCACCTGAAGGTATTAACGAGGTGCCCTGTCATCAGACGTCAGGAGCTATGCTCAAGCCCATCGGTAACCTAGTCGGGGTTCTTACTGGGAACTGTGAATCAAGACTGCGTGACTAATTCGAAGAGGAGACATCCTCCCACTTTCTCAGTAGGTGCCTTGCACTTTCTTGTAAAATCGGATCCTGGAAGGCCATTGAAGAACAAATTTGCAGAATGTTCCACTCAATCAACTCGATAGTGAACGAGAACTCCGTCTACCCGATCTGGACTAGATCAAGATAGCAACATGGAGACGGATAGGTTGTCTAGCACGATCTTCCGGCTATAACTTCGAGGTAGTCAAGGACGTCTTTTACCTAGGCTCCGCAGTGACGTACTAATAACAACAGCACCTGAGTAATAGAGATGCCTCGAAGGGTATAGTTGACTTTATCAACCCAGTTCTGGTTTACAGCGCAGAGGCATGGCCAATATCAAAACCGGATGAAAGAGTCATTGGTTTCTTCGAGAGAAAATTTCTGTGTGCGATCTCTTTCTGGTTGAATTTATAGCACCAGCATCTAGAGCACATGAAGAACTCAGCTTCTGTGCAAAGAGTCTTCCTACCTATAGGACATAGCAACAGAGTATGCCGAAACACTTGTCAAGGCTTCGTCAAGAAGTAAAATTGCCGAAGCGGGAATAGAAGACGTCGATACTGACACATAATGTTTGGTGTTTGGTGTGCTTTATAGGTTGACGAAGAAAAGAGTTTAAATTAACGATCTCTGAATTGTTCGGTCTTCCATTGAATGCCTCTGGTTTCAACGAGACGGCTTTAGACGCCACACAGTAAGCGGAGCTTTCGATATGTGGAAGGATGCACATATGTAGAGGCAGTGCATCATGTCTTCGAATTGGCTTTCCTAGTCCTGTGGTACCACGCCCATATTCTGTGGCAACTGTGGCGCTACAAACTGAGGTGGACTTAAAGATCAACAGTAATGAACGTACGTAGACTTATTTCAAACTGGAGGCTATTCAGAAGCATCATCAAATGAAAAAAAAATTAAACTGATGGAAACTCGAGTGTATTCCCTCGATTGCTGAGGTTACCTTCTACGTACGTCCATTTGTGATGGGCCTTTATGCAACTAATCCACAGGGTCACACCAGAGACTTTGAACCATAAATACATTCACTTTCGAAGTGGAAATCAGACGTGTTTTTTTAACAGCCTCTTTGTCTGTCCAAGAGGTCATGGAATTGTGTGCAACCTGACACCCTGACACCCACGCGGAAGCTATCTGCAATGAAAAGCTTCACTGCTTATCATCATCGACAAAATCTTCAGATTATCCAAGCATCATGCACACAGTAAGCCCTCATTGGCCGCATAACAACAGTCAATTACGCAATTGGATAAAAGACTCACGAGTTACCTCAATAACGACTCTTGCATCAGAAACTCCTAAAACTTGGTGAGCTAAAAATAAATCCTTTACACCGTATGGCGACATTAACGAGTTTTACTTTTACCCAAAGGCAGGCAGAAGGGTGCAAGATAAACTCACAGTTGCACTGCCAAAGAAAGTTTGATTACAAGAGACTTTGGGAAAGATTTGTGTGCAATCCAAGTGATAGTTTGACAAGCAGGTTGATTGATATCAAATCCGTTGTGTGACCGTAATTTCCATGGAATGTTAAAACAGGGTGGCGCTACAGTCCGAAGTGAACCTGGCCTTGTACACCAACTACTCAGTGACTCGATAAAGGTGGAGCCGTGAATCATACATGTTGGTCGTGTCGGGGATTGAACCCACTTCCTTCAGCTGTACGGGTAGCCATTCATGTGACTCATGTGACATGACTGAATATCGGCGTATGATCTCTCTGAAAATGCAAAAGTGCCCCTCCGTCTTACTGACTGACTCATTCAGACATATACACATATACTAAGTGGCGCTACAGCTTGTGGTGGACTTAAAGGAAGACTTAAACTTACGTCAAAATGCAAACCATACAGTAGTATCATCAACATTCAAAGTGCGCGCAACTGCTTCGAGGATCTCGAGCAAAAGTGAAAAAACCAGCGACGTAGAAGGCGATTCATTCGAGAAAGCAAAAATGAACGAACTCAACGAAACTAATCGAAACTGGAGTGTATCCGCTTGATTGCTAAAGTTAACTGACTACGTACGTCCATTTCAGATAGGGCTTTAGACTTCTGCAGCAACCACACGAGATGCGCTTGAGTTGAGTGGAAGTAGCTTCCGACTCTCTGTTTGGATTTATCACATTGGCGTGACTTATCTCTTGCTGCAGAGATGATTTTTAGTCACAGACCCGTTCCTTTCCCATGAATTCTCATCACAATGGCTCCACTAGGACCTAAGAGAGACGTGCTTTGGCGCGGGCATTATACTCTGCTCCTTTCTTTGAACTATCTTTACAAATTGGTTAACCCCTCTAGATGCGATGCTTTGGAAATCAGTACCAGTTGATGATGCGGGTCACTGGAGATGATGCTGATGACTTGTTTCAGTTTACCTTCCACCAGGATGGCTTTGTCGATGGTTTCAAAGTCAATTTTGTATATTAATCCAAAGGCATTGACCACAGAAGTTTTAATATTCGCCTCATGGCCGTTGCATACAACAAGTTCAAGTCTTGTTCCCCCTTTCTTGTCTAACTGAGTACAGCCATGTGAGTATGTCACTGCTGACATCCTTAAGGTAATCACACAAAATGTAGTACAGAATGATTGCTGAAGTCTTCTCATGACTGACCAACGGCCACTCTTTTATTAAGAGTAAAAATATTTACACATCTGTTCGTATTACAATCCCGTACTAATCGTAAAGTAAACAACTCAAACCCGTCAATGCGGCACACACGAGTTGTGCGTGCTTAAATTGACAACGTTTGTGTTCCATTGGCGACGACGATTGCGAAGATTCAATCACGATATGAGCTGAGTCAGGTGCAGGTACTCAAGGGATCTAGGTCATGTATGGAAATCGTGTGTGCAACACAAAGAACAATTTAAATTCGAGCTAGTGGAACATCGCAGCAGATAACAATCGAGACAAGTAAAGGTGCCAACCGCAAGTTTATTGGGATCTGACGCTGCGATCGCGCAACGGTAGATCATGGTGATTTGGAAGGGCTATTAAGGCCGACATGAGGCATAAATTGAGAAAAAAGAAGTAAGAGTCACCGTTACGTTGTTGCGGGGACACGCAGTACTGTAGTGGTGAATGAAACTTGTCGATCGCGTCTGCATCTATGTGGATCGCGATTTCAGTTCCAATTCGCAAATGGAATTACTGATTCGCAAAGAAACAATTTTATGATATTCTTTGTCAGGCTGTGACAAAGATTAGCACTAATTTTACGCTACCAGACATTATTATTAGACATTAAACAATCACAGTAAAAATGAGGACCAAGGTATGTCCCTCCATCGTAGTTAGCAGCGATTGGGATTATCTTACTCCAGTAGGTGGAAGGCAAGGACGTTGGTCTAAAACCGTACAAAATGTAGTTCGCACAAGAACTGAAGTCGAACGCACTGAAATAGCGTCCAATTTTCGGTCAGTAAGTGCCACTGGTCCAGGTATTCGTTTAAACATTTCGAAGTTCTTTTTGGCCCAAATAGCGCGAGCGCAACCCGATCGACATGGTTTAGCAGCAAGAAGGCGCGCCGCGGCTTTGCGCTGAATGACACATTGCACTTGAATCGATTGACCAATTTAGCAATGATTTCGGTGACAAATTTCTCCCCATGGACTATGCATTAACACATTATCATCATCATCACACTTAGTTCTTCTGATCGCCACTCGTCAGCCCTCAATGCAGTCGTTCTTGCTCACACTCTTCTGTATGCTACTGAATGCCAGCGTTCTCTTCGACTGTTGTTCATGTCAATTTGGCAACTGGGGCCATCGTAAGACAAGTCAAACTTTAAGAGATACTTGAGAAAAATTACACCAAGAGATTGACGGTGACTAAGGTTTACCTTAGTGCCACAAGCATCAAATGCACTAGATGCCAGTAAACGCAGTAAGAGCTGACAGTAGCTCTTTTGGCTACGCATGCCATTGGATATAGAATGGCGTCAAGAGATACGTACTTACTCCTGGCTGATTTCCTGTCCGTTCTCTTAACCTTCCCGTGCCAACGATGCCACATCCGTGCAATCATTTAAAAGAGAAAAATACAACCATGAATCAGATCAAAAACTTGAACGAGACTTCACTCACTCTTTGACTAGCGTGTTACTCTCCAAGTGCAGCGCAGTCTTTTGTTTGTTAATTCAGCCCTTGTTCACATGGATCCCACGTAAAGTGTCCATGACCTCAACCGCCAGCACGTCCTGACGTGCGTAGCATCTGTAAGCCAACTTTCCCTGTATTTTCCATTTTTCTAAGCCAACACCTGCCGTTGTTGTTGTTCTGCACTGAGTTTAGTGCTATGTCCACGAAAGCCCTCAACACAGTTTTAATTGTTGGACAGAAGCCAATTTTCCGTGAACAAGCTGCGTGTGTAGCGGCCGCACTTTATTCGTCAACCGGCGGATACCGGCCCGCCCGCGCCGAGGAGCTGTTCTCGCGACTGTCACGAAAGTGAAACGCCATTAATTCACGATTTTAGTTTATTGTATTTTACAGTTATCGACACTTTTGACACGTACATATGCACGGGCGACACTGTGAGTGATTTGTTCTACTTCTTCTCTTTTTTTTGTTGAAGAAAATCTGTTTGACAACGCCTGCCGCCATTCAGCTGCACCTTCGCTTTCGACGCGCACACACGTCGAATATGTCGACTTCCGATTTCCTTTTCGTTCGATCAACTTTCTTCGGGCGCACGACCGACGGCCTAGGGAACGCTGGTAATGCGTGTAACTTTCCAGTCGACACCGGGTGTCCAACAGCGCGCCTAATTGAAATTCCATATGTGCGCGGTCCGACTGACTGACTGACTTGGTCATAGGTTCACGAATTAATTGTCCACCTCCTGCTTGTGATTTCTTTTTGTCCAAGTCCGACGAGCGTTCCGTGGCCGTACCAATTACCCACATTTTCGGATTACACCCGCTGTGTCATTGCGAATTTGGCGCCGAGCGTCGGGCAGTTCGGTGATCTGCGGCGAATTGTTTGTTGCGGATCGAAATGAAAATCGCCTCATTTGCTGCTGAAAAATGACATAATTGCGCGGAGATTTGTGTGGCAAAACGGTTTGGCCGCTTGTCATCGACCGATATGTGGGCCAATCGAGTGTGAGACTGGTTTTTCGTTGGCATCGTTGTGAAATGGGAGATGGCCGGGGCCGGTTGTGGTTTGGGCAATGGCTGATATCTTGCTGGGATTGCGGAGTAAATGATTCACAAGAGCTGACTAATTTGGTGAATGGTAGTCGGTTTTATGATGAGAGAGTATTGCTGATTATTGCGGTTACGTCAGCGTTGGTGCATCTGTTCGAGGCAACGCGATACGCGGGAAAAAACCGCAGCATTGCGAAAGGCTTTCAATTCGATTTGGTTAATATTGTCGTCAGTATCAGTTTCAATTAGCAATTATAAGGGGATCTTGAGAGATGATCGTCAAGAGGATTGACAAATATTTTTCTCTGAATGCCATTGTAATCGAATATCTGTGCAGTTTTACGTGTTGAAACGATTATCTCGTGCTAAGAGGAAAGTCTTTGGTCATTGGTAGAAGTGCGAACAATTTTTTAAGAGACTGGCTCTGTTACAGGCTTTTTAAGGCAGCCCAGGTGCGCCAGAACCTTAGTCAACATGTCCCTCTAACTAACATGGCGTCTGTAGTTTTGTATGTTCACCTGACTTCGGTTTCTTTCTAGTGGGGCACGCCACAGGAGGTTAGGCCTTTTTTTCGGGTTTGCGTTTAAGCCAGAATACGTAGCGATTGGCAAGAGCGGTGGTGACATTACTTGAGTTTACTTCGGGGCCTAAGCCTAGGTAGATATGTGAGTATGTCTATTGCGATGTTTTGTCCAATAGGTTGGTGTTGGTGAATCTTTCTTGAAGACACTATATGCTTCGCCTCACCGTAATTCACCGCAAAAGGCATCTTAGCCGCTTCCAACCCGATACTTAGAAATGGCCTACTAAAAGCCCGTTTGGTTCTTCTCATGATGTCAATGTCATCGGCAAGCCCAACCATTTGCACAGACTTGTGGAAGATAGTGCCTCTAGTACGCCTGTGTTACACACAATCTTCTCGAGAATGTTAATAATAAACTCGCACAATAATGCGTCGCCCTGTTTTAATGCTTTATTAATATCAATGTCTCCGTGGCGTCTTCATCAACCTTGACGGAGCAACAGGCACTCTGCATCGTCATTCTGCACAAACAGAGCAGAGCAGAGCGAAACAACTTCAATAATGGTTAAACAAAAGTCAATGGACTAGGTTAGGTTAGGTTTGGTTTTGGAAGGGGAGTCTGATGGTTGATTATCACTTCCATTCGGAGGCCTTAGCGCCTATTGTAATTCCCTTCATTTGTGGAATACACATTCTGTCAACATATCCTATCGCGTGATGGCCTAAACCACCCCGTGATCTTTACGAATCTTAAGAGATCCAATATGTCTACATTCGCTAAGTTCGCAGTCTCCGTGAAGCACAGCAGATTTTGGATCGTCCCGGTCTCCTCCTCGTCGCCGCAGCTTCGGCAGAGATTGCTGGATTGCGCATTCCATTTGCAGAGCATTGCTCGGATGGGGCACAGTTCTGTGATTACTCCGACGAGCGCACGCATCGAGTTATGGTCTAACGCCAGAAGCTCTCTTGATCTAAGCAGCAGATACATACATTCAGACCTCAAGTCAACATCGCTTCATATGCCACTTCAACCGACATCCAATTGGCACATTTCCCATGCATACCCAATTACCGCAGATCGTATTTTTAGAATTCAGCCGGAATCGGAAACCATTCAATCGCCTGCAACCATTAAGCAGAGTTATTTCTTCAATTCGAACCTTGAACTTAATTCAACGGTGAAACAAAGAAATAACAGGCCTGACCTCGATAAGACACTAAACATTGGCACAAATTTTGCTATCAGATCACCCACATCTCCGTCAACAGTTTTATTACCGTCTTCATCAATAAGTCTCGCTCACGTTTTACGAGGTTTTACGAGCACATTCCACACTGTTATCTGCTGGCCATCAGATTCCGTTCATTCTGTTAATCCATTTGAAATCCCACGTGTGTGCTGCCAACCCGCTCGCAAAATTGGGCTCACCTTTCGCAAGAGCGTTTCAGCTCAGTCAAGGGGAACTTTGGAATTGGAATGAACGAAGGAATGCAAGGGTCGTGGCCTCAACCCAATCCAAAAGGGAGACCTTGAGTGGAAATGAAGAACCAGAGCAGATTTGTGCCTGGTTCTTGAATTAAACTTCGACTCGACATTTGAGCAGTCTGCAAAAACCCATCATGTTTGCATCAGGCTCAGTTAGACTGTTGCCGTCTAATTTGTTTGATATCGATCATTGAAGGCAGTGTAGTGTGTATCCGAGTTAAATAAAGCCTGCCTGTGTCCAGTATGACCTGCTTCATCTAAGGTCTAAGGTGGCGCACAGAAGTGGACGCTGCATCTTGGCGCGCAACTAAAGCCAGCCACCCACATATCGCACTCGCTGCAGAGGGTTGTTGGTTCAGCCCAGGTCCAGCCGTGTCTGTTGCAGAAGAGGACCTAGAAGTTGATTATCAGCCGATTGCCGTACGACTTCACTCTTTGAGGTCAGACGTTTAAAGTGAAAGACGGTAAGCAACACATTGTGTTCATGCCACATTTGAAGAATTTGCACTATGAGCAGTTCTTCTTCTCTCTCATCGACCTTCATCGTTCGCCAGTTACGGTGAAAGTCTGAAGCGTTAATGAGGGGCTCCATCATTTTGGTTATTTGGCCAGCCCATAATCATTCCCAAAACCAACATGCACTCATCACAAGCCAGTGTCCACAGATTAAAGTCACTTGACTCAAGGAAACACCAAGACCACATCCATTCACTTCTGCGCAAATTGCTGCACAAATGTGGTACAGCGCCGCAGGCAAAGTGTTGAAAGAAATCGAATCAATACACGCCTCATCGACTCTCAGCACAGACACACACGCTTGTGTGGTTCTGACGCAACGACTGCGGCAACAATCTCTCGCTCTCCCGGCACACTTCCTGATCACTGACAACAAACGAACGCCACCTCCTACGGTTGCACAACACTTAATTTCTACTAATAAATATCACCAGCCAGCACCAGCACACTCGCCAATAAAAACCAGAAAAAAAAGGACAAGTCGCACTGCACCACATTGACGTTGCGCAGCAGCGCCGCAGCGCCGACCAACCAGTTAAACCACTGTGCATCGTGCGCACCCTGTAAAGTGCTCATCTCCGCAGCCACATGCATGCAACAAGTGGCAGTGGTTGGCTCTTTCTCGGGGAAAAGTGAAACCCAGTCCCAGTCACTTGTCTTGGGTTTCCATCGCGCAGAGTCAGTTCATTAACATGTGTTTGACTCTTCGCCACCCCTGGGGTTGCATAAGAACGGCTGCTGCTCCATTGTTGATACACACCGAATCAGCCTCAAAGAGGGAGTCCATCAAAGCCGCTGCTGGTGGCTGCTGCGCACGGGCGAGGTACGCTTGGAATGTGAAGCGAAACCGCACACGAGTACATATATGGAGCAGCGATGATCCCCACGCAGAGCTCTAATTGGAGCACGATGGCAACGTGATTACCTGAAATTACTGCTTAAGATCCAACAACAATGGGTTACACGAGACTGTTGAACTGCGGTGTGTGGGATGCCCGCTGTTCGCATCCAGGCTAAAGAGTGTTAATTGAGAAACCGTTGATCTCTACTCAAATTGGCAGCGTGCCGTGCGGGTGATCAGTGGGCGCGAAGAGGAGAGATCGCACGGAGTTATGACGATGCCAACTGTTTGCTGTTGCAGCGCTTGTTTGCGAATCGAATGAGAGGGGTTGAGCATCATAAGTCACGCTCACATAACCCCCATGCGACGATGGAAAATAAATATTGTGACATGCTGTCCGAAGACTGAATTACTGCATGGTTTGGTTGACAGTACCGAGTTGTGGTGTGTCAGGCTGCAGTGTCATCACCAGGGGAAAGCTGGAAGCGGATTAGACTGATATAAGCGGTAGTAAATCGACTTGAGAAGTGATGCAATGATGTGAAGTAAATTGAAACGCCTTTGTTTGCCCTGACGATTGAACACTTTTTAGCGCTTGAGCTCATCATGGTGGCACTTGTGTGTTTTTCATAATATTTATGACGTTCTCATTATCACCTCCCGACGAATGAAAGGTTGGGTCAGAGTGACAGCCAAGACCTTGCAGAGACCAGCGGAGGACCGTAGTATCACCACAAACTCTCTGAAAACAGGAAAACCAACGAATATTATGAGGTTCCAATCCTTTTTAGACAGAGTGAGAAAAATGGACAAACTTCAACGTCTTGGCTTCGTTTACTGGAGTATCTTATTATTTGAGGTCCAGGTCAGTGCTGATCTGTAGCGCCTCACAAATGAAACAGAGTCAATCCAGCTGACACACAAAACCATAAATACATAATAAATCTGCATACAAAGACCAACACATGCCCATTAAATCGTGAAAGAAGTTGGAACCATTGGAAAGAAGGGTACAATGCACCATGCACCGGTCAAGCAATTAATTCTCAGTCGTCTTTCACCTTGTTTGTCGTGGTCAAGCATACATTAACAGATTGGAATCCTCCGCCACTGACTCTAACTGGGACCAGGAGTTATGCCCAAGCGGAACCAGTCAATTTCTTGGTCTTGGTTCAACCACCTCGTCCTGGGTCTGCCAAGCGGTCGCCTACCTGATGGAATCGCATTCAATGCCAGCCTCGGAAGTCGTGATAATGGCGACATACGTATCACATGACCAAACCATCGAAGCATAGCTGTTCGAAGAAGCAGCTGCTTAAGCACTGCCGTGTTTCACACCGTATCCCGGCGAGAAACTCCCACAACAGCTCGAAAAAATCTCATCTCGACAACTTGTATTCGCGATCTTATTCTGAGTTGAAAACAGCTAAGTTGGCTTTGACACCAAGCTCGGCCTTCCTGATTGCAGATCTCTCAAGCTGTTCCAAAATTGACCCAGCTTGACCAATCCTACAAGAAAGCTCAGCATTACTCCTCCCATCACTCGTGAAAAATACCCCGAGATACTTGAACTTCTCCACCCGCTTCCATGGGGCTCCACCAACATGTAGAGTGCATTGTGCAAACGTTTTGGAAACTACCATAACTTCTTATTTGGCCACGTTAACCTTAATCCCAGCTTCAGCACTGAACACATACGGCCACAAACCTATGGAGCGTGCGCTGGGATTACGTCTGGGAGGATGTGAGGATAACTAGGTCAACTGCAAAAAGACGATGGCATACCCTCAACTCTGCCAATGTGAAACATTCCTCACCTCGGCTGCGCTGCAACATCCAGTCCATAAAGGATGAAAAGGACAGGTGACAAAACGATCCCTCGGCGAAGTCCAACTACCACAATCAAAAGTGAACACTTTGTGCGTAGATTACCTGCAGCATTTCCACAAAAACTGGAATAGGATCCTCTCAGAAAGTCAGGTGATTGTAGTCCGTTGGCCAACAAAATACTTTCATTTCCTACTAATACACCAGAGTCTGCAATCTGCAGCTTTAACAGAAGACTGTCCAACATTTTTTGCAGCCAAAGTAGGCAGAAAATGTTTATCAGACCTTCTCGATACAAACTAAAATATCCAATTTCACAGCTTGTCCAGCGTTTGTCCTTCTCACGAAGCCTCAAAGAACATGTCAGGCACTTCATGTAGCTAGGCAGCATGACATTGCTCATGTTTAGCTGAACATGCGAACCCATTCGGAATATCATTAACAGAAAACCTAATCTATGTATAAAAACGTGCTGCCGATTTTTGTGGTACGATCATACACCGTTCTACTCAACCGAATGGCATGATATTTACACAATTGGAAAGGTAATTTCGCGTAGATGTGCACAATGTTATTGTGAAAGGACCATTTATTCTAATTGGGAAACTCGCCATTATGAAAAAAGTTCAGTCTGAGATCGAAGACAGAATTCATAGTTCCAATAAGAAACATGTTTTGAATATAACTTCGAATTCTCTGCGGGAAAAAAATTCCGATCTAAATTGGCGACTTTTTCAAGAGAAGAGAAAAGTTCGGGGGAACAAGAAATTCCTGCGGAATTCATAATAAGCATGATACGGACGACGGGCTAGCCTTGTAGTATCAAAATATACATATTCTCAGATAACCAAGCGGTCCTCAGAGCACTAAAGAGATAGACATTTAACACTAAGGCTATCAGGAAATGTTGCAAAATACTAAATAGACTGACAGGAAATAATAAACTTAAGTTAATCTGAGTGCCAGGACATGAAGACCATGAAGAATATAAGAAGGTTGACATACAAGCCAAAAACGATGCTCAGATACCCTTCATTGGGCTCTCACCTCTTTGTGGATTCAATAACACGGACCCAAACGCAAATGGAACAACCAGGGCGTATTAAACACTCTCTGCCGTTTATGGAACAAAACTATAATCCCAAACGAGCCAAAGGAGCTCTAGAACCAGAAATCAACTAATAGAGATATCCAACTTCCTCGTCTCTTGCCCCTGAAATTAGTTTGACAGCTTGTTGTAGTTGTACCATCTGTGAATACGTGAGAGGCGTTTCGAACAGCAGAAAGTCTTCCCCTTCGAAATAATGAGGTGAAGCAGAGCATTTTTTTTAAAAAGCGATCGTTATCTGAGCGTTATTTCAAATTCATATGTTTCACCCCGAAATGGAGGAATAGCAATGATCATGAAATAGAAATTCTGCAAATTCATACATGTATGTATGTATGTATGTTCGTTGGTTTTATAAGTACATAAGTTTACAGAGAACAACTTAATTCCTTGAATTATTTCGTATTGTCACTTTAACATTGTATATCTATCGATTACAAACACTTCATTTTGCTAATTAATTCGATTTAATGGTGTTGCGGCAGAAGTCATTACTTGAAGCATTTTAGTTTTGGACTCGTATCACATATAAATTGTGCAACAAGATTTGAAAATTTGTCCTACAGCAGTTGGTAAAGCTTTGCTTTTATATTAAAATCCAACTTGTGAAAGAAACTTCTTTTTCGCATGTTATAGTACTATTTAATTTGCTAAACTTGACGAACATCACTCATGGAATGTTTCCAGATCGTGGGCAAGTTGAACACATTGGAAATGCATTTGACACTCTTACGGGCAAAATATGATTTGGAGGGGTAAACAGCTGATCAAAAGACACCACTTGTGAAAGTATGCGTAAAATATAGCTTCCAAATAAAGAAGTATGCGTGTTTTTGCGGTAGGTCATGGTATTTTTGGCTGGAAAGTTGAATATCTCTATTAGTTGATTTCTGTCTAGAACTCCATAAAACTGACTTAAGGCTGCTATGTGGAGCACTAACAGGACACGGAGCATGTAACTACCATATCCATAAAATGGGTACAAAATCTGTAGGCACTGTGGCCAAGTGAAGGAATCATGGAACACCCGATAGTCGACTACTCAAGTCATGCACGAGATCGATTCAAAATAATTAATAGAACATCCGTAACAGGAAGAGACTTTCAAGCAATCCCATCTTGGAAAGTTATCAAATTTCTGAAGGCAGCACTTTCGTCCTAAACCAAAAAAGAGGGCACAATAGATCTTTATGGTCGCAGTACTAGTGTCCGTATGACACACTCGGAGTTCTTCAATTCTGTTCATGGCGAATGTCAGGACAAATTGTAAGCGACAGGAGAGGTAGAAGGACAAAATATCTATTGTCAAACTATTGTCGACTTTTCATACCACCCGACTCGAGTAAATCCCACTCGGAAGCCCATTTTCTGTCATGAAGTGACGCTAGCATTGCTCAGGTCTACTAAATAGGATGGAAAAGTAGGTGTTTCTGTAACTTCTCCTGTCTCCTTAATTGCTTCTAAAGTAGTATACCTGTTCACCTCATCAAGAGATAGGCGACAATGCCGAAAATTAACGTAAGGTTCTATCGCAGTTCAGCTGTAAGAACCAAAGACACTCACTCATTCATTCGCTATAGCTTCTGCTTGAGAACAGTGGATCGACCTTGACTGCTATCAGGCACTTGACAGAGGTGGAATTATGAAAGTTACTCGTTTCAGAGATTGAACCTAGAATCCGCAGGCCAGGAACACCTCTCCAGCGGCCACAGTCCGTTTTCGATACTTCTGCGAAAATTTAGCAATCATCTCAAGTCGTAACGACATAATATAAGTCAGACTATCAGAAGAAGAGAGAAGGTAGTTGGAGGTCGGTGTCTCGAGGAAGGAATCCTGGTCGTTTCCAACAGAGCCATGTTTGGTCCATAGATGGAATGTGGAACTCTAGTCGCTGTGCAGGTCGCCACCTTTTTTTTCCGAATATATTCAACGGAAGAAGGTAACGAAGTTTATTATTTTTAGCGCAGCGGAAGGTCCTTATCGCTCAGCATGAACATATCCAAACATAAGTATATTCACAGCCAATAAATAAATCACTCTGCTGCGGTGTAGCTGGGGAATAAAAGGTACAATCGACTAATCGATCCCAAACATAGTTATTGTTTTAAGGCCGTTACAGGTCCCTTCGATGTCGGAGAAATCTATAAACCCTGTAGGTTTGCCAGAGATATTCAGAGATATTCATTCGCTGCTGGGAACAATCAAAATGTTCCCAGCACCGAATGAATACCATTGTCAGCAGATTGGTCCCTATTGGCCTGTGCTGTTTGACAGTAGCGAACTCACAAATTACTCTGGCTTCGCTTCAGTGTCGAATAAATGTTTCGCCTGCACCGGATAAAGCTCACGAGCTCTTCACAGATTATGAAGTCAATGGGAAGTCAACTGAATCGATTTTCAATGGTCATGAACACAGCATCACACAGTCGGTTAGAACAGACCCTCGGAAACCGCGCACACAAGTTATTGATTGGTCACCCAAAAAGGCTGTGTTCCGTTCCTTCACTCCTTCAAAACTGCATAAAATTAGAGTTCTCTTCACAAGCCCAAGGTGCCCTCAATGATTCTTTCAAAAATGTTCACACAAACACCACAAGCTTCCGCACTTATCGCTCATAGCCCCAGTCTCACAAGCTCGCAATCCATTACGCGAGCAGGTGAAGTCGCTCAAATTGTTTCAAGTGCCCACGACAGGTGAACTACACACTCGCCCTTCAACCTGAAAAACATCTCGACAAAAGAAAGAACGCAACATTTCGCCACCTTCTACCGACGTCGACGAGCTCCATGCCCACACCGAGGCTCAATTTGTCGAAGACCTTACGTCACCCAACCGCGAGCAGACGATCCACACGAAGTGAAAACTATGTGTGATCATTAAGTCACAAGGAAAATCTTCACGCCGTACTTTCCTGACCTTTCCAACTCGACACTCGCATCGTGGTCGGACCGCGATTAGGGCAGACAGACTCAATCTCGAAATGGAAAGTGTAGCGCAGTGTGAGAGAGAGATGCAATAATCGACGAGAATGCAAGAATGTGTCGGATCGGATCATGTGCGTCGGCTTTGTTATGTAAATCAAGAGCTCACTCATTTACTTTCATTCAGCCTTGAATGAGTCGCCGCAGTCGGTCCTTCGCTTTCCCATTA
This sequence comes from Eristalis pertinax, assembly GCA_907269125.1. Taxonomy (NCBI): domain Eukaryota; kingdom Metazoa; phylum Arthropoda; class Insecta; order Diptera; family Syrphidae; genus Eristalis; species Eristalis pertinax. The sequence continues at coordinate 34,940,126 of OU026148.1, forward strand.
CGACGGAGCACACTCGAGTTGAGATGCCTCTTGACTGAGTCTTGAATGCGGAGCGCAGATACCCGCGTTGCCCGCGAAAAGAGGTGCGATGAAGGAAATCAAATAAAGAGCCCGGAGATGGACTTTTACTTTCCTTAAGCCAAGTGGAATAGTTTACGCTGCAAACCAGTCAAACAAGATTGTCCACGGCGGCGCAGAGCGGCTCTCACAGATCGTCGACATTAATGATGATTTGGCGAGTTGCCGTGCACGATAATTAAGCGAAGATGAAGGATTGATCATCGGATGGATGGAACCGTGACTCCGAGGCATTCCCCACTTGAAAGTTCACGTGTGTGTGTGTGTATGTTGTTCCGGATGTGTGACTGATCGTGGAATTGTGCTTGTCGTGAGAAGGCACGTATATCCTGTGCAGTTGGACTGACTGAAGAAATGAACCACGAATCATGTATATCCTCCAAGGTTTCTGTCGCGCGATCAATAGGAAAGTCACGTCGTGGACAAATGTCTCTTTGATTAGTCTGCAGTCGTTTGCCTTGCACTTATCCGGACATTCACATCGGCGGCGAACTTGGATTTGCATACATTTCGGGAATCGTTTGGTAAACGAAACCGAAAGTTCACAATAATGGCAGTGATGTGAATTTTTAATAATCAGCCTGAGTTCGAGCGGTCATCGCTCGAGAGAAGTGATCGCAATGCCAAGAGCATTTTAGATGGTTTCGGGTGGATTCGATCGAAAGTTCAGCCGAAGGCGGTTTCATCCGTGGACTGAGATATTCCCAATTCGTGTGAACACGAATCGACTGCTTTGGCTCATTTTGAACTTGCGGTTGCTTACGTTCGTGTTAAGGGTTCTTATTCGAATTCCATGCTTGAATTTTGAGGCAGTTGCTTTCGACGTCAGACTAAGACACTCTCCTTGCGAGTCATTGGCACTTTCAGAGCTATGGTTCGATGAAAGTGCGATAAAGTCACTAAAACAGTTGTTCCCTAGATAAAATGTTGTTCATTGATTTGGACAGTGCGTAAATTAAACTTGGACGATGCTCTGTTTATCACTGTTGCTGTTGGTTCACAGTGAAGTGAGTGTCAGGTCTTGTCAGTCACTCTTAGTGTTGTTACACGGAAAAGATTAACAAATCATGTACAACCGTTGCGTCTACCATCAGACCACATTGTGGTCCAGCAGTTAAGACCGCTTCGACCGGAAGTGCTGAACCGCATCAATATCCGATACCCCTTGGAGACATATTTCAGAAAAAAATGTGGTCAAGGGAAACGAAAGAGGTTCCTTTTGGCGGTCATTAATCCCTTTTAAGTCGAATTGCAGATCTGCCTCGATCCTCTTCTTTTTCTACAGTCTAGGGTGGGTCCTCTGGAACTAGGTACATACATCTAGGTACATACATTGTGGCTAAGGTTGATGTGGTTGGGCTGCTTCTCCAGTTATTTTTTGAAGACTGACATTTGGTTGCAACAATTCTTTCGTGTCGTCAAGAGAACGCTTTTGCCTAGTGCCCGATGTCAATCTGGGTTGATTTATTTGTTGCAGCAGGGGATGGAAAACGTTGTAAAGGATGCTTAGATTGTCTAGCCCCAGTGGTACGTTGTTCTTGAAATGTTATTAACTAGCCATGTCCTCTTAGATCTTGGGTAGGACTTGGGAAACATGCTGTGTGATTTTTGGCTTCGACTGTTCAAATCGGAATTTGGACTTGCATGGCAGTTTGGCAGTTGAGCGATGTACTGCGGATCATTGTCTGCCCAAGTACACTTCTATGCCCACTTGACGTGTGGGTGATTTTAAACTACGATTGTGATTGTGAAAAACTAGCAACTCAATCGCAATCGTTGTTTAAAACACTTTCGATAGCAGCAGCGATTTTTCAATCACTGTGAAAACATCGCAGTTTGTGTTTTTTTTTTGTTCAACTTTAGTTTGAAAGCATGTCGGAATCCGCTTTTCATCATAGAGTCGTTGGTATAAGTATACGCCTTCATCCGGAATGACACTAGTTGGTACGACCGGTTTCTCATTTTGTTCGTGTTGCACATTCGGAATAGTAGACGCGCGATACTACAGTTTGTGAAATCGATTTTGGGTATTCGGATTGGGATGCTCTGCTACTCAATCATTCAGTTTGCGAGTTGTCAAATGCGGTTCAGAGAGAGAACGCAATCAGCAAAGAGTTGTCTCTTTGCGAATCGCAATTTCTGCCCGTAGATATCCGCGAATAGAGAAAATTCCACGTGAATGCAATATCAGAGTTTGGGAAGTTCGCAGTTTGTAGTTCGCTATTCGCTCGCGTCTCATATGTACAGCACTTTAAGACATCGGCCTTATAATCTGTCATTCAAATTAAGGAAGGCCGACCTGCTGCACTTGAATGTTAAATTATGAAACGACTTGAGCTGTATTTTTTACTGAACATTTTGCGATCAGTTTCGCCGTCTGTAGCAGAGTGACAACTTAATCTTCCTGCAAGATGAAAACGGAGAAAGGCAGAAGGTGTAGAAGGCAGACGTATCAGATGACTTGGACACAACGAATGCGACACGCGAATATTCAGGACCAGGAATATAGAGATGGCTGACATCTAGCCCCTTTAATTGTGCTGACTTTCATAAAAGTCTGCTGTGTTTTTCTTTAAAAATCATGTCTTCGTTTCTTTATTGATTTGGACAAATAGCCATGCAATTGAGTAAGAAACAATAAAGTGGACACATTTGAAAAAGTAGACGAAAGCACTTGCCTTGATCTTCGTTCGAAAACCTCTGAATTAGGTGAATACCCATATTTTCTGGATGGTACAGTGACTATCGGTGTGTCCAGCCAGAGAACACTAATCGGCGACACATCGTGGCATTATACCATTGGGATATGTTACTAGCTTTCAGAATGCATCCCCCTTGCAATGAGATCTATAGAAGATACAGAGGCAAGTGGAAGGAGGAGCAGACTAAGGCACACCTTCTCTGCTTAAGCAGCTCCCCCTATATACGAAGGAAAAATCACAAGCGGTGGCAATACTTTCGCTCAGTCCCCTAAAGTAGGAGTTATATGATCCACATGGTATATAGCACAATCCGCCATAGTTACCCTGTAACTGCTACAGAGTCAGTCAGCTGCCTGAACCTAACCAAACCCGAATCAGTCACAACAACCTTGTGTAAGATTAGCGAAACATGCAAACAATTACCACAGCTGTCTTGTTAAAATCCTACCTGTTAATGTGCTCATCTGTGGGTCCAATTTGTCACCAGCTGATGTAAAATATATCCCATCTCAACCCTCGTCAACTTGTCGTTGTGTCTGAAAGTCACGTCGTTAATGAGCGACCATATTTCTCAATTCTTGCTGCTGGGAATGATGCAATTGTTACCACAGAAATTAGAGTTATTAGCATCTTCATGCACAGTGAGGCAGCCATCTCGGCACTGGTTTCAAAATGGCACTGAAGTGGACGAGTTAGCAAAGCGCAACAACTCTGCCCACTCAATCCACTGAACATGACTCAATAAAGATACCCCTTGCGACATGTAATCTCTGGCTACGAAGGAAGTAATCGAAATGAAGCAACACATGCCACGCCTACAAGATGATCTGCTTGATGATCGATCGTTTATGGCAAGGAGTAAGAGAAGAGGACCTAGGCGACTACCTTGAGGGACTCCAGATGTGGCTAGAAAAGGACTTGCGAGCGCAGATCGGAATCAGTCACTGTAGTAGCCGCTCCAACAGTTCAGTCTAGTCCCCATAACAACTGTGCCTTGACAGTCGTTGTTCAGGTTCTTAAGCAATATGGTATATGTCAACTTCAAGTCGGGAGAAACGCACACTTGCTGTGCTGTTTGTGTTGCACCATAAGATAAGTCGAAGCCTGAGAGCAAGAATTCGACTCACTACAAGGCGACATTAACTTTAAATGTTACTTTCTTGAGAAGTGTTACTTCTGATCACATCTGATACGAAACCGCCTGAGAACGGTCTGACCTAGAAATCTTTGCCAACTCACAAGCAAACGTCCCCAATGCCTTGAAATAAAACCCAATTCCTCGAGAAAGAGCTCGTAGAAAGCTGCAAAAAAGCTAATTGCGCACTTCTGGATGCCTCTTCGACAGACTTCCATTCACACGAGCATTTCCGCCTCAACCCTCCAACATCCCATTTCCTGTGTCATGTCCCAAATCCGATGTCGTGAAGCTAAACACCGCTTATCGTTCGCCGGACAAAAAGAGATCAACACATGATTTCTCATTGCACCATCAACGCCATGGCAGACACATTTCACTTAACGACTCTCACACAGTCTCCCGTGGCCTGATGCCCCCTGCCGCGGAACACATCCAAAATTTGATTCAATCAACGAGGTGCGAGATGCATCACCTCTCTAATTACACTGCACTTCAGTTGGCTGGCGCGGGAAACAGTTTACCTGAGTACAAGAGGAAAAAGTGTGCCCCATTGTGTGGTGCTGAGACACAGGTACAGATAGCCCAGACTGCCACCAACAACAGCAACATGCCGGTGATCTTTCAATTACGCCCAACATGCCAGTGCCATTCGGAGGTTTGTTTTAGCTCAGAACGAACAGACTTGACCCGATCAAAGCATGATTTCACTGCGTGGTGGTCTCACTTTCTACTTTTTATTTAATTGGCACACAAACCTTTTGCTTTCTTATCGATTGGGTGAGAAGCTATCGGTCTGGTCTGCATGGCACTCGCAGGCTGTTGCGTCACAGACGTCGTGGCCGCTCTGATAACACATCAGCAGTACCCACACACACTCGCGGTCGGATCGGAACTTTCTCCGCACGAGGAGGATCCGCAAAACCAGTCCTGAGGGACGGCGCGCCGCATCGGTCATCGGTCGCACGGCAGAAAAAAGTTATGTAGTGCTTCTCATCGCAAGTGATCTTCAGTCGGTGATCAGTGCGGGTCCGCGGAATATTGCTTAATCCACTCACATTCGATTAATGCCCGGCTCTTGCCAATTAAGTCACTTCAACCGCACCCGCGTCCCCTTGTCATTCAGCTCGCTGGAACAAGTCGTGAACAAGTTGAAGCTGTTGAAATCGTCGAAAACGATTCACTTCGACGATTGAAGAACTGTAGATGGAGCATCTTCAGCGATTGCACTACGAACAACAGATGTCCAAAAAGTGAAAGGCCTTTGCTACGCGCCGTCGCCATCTGCAGCAGCGGTTGCAAAGACGCTACGGCTGCTCGTACGTTGTGCTCAAGCAAGCAACGTGATCACTGCGATGGCACTTTGTGTGTTTACAAATGAAGAAGCGAACTGATCTGGAAGCACATGACGTTTTCGAAAGGTCCAACGGTTGTGAGGAAAATTGCGACGCCAACGACTTTGCTCTGCGCCGCGATCCATTCGTCTTCTTGTGACATTTTCTTTCTCCCAGTCGAGCGCTGTGAATGTTTCGTGTGACTCTTGCTGTCTGGCTGGCCTTGTGCGGTTGACAGTTTTAGTGGCTCTCGAGCGGATTTTGAAGTGATACACGACGAGCGTGTAAGGTCGCAGAAATTGAATTTTGCTGACGATTGCCTAGTGCACGCTTTGGATGGAAAATCGATAACCTTGATCGCGTCTGCATCAGAATGTCGCTGTCGCTCGGATAGAGACATTGAATATGAACGCTGAGCAGTCGCAGCAATTGTTCGGCTTTAGAAAGTGCTCAGTGTAGAAAGTAATCGCTGTGTTTTGCTGTGACTGCAAAGCAGTCTTCCAAGAAATTATGTTTCGGGGGTGTGTCACTTAACAAGCGCAATGTAATTCACGAAAATTTAACTTTCTCGCCAATAAGACTGACTTGATTGTGGTGGCATTCAAAATCAAAACACACACTTCGTGAGGGGTCCTTCGAAGGACAAAAACAGTGAAAAAGACACCAGCGTACAAAGCACAGACAGTCTTCGACGATTGGTGAAAAGGTTGTGGCTAGTGGGCCGTCTCAAGAGAGGATTGCGAGCCCATCTTGCTGCGGACCACATTGCTTTAAGGGCAGTTTCTGAAACTCCGAAGATATGGTAACGTTGTGCGGGAATTCTGTAAAGGATCTTAGGTTGCTCCTTTATTTCGAAATGTGAAGTGTGCCCTCGCTCACTTTATCGTCCATTCAAGGAGCATTGACAACCGTACGAGCCACCACGTCTTAGAGACGTCGAAATATTGGTTTGCCCAGAGTATTCAACAAGTGGATGTCATGAGACGAAACTTGTTTAGGTTCGGGCAGGCTAGACTGCCTTCAGAACAGGGTAACACCACAAGGAGTAAAAAGAGTATTTTTCAGTTAAACAAACTATAAGCTAGAACAAAGCACAACGATGTGAACGATATTCAGCATCAGAATAAAGCTCCCAGATGTGCACTCACTCAGCCGAGATGTCAGATCTAACTGGTGATGAGATGCGTTCAATATTGGACTCAAACTTGGAGCACGAATACAGGAACGGACTGTGTCCGATACTAAAATGAGGCACATGCCAGAGCAGAGGCGTTCGAGAAGTTCGTTCGTTAAGGAGCAGAAGATTCCGTGAATTTAGTTGAAGCGTGGCTATGGCAAGGACTGATGGCCACCACTGATCCGCATCAGGATTCCATAAATTACCATCTTTTCTGAGAAGATGAACCAATTCCAGTCACTAATCGTTTGAAGGAGATCACGGCTGTGGAGTTTGGGGAGGGTTTAATACGAGTCAGATTCAGTCAGTCAAATAGTCTGTATTTAAATCATTGCTGCACTGTAAAGCGGAGAAGAGAGTGAGCACCAGTACTAACCCTCCACGATTTGGGAATTGGTGCCCAAAAGATCGATTGTGGCATGGGCTGTGTGGCATGGTGCTCCATCCTGCATGAATCAGAGGTCGTTATGCAATCTTAGTAAAAAAAAGTCGGTTAACATGGCTATGTACTCTTAACTTCCCAGCCTCATTTTCGAAAAAGCCACATTCTCATCTGTGCGACGACGGGGACCCTGAGTGGTGTCCGCTAGCGTACCAGTCTCACGAACTTTTAGCACAAACTTGCGTACAGCAGTCGCGGTGAGTGCTTCATTGCGTCCAAAACTTCTTTTCAAAACACGCACTGTTCGGGGTACACAACACTCGCTTTGGAAATAAGTTTCACAACGTTGTTCAAGCGTAAAGCGACTTATTTCGTTCCGCCGAGGTTTGATACTGACTTTCTGTCAAGATTTGGAGCGGGAAACAGCTGCAAGTGTCAAAATAACATATGATTAAAAAAAAAAAACCACTAGATGGCCCACCCTGTACATGTTTATGTCGACTCCAAACTACAAAATTTGAGCTGCTACCAGTCTTATAGATAGAGTGCAGAGATACCATAAAACAGCATTTTTTTTGTACATCTTAAAGGTAATGTCCTTTCAAAATCATCGACTACCGCACATAGTCGCAAGATAACGGGTCATAAATTGCAGTCCTTCAGTGAATGGAACAGACTCTTTATGTCAAGAAGATGACTTAAGGTAGACAATGTAGAGCAGAAGGTACTGGAAACGAGCAGCACGCACTGTACACTTGCCCATGATCCTGGTGAGGACAACTATTTTCACGATCAATACAGCGTACACACGATATCGCTAATTTTAAAGGCTCGAGGAGAGCTACTGCCTGCCTCATGGGACAGAGTGTAGTTTGTGCAAGAGAAGACGTGCAGCAGTTCTTAGGAGTATGGCCTATTCCACAATAGGCACAATGGACCCAACAAGTTGGTCTAAGTGAACCACGGCCTACAGGGCCGAAAGGGCGCCCTATCGCCTACCATGCCCTGTTCTAAGAGGGATACAAATAGGCAGTAGGGGGGGGGAAATATGCTGACAGGAAATAACCATGCCATGAGATCCTACGGTCTGTCACGTCCTCAGAAAACACCGGCGGTACCCTCTAACCACGTGTAAGAGCACTCAGATGCTCTGCAAGTGCAAGAACCAACGATGGTAATGCAAGCACTCACTGGCGTCGCAATCGACTGAAGAAATCTTCCCCCAATGGCCATCAACAATGCGTCCAGCACGACCTAAGTCCGATGCGGCTAACACCCGTCTACCCACCAAACCAATTGATTATTTGTGTTCAGACAACAAAGACACTTGAGAAGAATTAAGTGCAAACGCAAATATGACAAAAGTAAACAGTTGAGACAATATAGACCTAATTGTGGCCATCATAAGTCATGGCGAGGCATCGTCTGATGTTGGCACTATGCTCGGTAATGACTGCATAAGCATTAGGTCCCTAGACCGTACCATACACATTTGTTGTGTGCTGAGGAAGCCAAGCCAAGCAAATGTTATGCATGAGCTGGAATCTCTTGATACATCCCCGGTTGTCTAAATTTGATCATATCAAGTTGTATACACTTTCCACGGGAAACCAGTCGAAACAAAATTTCTTAAACGCTAATTATTGTCACAACCATGTTCTGGAACTGGTAACATATCATTTAACAGGGAATACATTCATTTCAGTTCACTAGTGAAGTTTATGAGAAAGTGTTTGTTGAAACCATCTCAAGTGAAACTCGACACCTATCACAATTTCAAGCAAAAATCAATCACTTATCAAATCGGTCGACTTCCCACACGGCCTTTACACCACGCGGATTGGTATGCGCAAAATTGTATCGATAGCTGATTACTTCCCATAACCTGGACGAACTGGAGGAAGATTCACAATTTTAGTTGAATGTTGTTGGCGTGGATATACCGAAGATTTCCTTCGATTTACATGTATTTCCCAAAACCTGAGGAACTCAACCACTGTTCTTGACATTGCAAGTGGACACAACAAAATCAATCCAATGTTTGTGGAACTCTAGCTCCTAATGGACAGTCGGGATTTTAATGTTGATAGATAGTTGATAGATTACTTTTGCTCTGAACTAAGATAAAGTCAATAGATCTGTATAGAATTGAAAAGACGGAACGTTTACTCGCGCCATCAGGCTGAGAGAGTCTGGATGCTGGTCATCTAAATTTGATGGATAGTGATATTCCTTAATCTCATACCAAGAGATCTCGTATCATCTCCAACAGACTATACGGTCCCCTGACTTAGTCCATCCAACAGATTGACAGGGCAGGACGGATGTGGAGGGACTTTAACTGGGCAATCTGCACTGACGGCTCTAAGATGGCCGGCGGGTGTTTTCTCAGAATTCCTGAACTTTTCTAAGGTCTATAGGCTGTCGGACCAGCGTGGAACCAAGTGGAACTGTTTGCACTCCAGGCAGCATGTCGTCAAGTCAAATACCTGCCCAAGGCAGAAGATTGACATATGTATTAATAGCCAAGGTGCCATGAAAGATATTACCTGATTTACTTCACAATTCGTCCTTGAATGCCGAGCTGAAATAGCGTCGTTAGAAGGCCAGCACAATTCCCTTATCTGGGCTCCAGGTTACAGTGACAGCCCATGAAATGAGAGGCCCGATGAACTGGCCCCTAACTAGCCATCTGCCCTTCAGCGCTCGCTTGCAGAGGGGGTGTACATCCTACTACAAGGGAGTCAAGGCCAATATCTCTTTACACTTCCTTGAAAAAGCATACTTTAGAAGGGCCAGACTGACAAACTGTGCAACATCAAGAAAAATATAACCAATCCAAAACAAAAGATCTCCTTTGGCGAAGTCGTCATGATATTGCTAGACTAGTGGCGGTCTATACAGGACAGTGGCCAAATTAGGCATCCCACAAAACTTACATTGTCGCAGAGAGGGAGAACTTAGAACATTTGTTTTGCTCTAGAGCCAGACAGCGACCTCTTAGTAGACCTTTCTACAACTCACTTGATGAGATTTCTACGAAGGATATTAATGAACTCCATCTATCTCGAACCCATAGCTGGATGATAAGCAAAACTGCAGAAAAATTCTCCGTCGCATATATGGTCCTGTCTGTGGGGAATGTAATGGCACAGAGGACATAGCCGCCGATCTGTACGACGATGTGGATGTGGCCTGGAAGTAAAAAACCGATCAACTACACTGGATCGGTGAAATCGAGCGCATGGACAACAAGGATACAGATCCAATACGAGCCATTTTGTTCGAGGAGGAGTGGAAGAGCGAATGTTCGGTATAAAGGAAAATGTGATCGCCAGACAGCTCTGTCTTGACAACTGAAAAATCAACAACAATGGAAGGCAGCTGTTACTCAGTCTCAGCCTCTTTATTGGTCTTCACGGGATGACCTGTCTAAACCAGACCATCTGTTTGAGTGCTATGTGGCGCTACGCCTCAAGAAATCACGGATGGGAGAATGATTTTGTGATTAACTGCCAAAAAGTCCACCAAATTCATCAGCGGACAAGGGGACTATCTATAAGTTGGGAAGTTGTATGTGGCAGGTCTACCTCTCTTGGGCTATAGTTTTTACAACAATGTAGTTAGGAACATCAGAAATCAATACAATAGTAATATTAGTTAATTTTTGAGGAACATTCTATTGCCAGGAGGACAAGTGGTGGATGCACCGTTAATATAAAATAGCAACAGATGTGTAGATGGGGCAAAAGCAGAGTTCTAGGATTAACTCGACAGATTATATGATTCGTATGTTTCTATTTGATCAATAACTGTTGTTTTATTAAAATACGAAACCGCCCCGCCACGATTTGCCATGCTGAATTTTGAATTCAATAGAGAATATTGCAGTATGGTACTTCCAATTCAACTCAACGTTTCACTTTCAAATTCTTACACTCATTAATTCCATCCTCAAAGGTTGGGCAAAATTTGAAGATGTAGGAACCATCAGTCAGACAAAATGGTTAAGCATGTAGGAGAATGATAGCACAATACTCGTAGCATATATTCTTCAACTGTACCCGTAATGTTAAAAGCTCGTTCAGTAAACACGAAAAAGGACAATGATTTGCAAGTGTGCTTCTGGAATGTAAGAACACACTACACTCCAGGGGCCGCTCATAAACTGGAAAAGATCCTCACGCAGTACAAGGCGGATATTACTGCAATTCAGGAAATGCGCTGGATAGTACAAGGGATAATGAAGAAGAAAGAGTGCGACATACATTACAGCTGTCACAAAAGGTTGCACATATTTGGATGCGGATTCGTTGTGGCAAAACGATAAGTGCTCGCCTGGCTGTGATCCATATCCAAGGCAGGTTCTACAACATCAGCACACGCCCCTACCGATGAGGCTGAAGACTCTCTCAAAGTGGACTATTACGACCACTTGGATGTCAAAATCGTGCTCTGAGACTTCAATGCCAAGATCGGTAAGAAAAACATCATTGGCGGAGTGAACGGAAAGCACAGCCTCCACGACACGACAACAGATAATGGCTTCCGACTCTCTGACTTTGCGACAGGACGTAATATGGTCATAAGGTAGCACAAGGTTCCCTCGCAAAAGAAGTATCAACCATGAGCTCATTGAAACATTTTTCTGAATACAGAAGACTCCCCATAAGTGGAATTGTCACGGGATATTAAAATTAGTTCGAGTCAGAAGGAGTTCGACTTGGGTAAGGTTTTTTGTAAGGAGAAATGCCAAGATATGGCGAACAAAAAATTCTAGTTGGAGGGAATTTCGACTTGGGAAGAGTCTATAAGTGAGAGCCGGTTTTCATTATCTTCATGTAAAAATTAAATTAAATTAGCAATAATGAAATAACGCAAATAGATCTCAAATATGTGAAAGTCGGAACAAATCATCGAAATGTCTTTTTGGGAGAGTCCTGGCAATTTACAGAAGTCAAGAAAAATCATAAAAAAGTTGTATTGGAGGAATCATGGTATTTAATCCACATGAAGCTGTTCTTGGGGTTAGTAAAAGAACGGTGGGTTTTAAGTTCTTGCATTTTTCTCATCAATAGGAACGTGTTTTAGTGTAAAAAAATAATCTCCCATTAATTCGGAAAAATGGTTTATTCGGAATGGCCTTCCCCTAACCATTCCGAATAAACGAGATTTTTGGGTGTCTACTTTTTGTTACTAATTAATACAGTAACTCCTCTCATTTGCAACACAAAAAATGCAGAAAATTTGTTGCAACTAATCGATTTCATATAAACGAACTTCGGGTGTACTATGCAACACTAAATGTGATCAATTTCTTGTTGCATATAACCCAAAGCGCGGCGGAGTCGACAGTTTAAGTAATTTACGAGTATACAGTTTAAGAAACTTAAACCATATTCGAAATGCTTCTAGATCGGTGTTCAGATCAGCAAATAACTCGAGATACGTATTGTGGGAGTAGGAGAGCGTAGTATCGTCGGCGAAAGCTCCAACATTGCCTTTGGAAGATTGAAGAAATATTGAATTAAGAAAATTAAGAAGAATGAAACTGGTCTTAAATCGGAACCTTGCGGAACACCTGAGGTGATAAACGTCTCTGAACTCTCAAATTGATTTATGTTTGCGAGAAATGCTAACGCAACGCTAACAGTCATCTGCACAAAAACTGCAGACTTTGCGACGGAAAATCAATTCTTGAAAGTCAGTTCGAAACCAACTCAAAAATACTCGCAATTTGCCAAGACGAATCTATTTTAAATCAGAAACAAGTTCATGTTTATTCAACTACAAGACGATTTTGTGGCATATCTCTAAACACACTCTGAGTGGAAAACCCACCACTTCACCGAAAGGAAATGTGTAACAGTTTAAATGAAAGCACGAGGCAGAGCACAATTGAAAACCCTTTACAAAGCAAACATCTCCACTTACAGCATTTACACCTCTCCAAGTGCCCCTCAAATCACACCTTAAAGAGGTGCCACTTGAGCCTACAAGATGAAACAGAACAAAAAAAGCCCCAGGCTGGCCCGAAATTTCGACTGAAATTTCTCCCATCTCATCGAACCGAATGCAAATCATTTCGAATTCCATATGAATTCCTGTCTCAAGTTCAAAGACGCAGACTTAAGTGATTTACATTTTTAATTAGGGCTTCTTGCCTCGCAAATCACCGCAGATATCGTTCCACTAACAAATATCGAACACTTTCTTTTGGGCATAAATCTCTTAATTCTAGCTAATGTAAGCAGTAATTTCTTCTTATTAACACAACTCGATTCCGAAAAAGTAAAAGTGCCCATCGATGTTTTCTAAATTCAAAGAGCCAACATCGGCGATACGTACGTACAAGCACACCCATGCACAGATGCGAAGTCGTGTATTTTTTCGTCGACGAGGGAGAGATGAATGACTGCGGCCAGAATACAGAACGAGAAAAACAAAAAACCCCCAGTTTAACCAACACTCACCAACAGGATAGTTATCCTCATCTTGAATTTGTATCCAAAGTAATCCTTGCGGGGAAACGAAATTTTTCGGGGAGATCACTCTCACTGACACTGACTGTATCTCAATCAATCTGAAGATACTCCTCGTACTATTCCTTATCCATTCACAAACAAATTATTCTCGAATTTTTTCCTTTATTTTTTTTTTTTTTTTTTTTATTTGTTCGCACTCAGATCGATTCACACACGCACACACTCTGCACAGGCACTCGATGCGCTCGACTTGGGGTATCCTTTGACCACCTTCAAGCTTCGTACCAAAATTCCGACCGGTCGACGGTGTAGCTTGTGGTATACTGACTTGTCCGATTCAAAATTTTCCAGCAAAACTAAAATTGACAAAAATGCAAGCGACCGAAAGACCGACCTAGGCGACGGTACAGCGAACGAAAACGACGAAGAAAAAGAAGAAGAAGAAGACCCAAGACCAAGAGTGTCTAAGCCACCACCATCATCATCATCATCATCATCAGCCGCAGCAGCAGCAGCAGGGGCGCTCACACACAGCTGTATGTCGAAGTGAAACAGTCGGTGGGCCCAGACAGACGGCTGAGGAGCCAGAGGTCGCAACGGAAGCTTTGCGCCAGTTGCCCATATCAGCCAAGTCGACGCGCAGTACATTACCTTACCCACACTGCCGATCGCTGATTTTACTTTCTTTCCACGAACCACCAGCGCAAGGCATTCCACGGCCGTGGTGGGACACATCCAACTTCGGTGGCTCCCAAGGCGCGCCGCACACACACACACGAGGTAAACAAAACAAGAGGCGAAGAGGAAACAGACAAAACCAGCAAGTGAACACCGCCACCGTCGCGTAGCCGCTCCATCGGAGAAAGGTACGAAAGCAAACGCGAAAAAATCAACGCGTCGCAGTTTCTCGATGCCCCCAGTGGCCGTGTGGCGGCTGCGCAGCTTTAACAGTGACTTACAAAACGGCCGCTAACCGAGGCAAGCCAGTTGCTCGCCCTTAAGTCGGGCGTCAGAATGTGTCACGCAACTTTGGATATATCCGGCAAATACGCGATACTTGGGCCGCGAAAGAAAAAAAAAACAAATAAACTCGGCGTCGGTAAGCTTTCTCGCGCATAATTGCCGCCGAGTATCCGCACACGTACGAGAGTGTGCTCTCGGAATCATGATTCAGATGGTGACGATACTGGGAAGTTAATGCACTTATGTGTGTCGGTGGCGGTGCTGGGTTTTAATGGCACGCAGGGACTGCACTTCGTGAGCCGCCAACTTTCGCCTGCAGTTACATAGCGATCCAGTTTTGTTGCCGTCCGCCATATTCGGAAGTTTGTTGTGGATTCCCAATGCATATTGGCCAGGGCTGGCAAAATGGTCAAGTACAGGCGATCAGATGGACAATCAGTGGTGGCGGCGGCGACGTCGATGGAAAGTCGCGCTTGACTTTATTTGGAGGGGAAAATCAAGAGCGTATCAACGGTGGATCTGCGGAATGAAATATGTGGGAACATTGAAGTGAGTTATGGCTCATGGCCGTACATACTCTTGGGGCGAATACAATGTTGCTGGGCCGCGAGCGAGGGAGCAAGCAATGAGAAACCGTCTCAGTTGAAAGTGTCTAAACGTGGTCGATATGAAGATCAATTCGCGGTTGGATAGGGTCATCCAAGGCGGCAGTTTAGATTGCGGGACATTGCTGTAGGGATCACGATCAACGCGATGACTTTTGATAAGGAAACCGTGAGGACCGTGATTTGTCCATTCATTCACCATCATAGCAATGACACCGCTGGCACCTGCTATCGTTCAATGAATTCAAACTTATTTTTTCGGCCAAAATGCACGAGCTGCACAGATGCATCCGGTGTCGGTACATTCGTCTCATGCGCTGACTAAGCATTGAAAACTTAAACCAGGAGTTCCAGTATGTGCTGGAGTTACTCTGAAAGGAAGCACAAAGCAGCTCCTGCTCTCAGTTGATCAGCTCATCCGCCGCCATACTTAAACAGAGATGAGCCCTGGTTCTATCACTCCTCTTGGTCGTACCAACGCCATATTCGGTCGAAAGTCATCGGCTCACCTCCTGAAATCTGTGATCCGGTTTGAAGTTCGAAATTCGATCTCTTTTCTAAGGAGCATAAAAAATGGAGATTTAGTTGTCAACACATCACCCACGGGCTAATGCCATAAGACTTAACTTCTATAGAAACCACCTGGACGAAGAGGAGAAGGAGGATGATCTACAATTGCTCCTGAAAACCACGTCGTAGACGGACATATCTCTAGGCGACACTCCACCTTTTGTAGACCTGTCCGGCTAAGGCGCCTCTCAGAAGCCAGCAATTGTAAGCCCACCTTTTCACCAATCTCTCTCCGATCGCAGCGATAAATCCGATGACTGCCCTTTTACGGACCACTTTTTACGGTCCTATCCCGCTGAAGAGTCCTAACCGGAAATCAGAAGTCCTAACGATCCATCAGAGGACTGCATCGTCGATGAGTTGGTAAAAGCGCTGTGATCTAGGTAGATAGATGTGTCGTTTTAATGCCACCGCTCTGATTACATAGTTGATTAGTATAATTGAGATATCACTAAAACCATTTTATGACGGAAATTAGTTCCCCACTATCCATTGTAGAATTTAATCAAGTGAGTTAAAGAAGGGTCAACCAAGCGTTCGCTGTCTGGCTCTTGCAAGTGCGCGCAATTACAAGGGAAATGCGATAATGTCTCCCTCTCATCAGTGTTGTTGCAGCTGCGACAGTGTGAGTTGTGTGGGATACCTATTTTTTGCCTATCGGCCAAATATTTCTTGATGTAGCACAGTTTGTCAGTCCGGCCCATCTGAGGGCAGCTATTTCAAGGAAGTGCGTAGAAATATTAGCCTTGACTGTGTAGCAGCCCTTATAACGAATTCAGGCAGTCTTCTAAGAAAAAGAGATAAACATGTAAAAGGGACTACCGGTGTGAGAGCAGTGAACATGAATAAAGATTCACTCTTGTGTAGTTTGCGAAGCGATACGGACGTACCTTCAATAAAGTGGAAAAAATACATTCAAGTGTTTTATTATTGCTATTTCTATCGGTTACAACTGCTTGTAGTGGGATGTACACCTCCTCTGCAAGCGAGCTTTGAAGGGCAGAAGCTTGGCTAGCCAGCTCATCAGCCTTTTCATTTCCTGGTGTGTCACTGCGACCAGGAACCCAGATAAGTTGGCCTTCCAATGATGTTGGCTCAGCCCGGCATTTCTGTACAAGTTTGGAGTGTGTGGTAAAGTAGGCAATAGCTTTGATGGCAGCCTGGTTATCTATACATATAGCCATCTTTTGTCGTCGCAGGATATGTGGGTGCATTTTGGCTTGAGGACAGGCTTCCCGGATAGCGAAAAGCTCCGATTGGAAAACAATGGAATTATCTGGCGGTCTGTAGGGCTTTGGAAATGTTGAGGAATTCTAAGAGCACACCCGCTGCGACTGATTTACCCAGTTAAAATCCTTGCACACCTGCCCGCACCGCCATTTCGTTCTTTCGGGGATTTGGGTTTCAAAGCCGTTTGATAAGATTAAGTATAGGGTCCCTAGGAAAGAGGTCTACGATGTTGCTTTTGCCATAGAGTTTAGACTCTCTGATCCTGATGGCACTGTCTGCTGACGTGTTTTTTAATGTGTAAATCGAGGGGTAGTAGATGTAGCATTAAGGTCAGAGCGTCTGTTGGTGTCGACCGCAGAGCACCTGTGGTGCCAATGCATGCTGTTCTTTGTACCCTGTTGAGTTTTTTTATATTACATTCTTGTCCAAGGGCAGGCCCCCATGATCCAAATGTTAGAAGCGACCGAACTACCGCCATGTACATCCATAGTGTCTACTCTGGTTGGAGGCACCCCCTTTTGCCGAAGGTTCTACTGCAGGCTATGCACGCTTTCTTAACACGCTGGTCTACATTTATTTTACAGTCAAGTTTTGCATCTAGGGTTAGGTAGGTAGGTAAGAAGTGTCATTAATGCATTTAGGCTAGAGTAGGTCCATTGTACCGCCACGTGGGTAATCAGATAGGGAGAAGGAGATGATGGGGGGATTATGACAGCCCATTGGTTTTCTCCACCATGGGGTCGAAGAAGTATTACCCTATGGGGGCTTTCCTGATTGAGACAAGAGCAGGACAGTTGCAAAGGAGGTGGTGGATGGTTTCCTCTTCCTCTTCGTCTAGGCAGCTTCTACAGAAGTCGTTGGAAAATATACATAGTCGTGTTAGCAGGTCGATGATAATACCCAATGCATTGCTAATTTTGGATCTATTTAAAGAAATAAAATCACTTGATCTTTTATCTAGGGTTACGCCTAGGTACTTGGCGGCTGGTTGGTTGTTCAGACACGAAGAAGGAAAGTTAGTTGTTTCTTTTGGTGAAAACCATCAGTTCCGTTTTGCTTGAATTGATGCCCATGCCACATTTTGAAGCCCTGGTCCAAACTTTGCTCAAAGCGCAG
Organism: Eristalis pertinax; assembly: GCA_907269125.1. Taxonomy (NCBI): domain Eukaryota; kingdom Metazoa; phylum Arthropoda; class Insecta; order Diptera; family Syrphidae; genus Eristalis; species Eristalis pertinax. Next base: position 34,957,903 of record OU026148.1, read on the forward strand.
GGTGCTTGGATCACACAGATCACATCCGGAAACTTTCCTGATACCAAAATAACTAAATCATCCCGGTACTCAACTACCTCGACCACTTCCCTATCTAATCTTACTATCATGCTGTTCATGACAGTAAGCTTGAGAAGAGGGGAGATGATGCCGCCCCGCGGTATACCTCTGCAGGCGAATTCGGTTGAAAAAGGAAGTTCTGTATGCCTAGTTCGGTTAGGGCTTCAAGGATAGCTTTCGTGTGAACGCTGTTGAAAGCCACTATCTAGAAAGGTAGCTAGTGTGTACTATTTATCATTTAATGCTACTTCAGTAAGCACTACTTCATGGAGAGCCGTTTCTGTGGATCTCCCTTTGAGGTATACGTGTTAGGATTTGGATAGATATGATCGTGATTGTCAAGGATTCGCTAGAGAACCTTCATTATGAAGGAGATAAGACTTATAGGCCTGAAATCTCTTGCGCTTTTATGCCGACGCCTTCTCGCCTCAGGAATGAAGACTACACGAACTTGGCGCCACGTATCGGGGATGTAGTTATGTATGTATGTAGATGCAGCTTCTGTAAATCCGTGTTAGATTATGCAAAGCGGCAATGCGCTGTGATCTCCATGACAACACAATGATTTAGTTGAAATCATGAGTCGAATTGGCGTCCGACAATCCACTGGCGTCAGCTCGTAAAGTGAATCAACCGCACAAGTTGGTACAGATTTTCGACACATGCGACAAATGCTACCCAGACGAATTTCTAAAACACAATTTCCACGTCAAAATGACTAATTGTCACTACATTCCATAAAAGGCGCCACCCACTGACGCCAAAAGACCGCAAAACGGAAGCTGTCATCAATCGAAACCCTCTTTAACGGCTCCACTTGACATCAACTTGTTCACAGACTACAACGGACGAGGCATAAATCGTTTGGTTTCACTAAACCGAATCCCAGTCAAGTCGACCATTCCAACGCTCAACAATTGGTCACACAATTTGCCAGTCGGTTTGGGTGGAAGCACTCGACATGACTCTTTCCCACGAACCGGAACGTGTGTTACATCACAGCCATGTACACCTCGAACACATCTCAAATATAATTCCCCCAAAAACACGGCGTGAATATGAACCCCTTCACCGCCGCCGACGGCAGCTCCGGAGATTGCTCATCAATCCATTATTCGAGTGCACTCGAGTGGCATTAAATGTTCGAGATGCGCCTCTAATTCGGGAACAATCCACTCGTTGGATTGTCAAACAAAGATTTAATTTTGTTTCTTGCAAAATCTGCGTCACTTTCGCTTTCAGCTCTGAGAGGGATCAGATTTTGTTGTGGACCCGAGATACTTTCGTCGGTTGTGTCGGAGTCGATGATTCAACACGGTCACAGGCAAGTGGGTCGTTGCTGTTGGCTTGGTCAGCCTTATGTAAGCACGCCGGCTTAATGGCTTCGAGTGTGATCCTAGCGTATTTGATAATCTCTTCCCACTTGGGTGTCAGATTACTGATTTGTAGTCCAAGGCGCCTGATAAAGTTGCACTGCCTGCGGTTGATTGCCACTCGGGAGAGCTGCGATAATGAGGCTCCGCAAATCGCCTTAATCGCATAGTTTCAATAGCCTTTCAGATGAACTTTCAATTAATTGGCGGAGCTCGAAGGAGAGCAGTCGAAGCAATTTGCCAGGAGATTGATGGGGCAATCTGAATTAGGCCGCAGGCTGTAGCGGCTCACATTTCCTAGTAGGTATGTAATCGAATGGAAAGTGGCGGGCCCCGGAAATCATTTCAGATTGATCTCACTCTTGTCACTTGTGAGTCAGATACGATGAGGGAGCGCGTGCTTTCTGTCGATGACAATCGTGTTGACGAAACGTGCGGTTGACGGAGACTAGCTGACAAGACAAGCCCTCTTTGGAAATATTCATGAAAGGATGCGATCTCATAGGAGACGACATCTGGAGAGTAATTTGGAACTGAAACAGCACTGAAGCTTGCACTTAAAGAAGTAAAAAGCATCATGAAAATCGACAGCGACAGCACAGAGTAAGAGGTTGTCGCAATCGTGTCGACCTACACTTCTTACTGAATTGGGAAAACGACTCGGTGCTGGTACATCGATGAGAAAGGAAACCTTGCTTTCAAATTACGGGAAGATTTTGTGTTCGCAGGCGTCGCTGACTACCCACCGAGCTTTTCATGTGCGATGACTTTAATGGCAACGATCTGATTATTCTAAGCCTACGACGAATGAGTGCAGTTGTGACAGGGTTCAGTCTTAGCTCGGCCAATCCTTTCGCCAGTCTATAAATCGCACTATTGTCATTATTCCGTGCGCATTGACAGCTCTTGCATTCCCTAAGGTTATTCATCGGGCAGCATAAGGTAGTTTTGTTTATAAACATAATCCATTCAAGCAGAAATGATGATTGAGATTTTTCGAGATATGGGCGATTTTTCGGTTCCGGTCACCTTCTTCTACACTTTTTTTTACTTTCTATTGGATGTAGAAAAAAAAGTGGGATGGTTTAGGGCTCAAGAGAAGCGTCTTTCGCATTCTCCAAAAAAATCCTCAAAAGAAGTTCCAGCGCCGGAAAACGCATCGTCTTTCAAAATATAAGCAATTTTTCAAAATCAGTTTTATACAAGTCACCTTCACTTTATCCCACTGTGGCAAATATCTCCCGAGTGAGCTATTAGAAAATGCCATTGGTAATGCCAGAGATCTACAGAACAGAGTTGGTCATATTCATATCATGTGCGCAGTACCTAGGCACCAGGATATTCGGCATGAAATGGCGAACCAAACTCCAAAACTTAGTCTGGTAGCAGACCTCGCTGAAAACCATCCACTTTAAGGCATTAACCACTTAGAATTACTCGTGAGCTAAAGAATAAAACGACGCTAACAGTTAGAAAATTTTAAAGCATTCAGAGGTCTGTGTTTTATTTTTCAATGGATTGATTGAGCTCGTCGAATTTAGGCTTTTCAATAATGTGTAACACCTATGTGGTTACATTTGCAGTTATAAAGAATGAAGATGATGCACCCTTCGTGTGCCCTTTCCATCAAACTTTCATCAACAATTCGATCATCCATGTACACAAGGATGAGTCGAAGATGCTAAAAGGCATCAGAATCAACTTCGGCAACAGAAATCAAGTCCAACCTGGTCGCATGCTGCAGCGAACAGCTTAAGCTCTCGATAACATTTTGCTTGATTCTGGACCATAGGGACACAACCGGCAATAAAGCAGCTGCTGAACTTGCCAGAAAAGGGGCCGAGACCAACCCATCCCAGCTTCCCATATCCACCGTTTGCCGATGTGAAATATGATTGAAGCGAGAGTGGGCCATCTAGTGATTTTTTTTTTTAAATCATAGGTTATCTTGACACTGACAGCTGTTTCCTGATCGAAATCTTGACAGAAAGTTAGTATAATACCTCCGCGGACAAAATGAGTTGCTTTATGCTTGCACACAGTTGGGAAATATAGAAAATTTATTGCCAAAGTGAGGGCTGTGTAGCACAAGCAGTTTTTTGAAAACCAAAATGAGGCAACTACCGCAACTGCTGTGCGCAAGTTTGTGAATAAGTTCCTGAGACTGTTGTGCTAGTGGACAACACTCATGGGCCCCGTCGTCGTACGGTGCACTCAGAATGTGGCTGCTGTGGCCGTTTTCGAAAATGAGGCTGGGAACAACGTTTCGGTCAACGATGGGCGTTACAATGGCATGTTAACCGACTCTTTTTTATTACTGAAATTGAAGACATGGATTTGGAAGAAGTCTGGTTAATGCAGGATGGCACGCCATGTCACACAACCCATGCAACAATCGATCTTTTGCGCACCAATATCCAAAATCATGTTATCAGCCGTCTTGGCGATGTCAATTAGCCGCCTCGGAGCTGCGATTCAACCCCTTTGCACTTTTTTTCTTGTGGGGAACCACGAAGGATCGATGTTATGTCAACAATCCGGACACGATCCAAGCACTTAAGGCCAGTATCCAAGCAATCCGTGAGATACAGCGCCCGAAACCTTCAATAAGCTCTTGGAAAATTGGGGTGACTGAATGCCCTGTTGCGAGGCAGCCACTTGAACGGACCATAGAGCATGGAAACAATTTAATTTTGTTCATTTTATTGCGTTTTAAAAGAAATTAAACTTGTATTTGGCCCACCGTCTATAGGCAGTGGTTGCGGCGATGAAGAGGAGAAGAGAAAATAAGAGTGCCCCAGAGAAAACAGCCTCAAAGACCCCCAGGATCTAACAAAAATCCCACTAATTACACTAAAAAACAACGCATATACATAACAATGTGTTCAACTGCACCCAAATGAGACATGGCTTACGACCGTCACACCTACCAACCTCCTCAACATCGGCATTTGGAGTATGACACAACGCGTCCACTCGTAGGCCAACAATTGCATGTCCACCTGAGACTGTAGCGCCACCCAAAGTAGAGGAAGGAGAAATGGGATGAAACTATGTCTACAACTTTCACAACTGCCAGCAGCTGAACCAAAAGCCAGAGAGAGACTTACAAATGATCCGAAGCCCTTAAGGACATTAATTGCTTTCGATTTGATAACTGGACCACAAGAGTCTTCACAACAGTGCCACTTAGCCCCGCCCCACGAACCGCCATTCGAACATCTATGATGATCGGCTAATTGCAGAGGAAAACGTTACGTCTTACAGCGAACGGAAGTGCTTTCTCGCGCAAACTCTTAATCGACATTTGACGGCATGAAGAAGCAAACAAAAGCCACGCACTGCCCCCTCTCACACAATGGCGGCGCGGGTAAAATAAAGAATCGCCCGTTACGCTACTAATTGGTTTTTATTTCTCCCAAGCTAACATCCTCCTCGTCAGACTGACAGGTCCGCAGCAACGAGCTGTGGAAAATATTTGGTAAACAACCATCGCCATTGAGGATGATTGATGAACCGATACTGTGGCTCTTGGCGGCTCCGAGGTGAGTCAATTGACGCGAATTGCTTTTGGATCGCACTTGAGTGACGAGACGTATTGCGTGTCGTTTTCCGACTGAGCGCAGCGTTAGCGCAATTAGGTGGCGGAAGGAAACGCGGGAAGCCAGTGCAATGCAACACACCGCTGTTCCTGGACTAGGTTGTCAAATTAATAGCAAACTTAGTGCGGAGCGAATTGTGTGTTGCGTTACATTTGATTGTTGAAGCCGCGTTGATACAGATCAACAAATTTGAAACTCGAAACCATTACGCAATTAACGAGATCTCGTGTCGAAGCCGCTTTATAATCATGTACATCTGCTGTCGTGAGCTGAGCATTTAAAGACTTTCCTACGATTTTTTTGTTTGAGTCAGATTCCGCATGCTTTTGGGAAATCGAATTTGGCCAGAAGTGAATTTTGTTTGACATGAATTAATAGTCCTTGTTTCATTAGAAAGGGAACGCATACTAAATGCTTTGGTTTGGCATAATTGATGTTTTAATGATGCTCATTCCTCGCATGAGAAAAGTAGGTGATCTACATATGTTTTCTACCTCCTCTTTATCCATGCACATCGTGCGGAGTATAATAGTTGTCATTCACTAGAGTCCGCAGAGGCTTGGGTGTTTCGATGTCCACTGGAAACTCATGTTCGCGGAAAATGATTGCATGTACATCTGTGAAGGTACTCAGTACTCACTAGAACATCAGTAATACTCTATGAATTGTACCACGTCGTTTACTGCATGAAGAAACAGCACAGCTACTTGCTAAAGCTACCTCCTGCCTCTTGTCCCTAGCTCGAAGATGACCAGCAACCAGAGCAGTGTCGATAGCAAATGTGTAATCTTTACGAGATCGTCAAATCGTTGCCTAACCCCTATTGACATTGCATGGGTCGTCAAGAGCTGATTGAAAAGCAATAAAACTGCAAGCAGTGCCTTTTGCTTCGCCCAGATGTACATAACCCATGTGAATGACCTTCTTCGAATCAATTTCATCGCCCGTAACCAGGTGCTTGGGCCCGTTCACCAGCAAGTCCGCATAATAGATTGCCCGCCCGTATCGCTAATTGCGACGAACTCGATCCGAGTATTAAGTTGATTAATTACCGCCGAATACAGATACAGTTTTCTCTGTGAAATTGGCCCAATTTATCGATTTGCATCTGCGACATCATCAATCACCTTGACTAGCCGTTTGGTCGATCTGATCCACATCTTCGATGCATCATTGTGGCAAAAGCTGCTGCTGTCTTTGCGGCACGCTACTGTTGACAAATTGCACGCGTTTCGCCATGCCGGGGCTCTGTTTAAGTCGGTTTAACGAGCGCGTCAAGCCACAATCAATTGAAATGCAAATCACATGCGAATCCCAATCAAAATGCCCCCAAACCCATATCACGGCTGGATGTGGAAACGCACATTAATTAGCCGCCATTTCGAATGCAGAATTGTATTTCAATGTCACCGGTTTGATGTTTACTTTTCGAAAGCAATTTACCCACGAAATGAGCAATTCCTTTCATCCAATATAATTTCCTTTGTATTTCATAGATTGATGGCTCTGAACTGGACTGACCTCTGGCTGCCCGCTTTCGACACACATAGTAAATCATTGAAATGCAAAGATTGCAGCTCGGCGTCGGTGTGGGGCGCCTTAATTAATGGTGTTTATAAGCGACTCGAGATGGACGGATGGATGATTAATTTGTGGGAATGCCTAGGTGCTATCGGTCGTAAACTGGCCCCGCACTCGGGGTGCTGCTGCATCCTGAGCGTGGAGCGTCCGACTGCGGATCGACGAAAGGCCAGCCTTGGATTCATTCAATGCACGGAGCACTATGTGAGGGTCCGATGTGCAATTGATGGTAAGGGCTTTGGTTTCTTGTGTTTGAACATTCAGAGAACATCTTTTTTGGAGAAATTCAAACAAAGGCAGAGATTCGTTTGAGCAACGCTTTGGAGTGTTTTCGATTGTGGGAGAGGAGAACCCAAATGCAATGCTTCGTCATGCTGATGTACAAATACGCTTATTTTTTGATCACGCAACTATTGGCTGTTGGCAGATGGGTGGTCTACTATACCCACGTGGGAGGGATGTGCTACGACGAATAAAGATCCATGGGGCAGCTGATGATAGAGTTGAGGTATATCACGCCCTTCCATGTAATTGACATGACCGTTGCCAGTTCCGTAAATCAGATAAAACCAGACATCGACCGGATGTTAGGTAATCATCTGAAATTGGTTACACGAAATTCGCTTTCATTGGTACATAAGCCGATGAATGGGTGGGTAGCTTCGGCTTTCCGGCAGATGAATGGACGACACGTGACGAGGGATCACTTTGAGTGGCAGATAAACCAGAGCCAGATCTTGCAACACTAAATTCTAAAGCAATGCTTTCGAAACGTCTTTGTCAGTCCTGCTTTACGAATATGAACGGTAGGCGTAAGTAAAAGAAAACCAAAGAATGTTGTGTGTAGAAGACACATGTCGTCGCCCAGTTGACCGACGATTAAATGGGTGATTTTTTTTTAAATTGATGCAAGCAGCATCCACTGGATTTGAGCATCTAGCAAGTACAAGCGAATAAGTTCACTAAGCTTCAAAGAACGGTCTGTCTCGGTTGCATAGCGGTCTTCGATAGTACGTCTGGCTCTGCTCTAGATGCACGTCTGAATCTCCTCCCCTTTATATCCATATCTTGGGGTGCACTCTCAAGGCCATATTCTGCTTAAAAAGAAGTGGTTTCTGCTACAACTCGCACTGGAGCTTTGACCATAGCCTCGTGAATATGTCGTCTGACGTATGGACACCACTAATCCAGTTGCAACGAATATACAAAGTAGACTTTCTCCGCACTGAGCCAGGTGGCTGAGCCTGGAAAGGACTGTAGTCGAATCTTCACGGATGGCATCAAGACCAAGGAAGGGTCTGGCGGTAGCGCCTTCGTGGAGGGCGACAACATTAGACTGCACACGTCGTTAGGTAATCCTAATAGACACGAACTATATTGTGAAAGACAGGTGGAAGGGGCGAAATATGTGCGTCTGTAGCAACAGTCAAGCTATACGCCCTGGCTCGCTCAACCCTTTAACCACTTCCAGTACAGTTCAGGAATGAGTGTCTTCTCTAAATTTGATCGGTAGTCAAAGTTCGCTGAGACCAGTGAAATAAGATTGTCGATGAACTCTATATAAGGATCCGAGGAGGTACTCTAAGAATCCGAACCAGCTTTGGGACTACCTGTGTCCTTGTTTAGGGCGTCCATCGATGATTGGGCACAACCGGTGGTGGCGTCATTCTCCAGGATGGAGACAAACCAAGCTATCACTTACCAAGTCTGTAAGAAATCGGCGGCATTCATGTTATTTCTTGACAGCAAAGACTGCAGATGACTTACCGGCGTACTAACGGGCCACTACACCGTTGCCAAACAGTGCTTGGCCTAATCCATGGAACCGTCTGCGACGCCTGTTGAAAAGTCGACGACACTGCAGAGCACTTCCTCTGCCACTGTCCCGCCTTTGATCGGATCAGATGGCAGTTATTTGGTGCTAATGAGGTGAGAGATGATGATGGCTTCTCATCACAGAAGCGCCTGCTGGCATTCCTCCGGAAGACCATCAAATTTCAGCAAATGCAGGTGCATTGTAGAACAGTGTCAAAAAACAACCGACAAAAAAAAAGGTAGTAGCGACACCGCAGCGGTACTAGTTTCGCAGTGGCTTGTTTATATCTTTAAGGGCTGCCTTTACACAGGTCATGTTCTCATCTCATGAAGGATGATCGGACTGATGTGCTCCTGTGAAGCCAAAAGACCTTCGACTCATCGGTCGCTCTTTACCTATCAAAACCCTAGATAAGACACCAGACCATCACATTAGGCAAATCGTTTCCTCTTGCAAACTGAAAAACACGAGTTGAATAAGAAGTCAGTCGAGACGGCCCTCCACGTATTAGAATCTTAAGCATCTCCTCGCTATGCACAAGAACTGTTAACCTGATGTCAGTCTGTCTCCCATCTTTAATTAAACTGTGTCAGATATGGGAACAATTTCATAAGAAAACATTCTATGCTGATGTATTACGTTGTGTTAGGTAAGAGTGATTGACGATGGTGCTACTTTCAGTTACCCAGAAAGGCTACCATACTCGAAATGGTCAGGTCATCTCTTTCATGCACCTTCAGGGAAACTTCATACATAATGTAGTTCAGAGTGATCTCCATTCCTTTCAATGTCTTGAGAGATTCTTCGTTGATGAGGAAGGAGACCAATCTGCCTCATTATACAGGTTTTTTTGGGCTTTAAGATTTTCCAGTTGCCCATAGGTACATCTGGATTTTTGCTACGACCCGGAGGCAGCCATGCCCCTGCTCTGGGCCTTACTGAGATTTTGGTGCACTTTTGGTGTTTGGGGTTTGGCCAAGGCTATGACTATAGTATGACTTTCAGGACGATGTCCACCGAGCATTTGTTGTGGCATTCTACAAGTTTTGCGCCACCAGCATGCATTCCAGCATCAGTGAAGTTAGAGGGAGTAGCTGTTGGTTTGTTGACGATGTACGACAGTAGCTCGTCAGCTATCGTGTTCTTTAAGACCATCAGCATCTCCCCACTGAGCCTGCCCTCGTCGTTCTGCACGCCGGAGATCCTATACAGAAGAGCACTCCGAAGGTTCGGTTCATTATGTCAATGTTCCTAGAATTTTTAGGTGTCTTGTGAGCCTAAATGCTTTTTTATAGAATTTAAGCATCAACCGACGATTGAGATCGCGCCTGCAATCCAATCATGATCGTGGTAGTCGCATTCCTGCCTTCCTTGCAAATTTTACCAAGATCTTAACGGGGAATCTTTCTTTCGGAAGGACTCCGATTGAGCTCGGGTGCACAGTATACTGTTCCGCTTTCTGCTTCCATGTTAGACACACGTTGAACCACACTGAACTGGACTTGATGAGAGGATATAGGAACAGCCTCCTTGCCTTGATATGTTTAGCTTTTGTCAGAGAATCATCTAATCGTGTCAGTTGAAATACGGATATCTTACTACAGCTTTCATAGCTAAAAGTTCAAAAAGATTCTGTCGTCATGTTTTTGATGCCGCGTACAAGAGGGGACTAAGGAGACTAGCTTAGGGCATACAAAAATTGATGTTTAAGTTTCACTCTTCGCAATATCGATGAATTGTCTCGACGCCACGTTGATGTACGATTTTATCAGCGGCACAATCAGGCAATCGAACCTATGACCTATGAGACCTGCAGCAAGTAAGATCTTACTTATCTGGCCGACGATCTGTTTCGAGCAATCAAGAAAAAGCTGTCTTGTGTCGGTGATGTCTTAGTCTTTTTACGTCAGATTCAGTCTTCCTCTCCTCCTCGAGCCAGGATGCTCGGATTCGAAGACACCCGGCGTTAGTGTTCCTGTTTTCGATGTGCCCAAGGCAGCGCAGTCGATGGTGCCTTGCCTTGCGGACTACATCTACATCGACGTACACAATCCCCTCGATTCTTGCTCCAGCATGTACCTTCTTTGACCTCAAGACCAGCTCGTGTCGCCTGTTTTTCAATTACCGAGAAAGCTTCCACCACGGCGAGCAGAGAGCGCGTGACGACGTGCATGTAGAACATAGTGCCTTCCGTGATTACTATCGTTTCCAGTACTACGTTAAGGAAATGACACGACATTGCATTTCTTCGCCGAAATCCAATGCAGGTTTCAAACTGTTCGGAAGTTCGTAAATCGAACTGCACGGTGCATCTCGTTTGTTAGCGTCATGCAACACAACCGCATCAATTTCCTCGGAGGTTTCTGCCATCAAATTGAATGCGGATGAATGCATATGCGAATTTGAAATCGATAAAAAGTTGGTGTTTGTTGATCGGTCGATAGTCTTCTGTAGGATTTGTCCAAGTGTGAATACTTGGTCTAAAGTAGCTGCTTTCTAGAAGCCGCACTGGTACATACCGAACAGTGCGATGCAAAAGAGTTTTAGACGTTCACACACTACGCTCGACAAGATCTTTCAGGCGACTGTTGCAAGCGGTGGGATTGCTGTTTTTGTGATTTTGTGTCGTGCTAAAATGGAAAACAGCGACTATGCCGGGCATGGTGCATGCTTCACACCAGAACATCGTCTTCGGTCGTGACAAGCCATTTACCTATGGCTCTGTTATTCTTTAGCTCTTTGAAGACTGACCTAACCAGCTTGACTATACTACGAGATTGATGCACTTACCCACAACACCAAGTCGCCCACAGGTTAGACTCGTTTACTAATCTTGCCATCAAATGAAAGCTGTCAAGTTTGAACCTTCAAACCTTCAAACGTAGTTAATGGCTCTATTCGAGTATAACTCAAAACCATAGACTCATTCCCGCGTTTCTAAAGTCAATAAAAAGTAAGTGGATATCAATTTCTAACTCGTTTAGGTCGACAGTCGTCTCATCGATTTCTACAACCACAAAAGCTCCGCAAAGTAAGTGGCATGCGATTTTGGAGGCAGCTTTTAACAGTTGACAACATTTGACTTTACTGATCTTCCTGTTGACACCCTTTTAAAGCGATCTGGTGTGCGCACTCACCACTGTGTCTAGAAAGCGTCCGCAATTCCATAAAATCGTTTGTCCAAACTTCCCCATTCGGATGAAATTATAGGCCTCTGTCATTAAGAGAAATCATGTTCGCGGTCTCACACAACCGTTCTAATACAAATTAATGAAGCCAATGTCAGATGATCCGTCTTCTCAAGCTTAGCATCAATTAGTGAAGAAAAAAAAAGTGAAACTAAACGACTTTTCGAAAGGTCTTTGCCCCGTCGACTGTTTGAGTGGTTGCGCATCCGCCACATTCACCAGAGAGCACATAGATTGCATCTTCTTCGAATGTCTACATTCCAGTTGCTTGAAGTTGCCAATCAATATGAATCCGATCTCTTATGCAACTCGCTCGCCTATCATTCATCAGGGCAATCGATTTCTGTGCGACTTTGTCAAAGGCACACTTCCTAATTATCGGCGCTCTCCTAATGAACCACAACACGCCAATAAAACACATGTTTTGATGTCGAGAAAGTTGATTAGGCCTCGCAGCGGCGGTATTTATGTTTAATTTGATTAACCGACCGACCGAACGCAATCGCGTGAATGTATAAATATTTTATCACTTCTCTGTGCGGCCTATGGGGATGTGCAACCGACTTCAAATTTCCAGGTGGACTGATTAATGACGAAAATGTGTATCAATTCAATGGAAGTGAGATGTGTCTCAATAAAACCGAGTCTAGACTATCGACTATCGACTATCGACTGTTGAGTTATTGAATTTTAAAACAATCGGCAGTGTGTAGAATTTGAATGTTAATTTATTTGTTGTTTCTGTTGAAAAGTTACAAGGCGCACATAAAATGTAAAATTCGTGTGTCGTCAAGAGGGCCATCAACGAAATTGAAAGCCCGTCCCACGACCAATGTCAATGTCCCACTCCGCGGGGAACCTTGAAGATGGAGACTGAAAGTGTTTTCTTGAGCGACATCGAAAGGTTTTCTGTAAAACTGCAAGGGAATTGCTTTCGATTTGTTAAACAAAATTTGGTACTTGGCAAATGTGGCGCCATGGCGTAGGGGTTAAGTTGTTCGACACCTACGCTTGGTGTCTAGTTTCAGTTCCCGACACGACCAAATATTATGTTTCACGGTTTTACCTCTCTCGAGCCACTGACAATGCTCAGAGCTGTGACTTCGAAATGGAATACTTGTTTCCAAAAAAATGAATTTAATTTTCTGTAGTACAATAAAACTCAGCAAAATCGTCAGTTTTTGCCTTTTCACGGTTGGTTGCCTGCAAGAGTCCATTGTTTTGATTGCTCCTCAAAGTCCGCTGCGTAGTGGTGTATGTGTAAGTAAGATGTCGGATGTCGAGAGAACGGCGGATTAGAGGAAGGACACCAGGGTTTGCCGTTCAGCTACAATCCCATTGCTGATCGAGTCTCCCAGAAACTCTCTGACGACCCTGCCTACATTTACAATTGATGAGGAATGGAATGTTGTCAAGAAGACATCAAAGAATCCGCCACTTATGTGCTCTGTATCACGACACCACTTATGAAAATGCAAAGGTTTAATTAAACTGTAAGCCACGCTGCAACTAACAATGAGAGCATTTCGTGAGCTCTACGAACAGAGACGGAGAGAAGAGGAAATATAAAGAGATTATGAATCGCTCGAATCGACGAGATGAAAGCAGGAATAATGTCCGAAAATGCTGACAAAAGCTTATCATGAGCCCAAGCTTCCGCGGATAAGTGCAGAGCTGCAGGACAAACACAGAAAGCCAACAGTCATGCATGGATGTGGTCATGTCATGGTTTGGGCCTGTATGTCAGCAGCGGGATTCAGAAAGCTAAAGTTTCTTGAAAGAGTTAATAGTGGATAAAATCAAAAATGGTCTATCTTAAAATAGCTTGATCCAAAATGCGGAGCAATTGGAAATAAAGGTAACTTTTCGAAAGACAATGACCAGAAACATAGTTCGAGAATTGTCCAAACCAGGCTTATGTAAAATTGTTTGCACGTTATGAAGCCGCCGGCACAGTCACCAGATCTTAATGTTATTGAAAATCGGTGGTCCATTTTGGCCGCAAATATTCGCAAGCGTTACTTTTGCCACCATCCTACTTATCATTGATGTCTAGTCCATACACTTCATCAAAGAAATAACATTGCAACATGCCTCGGTAGCGAACTCTTCATCAACAAAAAATAAACCACGCACTAGAGTTGTTTTTTTTTTTTGTGAATGAAGTGCTTTTTCTGGAAGCATATGACCAGTAACGCATATTCTGTTGCGTGATATTTTTTTTTATCAAAAATTCGCTTTGTCGCTTTTGATGATCTTCCAAAGTTGCCGTCACCGACTTGGAATCTTCTTTAGTAAGTTCTTCTACTTCTACAAATTCAACCCAGAAGTGGAAGACTCGCCAATCAAACTCAAGTTTTCGTCTATTTTGCCGAAAGAACAATTTAGGCTGAGTTCATAAACCTCAAACTGCGGCAGCTCCGCAAGATTTCCGTTCATAAGATGTAAGTAATCTGCATTGACTACGCATGACAACAGTCGGCAACTGCGTTCATAAAAGCAAAGCCATCAAGTTGGCAGTGATTTTTGTTTTTCTTGGAAGGATTGCAGGGAAACCGAAAGTTGTATGTACTTCTTGCGAAAATGTTTCCATAAACATTATCCGGAAATTCTCTTATTTCTTAAAGGAAATCTTCTGTTTCTGGGAACATGTCTTGACTTCCAATTCTTTTTATTTAAAGGCAACGCCCTTTTCCTTCGTATTTTGTGCGCAATAATTTGTTTAGCAATACAATAAAACGCCACTCAAGCACTTTTTGTATCGTCTACTTATGTTGCACTTATGAACACTTTTGTGACATTGCCGACCTGTTGCAAACTTGCGGCAGTATTTGTATTCATAAATGCATTGAGGTAACACTGCGTAGTGCGGGGGCAACAATGTTGCAATTATGAACTCAACCTTAGTCAGGAGTGTATGCAATCATAAATCACAGAAGCAGCAACGGAGATGAAATCTATTAATTGTTCACGATCTTGAAGGCATTTTAAGCATAGTTAGTATACACGTCAACATACGTCTAATATGCGCCGTTTTATTCAATAGGTACGCAAGTGGTGCCCAGACTCGGACGGGATTATGACAGTGGCTCACTTGACCAACATTTTATTCGATAACTTGTTGTCATTTTGAAAGTTATTCCATGATGGTTCTCTCATCGGAGTTTTCATCCCTGTTGGCAAAAAACTGGGACGTTCGTTTTTCTCTTGAAGTGAGATTTCTTTCAAAAAAAGCATTCGTCGAAGACGTGGAAATCCTTTCAACTATCCTCCCGGCAATTCTCGCGAGTCACTGCCGAACTGTGCTCCCCTATTGGCCGAAGCTGGCCGCTTCTGATAGATTGCGTTTCTCACTTCGGGGGAGCAGGAGATTTCCTACAAATCATACCAAACACAAAGCCGTCAAACCACCGACTCGACTGCACTGATTAATTTTGATTTTTTCATAAGTGACCGGTCATCATCCGCTTCAGAAATGAGGCGGTAGCGTTGTCCGGTGACCGTGTTTCTCATGTTCCTGATCAGAATTGTTGCTGATGTCTAGAAGCTGATTTCTGAAGAGCTTTACAGTATATTGTTGCAACTTCCAAGCGGCTGATAAGTGATTCGTTGTAAAGCTTCTTCTTGTTGCTGTGATGCTTTCGACACAGTGTGTTATTCTGCGAATCTAGCAAAACTTAATTCAAAAATCAAAGTCGTCCGAATGGCAAAAGTTTGATATCAAACGACAGGCTCATGGACCTGTTCATGGAAACGGTATTTACCGTTGTGTGACATCGCAAACAGCAAACATTATTGAACAAGAGTAATGTGAAACATTAGTTGCATTATGTGCCTCAAATTCATCGTGTTCATGCAACACTATCCTCCTAATTTTAAATCAATTGTCCAAACCTGGCTTATGTATAATTGTCCCCACATTATGAAGCCGCTGGCACAGTCACCAGATCTTAATGTTCGCTTCTATTTTTTTTAATTTCTTGCCTGTTATTTATAGAATCTTTTTGGTAAGTTTGAACCTTTTACGACCTGAGCAAATGGTAGTAATTACCGATTTGCTTGACGGCCTTAGAATTATTCGTGTTTTTTTTTATACTGTAACTTTGTGCAGAGTTTTTAAAATGTATCCGCATGTAGGCACCTCGATGTGGTGTTTATTACCTTCTCCGGATTATATACTTCCAGAATCCATTAAGACATGTTACGCTCAGCTGCGTAGCCCATACATTTTTGACTTAACATCGCTCAAATAATTAACGATTATTTATCTATTTTTTCCGTATTTTACTCGAAGCAATATCGAATGAATACGAAATTGATGCAGACAAGATTGCAAGCTATGCCAATGAAACAAAAAACACATACCTGCAAGCATACATAACTTTCTTCTTCTATTCAAAAACGGCAATGTAAATCAAACATGTAACTTCGTTGAATAGCATTTATGAATTGTATTGCTAAAGTGATGGTGGAAATACTAAATGAAAGATTGTACCTCTGGATCGAGAAGCATGCAATTATGCGGATCTTAGAAGGAAATACTCAACTGTGGACAATATTTACAACTTAGCTTCAATAGTCCATTTGAAGTTTCTCGAAAAGAAAAAGGCGTATGCATTCTTTGTGGATTTTAGAGCAGCGTTCGATAAGGTTCCAAGAAAAAATCTGATTTTTAAACTACACAATATTGGAGTACCAACAAAAATAGTAAATCTTATCGAGAATATCTATAGTAATACAAGATCTGCAGTATGGACGGGTGAACAACTTTCGGAGTATTTTGAAACAGTAGCGGGTGTAAAACCGTACTTTCTATCCCCATTACTTTTTGCCCTATATTTAAACGACCTAAACGAATATTTAGGTGGTGGCATTATATTCGGTGAAGCTAATATAAGACTGCTTATGTATGCGGATGACATCGTTATCTTATCAGATGATGTTAACATATTGCAGACAATGGTAACACGCCTAGAAGAATACTGCAATCTATGGAATATGGAAGTCAATTTGGATAAATCGGCAATAATGGTATTCAGAAAAAGAGGAAGATTATCATCTACAGAAAAGTGGGTATTTAAAGGAGAACACATTCAAATTGTATCACAGTATGGCTATCTAGGAGTTATTCTTACTCCAAAAACGTCATTTTCTAAGCACGTTGAAAATAGAAACAACACTGCAAAAAGTACCATTAACGCCACATGGATCAATTTTCTGGTCAAAAACGGAATATCTCTTAAATCGAAGTGGTAATTATTCCAAGCTGTCTGTAGAGCAGTCCAGGCCTATTCAGCACAAATATGGGGATGTAAACATTTTGAGGACATTGATAAACTGCAGTGTTATTTCCTCAAGCGGGTTCTGAAGCACCAAGTTATGCCCTGTATATATAGACCGGAATTGAGTGTGGACATTTGTACACGTTAGAGCTACATTTGCAATGTATTTTTAAAACATTATTTGAATACGGTGATAGAAGATTGCCTCATATACTGTCGAAGAAAATCATGGAAAATAACATTTTATGGGCAAAAGAAATAAATAATCTTGGAGCGGAATTTGATTTACAATGGTGAGCTGGAAATCTGACGCGAATTGATTGGTCTTCTAAAGGGCAAGAGCTTTTGCAGAAGCTTAAGCAAAAAAGATGGCAAGGTTTCCTTAAAGCATCAAGGAGCGAAGATAGAGTTTATAGCCAACTTGATTATTCGAAAGGTCACTGATAATATATAATAATGAAGTCAGACCAAAATATAATGAATTTTCAAGGCACGCTGTGATCGGATCTGGCTCAATGGGAGCAGATTTAGCACTCGAGATTGTAACCTATGCTCACTATGTAATATGAGGGAGGTAGAAACAATAAAACATTTCATTGGTATTTGTGCGATTTTTGGGGAATTAAGATATAGATATTTTTGCAAAATGACACTCACTTAAGAAGAAGTAATTAGTGTTTTAAATGGAGTAAATGATGAGTCTTGGAACAAGCTGAGCAATTTCGTTATCGGTGCTCTTAAATATAGAAATGAATTAATTAGTTATTTTAACTATTGAAAACCAGAATTTAGAAATAATAACTTACTTACTTACTTAAGGTGGCGCTACAGTCCGGGGTGGACCTGGGCCTCAACCAACAAGCGTCTCCAGCCAGCTCGGTCTTTAGCTAGCTGTCTCCAGTTTCGCACGCATAGTTGGTTGAGGTCCCTTTCCACTTGCGTGCGCCACCTGAGTCGCGGTCTTCCTCTACTGCGCCGTCCCTCGGGGGTGGATTCGAAGACTTTTCGGGCCGGAGTATTGGTTTCCATCCGCTCTACATGACCTAGCCATCTCAGTCTTTGGATCTTCACTCTTCTGGCTAAGTCGATGTCGCTGAACAGCCCGTATAGTTCGTCATTATATCTCCTCCTCCACTCACCGTCTATGCAGACGGGACCGAAAATCACTCGAAGAATTTTCCTCTCGAAGCAACCAAGGGCAGCTTCATCCGCTTTTGACAAAGTCCATGCCTCCGCGCCATATAGCAGGACTGGGACGATTAAGGTCTTGTAGAGCGTTATCTTGGTTGTTCGAGAGAGGGCTTTGTTTACCAGTTGCTTTCTTAGCCCAAAGAAGCAGCGATTGGCAAGGGTTATTCTTCGTTTGATTTCAGCGCTGGTGTCATTGTCTGAGTTTATAGCGGTGCCTAGGTAGACAAAGTTTTTGACTACCTCAAAGTTATATCTGTCTGCTGTGACGTTCTGACCGAGACGTCGGTGTTGGGTGTCCTTTCTCGTTGACAGCATATACTTGGTCTTACCCTCGTTTACCGCTAAACCCATCTTCGCGGCCTCCGTTGCAATACCCACAAAAGCGCCATTGACATCACGCTGCGTTCTTCCAATAATGTCAATATCGTCGGCATATGCGAGTAGTTGGACGGACTTGATTGTTCCTCTGGTGTTGGCGTTCGAGTTTTGAACAATTCTTTCAAGAACGATGTTGAAAAAGTCGCATGACAGCGCGTCGCCTTGTCTGAATCCTTTTTTGACATCAAAGGTCTCGGTTAGGTCTTTACCGACCTTGATGGAGCAGCGTGCATTCTCCATCGTCATCCTACACAAACGGACGAGTTTGGTAGGGATGCCAAAACTAGACATTGCTCTGTATAGCTCGTCTCTATAGATGCTATCATACGCGGCCTTAAAATCGATGAAAAGGTGGTGGGTATCGATTTGTTGCTCCTGGGTTTTCTCCAAAATCTGCCGCAGTGTGAATATTTGGTCGATGGTGGATTTTCCTGTCCTAAAGCCACACTGGTATGGACCGACCAGGTTGTTGACGAATGGCTTTAGGCGTTCACACAGTATGGCAGATAAGATTTTATATGCGACACTTAGGAGACTGATGCCTCTGTAGTTGGCGCAGTTCAAAGGGGTCTCCTTTTTTATGGATCGGGCAAACAATGCTGAGGTTCCATTCATCGGGCATGTTTTCCTCCGACCATATTTTACAGATGAGTTGGTGCATGCTCCTTACCAAATCATCGCCTGCGGCTTTAAAAAGCTCGGCGGGTAGGCCGTCAGCTCCCGCAGCCTTGTTGGATTTCAGTTTAGATATGGCAATCCTCACTTCATCCGGGTCGGGTGGACGGAATTGTTGATCTTCGTCGTCCCTTTCATTGGGGTTGAATGGTTCGTTCTGCCTGACAGCGGGATTTAGTTCTTCGTCGCCGTTATACAGTCTGCAGAAATGGTTTTTCCATATCCTCAGCATCGACTGTGACTCTACTACGATGTTCCCTTGATCATCCTTACAGGCTTCGGTTCGGACTTTATAACCTTGACTGGTTAACTTTACCCTTTGGTAAAACTTCCTCACCTCATTCCTGCAGTAATATCCCTCTATTCTGCCGATCGCGCGCTTCTCATGCTCCTTCTTTTTTCTCCTGAGAAGCCGGTGTTCGTCTCTCCTCTTCTGCTCGTAGAGCTCCCGAGCAGCTCTTGTCCTTCTTTGCAGTGCCGCTTTGTATGCTTCTTGCTTGGCTGCATTCGCCTGCCGACACTCGTTGTCAAACCAGGGGTTTCGTTGTGGTGGCGGATTGAAACCCGGCACATCAGAGGCGGCATCTCGGATGGCTTTTTGGCAATGCTGCCACTGGTCTTCAATATTTGATGTTGGCGGCGTAGGATTTCTTAAGAGGTTAAGGGAGACACGATCGGAAAAGGATTTGGCAATCTCTTGCGATTGTAGCCGGCTGACGTTGAACTTCCTCACAGTATTTCTTTGTCTTGGCGGTGTTCGGCATATCCGCAGCCTTACCTTGGCTACAACAAGGTGGTGGTCCGAATCAATGTTGGCGCCTCGGAACGTTCGGACATCTATGATACTGGAGGAGTGCCTTGCGTCTATCGCAATATGGTCAATCTGATTGACGGTTGATTGATCAGGAGATCGCCATGTTCCTTTGTGAATATCGAGAGGTGGGAATCTTGTACTGGCTACTACAACATTTCGCCCCGCAGCAAAATCGATCAGCCTAAATCCGTTATCGGATGTGGTGTCGTGTAGGCTGTGCTTTCCGACCGTACTACCAAAGATGTTCTCTCTTCCTAGCTTTGCGTTAAAATCGCCAAGGACAATTTTAACGTCGTAGCTAGGGCATTGCTCATACGTTTTGTTCAGGAGCTCATAGAAACTGTCTTTGGTGTCATCATCTTTCTCCTCTGTGGGGGCATGTGCGCATGTGCGCATAACAATACATTGTATTAGATATTATGTACATAATGTAAAATAAATATAGTATGAATTATATAATAATTAAAAGTCAAACTGCCGACAAACGACGAACATGTCATAGTCGTACATACTTTGTTTCAGTAAAAAAATCTGTACATATTAAATTAAAATTAAGCATAAAATTGTTCAAAATATTTTTCGGAAATAAAGAACATACATACAAACATACATACATAAACTTCTGATACACTCGAAAGAGATAATTCAAGCCTGCATACTGCCACTTGGTCAATTGTCCGAGGAAGCCCAAGAAGTGAACAATAAGGAATACAAATGATCCGATACAAACAAGAGCAATTTAGCCGTAAATCTTCCAGAAAAAATACGAATAGAAATGTAGTAAACAGATTTTTAATATCATCAGATCCATATCTTTCGTGTCGTAGCACAACGCCCCATAGAAAACGGAACCCACTACCCCTAGAATGTATTGCCCTTACCCCGAAGTACGTAGTAGCATCACCTAGCAGCAGTTCCGATGAAGACGATGATGAAAGCGACTATCTTCAAGTCAAACCATAAATTAAATCAACAAATGAATAATTATAAAATTTCTTTTCCAATCTTTTATTAACGATTTACTTACAAATGATGAATGAGATGGTAGACGTATAATGTGTTAGTTTCATCAAAATATCTTGGGACTGTCTATTCTGAACACACAGTTAGTGAAGTCTGTATCCACGAGGCTTATGGAGGATGGATGGTGTGCGCTATCGGCGACCACATACGGCTGTAGTTTTAAAAACTTGATGGAATTACTTTTTCTCCTTCACTGAATAGGAATATCCATAGTTTAGCTATACCAAGCGCAACAGGAATAAAGTTTCGCTGTATGTGGAAAATAACACATTGTACGATGGGTTGAAAACCGGTTAAAGGAAAAGAACATTCCGGTACAACTTACGTATTGCTAATGCCATCTGTTAAAAATGTAAGGAATTTCGTTTTACGGCACCTGCAGTAGATGATGTTTGCATTGCAATAAGTTGAAGACCCTTCAAGCTAAACTACATATAACCCAAATATTCGCACGAGTTATTCGCTTGGAAACTGAGGCAAGCATCAATCGAAGTGAACAAAGCTTTGCCCTTTGAATTTAACCGTCCCGCATAGCTGCTGCTGTATGCTTCACAAGACATTTCTGTTCATTCAGCACCGAGGCAGCGGTCCGTACCATCCCACTGCATCGCAGTTAACACAATCAATAGTCTCCCCCATTACATTTACCCATGCACTTTAAGGCCGTTTACTCATCCACTTGAAGTGTGTTTTGAAGTTCTTACACAATCCAACACATCGTGCATATCTTGACCCAGTACAACAGCCAAAAAAAAAAAAAAAAGCATTCAAGAGCATGTCGTCAAGGAGAGATGTCACTTATCGGACCCCGTCCATTTGCGCCGCTTTTACCATAACGATGACCGTAACCACATTAGGTAAGGGTTCGTGCGATCAAAAGCCCTCCAGAGGCACCACGGCGTCAGCGCTCCAACACCGACCTCAGCATTTGACGCCAAACATCGCCACAGCTGCCGATACGAATTCCGGTGGCAGTCGTTCAGTCTACTAGATTTCACACATTCCTCCCATATCGCACATCGCATCAATTTGCGCCATGCTCTTGAGCGTGGCGCGTACGTGAGGGCATAGACACAAGCGTTACAAGCGTGGCTCCTCATGAGTTTTGACCTGGATTCCATCTATGAACATGCCCCGGCCCCTGCACATGCACACTGAGCGACTTAACGGTTGGGAAATCTCCAAAACTGCCCGGCACATGAGTTTTGCGGTCACTCCGCAAGCAACTCACCCTCCCTCGTGTGCGAGATGAGTTATGAAGTGTAACTGGGGATCACCTGGTTGCAATTTGATGGCGCAACTGGAAAGTTCAGAATAGACGGACCGCGCAACAGGTTAAGTGTAACCGTGGTACCGATTGCGCAACGTTCAGCCGTGCAATTTGCTTTCGGATCGGCAAGTGTATGCAGTCGAGCTCGGCTCCGTGGATGCATTTTGCAGTTTTACGGTAGGCGACTCTGGCCAAGCCGTCACCAGCGCAGTCACCTTCGCCGCACCGACTGGATCTTCTTCTGGGGGGATGCTGCAGCCTTTCGAATCTCGTTGCGCCACTCACTTCGGCTTGCAAACCCCACTGCGATGGTGAATAATAACCTTGTCGATGCGCAGGAGAAGAAGACAATCTCCAACTTTGGCCAAAGTGCATCATCATCTCGATTCAATGGGAATTGTTGATGAAGACGATGGCGACTTCATGTCGAATTGGATGTGCGATTGAAAATTGAAAACGAAGAGAAATGGATTAATGCGCACTAAGCCACACTCGCATGCAACCGTTGGGTCATTGCATTACACCTGTGTTCAGATTATGCGGAGCCGAGATCAATGGGAGAGGTAACGACTTCATTTGGAGTTCAGCGGTTTCAGCTGTTACTCAAGATGCTGCCGAACACTGTGTACACGGAGTGAGATAATAAAGAAAACTGTTCAGTTGAATTGTGGTTAGTTTCCCCTTGACATGGAGCCACTAATTGCGCTCATAACCTGACTTTGGTGAGTGAGCACCTCTCGCCGAAAGTTACGCTCAAATCTTGTCTTAATCTCCGACAGGTCTCATTTTTCTGAAGGCAAGAAATCAGGATTAAAAGACGGAATGATGACATATGATCAGCGCGAGGGAGACACTCAACAAAGTTCAAAGGTTGGCATGCCTCTGCATTACAGGCACCATGAGAACTTAAAGCTGACTCCTTTGCATCCGGTGGTTGCAGAATGTGCAAACAAAACTATTGATAATATGCATTATGCGCGAAACACAATAGAGCTTTGCTGCTGGCGTTTTCATTCAACACACGCAAATCATATGCTATGCACAAAATACGACTTCGTGCTTTCTGGAGCGAAATGAGAGCAATGTCATAAAACGTAAGAGGGCAGATTCACGTAAGGATTTTTCGACATGTTGGAAAAAATCAGTGCGAGAGGCGCTTTCACTCACACTGCCTTACAAATTGAGAGATCTTCGCTCAAATTGAGAGTCAACTGACGTTTGAGAAATGGCACCAACTGACTGAGGTTAATTTATCGGGTGAAATTAGTCTAGTAGTAAGGATACAATATTTTTCATATGGGATTTGTGAATTGAAAACAGCTGATAAATTGAGTTGTCATTTCAAAGCGCGTTTGAAACTCTGGACTCGTAACGTCAAAAACGCCAGCACCAAAGCCCTATTGTGTTTCAGGCATTAATAATTTACATATCTCGTTTCAACTTTACGAACATATCCTGTAATCCTTCTGACATTTCGTCTACGTACGTCACTTTGACAAATAAACAAAATTCTCTTTTTTCGCAAACCTTCAATAAGGAAGCACGTTTTTTATTTGGTTCTAAACAATCATGAGAATAGCAAAAGAAGGGTCAGGAATTGGCAGGTGCATTACATCGAGACAACTCGATGCAATTTCGAAGGATGACTTGATTAGGAAATTCAATTTCCAAAAGGAGTTTACCATTAGGCTCAGCACCAAAAAAGACTGGAGCAATGAATCCATAGTCCACAGACATAGCAGCAATACGGTAAAATGGTATACGGATGGATCAAGAACTGATGAAGGAACAGGGACAGGAGTACTTGGACCCCGGACGAAATATGGGACTCCACCAACATGTAGAGTGTATTGAACAGGCGTTTTGGAAATGATCTCAGCATATGCACATACGGCAACAAACCTATCGAGTGCGCGCTGGAGTTCCGTCTGGGAGGATGTGATGATAACTAGGTCATCTGCGAAAAGAAGATGACTTACCCTCAAATCTCCCAATTAGAGCCATTCCTCGCCTCGGCTGCGCTGCAACATCCAGTTCATATAAGTTAACGCAAAATTATATGACAACTCTAAAATCACATTTCCCAGACTTGTCACCGCTTTTCGCTGACGCAGCGTCTGGACGAATTTCAAATCTGCATTCCATTGCGCAGTAGCGAATGCAACCTAATATCACTTGAAGGAACATCGTGGGAGCTTGCTGCATTGCATCACGTAGCGGACTAAAACCAAATCACGTAGCGGACGGACGTAGCGGAAAACCAACTCCACCTGTGGGAGCATCGCGACAACAGCAGCAACGAAAGCACTTGGGCGAGGTTAGACGCGTTGTAGAATTGTAATTGTAACTTTTTTAGGTGTTTTTAGGTGGATTCAAAATAAAAAGGTCGAATCTCATAAAAATAAAATTTATTTTCCCCCGCTTAAGGTAATTTAATTTATACACAAGGGAAAGAAGAGATGAAAAGACGCACCCTTGATGAAGTCCAAAGCCCACGGTGAAAGGTGTTGAATTAGCACCGTTATAGAGACTCAAAAGATTACCATCAATTCCATACTCCCGCAGAACACTCCAGAGTTTACCTCGAGGAACTCGGTCGTATGCCTTTTCCAAATCTATAAAACAGCTGTAGATCGGTTTGGCATACTCTGGTTTGGTTCTACTTCTACCGGGTCGAAAGCCGCACTGTTTATCCCCCATCCTGGGCTCGACGGTAGCTCTAGAACGCGCCTCCAACACCTTAGCATCGACTTTCTCGGGGAGACTTAAAATAGATAAGCCCCTGTAGATGGAACAATCTATTTTGTCCCCCTTTTTGAAAAGAGGGACAATCACCCCAGTTCGACTATAAACGTAGGCGGTATGAGTGCTCCTAAGTGCGCCTAAGACTAGCCTCAGTAGTTTCAGTTAGAAGGTTATGGCTGTAGTTGGCTGCAGTTTCAAAGCCTTATGCACACATTAGAATATGCTATCACTTATCATCAACGTAACAACGATATTTATATAAGCGACCAGAATGATAACCATGTTGGAAATACCACCGGCTGATATTACCTACCATTCTAATTGACAGTCAAGCGGCCATCAAAGCAATTTCGGCGAAAGAAATCAAGTCCAAGCAGGTCGCGAGCTGCCGCGAGGAGCTCAAAACTCTTAGCGTGCAACACACGATAACTCTATGCTGGGTCCCAGGACACAGGGACATATCTGGCAACGAGGCAGCTGATGAACTTGCCACAAAAGGGGCCGAAAAAGACCCATCCCAGGCAATCGAATTGATTCAACCACCACTGGCAGATGTCAGGAAGAAGGTGTATGATAAAATTCTAGAAATAGCAAGAAATAGGTGGTTCAACCTTACCACCTGTAAGACTACTAAGATGCTATGGCCCGATATTAATAGAACTAAAACCGACAAACTCCTCCAGTGTGGCAAAAGCCTACTGAGGATGGTAATCGGAGCTCTAACGGGACATAACAATCTGAAATACCATGAAACAAAAATGGAGCTATCCCATGACTACATATGCAGAGGATGCGGCGATGTGGAAGAAAGAGAGGACACTCCTCACAATTTCTGCTACTGCCCAAGCCTCAGCCAACTGCGATACAGGACCATGGGAGAATTCTTCTTCCATGACCTGCAAGAAATCCATAACATCCGACTATCTAACTTTTTCAGGTTCATTAGGATATCGGGCTGGCTCGACGACGAGAGGTCAACAACGAATACAACGTCTCGATGAGTGCGATAAGGGTACAAGGAGGAACATTTCCTGGGTCCACACGGACCTAAGTGAGATTCCTATCCTATCCTAACAACGATATTTTATGTAAATTCTCATGGTCCACTCAATTCCACGCGACAGTACCGTGCGGAGGGCCTCGCTTACTACCTCCAGTTAAAGAAGTGGTGTTAAAATGCAACCCTGCCATAAATCATTTGTAATTTCACACTGAAATGACAATTTGAGACATCAAATTAAATTCAGATATAGTACCTTATTGGGTAGATTGCAAATTATGAAGTTATGAAACGCAAATTAGGACACAGCCGATGTGGGGAACACAATTGATGTCAAGTGTCCCATCAGTTGTCATTAACCAACGTGACACTCATCGAAAGAGGGTGTCAACATGTCATCAGCTACATAAGTTGCCTCCACGCCCAACTTTGGCGGCGACGCACAGCGGCGTATAGCTTACGCACTGAACATGATTCTCAAGTGTTAATTGTATAATGCCGCCCAACGCGGACTCTCACTATTGTTTGCAAACACAAGTTATTACAAAAAATACGCAAATGACAAGTGAAGTCGTGTCATGTCGTGGGGGGATGTCCGTCAGACATCGCTTTGCAGTGAAATCCATGAGTCGCCGCCACTCTCTGTTGCATGCTAATTAAAGGCAAATGATAGGAAATAGAAATTTCGCCTTCTACGCATACTCTCTGGGGAGGGCTTTGAACCGAAAGTCTGGTTATTGTGTCGCATACCTGCAGCGATGCGACGACAATCGTGGCGAGAATACGAGCAGTGCGTTTCTACACCCATCAATCGGGCATTACCGGTTGGTATTTTGGAGAGAAATGATTGATTTGACAATGACAGTTATGCAGCTGCAGTAGCGCAGTCTGCCTTTCACAATCGATTCGACGCGACGTCCAATTACCACGGCAAGTTGGTACCATCTTCACGCAGCCACACAGACGCGATGGCATTTGAACTTCACTTTTCTCTTCACCGGCCTTTGTGGGTTAATCAGATACGCGAGCGATTGCATTCTAAATCACGAATATGAATTCATGCATATGCAAAAATCTCCGACGTAAGGGAACCGTAAGAAGTGAAGCCATTATGATAAACTTTGCATGAGCGAGTTTTTTGTTGTCTGTGTGTCGCAAACGGTGTGCGCGACGGTTGGTTGGCTGCGCGTCCAGGAGATGTGAGCAATTCGTCTCCGAAGAGGTTTCGAATATCTTGACGTGCGTGTTAAATTTGCTGATGACAAACAAAAAAAATGCTGTTGCCCTGTGATTGATTGTGGAAACAGAGAAGCGCCTGAGTGGCTTCGGGATGCGTTGTGACATCAACTTCGTGAAATTTTTCAAATCAATCATGGGAAAAATGAAATGAAGATGTCTCGGTCATCGATGGTGTGCATGGGTTCCCAGGTGGCATAAGAGTTCACAAATTAGTCACAGCCTTGGACACACGGAGTGATGCGGTTGTCAGTGCTGTGAGCTCACACATAAATCGCTTGCAGGCACAATTGTCATCGGGGGACAGATAGACTGATCTGGGCTCTGATAATTTCAGTTGTGTAACACCGTGTAGACTCATTAACGTCCTTATTTCCTCATGTGCAATATGCATTGGTGGTGGCCCGCGGCGTTGTGGGTATGTGCGTCGACTTCTACGCACTTGGACTTACCTGTCTAGGTTCGATTCCTGGTACGACAAGAAATGCCTTTTCACGGCCTCACCTCTTTCGAGTCACTGACAATGGTCAAAGAGTATAACTGTCTAGAAAAAGTTTCGCAAACTTGGCCGTTCGGAGTCGGCATAAAACTGGAGGTCCCTTCCACTCGTGATAGAAACAATAGCACGCACAACACGAGTGGTTTCTGAGAAGCTATATAATATGCATTGTCGAGGGATGCGTAAACTTGGCTTCAGTAGGCGGGTCGAACTCAATTTCCTATAAAATTGGTTTGCTTTATGCAGCTAACATTAAAACTAAAAAAAAAAACATAAAGTTCAGCTGTAGGTGGGCTGCCAGCGAAATCGCCAGCACACTTAGACCAGACCATGTTGGTCCATTGTGATACCCATAGTCAGACTTCTACCACAGGTCTACAACTCCAGTGATAGTGCCGTTAATTTGATCCCAACAGCAAATGGTGATTGGACTAGATTCGAAAACTGTACAAAGCGTATTAACTTAGCTTTCACTGAGATTCGAACCGGGGACCCCTCTAAACAAGAGCAGACACTCAAACAACTGTACCAACCAGCTGTTAGCGGCAGACATTGCCGTGTTTGGTCGACGCAGCAACCCGTCAATAAAGCCTTCGCTGGCATTGAGACGGAAGCGGCTAAAATAGGTCTGGCGGAGAATGACCGGAAAACGGAGTGTCCTCAAGAGACGACATACAAAATTGACGTTTGTCTTGGACAGAGAGTCGCAGTTATTACTTTTAGATTATCAGGAACTTCGTCTACAGCGGCTATGATTATCTATGTATCTTGATATAACTACCGCTCCGGTCTTCTAATCTGTTACACTCTGATCGCCGTGGCGTAGTGGGTACATGCGTCAATCCACTCCCATCCACTTGTGATAGAATAATAGCACGCAGAACACGAATGGATGCTGCAGAATTCCTCGAGGTTGCTTTGCTACAGCGACCCCTTTAGTGATTAGTGAGTGACTATGACAATCACATAGCACTGCGATCTATTGTACCCCTTTCTTGAGAAGTTTTATAATCTCTCTAGATGGAATATAGTGATAGTCTGTTAAGGTCTGTTCGTTATTTTGTATCTGCTTAATGTCAGGTTTTTACAATAGGCGAGTAGGTGATCTATTGTTTCCTTTGTGTCTACAGTTTTCTGAGCTGCTGTGTCCCATTTTGTACAGGTGATAGCATGAGAAGTGGCCAGTAAGTGGGGCACGTCAGGCTTGTTCAGATTTAGGACCGCTTCAGTTCTCTTTTTCTCTCCTCACAGTTCCAGAATTGGATGCGGCATTTATTTGACCAGTTGTTTAAGTGTTGTATGTCTATGTTGCTAAATCCATGTTTTGTGGAATGCCCAGACAGCCCTGGACTTGAATGTGAAGCTATTTAGAGGCTTAAGTACTGCCAGGCTATCTGAGAAAATCGATATTTTTAAATTGAGTAGTTGATGCAATGTGCACCTTCATTTAGGGCGAAAAGTTCAGCTTGAAAGATTGTGGATTCTCTAGGAAGAGGCTTTTGTAAGTTACATCTACTTCACTTTCTGACTTCGACCCGTCTGTGTATCATCGTCGGGCGTCGTCATTCATTCAAGGAGAGCTGTAGGTCCATTCATCTCTTTTTGGTATAAGGATTTTGTTATGAGGACGATTCAAAACGAGGATTTAGCAAAGAGATCTGAAAGATCTGTGTGCAATTTGTTCCTTGTTGACTCTAACTCTATGTCATGTCATTCCAAGTCAGCAGATGAGCCAAAAGGGATGAATGTGGGGATGCAGTCATTTTTTTTTTGTTTTTTCTCAATGGACGATCGTTTCAGAGAATTTGGCCTTGTTTAAAGATTTCCCATACAAAGCAGCAAACAGTGTGTCAGTAATTGTTGTTTAATAATTACCTGTCAATTGATTGTAAATTACAATAAAGCCTTCTTGAGCCTGACGAAATTCATACGAATAGTACCATGCCATCAACGAATGACATTTGAACGTTTTCCCTAATAGCTTTCAAAGTTCAATGTCGCTCAAATTTGTTGACTTTTGATTCGAAGTAGCGAACCCTTGAATTAGCAATATTTAAAGAGTTCACATAAACATTCATCCGTTCGTCATTGCTACGAGTAGTTTCAAAGGGATGTCTCCATACGAACTAAACGTATGACAAAACACAAACTGGAACGACTAAACAAATTAGTCGGTCAGGCACAATACTGGCTCCAGTAAAAGAGGTAAAATATCTAGGAGTCATCTTAGACGGCAAACTCATCTGAAAAAGACATACAGGAGAGATCACCAGGAAGGCGATGCGTGCTTTAATGATTTGTAGAAGCTTAGCGGGCAAATCCTTGGGTTGCAGTCCAAGTATCCTAAGATGGATGCCCGTAGCTATTGTTAGACCAACAATCACATACGGTGCAATAGCATGGTCCAAAAGAACCAACCTGATCAGCGCAAGAGAGACACTCAACAAAGTTCAAAGGTTGGCATGCCTCTGTATTACAGTGGTCAAGAAAACTTGCCCAACTGCCGCCATGGAGGTGCTACTGGAGCTGACTCCACTGCAATCATTAATAAAATAAGCACTAGTCAAAAAACTACCACTCCACTTCCTAACAGGGCACTGTAAACTCATGGAGCACCTAAGGAAACTAGGAGAAGAAGAGAACTTTAGAAGCAGATTCTGCGGAGAATCCAATAAAATTCCAGAACAATTATTGGGCTTTTGTGAGGCGGTTGCCCACAAAAGACAAAGATATCGTGGGAAAACACCTAATATCAGAGGAAGAGAATTGAAGTCACTAGAACCAGCTCTCATTCCCAGATTGATAAAGGAAACTGGCTTAGAGATAATACTCTAGGACAAATCTCTTCCAGCTTCGCGCAATAGGAGCAAATAACCCTCAATACGACTCTGAAAAGAGCTGCATGGGAGTGGAGCTCTTAAGAAAGCAAAGGTATGAATAGGGGGCACAATAGATCTTAAGGTCACGGTGCAATTTACCCTCAACAATAATAATAATAATAATAATAATAATTGGGTGGCGCTACAGCCCGTAGAGGGCCTAGCTTCTCAGCAACCACTCGTGGTGCACGAGTGCAATAATAATAATACGAACTACACACATATCACAGTGAACACCATCCGCGGGCGCGGGTAGTAGACATCGCCACGCGAATGCTCAAGTATGGATGTCCACTATGGTTCGGGAGTAAACTTGTTCGAAAGGGCTTATCTAAGGGCTTGCATGAACACCAGTGCCCTTGTGCGGCATATTCTACTCCAGTTGGGTCTCATACAAAGGGGCAAGCCTGATAACCTTTTGGCAGATTGCTCAGCGTCATAGAGTTAGAACGAAGATTTTGATCAATAACCCGATCGCCGGTTATCCAGAGTATCATAGCGACTTCGTTCTCTAAAAAAGTATTCTTGTACTTCGACATGCACGAGCTGATACAAGATCGAACAGTGGCACCGCACATCTCCCACATTGTTCGTCCAAATGTGGATGGGCAACTCAACTACGATAGCAAAGGCACCGTCGCATGGAGCGCAGGTGACCACTTCCTGTTCACAACGACAGTAAGCTATATGTAATCTGAGCAATCAAATCTCTGAGTGCAGTCACATTTAACTCCAAGATGTCCCTTAATTGCCGCCTATCTGTTAACGAGATGATCAAGTATTTCAAAAACCTACACAGTGACATCTCGGAGAATTGCAAAGCAGACGAACTCGCTAGAAAGGGTAATACCTCAACACTCTTTCTGGGGATGGGGATTTGCCGTCCATGCCTATTGCTAGTGCAAGACATATACTAAAGCTTGCAAGGCTTACTCACACCAAAACGTAGATGATCTACTGGCACTACGTGCCTCATCACAAAACAATTATGGCCTACTCTTGATCCAAAAACGCTCACGCGATCTGATAAGCGTGAGTAGGCCGAATCTCAGAACCCTTATTGGTGTTACTTATAATCGGGCACTGCGCAATTGGTATTCACGCATCCAGACTAGGTACCCCCTACAACGACTTCTGCAGAAGTTGCAGAGATGTAGACGAGGAGAAGACCATTGCACACTTTCTAAGCAATAGAGCAGAAGTTGCAGAGATGTAGACGAGGAGAAGACCATTGCACACTTTCTAAGCAATGCCCTCTCCTGTCGCAGATTGAGTTACTTAGGTGTCACGTTTTTGAACGAAGTGACAGCTAAGTAAGCATAGCCCTTAAAGGATTTACAAAGCTTCTCTGAGATGACCTACGCACTCTTTTTGAAACTTGTAGCGCAGCCTTTTCCATTCGATTAAGATTCTTATCCAAACCAGAATATCGTCAGCTTACACTCCAGTCTCCATCATTTGAAGGAGCAGTGCACGACTGATCCCGACAACATAAAATGCCATGTTTAAATTGCAAATCAGATGATCGAAAGATTATCGAATGTTATAAAACTGCTTCAACGTAGTACCGGAAGCCGTAGATGTCCGCAATCAGTTCATTACAATGCAAATTTATTTAATTCAAAAGCTGCCTGCGCCTTCGCGAAGCATAAAATCCAATTTATTTTTTAATTAAATTTGATTGCAAATTTAAATTTGAGTAAGACTAGTGGAAATGGAATAATTGAGTAGTTCGAAGTTGACTGCGCGAAGTCGGTCAATTCTACGTCCGTTTTTTGGGACAAGCACTTTGAAGCGAAGGCTGAACTGAAAACAGAATGTCGAAAAGAGTCGTCGAAACATTCACGTCTATGTAGCTGTTTTATGAGACGACATTCGTAACCTTTGTAACGCATCACATTCGTATCAATCGATTTCACCACAAATTTGTTGCGAATTTCAAAATCTGTAACACATTTACGAGTATATTGGCCTAACCACTGAAATGAATGAGAAATAAAAGCGAAGAACGGTTAAGTTGTACTGGCTGACTGCTGGTTGCCAGAATCACAGGCTAGCACAGCCCCGTTATGTTACCAAGCGGATCTAATTGATCCTATTCCGTAAACCAAGTAGTTTTTTCGATGATGCGATGAATGGAGATGTCTTACCAGCCGGGCTGTTAAAATAGTAGGATTCTAGTTGACTTTTTCTTCGGGAGAAGAGAGCGCTGCAATTACGCAGTAGGACAGGTGCTGGTGTTCAGAAACTAGTTGCGGATTGGGACTGCGAAACCGAAAGGGGATTCTGGACAGTGGCCAGTTTCTGGATAGCAGCCAGCGTCCAGAAACTAGTTGAGGATTGGGACTGCGAAACCGAAAGGAGATTCTGAACCCCGGCCAGTGTCCAGAAACTAGTTGCTGATTGGGACTGCGACACCAAAAGTGGATTCTGGACAGTGGCCAGTTTCTGGATAGCAGCTAGCGTCCAGAAACTAGTTGAGGATAGGGACTGCGAAACCGAAAGGGGTTTCTGGATAGCGGCCAGTGGCTAGACACTAATTGCGGATTGGCACTACGAAAACAAAAAGGGTTTCTGGACGGGGGCTAGTGTCCAGAAACTAGTTGCGGATTGGGACTGCGAAACCGAAAGGAGATTCTGAACCACGGCCAGTGTCCAGAAACTAGATGCGGATTGGAACTGCCAAACATTTTGATTGAATGAAAGCAAGTCCAGAAGATGAAGAATCCCAAAATTTGTGTTTAACTTTTTGTGAATAAAATCACCCTAAGGGTATTAGTAATGCCTAGAGCGTGCGCAAATTATTTAAAAATCCACTTATACATGCAACATTGGACTCTGAGTTTGAGGGAGACACGATCAGCAGTGACCTTAACGATCCCCTACGATTGCAACATTCAGATGTCAATCATTTTTGGTTTGTATAAATGTGGAGTGTTTGGTTTTCAACCACACCGCTTTAAATGTTGTGTTGAGGTTATTTTACACTTTCACCACGAATAGACCAACCAAATTGCGCAAATTTAATTTGTGAATCGTGATTCAGTGCGCATAAGTTTACACTCACATTCCGTGCAGGCAATTCATATCCAGAAAGAGTCATCGTTTGAAGTGCTTTAATTGTGCCTGTTCCTAATAGATGAATGACTCACTTCATTAAATGCGACAATGGTGTAATAACCAGTAACGAGTACTAGGTAAGGTAGTTGGGCTGCTAGCGAAATCGCCAACACACTTACACCATGTCGGTCCATTGATCGACAAGTATTACTTTGGAAAAGTTTATTTTAAGGAAGGAAATTGAGGGCATATTCATTAGCCTAGATTAGATTTAAACATTTTATTGTGAACAGAAATTATTTTTTTAGGTTTGAGATTACAACTAGGCTTACATCTAAGGGTTAGGGTCTTTGCTCAACAATAGGGCCCCCACAAATGTACATTGTTTAATTCAACATTTATTATTACAATATCGTCCAGTGCTTACATCGGATTGTTCAAATCCGTGTATCCATGTTGGTCGTTTTGGGATAGGGTAGTGGTGTGGTAGCCGATTTAGCTTCGACGAAGAGGGCTATCGCTGCTCGGGTAGAAGCCATGCAGCTCGTTGTTAGATGTCATTGGAAAGTTCTGCTCGCTTAGCAGATTTAACTTGTCGTCCGGGGATGGTGGTTCTCAGGTTCCTGATTGCCTCGTCCGGGTGATTGCTGATGTCTAGAAGCTGCTTTCAGAACAATGTACTGTTGTAAGGAGACGATGCGTGCTTCGTCGTAAAGCTTCTTGTTACTGTGGTGCTTTTTTCCGTCCATGTCGAAGGTGGGACCTGTACATATTCACAGTATTTTCCTTTCGAAAATTGAGACCTTCTCCATACTAGTCCTAGAAATGGTGTGCCATATTGGGAAGCCGTACGTTAAGATCGGCCGTATTAGCTACTTGTAGAGTAGCAGATTTGTCGTATGGCTTAATCCATTTTGCTTGCGCATCAAAGGATAGATCACCAATCTGCTTCGCTTCATAAAGGGTGTCTCAAAATGATTGTGTTTTGACTTCGTCAACTGTGGAGAGAATCATTCGAAAATTCAGGGAGACTGGATCAGTTGGGGACGCTAATCGAATATGTGGTTTCAACAAGATGGTGCCACATGCTACACAGCCCAGGAAACAATTACTGCATGAGACATTTTCTGGTCATGTATTCTCTCGTTTGGACTAGGTCATGCTAGAGTCCGAAAAATCGGCACGTACCAGGGCGGCTTCCGGGGCAGCAAATCGACTATAGACCAATTTTGTACACTGAGGCGTATCCTGAAGAAGAGCAGCGAGTCTCAAATCGATACGCATCACCTTTTCATCGATTATAAAGCCATATACGACAGCATTCATCGCAAGGAGCTATTCGATGCAATGGCCGAATTCCGGATCCCGGTTGTTCGTCACCCCGCATGCACATATCGTGTATGTACCTTGCAGTTCGGTTCAAGGACCTCTGAGCCGTTCGAAGCCTGCACCGGATTTCGGCAAGGAAACGCGCGATGTCGTGTGATTTCTTCAATATGGTACTGGAGAAGATAGTGCTGAGGGCTGCTGTAAACACTGTCTTCTACAAGTCGGTCCAACTGTTGGGCTAAATGACATCGACATAATCGCGCGTTCCCAACGTGCCGTAGTTGAAGCTTTTACGGCGATTGAATAAGAGGCGAAACCAACTGTTCTCAAGGTCAATGAGGATAAAACGAAATGTATGCTGTCGAGCAATTATCTGTTGTCAGAGTCTGACAAGGTATCTATTCAACGACCTCAGGAGTCATCGAATGCCTTACAAAGCTCTTTCGTTTTGTATGGGCCTGCCTTAGAGCTCAATTGGTGATGAATCAAGATTCATTCCCCTCCACAGTCTCTAGAACTCCTCGAACTTCACAGTTCGGAGTTGGCATACAAGTGTAGGAACTCTCCATTCGTGCGAGTGAAAAGAAAAAGAAGACCAGATTAGTCTCAACATTCTACAAGACCCCAGCTAGTTTTTCCTGGGTATAGTTAATGCGATCGGCCAAGTATTTCTTCACACTCGCTGCGCTCAAATGTATCCCTCGGTTAGAAGACTTGTTGCGGTCATGCAGCTTGTGGCAGAATTTTTCGAGCAGTTTTCACTCGGTATCTGGCCCGCGCATGCCATGGTAAACATCCTTCAGGGTGAAATTAGTTTGCGAAGACTAGAAAAGAAAGTATGGATCAAACACATTCACAAGCATTCGTGCCCTAAAGCCAGACTCTAAGAAAGTCAATACCGTTGTTCAGCAAAGACTAAGAAAGTCTACACAACTCAGTCAGGTGCCGAGTCTCTTTCTCTTTGTAAAAAAAAAAAACAAGTGTTAAAGGTCATCGCCACCTCTTGGACCATCATTCACACTCGAGATTCGACAGCTTTTTAGTTTGACTTAATTTTTCGTTTTTCGGTTTGCATACGCGTATCTCTCGTCTCAGTGAGATACTCCGAGTGGATAATGATAATGAATTCCAGAGCCCAACCGCAGTAATGACCGATAAAATTTAACTGTGCGCCGCGGCGGATAATCTGCACTTTCTCTTTCGATGACTAACGAAAAACTGAACAAATATCACCTCGCATCATCTAACCCATCAAACCCTTGCTCATACATCATGCGCGTATCATGACGGCATGGTATACGTCAGGCAGAAGGCACGCAGCTTACTGTCGCTTCCGGAAAGTGCTCTTCGGGGCAGCGGTGCCCTTTTGTCGCGATGACGCCGCGGCGGGAACGAACGGGCTTACATTGATTGAACCATTTACTGTGCATACAAATTGCGGCATTTGACGTTAATTTGAAAGCCGACGCGTTTGTCGGTAGCCGCCATTAGGGCGCTATTCTCTATTCAATTTGAAACAGATACCAAGTGAAAGTGAAGATTCGGGCGAAACCCAACAGTTCTTCGCGCTGCATTCCAAGAAGACGTCTCTCAGATCGTCATCCGCTTCGGCGAAACGTTTGCCTGTCTGAGCATTCCGATCTGAGAGCTTTTATGCAACAGTTCACAGCAGCGAGTGTCAGCGTTGCCTCACCATCATCGCTGCCGTCAAAGCTGTCAAGCTGCAATTAAAACTCGCTCCGTCTCCCGCCCGCTCTGTTTTCACTGAGTCGACAGCGTTTGTTGATGGCTCGTTGATGATTAATTACCTCCAGCGGGAGTCGGCGGTGGCGGTGGCGGCGCTTCGTTACAAAACAATTAGTGGGAGCATTCGGTTAATGAATTGTCCAGATCTGGCCAATTAAAGCAAAGAGTCTTGACAGAGCCCAAATTTGCATTACAACACCCTACCACCGCCGCCGACCGTACAAATGCCGAAGAGTCATTGTCGCGAAGGGTCATTTGCTCGCTGCTGGTCCCCACATTTTCACGGTAAATTTGGGTGATTGTCTCAGTTGAGTCAACAAGTCGCACGGATTTGCAATTCTTCTTTTACGAGCGCGCTCCTCTCCCACGACACGTAAGAATTATACTTGTGTTAGCTGTTGCTCCGCTAAATGGGCGCACATAAGCGGGGCTTAGAATAAGTCCGCGCCGCGGCGGGGGCCGCAAAGGAAATAGAAAGTGAAGAGTCGACGACTCTGAGGCCCGTTGTGTCATATGCAAATGACATTGATTAGCATGGTAGTCTTGGGGTTTTTGTTTCTGTTTTTTTCATTTTGTCAAGCTCAGCGGGTTTTCTAATTTCATTCAGCAAATTTATCGCTCGGCTTTACGGATTTAATTTGTTTTGCGATATTCTTTTATTAGAATGGGTGAACAATTTACTGACGTGTGACAGGTGAAAGTATGACAGATTGGTATCGTTCGACTGGCATTTTCAATTCTGTTGGAGTAAAGAGAGTTGCTATCTTGACTGGGTGATGATTGACTAGTTAAAGTTTAGTGTTGTGCGACTGTAGGTTTACGTGTGTCGTAGCGATTTTTTTTATTTTGTAAATGGTGTTTTCTTAAAGTTATAGAACTTTTACTTTAACAATTTTAAATGGCGGCCATTTTGTCAGCTGTCAAGTGATTTATTTTTAGTTTGGTTTGGCATTTCAGCTCCTGTTGAAGACTGACGCCTGAACAACGCTTCCAAATTGAGCAAATTTATTATGAAAATCATGGTTCTGTTCGAAATACATATCGCGCACTACGTCTATTTTTAACATGTTCACTGTTGGTTAAATGGATACGTCAATAAACAAAACTGCCATATTTGGAGTGATGATAATCGTCAAGTGTATGTATGTTGAGACATCCACAAAAACTGACTGTTTTGCTTTATGTGGTGGTGAAATAGACTAACAGAACGTTACAGTCAATGGTAACCGCTATAGAGCCATGATTACTTACTTTTTCGTTCATCAATTGAACAACCATGATGTGCAGGAGCTGTGGTTTCAACAAGACGGCGGTACATGTCACACAGCTCATGCCACAATTGATTTATTGAAGGAAACGTTTGGTAACCGCATAGTTTCACGTTACGGCCCCGTGAATTGGCCTCCAATCGTTTTATCGTTTTATTTATCGTTTAACGCCACTTGACTATTTTCTGAGCCCGAAACGATTGACCGCTTGGAGGACCACATTAGCTCCATTAGCCCCCCTCCCCCCGATATACGAACACAAATTTTGGAAAAAGTCATCGAAAATTGCACCTCCAGATTAGACTACGTCCGAGCCGGCCGTGGCGGTCATATGCCAGAAATCATATTGAAATTATAATGCCAGGCGATTATCTTTCGAATAAAATAAATTTCATTTCAATTTAAGACTATCATCTTTGTTTTAATCCACCTCAAATTTCTATACCTCTAAAAAAACACGCTTTAGATGACCTTCGTTTGGAATGTCAATTCATTATGATTGGCTCAAGTCGATTTATAGGAGCTACTCTCTAAATAAACATGTTCTTCAGTCATGTGAAACGAAGCGTTCATGAAACCGAGAACGATTTCAGTCCGATCAGCAACACGTTCTTTATCCTAAAGACGGTCGAACGCATCCTGGACAACCTCATTCGAAAGTTGATGGAGATAAAAGCGTCTCTATTAAAATCTCAGCATGCATACCTCAAGAAGGTAAATCAACTGACACAGCACTACATTAAGTGATGAGCACTGTTTAAAGCGTACAAAATTATAACCGCGAAGACGCGTCAGAGAGTGGCCCCAATTTGCGCGATATTACTCCGCAGAATCGTAGAAACTCTGTTCTCCTTTCAACATAATCGAGTTCTACTAAGCAAGATCGGAGATCTATGTGAACCCATTCCTGTCGTAACAACCGATGAACTCACCTCAGCAATCGAGAGGGTA
The DNA here is from genome assembly GCA_907269125.1 of Eristalis pertinax. NCBI lineage: Eukaryota > Metazoa > Arthropoda > Insecta > Diptera > Syrphidae > Eristalis > Eristalis pertinax. The sequence continues at coordinate 34,996,869 of OU026148.1, forward strand.
CAGGAAAAGCTCCTAGTCCAGCATACCAAATCGGGATTTAAAAATAGCGATGAAGGCCCGCCTAGACATTTTCGTTAGCAGGTATAATGCATGCTTAAGTATTTCCGGAACAATGGAAATACCAACGGTTGGTATTATTACCGAAAGGTAATAAACCGCCCTCATCTTATCGGCCCCTCTGTATGCTCGACACTATGGGCAAAATATTGGAGCGAATTATATGCAATAGACTACAGCCTATAATTAAAGCCAATGATGGGCCCGCGGAATACCGCTACGGCTTTAGAAAGGGCCGATCGACAATCGACGCTATCAAAATCGTAATAAATAGAGCCCAATCAGCCATAGAAGGTAGACAGTAAACAGTACTGCGCCGTTGTTACACTTAACGTGAAAAATGCGTTTAACTCTGCAAATTGGTCGCGTATTTTACAATGCCTCGAAAGATTAAATTTGCCAAAGTACATATTAAGATTGATCAGGAGCTACTTTACCGATAGGTTGATCCTTCACGACTCCGACGACGGGACGAAATTGTATAAAATTACAGGGGGCGTGCCCCAAGGATCAGTGTTAGGTACTTTATTGTGAAACATGATGTATGAAGGCATTCTACGGCTCTCAGTCCCCAGGGAAGCTACCATTGTAGGTTTCGCGGACGATATTGCTGTTATTGTCGTGGCGAAACGGCTTGAAGAAATCGAGCTGTATTGCAACGAAGCAGTAGCACTAAAGCACACTAAAGAACTGGCTACGCGATATAAGTTAAGACCTCGCGTGCTCATTACGAGTAGAAGGGTGCTAGAGACAATTTATGCACGGCTTAATTTCAAGCATCACCGAGCATATGCTTGCGAGAAATCGTCGAAAGCGATAGGCGCTCTTTCGAGACTCATGTCGAATATCGGCGGTCCGAAGCAAGGTAAACGATTAATGCTTGCCAGAGTTTTAGCCTCCACACAGCTCACATCATACATTTTTTATTGAATAAAAGCAAATTGAAATTGAAAAAAAAAAGTACGGGGCACAAATATGGTCTGATGTCGCGAATAAAACATCGCACACGAAAGGAATCAAATCTGTGTATAGATTATGTGCACTGAGAGTTAGCAGTGCATATCGAACTGTATCCTAAGACGCGTACTATCCTTTAAGAATCGCTAAGACATTATAAAGATAACATACTCAACCACCTGCAGATAAACTTTAAGCCTCCCGGGTAACTATTACTATTGTAATCTGTAAGAGAAATATATAATAAATAGTTGCAAAGCCAATTCTTGGTCGACAGCAAAGAAAAAATGTTAGCTATGCTGCTTGAAGAGTTTAATGGACGGTTCAAAGATTTTTTGTAAGCTAGACCATATTATCAAGTTTATGTTATCTCCATTTGAGGGCGATATCAGTGTGGAAGACTTAGCAGTAAATATTAGAACATTTCTGGATGCAGAACCAGTGCTGTTCGCTGATGAAATTTTAACACTAAAATGTGATATTTAGCTGGAATCAAGGGGCTTAACCGTAAACCGTTATAGGTGTTATATGTCAACAGTAGATATGTGGAATGTTGCAGCTCATCTCACTTCGTCAAACCCCCAAAAGTCACAGGCGAAGAAAAGAGTGTTTCCTACCCAATAACCTTAAGCTGCGGTTATGTTCTATGGAGATAGACTGGACAGAAAAACGTAGATATCTTGGTCTAACTATAGACCAAAAGCTCACTTTTCAGGCACATATTTCAACCACAAATGAAAACTGCCAATAAACTAACAAGGATACTGTACCCATTGATTTGCAGCAATTCAAAGCTTAGCGTTGTTAGCGCAAGTTATTAATCTATAAATCAATCTTTCAAGCCATTCTCTTGCTCGGAGCTCCTGTGTGGGGCGATTACTCAAAAACACACAAGTTGAAATTGCAAAGATGCCAAAATAAGATATTAAAAATGATGCTCAATCTGCCTTGGCACTATTCCACAAGAAGATTTCACGAAAAAGCCAACGTCAACTTCGTTGATTATCTTATTAATACATCAAAGATGGTTTCTATGAGCTTCTAACTCAATTATCACTACATGTTGTAAAGACTGTATTGAAAAGAAAATCTTTGGAATGGGGCGAATGCAATGCTAAGTTAAGTATCACATTAGGGGTTTTTGTAGTAGTTTTTTCCCTTATTTAATCATATACATATTATCCACAACTAATGACTTATTGTATATCAATCAATGTGTCCTAAACCTCTAACACAAGTCTTAACGTAAAATAGTAAGAATTCCATTTACTTGAACTCGTTTGTTTAAGCCTTGTCACATACCTGTGTGAATCAGCATTCTCTTCAATGAATGCCATCAAGACAAGATACGATCTTGTTTAACAGACCAACATTTGGTGGCATATTTGCGAATTGCAATCAGTGCAAAAGAACCACGAAAACCTTGCGTCAAATATGCAGTGTCATATTTCAAGAGCATCTTCAAGTATTATTCAGTAATCGCTATTATCAATATCCTCTAATTTTATAAATTTTCTGACTCTTTTTTTTTTTGCGAATTTTAAGTTTTCAGAACGCCTGTTGAGTGCACTCTACATGTTAGTGCAGCCCCATGGAAGCAGGAGGAGAAGTTCAACTAACTCTGGGACTTTTTTAAGAGTGATAGGAAGAGTAATGCTGAGCTTTCATGTGGGATTGACCAAGCTGGCTCAATTTTGAAACAGCTTGGCAGATCTGTAATCAGGAAGGCCGAACTTGGCTTGGTGCCAAAGCCAAGTTCAGTATATAAATAAATATAGGTAACAGTCTAATACCGGAATTGAGTTTTTAGTATTTGTTCCAACTCTCACCTATGGTCATGAAATTTGGGGAATAACTGAAAGAATAAGATCGCGAATACAAGCTGCCGAAATGAGATTTCTTTGTCCTGTTATAGGAGTTATTCGGCGGGATAGGTTGAGAAACACGGCAATACTGCAGTACGTTGAGTTCTTCGCGTATTGCCGTGTTTCTGCTTCTTCTAACTGAAAGGTCTATGCTTCGATGGTTTAATCACGTGGCAAGAATGTCCTCATCAACACGCCGTTCGAGGCGTGCCTTTAATGTGATTCCATCAGTTAGGCGATCGCTTGGCTTGGCAGGACGAGGTGGTTGGACCAAGTCCAAAAACTCGCCTGGTGGATCGAGTGGACTGGAGATCTTCCTGCGCGCATTACCCCCGCTTCCAGTTCAACTTCCAACCGCCACAGCGGTCCAACTAGGCTACCTACGACTTCTGTACACCTTTGGGTATGTTCACTAGTGTATATTAATCGAATAAAATACATTTGGCGTGCACCCGACGACATCGAAATTTTCACCTAAAAAAATCCACAGTGTCTAGTAAGGATTTTCTGGCCTGCTACCATTCTGATATTGAAATGTAACATTCCATTGCCTTGAAAAATGGGTGTGAAATGTCATAATGACGAATGGCATTTCATTCTAAAGCCTCGAAGCTCGAAATCTGTACTCTTCGGCGATACCAATCGCTCTCCCGCAACACATTTCGAGATGAGTGTCCAATTAGACCAAGGCCTTGGTTAATTTTATCGTTTTTCATGCAAATGGGACGACATTCATTGGAATTTCGAATTCACCGAACAGTCTTCGTCCCCACCGTGTGAAACATGTTGTGAGTCTTTTGTCTTTCCTTGGAGCAGCACGGTGGCGGCCTAAAACAAAATTTCAAATCGAGTTAAGACAAAACAAAAAAGAAACGCAACAGTCTGCTGTTAGAAAGTTGGGGGCGTTCGGCTGCAGTCCGAGCTTTGTCCCATCATCTTTATGTGAGTATTTTTCTGCTGTTTTGATTTTAATAAAATGATTTATGCGGAATGTAAATTAATTTGCCGTTAACAAATTAATGGACTAAATTATGAAATAAAAACGAAAGTGAATAGATTAACGCACAGTGCCTGGGATTTTTTCCCCAGTCCACCACAGCCAGGCACAAGAAACAATTGCTAACGCGCCGCAATTAAGTGAATGTTTGACCCGTAATTACCAGAGATCACTGCTGCAGCCGCCGATCATTAGTCGAAGTTTTACTACGTGTTTGCGAAAGATACGATTATTTGTACAAATTGTGGGCTATCATGATTGGGGGATAATGGTCGGTCGGCTATGTAACTTTGCTGTTCCTGTTTGACGGTTGTGTGGTGGTCGAACTGGTGAAAGGGCAAAGTGTTATTTCTGATTGCGTTCTAGTTGAGAACGAAGCAAAGCTTCATGGAAACTCTTGACCATCTTTGAATCATCATCATTTAGAATTTCAAATATTTGGAGTAAGTGAATTTTATTTTGGAGCTTCTGTGAAAAGTTGTCGAAGATATTGCTCGTTAAAAAAGGTTATGCTAGGTTGGGTTATTGACCTGAAATGAACGTGAAGTTATCCTACTCCGGCAGCTGGCTAAAGTGCCAGCTGGAGAGGCTTGTTGGCTGAGGCCCAGGTCCACCCCGGACTGTAACGCTATTAGAAGAAGAAGAAGAGTTGCCAGAGAAGAGGCGAATCATTTCGTTTATTCCCTCTAGGAACTACCGCTAAGTGTTACTTCGCAAGGGACGGATTCAAGCTTTTTACTTCATGACAGGATGTTTGGCGAATTCGCGTTCCGCAGCCGTTCTAAGTTTCTTAGATCGCACATTATTCGCACTGCTGCATCGTTCACAACAGCCCAAAGCTCTACGGATTTCAAATACGTATGTTTTCTGTGTTGAGCGTTCACCAAATTCTTCGCGCAATATAGCTCTTTCGTTTGCTACCGATCGCGTTCGAAGAAAACGTGCTCCACGTTCTCTACCGCGCTTAGGCAACGAGGGCATGACGGACTCGAATCACGGTTCGCTTGTAAAGATATTCCCGGAAACAACAGTGACCCTTCAAGAACTGTGTAAGATAATAATTTAGTTTGCCGAGTTTTCGACTTACCCAACCTTCAATCCCTGGGATTACGTCCATCTCCCTTTTTGGGACTCGTTCCATTCTTGTTGCCACATTTCAACACTGCTGCTTCTTTCGAGTTTCTTCACTAGATTTACGGTTAGAGTGATTTGAACGCGATTGTGATAGAGTCGCCTAGCTTTAGCATTAGCTACGACATCGATTGGTCCCATAGAGGATAGTACGCGTCTTAGGATACAGTTCGATATGCACTGCTAACTCTCAGTGCACATAATCTATACACAGATTTGATTCCTTTCGTGTGCGATGTTTTATTCGCGACATCAGACCATGTTTGTGCCCCGTACAGCTGTATGGAGGCTACAACTCTGGCAAGCATTAATCGTTTAACTTGCTTCGGACCGCCGATATTCGACATGAGTCTCGAAAGAAAGCCTATCGCTTTCGACGATTTCTCGCAAGCTGATTCTAGGTGATACTTGAAATTAAGCCGTGCATCAAGGTATTTTATAAATGGGCTGGAAATAACGTCGTGTTATCCGATTATTCGTCTCTAGCAGCCTTCTACTCGTAATGAGCACGGATTACGTTTTATGATCCGCTAGGTCTAAACTACAATTTCGTCCCGTCGTCGGAGTCGTGAAGGATCAACCTATCGGTAAAGTAGCTCCTGATCAATCTTAATATGTACTTTGGCAAATTTAATCTTTCGAGGCATTGTAAAATACGCGACCAATTTGCAGAGTTAAACGCATTTTTCACGTTAAGTGTAACAACGGCGCAGTACTGTTTACTGTCTACCTTCTTTGGCTGATTGGGCTCTATTTATTACGATTTTGATAGCGTCGATTGTCGATCGGCCCTTTCTAAAGCCGTAGCGGTATTCCGCGGGCCCATCATTGGCTTTAATTATAGGCTGTAGTCTATTGCATATAATTCGCTCCAATTTTTTGCTCATAGTGTCGAGCTAACAGAGCGGCCGAGAAGATGAGCTCTCCTCCGACGGTTTATTTCCTTTCGATAATAATACCAACCATTCCATTGTTCCGGAAATAGACCCTTGCTTAAGCATGCATTATACGTGCTAACGAAAATGTCTAGGCGGGCCTTCATCGCTATTTTTAAATTCCGATTTGGTATGCCGTCTGGACCAGGAGCTATTCCTGTATCCTCTCAATTGCCGAGGTGAGTTCATCGGTTGTTATGGCAGGGATGTTTTCACGTAGTTCTCCGATCTCGCTTAGGAGAACTCCGCCATGTTGAAAGAGGAACAGAGTTTCTACGATTCTGCGGAGTAATATCGAGCATGTTGGCGGTCTTCACCTTCGCGGTTATAATTTTATACGCTTTACCCCATACATTTTCGTTCAGTTGCGTGCAAATATCCTTAAAGCACTGTCTTTTGCTAGACTTAATGGCGGATTTGAGTGCTGCACTTGCTTCTGTATACGAAGTCCCCAATATCAGATGTCTATCCGTATCGCGTCTAGTCCGTTGGTATTTTCTTCGTACCTTAAGGCAGGCCGTTCGAAGTTCCTTAATGTGGTCGTTCCACCAATACTTTGGACGGCGACTGTTTTGTGTCACTGTTGGCTGTTCTCCCTGCAACTATAGCTTCAGTGATTGCGTACGCTAAGTGCTCGTGTTCACGTTCCATTTCGTTTTGCTAGTTGGAGACCGAGTGTTTCGAGATATGGTAAGACTATGGAGATTAATTAAAATTGCATTATGATCACGGTGGGTGTAGCGATTGCTTACACGCCAAGTCGTATGTCTAAATTAGAGCTACCGCTCTTTTTCAGTAATAGGCTCGTCTTCTTGTATTACACTTATGCCGTATCGTTTATCGGAATGTTTGCTCATCATAGTAGTGTCATAATGTTGTCATCTTAAATATGCTGCTTACTTCGAAAACCTTTAAAAAGTATTAACTATTTTATACAATCGTTGTTGAAGATTCGTTATCTTAGCCAAGTGCGTTTTCAATGAATTTTCCCAAGCCAAAATCCTACATCTATGCAAGATTCATTTGGCAGAAATGTCACTTTTTTCCAATAACTACATTTGTTACGTCAGCTACGTTATTGGGTAGTTAATGTAGTATACGGAACAAAATGTAGTAGACGTAGCGCTAAGTGTCAAAATGTAGTTGAGATGTAGTTGTTGAATTTAACGTCAGTTCAGTTGTGTTTGTGAAATTCATACATGACTTGGAGACAAGCGTGAGGACGGTGCTTGGGAAAGTGGAGGTATGTTGCCAAGGACCATTTCCACTAGTTGGAAATTACATTTGAAGCTCAACGTTTCCTGTGTATGTACTCGTACTTGCACTCGTAACAAATGTAGGTAGTAAATGAAACAAATCGGGCGTGTAGTTTATTCGACTAACTACGCGTAGTTAATGGAGTAGATTACCTCATGTAGTCTACTCTGCCATCTCTGATTACGACTCCTAGATAATAAATGGTTTTAACCTTTTTCAATGAGCTCACTTCTTTATTTTTAGTTGGGCAGTTTTCGTTTTGATAGTATGGGTGTTTTCATAGACGTCAGGCTAACAAAGGACTACGTTATCCATGTTCATTAGTGCAGATATACGATCATACGAACTTAGGTGAACTGCAGTACTTACTGCTCATAAACGTCAATAGCTCATCGATGTCGGCCAGGTTGTGCAGTCATTATTTTTTTACTGCAATAAGGGTCGATTGGAAGAGAAAATGTCGTACTAAAGCAAGCCTGCAGACATTCTGCACAGCGTGTGTGTGTGAGAAGACAAATGCGATCGTACTAGCGCAGATTACCGACGTTTATTAAAACACACTGTATGTTAATAGGGATATCCGGTTGATGTGGCATCCGAATGTGCATCAGCTTTGCTTTTACAGCATTTATAATAGGACATTGAGCGTGACACCATCTTGAGACTTTGTTGAATTCGCCCTGCATTTTTACTACTGCAGTATTAAGGTACTTGTGCTTGACAATGAAGGCAATATCATCTGTTTTAAGGATTCGAATGTAGGCGAAAGTAAAAAAAGAACATATTAAATCAAAAGAAATGTAGAAAGCACCGTGTGCAGAACAAAAGCTTTTGTGAATAGTCAATGACGTCTGTTAGCAAAACTAATAATGTTCGGACCATCTGATCAGGTTATTGACCCGAATCTCGCTTTGCTATAAATACAAGCAGAATGCAGTTTTAACTCTCTTCTCTAAAGAGTATTGGTCCCAGCTTTGATCCTTGTGGTACACCATACAAGCCTTCGGCTAAGTGTGTGTTGAATGGTTTTCTCATGACTCAAAGTGTCAAATGCCTTGATAAAATCCAGAAACATTACTAAAGCATGGTGTTTTTTATTCAAACCCGTATTAACTACATAACAGTCTAATCCGCTTATTGGTTATAGTTTGTGTCTTGTGCATCGCCACATTCTTCTGCCATATTTTTAAAATGTTTTAATTCACCGCGTTTTAACTGGTTGACACAGGTAGATAGTTTCTCCTTGAATATCATATCGATTATAGTTTTTCTTTCCCTTTCCTTGTAAATGGAAATTTACTTCATTCTGAACAATGTTCATGTATTGTGTATTTGTTATTATTTATTAATTTGTGGCACATGGGTCGACACTAAATGCCGGTTTGGCCATAAATACTGTACAGTACACATACACTCAACGTAGGTTTCGACGCATCGAGTTTTACATTCAAGCCCACTGTAGGTAGCGAAAGAGAATATATTTTTTGTTGATACATGGTCACACCAAGCAAAGTGTATTATTGTGCTTAAGATCTGTGGCATTGTGGTCATGTTCACGTGTGTCTCATTTTATGGTGAAAGAGCTACTATTCGCTGACAGCCCACTTACCTGCCTAGCTATAATGATGGTGGTAGTACATTGGACACAGTTTTGAGTCTGATTGCTGCAGTCTAGCGTTAAATATGATTCAATTCAACTACAAGAATTTCAACTCCTAAACGTTGCTCATCCGGCACAAAATTCCTCATAAAACCGTCTCTAACCCTAGATGAACAATTCACCTGTTTCCTGTTTCTTATCAGCCAAATACTTGAGTCATATGCCCAATTCCGACCCTACATTGCACACAATATGGAGATCAGATGAAGAAGGCCTTTTCCAAGATGCGGAGATTCGGATGATTGCCTGTCTCATTGGCAAAAAATGACAAATTCCTAGCCCATAGTCAATAATTTTAGGACTAAGTTACTATCACAAAACAGAGTTGGGTTAATGAATTCCATGTTAACACGCGTCGACACGGCTAGACTCGGCAGCAATTCAGTTCCGGGTGGTAGGAAACTAATTTTGCTTGGTATTTCACACCAGACTGACTCTCGTGGCATGTTCGTTGGTTTTTGCTTAATTACAAAACACATACATGTGGCTGGGTAGTGCGGCCATTTCCTTCCACATTGTCGGAATAGCGGCAAACCGCTTTCAAACGAAAAGCAAATATTCCGAAGTTCGCATGCCATTCGGAGGTCTTGTTTATATTCACGCAATCATCGCAAAAATCGTACTGTGCGTGTACACCTAGAGTCTACACCTACTGCAAGTGATCGTGAAACATTGAAAGTAAACGAAAGAGTAATTTGGAAAATAAGAGTATTGCAAGGCACTTATGCGTGTCTATACTTCAGCTCGAGCAATGTGATTCACGGAACTGAAGTGAGAGATTCCTGGATGAAAGCATGCATCCGCATAAACTAATTCAAGTTGCAGACTTTAAAAAAATACGTAGAATATGTAAATAGACAGGTCAGTCTCTCCGGCTTCTGACACCTAGACAGACTTACGCCACGGCACACTTGGTTATTGACTCTTTTAATTGTCATCAACGCAAACAGAACCATTCTTTTGAAGGAACCTACGTCTTCGTTTTTGATATTATCTAGGCTTCTGGAATGTTTGGCACTGGGATTGATAAAGTTCTTCTTCTTCTTCTCTTACTTGGGTCTTTGGACAGAAAGAAATACGCTTTCGTTTCAATGCCAGTAAACGTAGATCTCTGCGTTCAACCAATCACGTCGATGTCTATCACACGATATCACATGGACTTTGAAAAGATCTTGCCTCTAGTGATGGCGTGTGAGTTTTGCACGATCTTCTCCAGAACGATGTCAAAGAAATCATATGACAGCGCGTCACCTTGTCTTCTTAACAGTGATATCGTGTCATGGTCAGTGATAGTTACCTACATTTATGTAGCAGCTACAGTTCGCCGTTGTCATCCTGCCAAACCTGACGAGTTCGATAAGAATTCCACAACAAGACATGGCTGATGGCGGTGTATAGCTCGTCTCTATGCACACTGCATTATGCGGCCTTGAAACCGATGAATACGTGATGCGTGTCGATCTGCATTTCTTGATACTTTTCCATGCTCTGTCCAAGTAAAAAATCTCGACAATTGTGGCCTGAAACCAAACTCATCTCCTTGCTGATAAAGAGAGAGAAAAGTCTTAAGTTGTGCCTCTCAGCTATGTTGTTGCAACTGCGACAATGCAATGGGTGTTTTTAGAGGTATAGAACTTTGAAATAGAATAAAACAAAGACGATTGCTTTAAATTGACATGAAATTTACTTTATTCGATAGATAATCGTCTGGCATTATAATTGAAATATGATTTCTGGCATATGACCGCCACGGCTGGCTCGGACGTAGTCGAATCTGGAGGTCCAATTTTCGATGACTTTTCCAACATTTGTGGTCGTATATCGGCAATAACGCGACGAATGTTGTCCTCCAAGTGGTCATCGGCGTAGACTAGCGTTTTCACATATCCCCACAGATAATAGTCTAGCGGCGTTAAATCGCTCAATCTTGGAGGCCAATTCACGGATCGGTAAAGTGAAACTATGCGGTTACCAAACGTTTCCTTCCATAAATCAATTGTGGCACGAACTGTGTGAAAATGTGTCACATCGCCTTGTTGAAGCCACAGCTGCTGCACATCATGGTTGTTCAATTGATCAACGAAAAAGGCAATAATCATGTCTCTATAGCGGTTACCATTGACTGTAACGTTCTGTCCAGCATCGTTTTTAAAGAAGTACGGACTAATTATTCCACCAACCCATAAAGTACACCAAATACTCAGTTTTTGTGGATGTAACGATGGTTGGTCTAGAATGGTGCTGTGACCATACGGTTTTGTCCAGCACAGAGACTCTCTGAGCCGGATGGTGTGTGCTGTAGTATTTTAATTGCGTAAGTCCAATGGTAGAAGATGTGGCCTTTCCGTCAGAGCTTCTGATGGTGTCAACCGTAGAGCGATAAAAAAATATCGATGAAGTGTTTAATTGTTTATATCCTGCAATGACCAGAGCCTACATCGAGTTGTTATAGTCCGTGTGTCCATATCTTCAACTGACAAGTGAGATTTAAGAAAATAAAACAACAAAAATCTGTGGGCGAACTCTGCTTTCATGCACAGATCTATGTTAATTTCAACACGGCTAATGTCTGTTAAACTATCATGTTTATTCTTCTCTACAGAATTGTGTTGACTCTCATTATTTCCAAAATGATGAAATTTGGCAGCACTGTAACCACAACAGCATTTGTGGCATCTGCAATCCACTTCATGGCTTATCCAAGACACCAATCAACTGTCACAGACACAATCCACAGAAATAATCAGTCATGCCAATATATTCGTCATCCACTGTAGACACATTAGTTTTGTTGAGAAAAATCGTTTGGTTTTTAATTTAAAAAAAAAACAGGATTTTATCTTCATAAGTGAGAAACAGTGCACAATTTCCATTTTAGTTGAAAAATCATTACTTGTCAGCTACTTTTTAAAGATAATTTCAAAGTAATGTGAATGACTACGATTACGTTTTGCGTGGTCTTATTTTAAGTAACTTTATCGACCTTTTTGACTGGCATCTCGCTAATATCACATGTCATTTTATCTTACAGGGCTGCAATTGACGCCTTATCGTCAATCTGCATAGATGAGTGATTTGACGTGCTCCCATAAAAACTAGACTCCAGAGTCGTCAAATCAGACGATCTTTTCGGCCAGTTCACCGGTTTGAAATGTGAGACTTATTGCTCACCGAACTCGTTTCTCAATTGGTTCATCGATACGCATGCCGTGTGGCATCTAGCCCCATCTTGCTGGAACCTCATATCGACCAAGTTTAACTCGTGATCTTTGGATAAAAAACATAATTTGGAATCAGTCAACGCCATTGACGGTACACAATGTCATCGCGCTCGTCGTTGATGAAATACAGGGCTCTATTCGCGTAATTTTTCAAGCGACCATCGTTCACTCGATTCTCTTCAGTGGTATCGGCGATGATTTGCTTCATGTAAGACTATCTTCATCGTCTCGCATATCGCTTATTTTGCATACAGTTTGAGGACTTTGAGAACAATGTTTCTCACGTAAAACTGACATCTGTGCCCTTATTCCTCTCATTTTCACCAACCCATTCTCAACTTGCGCCCAAATATATTATATATGCGTCCTATCACTATAAACCCGTCACAAAAGTGGATAACAAGATATGTATACATAATAATTCTCATTTTGTATGTAAATAGTGAAATAGCGAAACAGTCGCCGAGACGATAGTAACTGACAGTTTTCAGTTTAAGCGAAGCAGGCTAAATGATATCTCTCAGGCGCTTACATGAAGCTAAACTATCGTCGACACGCTAGCGAGAGACGATTGTCGCCTTACGCGATTAGAGCCCAGTTTAATGATTCCGCTGGTCCGCGGGCCGCGCGCTGACAATGTTACCGTCAATGGCGCCCGCTATCGTTCACTGATTTTGAACTATTCGGATTCTCAAAATCATCTCCATAAGATTGCCCACAAATATTAAGTGTTCCCGAATTTGGTCCGGCTCAAAAAAACGTAGCACGAGGCAGCAAGATAGATAGCAGGAGGCAGCAAGATAGTAATCTCCCAGTACTTTACTATGTTCAAGGGAAGTAAAATAGCCCCCCTCTAAAGAGAAATTAAACAGAAGGAGTTTATCTTCGATTTACTCTCAATTAATTGTGGGAAATTCAATTTGCTCGAGAGAGTTCTATGACACCGGTGACCTCAACAGCTTGCACAAAAACACTATTGATTTCGTCGGAACACTTCATACATAATGGCTGAAACACAGTACTGCATTGTGCGTTCGACGTTGTGATAGAAAACGCAGTGCGTTGAGATTCGAAACGTCAAATCAATCATCAGCCGTTTTCATTATTTTTAAATTGTCGGCAGTTGCCCACTGAAAAATTACTTAAGTTGTATGTAAAGTCACGGTTGAACGCATGTCTCTCTTAAAAATATCGAACATGTCGGAAATTGGGTGCGTCGTCTCATGCTATACAAAATGTATCATGTTACTAGAATCCTCTCAATTTTCTCTGAAATTTTGCCAAAACGCACGACGCAACATTCTGTTCACGGCAATTGAAATGTGTGTGTTGAAAGTGTTTCAGGCATAACTTCTAAGCATAATTCGTCTCATTAGCGGCGTTCACACTTCACACTTAACAATTTTTCGATACGATTTGCTTCATGTCAAATTGAAAAAAAGTCAAAAGGCTTTCTCTAAAGTACAACAATTCTGCCAACTTGTGCGTTCCCATTTACGATTTGGGCCATCAAGCACGATTGTCAAGCAAATCGTATCTCCACAAATTGTTGAGTGTGAACGCCGCTATGTCTAGTTTAACGAGAAGAATTGAATCGATTTATAAAGTATACAACAAATAATTTGTGTGCAGGTACATTATTCATAAAATTGTCTAAAAAGACCTATTATTCCACTAATTCATTCAACTGAATGTTATACCTTCGCAAAATGCTTTTCTGTCCTTTCATTTTTTGTTCAACTTCGATTTAAGATTCTGCTGAAACACTTGCTGAAGACAGAATGGGAAGACATCACGTCAACAGGTTTCAATTTGCAAGCAAAAAATACTTAGTTTAATAATTTATTGTTTATGCTAAGCATCTGAAAAACAGGTCTACTATTTCATATCCAACAAAACTTAAGGCTACCATTTTCAAATTCAATAAAAATAACTAATTTCCAGCACGATTACTGTACGATGGCAATGCCATTTCTTTGCAAGCGCTACCACCATCCGCACAACAAAACACAAAAATTGCCGACACAGCGGCAACGTGAGTTGGTAGCTCTGCATAGATTTCGATTGACTCAGCTAAGTGGACAGAGACGACGACGAAGGAAAAAAGTTCTGCAAACTAGTTCTGGGCATCACGTTTACACCTGCAAAAAGTAATTTTTTAAGTGAATTCTCACATCTATTCAATCTAGAACAAATCTACCAACAATGGCTGATTCGAAGAAGTAAGTAAAATCAAACTTTCTACACTGGAAATAGAATAACTTCAGAGAAAATTCACTTTGCGACAAAGCCGACATAGAACCACCTTCAATTTCGCTTGTCATCTTTGCGAAGCAGCCAACCTTGTACAAAGGGAAACGCATTCGTACTCATTTTAAATGGACGCAAAATTCAAATTATCACTAATTGCACAAGTAACCCTGTTGGAAGTATTTGAAAAATATGCTTTTTTTTCATTTTCATCGGACGATGAAATTATTGCATCAACTTTTTGATTCATTCATTCGCCTTGTTGAGAGTCAGTGCGGTGTGGCGCAGACTAGAAAATTCGCTTTTCTTTGTTTCATAAACACTTTCTAATGCAAAATCTTATCGAAATTCCATAAACTGCGCGCTCAAAAAATTGATAATTTCTTATTGCGAATTTAAGTGAGCATTGAGAAAAAAATAATCGTCTTTAAATTCCGTGTGATTTGGAAGAAAACAAAGAAAAACATATATAGTTCTCAATTGCTGTGTGGTGCCTCCTCTCTAGTATACGTACATAAGGCTGTGAGCGAATTAAAATGGCGTTCAAAGAAAAAGAATTACATCAAACAAATAGATTTTGGTATGTTTCTATTCTACAGATGTTTGCCGTAAAGTGCTTGAAAAGACGATGAAATTCGATTTTTTTCCTTGAGGTTTTGAATTAAAATAATGATTTATCTTTCAGCAACGACGATTTAGCAACCGCAATCCTTAAGAGGAAGGATCGCCCGAACCGCTTGATTGTTGAAGAGGCTATCAACGATGACAATTCGGTTGTCTCATTGT
The DNA here is from genome assembly GCA_907269125.1 of Eristalis pertinax. Taxonomy (NCBI): domain Eukaryota; kingdom Metazoa; phylum Arthropoda; class Insecta; order Diptera; family Syrphidae; genus Eristalis; species Eristalis pertinax. The sequence goes on from OU026148.1 coordinate 35,011,985, forward strand.
CTCAGGTATGCATAACAGATTGTACACTCATTTGTGTTACTAACTTTTGGTTTAATTACTCACAATTGTTCGATGCATATAAACGGGCCTGGGCACTTTTTTTTTTTGTTTTTTTGTGTTCCTCTTCGTTGTCTAGCCAAAGTATACATGTTATCGATAAATAGGTCATGGACCTTTACGTGGTGTGTTAGAACATTAAGTTTATTTTATATTTTTTTGTTGGTTAAGAACCGGTTAATATTCGTATTTGTTTTTTTTTCCTTATCATTTGTTTTCGCTGAAAATCAAGAACATTCTCGATGAATGGAATAGTGTTATTTTCATTTTGGCAAAGTGTATCGTATTTATATTTTGATTTGTGCTTTTGAAATAAGAACGTCATCGAACAATTAAATGTATGTACATGATTAGTTGTGTTTATTTTATGCTAAAAGTACTTCCTACATTTTATTTGAATTAATTATGCACGCTTGTCGCTCACCAGCGCCGTGTATGCACACGAACATGCAAGAGTGTAGTTATGTTTAATAGCTTACTGGAATGATAATTATTTTTCCTATGAACAGAACTTTTGTGTATACAGTGAGACCGGGGTATGTACTCGGTTTCACGCGTCAGAAATGTCAATTCACGCCCAAACAAATCCGAAGACATTGCAGTTCTCGTAGAGGAATGCATTTTGCAATATCTCATGAAACTTTTTATTTTTGAGCAGGCCCTGAGATGCAAGACGTTAGGTGGGCCTTATTTGCAAAGTAAACGTCTGTTTGTTAAGCCATTCATAGGGTACACACCGAGAGAATGTTGTATTGTCTGCGCTCTGTAATGAATAGAACAAATTTTTCGCAATCATGACCGCATTCATAATTTGTAAAGTTCTTATCTCGCGACAAACATATTGCACGTGTTATGCGAGAATTATAATCTACATCTGCTCATAGATTTGCGCGAGTTGTCTGTGTTACTCTGTGAAGAGAAATGAATATGAGCGAGTAGCTTTTTACATGTTATATATGTATAAGTGTTCACAGCTGTTTTAAATCCACGCTGCAATACCAGCCAGGCAGCAGGCAACAACTTGGCAGACTTTAAACAAATCTGCATTCATAACCTAGAACTCAAATCGAAATAACGCAGGCCGGCCGTCGTCTACTTCGTTAACGTCAGTAAACAATTCGGCTTGGGCAGACAAAATAAAAGAACTGCAAGAAAGCAAGGGTACCAGCAAGTAACTTGAAACAAACGAGTTGACTCGATATAATCGAGCTTTGGCAGCACCTATTTTGGATCAATCAAGTATCCTCGATTGTATCGTCAGATTTGACGGCACACATACTTGGAAATGACATTTGAAACAGAAGTGTGACATTTTTTAGAAAAAGCATGGAAAAACAAAATATGTATGTCGATAAATAAAAAAGCAACAAAGTGCACCGAAACCGTTGTCTGTCCAACATTTGCTTGACAATTCCCACTGGCTAAGAGGTTCAATGTTGCACAAAGCTGTAGGACTGGTGGAACGGATGTGATTCTAATTTGTCCTGTACGATCTCTTGAGTTCATCGCTAGCATGAAGCAAACCTTGTTCATTATAAATCGCTGCACAAAACTAAACAATGTTGCCGATGGTATTCTTGTCGTTCTAAATACCTATTAATTTTCATTCATTTCCAAATGGTTGCCAGTGTCTCTTAAGCGTCTTGCCTGAGTTCGTAAACGCAGTATTAGCGCAATAATGCAATGTCAAGCGTTCTTAATTACAAACATTTGGCAATGAAGCTTGTCATATGCAAGCAGCCGCTGCGCATACAAAAGCTACCAGCGCAGCGCAGATTATTTAAAAGCTATAGGAAAGTTTTTCAAAAAAAAAAAAAACATAAAATTCAGAAAAATGCATGCAATCTTTATTTGAATCGAAGGTACTGTCCATATAATTTAATGTTTGAAGATTATTTCATGCAAATGTTGACCTTGACTGCGCCTAAAATGGTCCATCCGCTTAGTCCAATTTTGGCATACTCTTTCTAACATTTCGGCCGGTATCTCACGAATAAATGCTTCAATGTTGTCTTCCAATGCGTCAATTGAAGCGGGCTTGTCTGTATAGACATGAGCTTTAACATAGCCCCACAAAAAATAGTCTAAAGGCGTTAAATCGCACGATCTAGGCGGCCAATTGACCGGTCCCGAACGTGAAATAAAATGTTCACCGAACTCGCACCTCAATAAGTCCATTGTTGCGCGTGCTGTGTGGCATGTGGCACCGTCTTGTTGAAACCACATGTCATGCAAGTCAAGCTCTTGTATTTTGGGCAAACAAAATTTGGATATCATCTCACGGTAGCGCTCACCATTCACAGTTACGTTACGATTCGCATCATTTTTGAAGAAGTACGGTCCAATGATGCCACCAGCCCATAAACCGCACCTTTTTCTGGATGCTTTGGTTGCTCTTGCACCGCTTCTGGCTGATATTCACTCCAAAATCGACAATTCTGCTTATTTACGTACCCATTGAGCCAAAAAATTTCGATTAAACTGACCATAAATGGAAGAAGCGTGCGATGAACATTCTTAAAAGAGCACGCATTTTGATAATAAAATTCAATAATTTGCAAGCGTTGTTCGTTTGTAAGACAATTCATGGTTAAATTATAGACCAAACTGAAGATGTTTGACAGTGAAACAAAACACGAAACGTGCTGTTTAAACCAGTGTTACCAAAAAGTTACTGATGTATCGCTAAAGGCAGTGATGCTTACGCGATGCGAATTTTTTGACGTTTACGAACTCAGCCCTTCTATTCATTCTACCATTAGGCATATCTAACACCTTCATTTTTTAGACCTATCAACCACAAAATTGAATTTAAATAGCTTCTATCAGTAGCGAATTGACATTTCACTTTTTTGTTCACAACGACTTTTATAAGCACAAGTCACAATGAAACTCGTCACACGTTAAATGCCAGAAAATATTTGTCTCGCAATGATTGACGACGGACAAAGCTCGATTGTGTGCTGGCACCCCAGGCTGAAATGATTAAAGGACAGTTATAAGTATTCCGACGGAAGATTAATCTGAACAAGACTGATAGCGGTTATGAAATACTACTATTTCCGTCTAAATTGGCCTTCATTTTGAATTGGCCTTCATTATGTGAATTCCGGAACTTTGTGATTCTTTGTTTATTCTTATTCCGCAGTATTTATCTGAAAATAATGTCCACAATAAAAATGGATGTTGTACAAATCTTCACAAAATGTTTGTCGAATATAGTCTTATAAAAATGACAGTCGCCTGCTTATCGACTGGATGCAGTTTCGCAGGCAGTTCAGGGCCTAGCTTCTCAGCAATTACTCGTATTGAACGTGCTATGCTTGGTCGATGATCAGGTACAGTCGTGGTTAGCTTCAATGATGATGTATGTCGGCAATGGTTGAGTGGCAAAGCACTTAACACAGATATTTGTCACATTAGGCCGTTTGCCAACAAGGTTGGTGAGTTGCAGACGAATTTAGCGTTGCGATTGGAAAGAAGATGATCCAGTGGTCATGGTACCCTATAAAATTACCATTTGTAATGCCGAGTAATAGATTTTCAAACATTCAACCCCGGATATCGAGTGAACATATTTGGTTTACAGTTGGGCCGGAACATTCTTCTCCGACTGACGCTACAGTGAACTTGGTCTCAAGAGGTGGGGCCGTGAAAATTATTTTTGTCTCGTACCAGGAATCGAACCTAGACACGGAGGTTCAAGTGCGTAGGGGTCGATGCACATAATCACAACGCCACGGCCACCACGCAGGAGAAATTTTCAAACTAACCACAAATTGCAATTCTTCCTCTATCGCATTTATTGTTGGTTCTTCTTTTATAAACTCTTTTCATCACATGCTTACAAAATAAAATGCCAAAGAAATGTTGCAACTGAAGATTGTGTTACAAAAATGTAAACTCAAAGGAGAGTGAGGATGTGTTCCTTTCCATTTATGACAGCGTTCATGTAGAATGTTAAATTTCTTAGAAATTGAAAAGTTAAACAAGATTTTCCACTCGTTTTCTTTACTTCTGGATCTGGCACATTTGCGAAAGTATAAGTCCAAAGTCCAACAGAGACTATATCCAACATGATGACAGGTAGAGCAGCAGTGCACCAGGTCTGTACATACAGGGCGTCTTCCAAAACGCATCATTGCTCGTATACTGCAATGGAAACCATTTTAAAACGCGAACAAAAAAGGTAATGCCAATGCATACTATTCCAAAACATGTCACGATGCACAGTCATTTGACAAAAGCATCGCTTACTTTGCATCATTATGTTTGCAGTGTGTTTTGCAATAAGCTCATGGTCTATGATTGAATGATTTTCGTTTAAAATCTGTCATCTTTACTTCATCCGTGAATCCGCCGTACATCACCACCAGCATATTCAAGTTTTAAAGAATGGATTTGAATGCTTCCAAAGCTTGACGCTTCTCTAAATGGATACCGCTTCCCAAGCATTACCCATAAAGGGCACCACATTGAAATCAAAATGCTTTTGATCCTCGTTTGTGGAACGATCTTATGTTCGAAGTCGCCACGTAATGTACTGAATGTTTAGGTTTCCTTCGTAATGATTCAATAACTCTTACGAAGTGTGACCATAACGCCCCATATCACTGCATTTCGTAGATATAATCGAATATGCGTGATTAAGTGTGGCGTGTGATTCCTCCGGAATACCATGAAATTTCAGTAAATGTAGGTTGCTGCCTGGTAGTACATGGACCAGTTTTTGAGTCTGAGTGCGCCAGCGTAGTGTTCTCCGACACAAAAAAATGTGTGACATGAGCATTTAAGAGTCTCTGAACTCTTTCCAAGTTCATCGAAATATTACCTTGCGTTTGTGTCACTTGTATCATACAAACCTTCACCCGCGAGTCCGACATCTGGTACGCAGATGGCTGGGCTGCAGTATACGGAGTCAGCAACAATACCCATATTATGTCACAGCATGGACATTTACAACGCCGTATTCCAAGCAGAGATATTCGCAATGGAACTTCAGAGCAAATATAGACAGAGCTATCACAAACAAATACAGCAAAGCTGCTCTTCTAGCCCTCAAATACTACGAAGTCACTTCAAAGCTAGTATGGAACCACCTACAACTGTGACACCAGCTAGCCAATACAAACCGAGTCCACCTCATTTGGATACCAGGTCTCAGCGGTCACACAGGAAATGAAAGAGCAGACCAACTATCCAGAAAAGAATTCGCATCGCCGTTCATGATGCGACGACCATTCTGCGGCTTACCCATCACCACCGCTAAGAGCTATTAAATAATTGGCTCAGGGACATGGCCAATCATTATTGGACGCACACAGAAGGTAACAGCCAGGCCAAAATGTTCCTACCAACTATTTCTCTTAATAGAACGAAACAACTCCTCGACCGCACCAGGAGTCAGATTCGTATAACCACAGGCTTTCTTACTGGACACTGCCCAGTAAATAAACACCTCAAAAGCATGGACATTTCCATTAACACAAGATGACACTTGCAGAAAGAAACTGCAGAGCACATATTGTGTCACTGTAACTGCCTAGTCAGGACACGCTATCGACACCTAGGCGGATACAATCTCGAAGCGAACACAATTGTCGCTAGTTCACTGAAAAACATACTTAGTTTCATTATGAACATTTCCTGCGTGAGCTCAAAATTGGGGAACCGAATGCTCTCCAGGCAAACCGAATGCTCTCCCCTTACATTCAAAAAGCTGCCTTGAAATGAATGTCCAATACATTTTAAGTGCATCTTCGGAAGCACGTCTTTCTGCACTACACCATCCAAATGATCAAAATTGATTTGTTCTCTCCCATTATTCAGAGCATTGCACTGCTAAAACGTTCCACTAAAATGACAGTCAAAATAATTACTGTTGTAGTCAATTACTTACGATGAGTCAAGCAATCCTAGAACAGTTTCCCTTTTCAGAAGTCTTGAAGTCACAAGTTAATACTTCTTGTTCACGTTAATACATGTAATACGTTGTCCTCTCACGAGAGGATAGTTTTTGCCGAACGGAGAAGTTTTAGAACGTTTCTCTAGACAGTTCTTGCCGTGAATTATGAATGGTTCCTCATGTCGAAATTTGCACTTGACACCGCATGTTCATGTGCGTGGGAGTCGATGTACACATCCGCTACGCCATCACGACCCAACACGATTTTTGTGTGTGTGTCATTTTTCAATTTTCATTCATTTTTTAACCGCGAGTGTCTGCAGAACGCTGATTGCAATTATGTGCAATAAATTGTTCAACTTAAGTTTTAACTCCAATTTTCTGAATTGTTTTTGTGTTTCTCCAAAGAAATCCAATCCAAAATCTCCAAGACAATCCAAAGAATACAATAATTTAATAATAATCAACACAGATTTAGAAGAGCTTCTTGTGTTTACTGCTTTCTGCGTATGGGCTCTATATTTATTTTCGTTGCAGAAATGCGCCGCAATTTCCAATTATAGATTTGTTGAATATTTTTCGCATCGAATTACTTTGGCCTTACTCTCCTCATCATTTAATTAATTAATTAACGTTAATATGGAACAATAAAGACAGTCTACAGCACTCTCAACCGCTGAATGTCTTGCTTCGAATTTAAAGGCCTTGCGTATGGCGTTCTGTTTAAAAAAGCGTTTTTTCGTCTTTCACTTGCCTAGACACCGCAGTCTTATGCCCTGTTTAACAGTGGATGATTAAACTTAAGATCAGCTCAACCATGAACCAAGTTAACATTTCTGATTTAAAGGGCCGGTTCACATGAGCCGCGAACTGCAAATGCGAATTTTCAGAAACAACCATTTTTCAGCTAGGCTCAATGTTAGCAAAAAGTCATACTTCTTGGTATGCCAATAGATGAAGATTGAATTATCGAATAAATACTCTGCGAACTGTCATACTGAAAACGCAATACACAAAGAGGCGAACGCGTTCCACAAATGCACGACCAAAAAATTCGCAATGAAGTGTCAGTTTTCATAATTTCTACTCGTAGTTCTCTGCGACTCCATATAGGCTCAACTATAATGCGCATGAGCGAGCATTAGCTAGTGTCAAACGCGCATGGGTGAGTGAGCGAATACACCCACCCCTATGAGCCAACCTATAATGTCGTCCATGAAAGATTGCGAGCATTTCGTTAAGCATGTGCAAAACACAAATGTTTCGTTAAGCATGAGCTAGTGCGAAATTAATCGCACCGCGCATATGCGAATGTGACAGATAGAACACAGGCAAGAAAATAAATTTGAAAAATGAGCAAATCAGCTGATATTGTATTGGTATTCGTACATACATACATACACATATGATCGAACTGGAAACATGAGGAATTCATAATACATCAAAATTAAATGAAAAAATAAAGCAAGCAACGGAAGAATTTCTAACAGGAGGCTATGGGCGCATGTGCTTATTATAGATAATCATGTTTTTTTTAGCAAACATGACGAAACAGTTCGTCCAAATTTGACACTAGCTCATGCGCATTTTAGTTGAGCCTTACGAATGAAGTGTCTGTGTTTGCGAAGTTCCCAATTCGTCCAGTTTCACAATGAAATCTGAACTTCAGTTCAGTTGAACTTCGTTCGTGTAATGCGATCGATAAAAGTATGGCAACACATTCCACTTGATGCGAGTATTGGCTGCAATTTGTAAGGACTTTCGATGTTTTCCTCTGCTTTTTCGTTTTAAAACGCTTTTGTGCATCCCTTTTGAACTTTTGTAGCTCCTCTTTCAACCAAAGAAGGAATGTATGGATATACATTTCAAATCATTTCAATACAAGGAATCGATCGAATTACCGAACGTCTGATCTCGGAGAGAATAAAATACGAAAGCTTGAAAAAAGAGCGAGATAAGCAAAATGGCGTAGAACTTAGGTTTAAACAGCAGTGCACTCTCGTTTAACTTAAACTACAAATTGAACTCACTTCAAGGCTCAATCGAAACGAAACCTAACAAATCAATGAACTGAAGTTTAAACCAAAAGTGGAGTTTAAACGTCCACTGTGAAACTGGCCATTGATTTATGATCAGTCAGTGTTTACATTTTTATCGAACTGACGAACAATCAATGTTTGGTAAGATTTCTTTTGTGCGTGCGCTATAGTTCTAATACTCTTGAGACACACACACAACACACACATCGTAAGCAAAATCAGTTCAGATTTCATGCGATTACAAGAATTGGGAATCTCTGACTGTAATGGTTCCCCGGCCCACAGGCTCACAAGATGAAATGAACACTGATGAATTGAAGCATCTCGATTATTTAAAAAGCCGAAACGTCCCCAATTGAGCATACATTTAAAATTGTCTATCCTTATATAAAAACCATTTTGATATGATCCCCGACCACGTACAGGATAGACCAAACACAAGTTTCTTTTTGAAAAATGCAACAAAATTAACAAAATTAAATTGTTTCCATGTATTGTGGCTTCTCATTAGTAAGAACAAACATTGCCATTAAAATACAAGTCGTCTTTTAATTGGCTGTCTAGGCTGGCGTCGCAAACGCGCATTCTGTTACACGAATTTTTCAAGACCTTGTTGATGGTTTCGAGCTGCAGCTCACGGATTGCCTTAAGTGCTTGAATCGTTTCCGGCTTATTGGCATAACATCGGTCCTTCACTGTTCCCCACAAATAAAGGCCCAAATTGGTCAAAACGTAGCCGCCAAGTTGAAAATGCGTCTCGTCAGAAAATATGATTTTTCGCCCAAAATCCTTGTCCCATTCAAGCTGCTCTAAGGCCCAAACTGCGAAACGATAAATAAGCGGACGGTCGAGCGCCTTTAACTGACGATTCAATTAGACCTTGTTAGCAAATAATCCGAAATCTTTGTGCAGAATTCTCCTCAGGCTAGTTCGTGAAATGTTGAACTGTTCAGATCGATGGCGAGTTGATGTTCGTGAATTGAGTGTCACACTCTCGGTCACAGCAGCCACATTCTCATCTGTGCGCACCGCACGACGACGGAGACCATGAATGTGGCCCACTAGCATACCAGTCTCACGAACTTTTTGCACAAACTTGTGTACAGCTTCATTTCGACCAAAACTTCTTTTTTCAAAAACCCCACTGTTCGCGCTACACAACGCACGGTTGGGGAATAAGTATCCCAACGTCGTTCAAGCGTAAATTTCATTCCGCGGAGGTATGACACCAACTTTCTGTAAAGATTTCGAACGGGAAAGAGCTGTCACTGTCAAAATAACCTTTAATTTAAAAAAGAAACACCACTAGATGGACCACACTGTATATTCTGAGCTGCTTCTGTCAAAGATCTTCTGTCTTGCAATTATTTTAAGATCTATATGCACATATGTACCCCTCGATGACCATCCTAAATTGTGCACTGATGTGTGTTTGTTTGTGTGCACCAACTAACAATCGAAAGTTCTTTACATTTTCTGCTAAGCAGCCACCTCGCTACACAGTTCGAATTTGGATTTGAAGTGAAACGCTATCAAACTTTCTAAAAGAAAGTGTTACCTCAAATGAAACCGCCCCTGAGTGACTGTTTCTCTGTTCATAATACCCACAGGCAAATGAAATTCACGAATCACTGAATATCGTGTGTCTAGGTGAACAATCCACTTTTTGGAAGTCATTGACAGGACTTCCTATCGTCAGCATCCACGTAAAATTACAGAGTTCATCTCATAAGCTCACAGACACGTGAAAAAACGGTCTATGCTGCCGCAATATGCACAGACACGCAAGGAAATAGAACTTTTTAATAAATAGTTATTATTTATGTCAAACCAAGTGTCAAATGTCAATTGGCTGACAACTCGACGTGGCTCGAAATAACGTCTGTCAATGTCAAAGGGGGTGTTCGTAAGTTTCAAAAGTATGTTCAAAGTCGAACAAACCAAGTAGTTTTGGTCGAAATGAAGCTGTACACGCAAGCCTACGCTGATACACGCTTTGATGTGTTCCCAAATAGAATCGCTTTTAAATTCCCTTTACAGTCGATACTTTAATTTCATTCACAAATTAATCCCTAGAGTTACCTCAAATCAATTTTAAACAAAATCTTCTTTACAGACTAAAATGGATGAATTGCAACTGTTCCGAGGAGACACCGTCCTATTGAAGGGCAAACGTCGAAAAGAAACTGTCTGCATCGTGTTGTCTGATGACACTTGTCCTAATGAGAAAATTCGAATGAATCGTGTTGTGCGAAACAATTTATGTGTTCACTTATCGGATGTGGTATCAATTCAATCGTGTCCCGATGTAAAGTATGGCAAACGTGTCCGTATTTTACCATTCGACGATACAACCGAAGGTGTTACTGGGTAAGTAAAATACATGGTCTCAGTTAAAAAAAAAAGTCCATTAACGAACGTCATCATCTCTCTTTGCAGAAATCTGTTTGAAGTTTACTTGAAGCCTTACTTTTTGGAAGCCTATAGACCCATCCACATGGGCGATAACTTCATTGTGCGCACTGCTATGCGTCCAATCGAATTCAAAGTTGTTCTGACTGATCCTGAACCCTACTGCATCGTAGCACCGGAGACTGTTATCTTCTCTGATGGTGATCCAATTAAACGAGAGGTATGATCTGCAGCGGCATGTGTCCTTAGGAAACGATTTAATTTCTTGTCATTTCAGGAGGAAGAAGAGTCTCTCAATGCCGTTGGTTATGACGATATCGGTGGCTGTCGCAAACAGCTGGCCCAAATAAAGGAAATGGTGGAATTGCCACTGCGTCATCCGTCGCTGTTCAAAGCTATCGGTGTGAAGCCGCCACGGGGTATTCTTATGTACGGCCCACCAGGTACCGGCAAAACGCTTATAGCTCGAGCTGTGGCCAATGAAACCGGTGCGTTCTTCTTCTTGATCAACGGACCTGAGATCATGTCCAAACTGGCCGGCGAGTCTGAGTCAAACTTGCGTAAGGCCTTCGAAGAGGCTGAGAAGAACTCACCAGCAATCATCTTCATTGATGAAATCGATGCCATCGCTCCGAAGCGTGACAAGACACACGGTGAAGTTGAACGTCGTATCGTCTCACAATTACTGACGCTCATGGACGGCATGAAGAAGAGTTCACATCTGATCGTGATGGCTGCTACCAACCGGCCAAATTCAATTGATCCTGCACTCCGTCGGTTCGGACGTTTCGATCGTGAAATCGATATCGGTATTCCAGACGCAACTGGCCGTCTGGAGGTCTTGCGAATTCACACCAAAAACATGCGCCTGGCCGATGATGTGGATCTAGAGCAGATCGCCGCTGAGACACACGGTCATGTTGGTGCCGATTTAGCTTCGTTGTGCTCGGAAGCTGCATTGCAACAAATTCGTGAGAAAATGGATCTCATTGATCTGGAAGACGATAAAATCGATGCTGAAGTGCTGGCCTCCTTGGCGGTCACAATGGACAACTTCCGGTATGCAATGACAAAGTCAAGTCCATCTGCTCTCAGGGAGACTGTTGTCGAGGTTCCAAATACCACCTGGACCGATATTGGTGGCTTGGAAAATGTGAAGAAAGAACTGCAAGAACTTGTTCAATACCCAGTCGAGCATCCCGACAAGTTCCTCAAGTTTGGTATGCAACCAAGTCGTGGTGTCTTGTTCTACGGGCCACCTGGTTGCGGTAAAACTCTGCTGGCAAAGGCTATCGCCAATGAGTGTCAGGCGAACTTTATTTCCGTCAAGGGCCCAGAGCTGTTGACCATGTGGTTCGGTGAGTCTGAGGCAAATGTACGCGATATCTTCGACAAGGCACGCTCAGCCGCGCCATGTGTCCTGTTCTTCGATGAATTGGACTCAATTGCCAAGGCTCGAGGAGGAAATGCTGGTGATGCTGGTGGTGCTGCCGATCGTGTCATCAATCAAATTCTTACTGAGATGGATGGTATGGGAGCTAAGAAGAACGTGTTCATTATTGGCGCCACCAACAGGCCTGATATCATTGATCCAGCTATCTTGCGTCCAGGACGTTTGGATCAGCTTATTTATATTCCACTTCCGGACGATAAGTCTCGTGAAGCAATTCTGAAGGCGAACCTGAGGAAGTCGCCCTTGGCCAAGGAGGTTGATCTCAATTACATTGCTAAGGTCACACAAGGTTTCTCTGGCGCTGATTTGACTGAGATTTGCCAACGCGCTTGCAAACTGGCCATTCGGCAGGCGATCGAAGCTGAGATCCGGCGGGAAAAAGACCGAGCTGAAAATCAAAGTTCAGCTATGGATGTAAGATAAATGAAAGTCATGTCGATTCTGTTTCAATTGCTAATCGATGATTTGATTTGTCCACCCCCCAAAAATAGATGGATGAAGATGATCCAGTTCCAGAGATCACACGAGCTCATTTTGAAGAGGCAATGAAATTCGCGCGCAGGTCTGTCTCAGACAACGACATCAGGAAGTACGAGATGTTCGCACAGACACTCCAACAGTCTCGTGGATTCGGATCGAACTTCAGGTAAATCAAAACTTGCCTTCGTCAAATTTCGCAATCGATAATAATTCACTCGCTTCCCCGTTTTGCAGATTCCCATCAAATTCAGGGCCGTCGTCTCAAGGAAGTGGTCCAAATGCTCCCGTGAATCCGCCAGGTGACAACGGTGATGACGACCTCTACAGTTAGATCTTTTTCATAGTTTATATATTTTTTAATGAACAACAAGTAAAAGTAATCCCAATTGAATAAACAAACAAAAAAAAAAATAAACAAGAAACACGAAAAGAAAAAAAAATCTATGTATCTGGTAAGGCGGTCACTAGGAAACAACATTTGTTATAAGAAACCGAACATTCTTCAAACACCATACTAAGAAAACAAAAGAATCATTTTTACTTAGCATATTCATCCAAGCTAAATTCATTATTAAATTGTCCCCCTTATATGCAAATGAAACCCATTATTTAAAAATATAATAATATTTACGGAAGATAACAATATCACTTTTGGTAAAAAAAAGGAAACAAAAATAAATTATTTCATTTGAACGAAGAACAGCAGGTGTGGTGTGATTGTTGTTCAGTTGCGAGCCCCTTTTCCACAAGTATTTGTCTATTGTGTAGAATCCTGTCATGTCTGACTTAATTTTTTTTTTAATTTAAGATAATGGGTAATAAAGCGGAGCTGATAGCGGATGTGCTTTCTGGAAATGAAATTTTATTTTTATTTTTATTTTAATTGATTTTTATGGATTGCTGGGTTACATCCTCCGCATCACTTGTAAGACATGGAGGAAGGCTACGAATGTAATCCCCACACCGTTTCCTATTTTACTGCGGCGACTACCGACGAAGGTCGACTTCATAATTGTAACATTGTTGCCCCTGCACTGCACAACATATTCTCTCTATGTATTTGTGAACAGAAATACTGCCGCAGGCTTGCAGCAGGCGAGTATTATCAAAAACGTATTCATAAATGCAACATTAGTAGGCGATACAAAAAGTTCGTGTGTTTTCGTTTGCCATATTTCCCTGCAATCCTGCAACCAGAGATGAAGTAGTAAAGAGATGTCCAACTCGGGTTTGGGTCTTTACTAAAAAAAAAACCTCGCCTATCTCTGATTTGCTCTAAAGGCATTTTCACGCACACTTCTTAAGGCTATAGAGCAGAGATAAAGTAGTACATGATTTCTGTCACAAGCACTGTCTGTGAACATTTTATAAAAAAAACGCTGTCAGATGAAATCAAGGGGCAAGAGAGGTAGAAGTTGACTATCTCTTTACTTCTTTATCTCTGCCTGCAACAAAATAAAAATCACTGCGAACTTGATCGCAGTTTGACTGTCACATTGCTTTTATGAACGCAGTTTCTGACTGCTGTCATGCAAAGGTAATGCATCTTATTTACACTTATGAACGCAAATCTTGCAGAGCTGCCGCAGTGTGACGTTATGAACTCGGCCGATCTGTGACGACGGGGGTTCTCATAAACTTCGGAAATCTGCACCAGTTCCAATCGACCCCTTTTGCAGCGAAAAAATAATATCACCCCGATTACGAAAGTCGTTTAACGACTCGTGTCGAAACTGCTCTGTGATGTCGGTATTACGATTGTCGATTGGCGGTAAGCTTATGTGGAACGTATTTTTTGTGTGACACTTGTCGTGTAGGTGTCGGTATTCCGAAAGTCGATTAACTACACCAAAACGACGAGTAACACGACAAATTGAATTTTGTGAACGACTCTTATGAAAAAACAAGTAAAAACGTGAGTTTTCTATGTGTAATGGTACTGGAATGGTGTAAAATGTATTTAGTGTTAATTATTTATATCTTAAGGATGAAAATGTCCAGCCCAAAACAAATAAAGCGACTGGTTTAACTGATGGGAGAAAAACAGAAATTTAGCAATTTAGCACGACTATCGGCACTGAAGACGAATGTTTTATGTCCGAAACTTTATTTTTGATTTCGTCGATCAAATAAGCAATGCCACCTTATTTAGTCTAAAAGATAGATAGATAGATATTTATTGGCTGCATAGTGTAACAATATTTTAACAAAGTTATCTCTAGCTTGCACAGAGATTTGTTTTTACAGAAACCTTACTGCTGAAAATACAATTGTTTTACAAGTAAGATATGCAGTTCGGTAAGTTAAATCTATCTTGGAGGAAAAACTATGGAAAAAAACCTCCATTTAAGATAAAATAAATCATTAAGAAACTTATTAATTTATTCACAATTTACAATGCATATCTCTTACTTAGCACCTGTAAATAAAATGCATGTTAATCTAATACTTCTTCTGATGTTAATTAATTCCCTTTTCTGCAATTCTTGATCGTCGTTCTCTTCACTAATCCAATAAATAACCACAGCAATGCTGTCCATATTTACTTTAAATTCCACGAATAATAAATAAAACACCTCAAAACAACAATTTAAAAATGTGTATTCCGGTAGAATTTATGAAAACTACCCCATTTAATGAATTGATCTGTCAAATTGACAGTAAGCTTTTGAGCGGCAGTTTTGGAATTTGTGTGAAACAAAAGCTCGAGTCAATTAAGGTTCGTAATACCGATGCTTAAACGCCTGTAAAGTGACTCGACTCTCAAAACGCCTTGTGTCGTGAAACAACTTTCGTAATCGGTGTGAGTATATTGACATCTTCATTCGCTGTTTTAAAGGTATCATCATTCAAATACGACCTACAACCATTTGCTCAACACGGAGACTTCTCGTTGATATCAAAAGATCGGTGACGACGGGGGTCTCGACGGGGGTTCTCATAAACGTCGATCCCTTTTGCAGTAAAAAATATAATGAGTGCACAATCTGCGTGACATCGATGAGCTATTGACGTTTTTGAACACTATGCACTGCAGTTCACCTAAGTTAGTATGATCGTATATCTGCATTAACAGACATTTTGTTGATCTGACGTTTATGAAAACACCGGAAATCTGCTTAGATTCGTGAATCTTTCATTGCTGGGTTGTGCCAATTGCGAACGTCGAAAGCGTACTTTCGGACAGCTCAGTTTACTTTAGATACGACCCACAAGCATTTGCCCAACACGGAAATTATTCGTTGATATCAAAAGATCGGTAACAATCTGCATACCCATGTGAATGCTTTGGCATCTCGTACAGATTGTGCAAAATACCGAGGGTGTACATTTTCATTTACGAAGATGAACAACGAAGAGTGCCATGAATGGGGATAGACGGGAACGATTGTCTACCATTTATTGCGTATTCCAGGTGGTCGCCATTATAGAAAGTCACAGAACGACACTACGTGCATATATATGAGTTGGAGATTGTAATCAATGGATGCGAACAATCTCTCCATACGCATCTTTGTAGTCGAACGTCGTGACCTTTTGAACTTCTAACATTTTTACTTCGCGATTGCACTTATCTCAAGTCCAAGTCGTGTGCAAAAATTAACACACAGATCTGTGGTGAGTTTTGGACTTTATTTGTCACATATATACAACAAACAAATTCAGCAACAGCTACAGCTGTATCCATTTCTTGAACCCTTAGTATCAAGAACGTTCTTTTTGAAACTACTCTGAGATTACGAGATCGTGGCTACTTCCAATTTGAATTTCCGAGCATATTGGCTGGTATCTCGCTACTAACACATATAATGTTGTCATCCAAGGCAGCAATTCGGCGTATAAATAAATCATCTAAAGGCATTTCTAAAATAATCTTACTCTAAAGACCAATGTCCATTTCTTCTACTACTCCTGTTCAAACAACACACCTGCGCCAGCGGGCAGAAGAGGTTTTGCTGTGTCTCCTTAGAGACCCATCCTGGAGGAGTGTGGAGGCCCGCTAAAATACTGAAGAATATTCTAAGTAACCTACATAGTCTACCTAGTCTGAATATACTATATCTGGTAAGCTGCTAGAGGGGAGGAGATGTGGGTTCCTCGGCTTCACAATGGCCTGGTATGTCACACTAACCACTTAAGGTTAATGTTGAAATGCGCAGCCATCTCGTTAAAAGACAGTAGAGGGATGTTTTTGCTCCAAATTCTGCTTTAAAATCTGTGGTCTGCTGGGCATGAGTCTAGGCAAGCGTCTACGGATTCAACACCTAAACCGAAGAGTCTTCGAATCCGCACCAGTGGGAGAACGCAATCATCACATCAATATACTTGTCGTGCGAAATTGGAGGCAGCTGGTTAAAGATTGAGAGTCAGGACGTTCAAATCCACTGTGAGCTACAGCTAAGTCTACGCAGTGTCAAGTGGTACCACTATGGACCAAAAGGTTTCTGTGAGGCTTAGTCGGCAGATCATAACCAAAACAAACTAGCGATAAATTAGTATATTTTTACCACAGAGATAATACTTGAGTCGCAGAGATCGATAATTTCATCAAGAGTCCTAGCCTCCTGCCATGATCTCCCAATAGACAGTGCCCAGAGATGATTGCTACCATAGTCCTAATATTGGGTATGTTTGAGAATGCCAGCTTTTCGGAACGTTCAGGGTTGAGCTACGGCCAAGTCATTCTAGTTGGTTTGCGTTGAATGTTGGTCCCTTTCAGTAGGACTTTACAGATGATGGCGAGGGAATCTTTTTTGCTTGTTATCAGCGCATATCGAGCTTGTTCGATGCACAGTTGCCTGGGATCTGGGACCCAGACGCATTTTACACTGAAAAGTCACCTTGTCGACAGTTCAGCGACAGCTAATGACCAGCTTCGACTTTAGACACAGAATCTCCAGTCCTGATGGCAACTTGGCTATCTATAAAAACACGGGTATCACATTTGAGCCTCGCGGATCTTCATGCTCTCTGCCCGGAAAGCAATGAACTGCATTGGAAGTCTCCTTGTTGGACTTGAAATTGAAATTCTAAGAGTAGACATCGTTGCCTCTTTTGCCATGGAGTCGTCCGTGTAAGCGCGGAGCTTGTTCATGAAGGGAGTCTGATTACTAACCCTAAAATACCTTATCCGGAAAAAGCCTTCTGAAGTTGGAGTTAGGAAAGGAACTGGGTCCAAATGATTGATTTCGAAGTCCGGCTTACCTAGCACAGCGTAGTTAGCGAACCATGTACGAAGTTGAGAGATGCCTTATTGCCGTGTTAGCGGATTGTTTCTGTCTGAACCGATGGAATGATTCTAAGAGGCCCGATGATGTCGTTGCACTTTCGTTGCAATGCTTAGCTACGTGTGAAACTTGAACAAATCTTATCTACATATAAAGGGTGTTTTTTAGAGGTATAGAACGTTAAGTTGGCGACACTATTTTAACTGGCGTCCATTTTGTCAGCTGTCAAGTGATTTATTTTTAGTTTGGCTTGGCATTTCAACATGAATAGACTGACGCCTGAACAACGCTACCAAACTGTGCAAATTTATTTTGAAAATCATGGTTCTGTTCGAAATACATATCGCACACTACGCCCATTTTCACCATGCTCTCTTTTGGTTTAATGGATACGTCAAAAAAAAACACGGCCGTATTTGGAGTGATGATAATCCTCAAGTGTATGTTGAGACACCGTTACATCCACAAAAACTGACTGTTTGGTGTGCTTTATGGGTTGGTGGAATAATTGTTCCGTACTTCTTTAAAAACGATGCTGGCCATAACGTTACAGTCAATTGTAGCCGCTATAGATCCATGATTACTGACTTTTTCGTTCATCAATTGAACAACCATGATGTTCAGGAGTTGTGGTTTCAACAAGACGGCGCAACATGTCACACAGCTCGTGCCACAATTGATTTATTGAAGGAAACGTTTGGTATCCCCATAGTTTCACGTTACGGGTTAACGTCTTCAAGATCGTGCGTTTTAACGCCGCTTGACTATTTCGATTGAAACGATTGACCACTTGGAGGACAAATTCGCCGCGTTATTGCTGATATACGACCACAAATGTTGGAAAAAGTCATCGAAAATTAGACCATCAGATTAAACTACGTCCCAGACAGCCGTGGCGGTCAAATGCCAGAAATCATATTTCAATTCTAAGTAAATGTCATGTCAATTTAAAAATAATCATCTTTGTTTTATTCCATTTCAAAGTTCTATACCTCTAAAAAAAACACCCTTAACATACATACCTATAGGACCTAGGCTTACCCTTATTTTTCACAAAGAAAACATTGTGCCGTCCTGAGTTCGCTAATGCGATCATAAAGGTTATCCCCGGTGGAAACCATCATACGAGGGTAGGTCAATCAGTTCATACAGTACAACAGGTGAGTAGCATACTCCACAAACGCTGCCAGCAACGCTGCCTCCTTTCAAAGACAAATATCTATAATACTGGATCCACTTGAGGATGTTTTATTGATGCCGGATGATTTACGGATGTACTGGTATCCCTCTTTGGCTAAGAATTGCATGTCTGGATGAATCGTTGAATAGTGCGGGCATCAGAGGGTACCATCTAATCAACCGATTGTTCTTTGCAATCGTTGTTCACGTTGTTATGAGAAAGAGTTGGTACCATGAATAGATGTTTGAAAAATGAATTATGAATGAGCGAATTCTCAAGAGCTGCGGATTGCTTTGAGTCCAATGTTTGATCTGTTCACAGCTGGTAGATGGGTCACAGAAGCCGATATCCCTTTTAGCCTGTAGATAAATGCGAGAGGTGTTCGATACGTTGGTGAACCTCTTGATTCAATATTGCTACAATAACGATAACAAAATATGTTTCAAAGATCAATGACAACATCGATTTTTTAAGAGATTGTAATTGTTCAGTGGATTTTTTTCAAAGACATGGCAATTAAATCTGAATAAGAGATATGGAACTGGATCACTTATTTGATGGCCGGCTCTTGTAAAATATAATATTGTGAAGTGATTGTGAGTATGAGTGAAGCTCAACAAAGAATGGGATGCATGGTTACAAGGGCGGCTGCCCCTCCAGGTACTTTGACGGTCATGCTCCATATTTTACGTATTAGCGCAGATAATAAACTACTAGGTATATTTATTATCTGTGCTATTAGCGACTCATAGTGCGATCAGACTCAGAGAGGTGTGAACGGCTGTTGATCTCAAGACCATATGGCCAGAGTTACATCCTGGATTCGATACCGAGTGAAGTCATACGCCTTCGAACAGAGTACAGTCCACCCAAATTAAATTTCAAAACAAATCGACATGCTCCTTTCTACTAGAGCAGATTGGAATAGCAAGCGTATAGGCCTCATCCCGGATGTGAGTGTATACACAGACGGCTCAGAGATCAATTGCGGAGTCGTCGCGAGTATTTACTCAGATACTCTTAGCATCTATGCAGCCTACAGACTCCCAAATTACACATATGCCAACTTAAATCTCACCCGAATACAACAACAATGCAATTATTCACATTTCTTGAAAATGGCACACGTTAGATGGTCTCAGTTAACTAATTAAGCACGTCTACGGTTTCCGTGGCGGAAAGGTTTGAAAACGCCATTCTTTAGATCTCGAAATAAGCAGAAAATATACTGAGGAAACAAATTGATTAATCGCTTCGTTTAGGAGGTATCGATGCTTAAATATTATATATATTTTTTCCTATGAAAATTCGTCGAGATCAAGAAAATGGCGTTTTCAAACCTTTCCGCCACGGAAACCGTATACGTGCCCATGATGTCGTCGAGATCTAGAAAATGGCGTTTTCAAACCATGGCGCGGCAATCGTGCACGAAACTGTACAATATCAGGGTAGACATTGCCAGAATACAACATCATACAGATCAACGAGCTAAAAATCTGCTAAAGAGCTCTCGCACTGTTATTGGTAAAATTACAGCGATAAGAACGGGGTGCTGGCCGATAACACACACTGCCGTAGCTGTAATAACACTACAGAACCAGAGCCCTTGACTCACTTCCTGTGTTCTTATCTATTACTTGTCAGGGCAAGGCAACGGACTCTGGGGAAACCCTTTGTCAAATGTCTCGGCGAGATATCCAAAACGAACATCAAAGAATTTATAATGTTCCACATCTAGCGGAACGATATTCCTGTTGCCCTTGGGATAGCTAAACTATGGATTTTTCTATTCTATACGGAAAACCTATAGCCATATGTGGTCACCGATAGGGCGCGTATAGTCCACGCCATCCATCCTCCATAAACCCCATGAATGCAAACGTCACTAACTAAAAGACCACTGGACCGATTTTGTTCAAATCCTCACCAATGTGTTCAGAAAAAACAGTAGACAATTCACTTCGTTTACTCCAATCCATTACCTCAAATAAGTCCCAAGATATTTTGAGGAAACTAACACATTATACGTCCATCATCACATTCATCATTTGTAAGTAAAACTTAAATGAAAGATTAGCAAATTTTTATAATTGTTTATTTGTTGATTTAATTTGTTTTTTTCTTAACTTGAAATTAATCGCTCCCATCATCGTCTTCATCGGAACTGCTACTAGTTGGTGCTACTCGTACGCGGGAGCCTTTAACAGGGCAATACATTCTAGGGGTAGTGGACTCCTTTTTCTATGGTGCACTGTGTTACGACTCGGATCAGATTATATTAAAAACCTGTTTAATACATCTATATTCGCATTTTTTCTGGAGGATTTCTGGCTAAAGTGCTCTCGGAATCGTTTGTATTCGTTATTGCTCGCTTCGTGGGCTTCCTCGGACAATTGACCAAGTGGCAGGCTTGAATTATCTCTTTCGAGTGTATCAGAAGTTTATGTATGCTTGCAAGCATGTGGTAGTGCGTTAGACATATGTTTCTTGTTTCATTGGCATAGCTTGCAAACTTGAATCAGCTCTGCAGTTTTGCTTAGTATCCAGCTTTCGGCTCCATAGAGCAGGACTGGCAAAATAAGAGTTTTGTAGAGCACGAGTCAGGAGTTTTGAGCCCAGTTGCCCAACTCAACGGGTTATTCTACGACGGATCTCCACTGTGATGTCGTTTGTGGAGTTCACGTTTGCCGCGAGACGTTTGCCGCGAGGCAGACAAACTCCTTTACACTACCTTGAAATCGTAGCTGTCGATTGTGAAATTTTGTGGTGTGTGACGGAACGTTTTTTTGGTCGACAGCATAAATTTCGTTTTGAACTTGAGACCAGTCTATTCTGCCTGTTCTTCAATCGACGTAAAAGCCTCCACTACGGCACGATGAGAACGCGCGACGATGTCGATGTCATCTGCGTGCCCCGACAGTTGTACAGACTTGTAGAAGATAGTGCCTTCCGTGTTTACAGCTGTCCTCCGCACTATTTTCTTCAGTACCATATTGAAGAAATAACACGACAGAGCATCTCCTCGCCGAAATACAGTGCAAGTTTCAAACGGCTCGGAAATCCTTGAGCCTAACTGAATCGAATAGCTCCTTGAGATAAATGGTGTCGTATGCGGCTTTGAAATCGATGAAAAGGGGTGCGTATCGATTTGAAACTCACTGGTCTTCTCCAGGATTTGTCTTAGTGTGAAGATTTGTTCTATAGTCGATTTGCCGCATTGGTACGTGCGGATTAGTGCGGTGCAAAACGGCTTTAGGCGTTCACACAGTACGCAGGACAGGATCTTGTAGGCGATGTTAAGCAGAGATATACCTCTATAGTTGTTGCAAGAGGTAAGATCGCATTTTTTGTGGATGGGGCATATGGAGCTGATATTCCAGTCGTCGGGCATGCTTTCGTCTTCCCAAATGCGGCAGATGATATGGTGCATGCTCCTCACCAGAACATCGCTACCAGCCGTGAAGAGCTCTGATGGTAGGCCATCTGGATTCCGGGAAAAAAACATTCGATGCTACATCCGTTAAGGAAGCTCCACCACGATGTTGTAGCTGCCCTGAACAAACCGTTGCTTGCTTCCTGGACGTGGAAAAGGCCTTCGACACAGTTTGGATAGAGCGACACATCTACAAGGTGAATCAGATGGGATTCCCCTCCAACCTCATCAAAATAGTCTATAGCTTTCTACATCATCATCATCTTCTGACCCGCATGCTCCACTAAAGCGGTCGCAGGGGTAATGCACGCACGAGAGATATTCAGGCCCCTCGATCCTCCGCCATCGATTCTAACTCATTAGGAGTTATACCCGCAACCAGGCGAGTTTTTGGACTTGGTCCAACCAATCGGTCGCCTACCTGATGGAATCCCATTGTAGGCACGCCTCGAAAGTCGGGATGATGAAGACATTCGTGGTACATGACCAAACCATCGAATCATAGCAATTCCCTTCCGAAGAAACAACTGGCTCTACATTGAGTTTCTCACCCTATCCCATCGAGTAACTCCCACAAAAGCACGAAGAAATCTCATTTCGGCAGCTTGTATTCGCGATCTTATTCTTTCGGTCATTACCCAAATTTCATGACCATAGGTGAGAGTTGGAACAAATACTGAATTGAAAACCGCTAACTGGGCTTTGCCAAGCTCGGCCTTCCTGATTACAGATCTTCCAAGCTGTTTCAAAATTGAGCCAGCTTGGTCAATCCTACTCCTGCTTCAATGGGCCTCTACTAACTTGTATAGTGCATTGACTAGGTGTTCTGGAAATTACCGTATCCCCTGATTTGTCCACGCAACAAACCTATCCAGTGCGCGCTAGGGTTCCTTCTGGCAGGATATGAGTCATATGCAAAAAGAAAATGACTTACCCTCAACTCTCGCAATGTGAAACATTCCTCGCCCTGGCTGTACTGCAACATCGTCCATTTATATATTTATAATGAAAATGAGAGGTTCCCCCCCACCCTTGGCGAAGTCCAATGCGCACGGTGAAAGGTGTTGATTTATCACCGTTAACCCTAACAGAGCTGCTAAAGTTTGTGTATATAGACTGAATGGCCCTCATAAGATTACCATCAATCCATAGTTTACCTCGAGGAACTCGGTCATATGCATTTTCCAAATCTACAAAACACACTGTGTGAGTGTGAGTGTGAGTGCAGAGCTGGTCGGTTATACTTCTGCCGGGACGAAAACCGCACTGTTCACCCCCCATCCTGGCCTCGGCCATAGCTATAGAACGCCAAACCTTAGCACAGTCTTTCCCGGGGAGACTTAAAAGAGCACCGTGTAGTTGGAGCAATCTCTTTTGTCCTACTTTTTGAACAGAGGGACAAGCACCCCACTCTGCATCATCATTCATCAATTTCAATTTATGAAGTGGTTTACAAATCGCAACAGTGTGACCATTTCAAAGTATAGAATACCCCATAAACTGGGCTACGAACTATTAACCCATCACAGATTTGAAGCAGAAGCGCCAGCATTTGGTGGAGGAAAAAGGCTGTACCGTCGTCAAGCCAATACAATGTTGGATTAAACACGTATCCTACATTGCATTGGCTTGGCGTCATTGACGACGTTATGTCAAAATGGCAAAAATTCATAAATTGGGCAACGAACTGTTAACCCATAACGAAATGGCTGGGCGGTAAGGGATATGGGTAGAATGAAGAGGCCATCACTGAAACTAAAGACTTTTTGAATTGCTTGAGAAAAGCTATTACTTTTGGAGGGAAACACGCAGGACTATGTTTTTTTTTTCAATCGGTCACTGACTTAACTGACGAACCTTGTATCTTCCAATCGAAGCCGGTGGAACAAAGCAAAAGCGGGCGGACATGTTTGCTAACACAAGAGCAGATGGACCTCTACGAACTTGATGTGTGCAACTGGAAAGCTACATATCTTGCTAGCTGGAGATGCTTTTTGGTTGATGCCCTGGCTGCACCTGAACTCGAACAACAGTAGGCCAAAGAGCAAGAGAAGAAGATATATTCTACAATTTAAAGTATTTTTGAGTTGTTCCTGTTTTCTCCCGAAGCAACCAACAATTAGTTTGAAGGTGTCCAATGCATCCCCTCACATCGGAGGGCATCAACCCCAGCAAAATGACTACCACTTGCGCAGGAGATGAAAGCAAAACTCAATAATTAAATTAATATAAATAATATTTATTGCGATTGGAAAATAGGTCTTTCATTAAGTGTCGAAGATGAAAGTGCATTGAATTTGCTTGTTGGCAGTAAGGTTTTTTTTTTCTTTTTTTCTTCTTTTATATACGTATGTATACATATGCATGCGTTTGATTTATTTATAATAATTCTGCACCTTATGATGTTTGTTTTTTATTTATTTTTCATTTATTCATACTTCATTACACTAATAGTAAACAATTGATACTTTCTTGTTTTTCTTTTTATTATTTTGTCAATTTTTTGTGTTATTCATAAAAATGAATTTTGATTCTTTTTTGTTTGTTTTTTTTCATATTTTTTCTTTTTTTGTGTTATTATTTCTAAATGGCAAGATGGACATGATATCATCATCATAACATATGTATGTATGTATATGTACATCTAAAACAGAAAAAAAATTATCTATGACGATGTAGTGTGTGTGTGTGTGTGAACATATAATCATTATTTTTTTTTGTTTGATCTCGATAAATGTTTGTGTGTTTTCTTTTTGAATTACTTGCTTTTGTAACGAAACATTTATGAATTTTTAGCTTCTACATTTGATGAATTACATCTTTCATATATGTGATTAAATTTTACTTATATCGATAACACAACACAACAATACAGGTTTTATTTAATTCTTTTGTTATTTTTTTTTCAGTTAATATTTTTTTTTTTTATTCTTACAAAATAAACATTTTTCAACTATACCAATCCATTTATAACAGGTTTTACGTTTATTTTTTGTTTTCTTATTTTTCCTTTTTAATATTTAATGATATCATATTTGATTTTGGTGAAAAATGTCCAGCACTTTCCAAAATCTCATCAATTGTGGTTATTTTTGCATTTAATTGATTTTTTTTTTGTTTTTTTTTTCTGTGTTTGTTATTTAATTTTAATGTCCCACACATAGACTAGACACCAAAGAATATTTATATGTTTTCTGTGTTTTTTTTTTTTTGTTTTCTTTTGTTTTGCATTTTCTTTTTTCTTTACAATATAAATTAAACGTTTACTTATGTATAATACATCATTATTAAAGAAAACAAAACATTCTAACACTTGCACCGACAAGAGTATAAGTAGATATTTGTTATTTGTTTTATTCTCTCATTTCAGTTTAGTTTAGTTAAGTTTCTATTCAATGATTAAGCTCTTTTTTAAGGGTGGAGGAGGTTCACATACATTTTTTTGTTTGTATTCCTAAGACTACACATATCGTAAAGCTAAACAAAAATTCTTTATTTAGTAGTTACATCTGCTTTTGTCTCTCATTTTTACTTATTACATGATTTATTGCTAATAAATATGCATGAAACGCAAACCGAAAAACAAAAACATCAAGTTATAGCACTTTCGAATGTTAGTCAAGTGATAACGTATTAATGTATGAATATTGCTTTAAATTACTGCTGTTATATTCCTTCTTTCTGTGTGTGTGCGCGATGAACAGCTCGCACGGCAAGAGGCAACAAAATAACAATAAATAATGTTATTTATACTCAAAAAGTGGGATGAATTACAGGTGTTTCTTAATAAATACACATACAGCAAATGATAAATAAATTGATATATGTTTTTGTGTGTTTCCTTATGGCAAATTTGTATCTACACTACAAAAAATTGGTACAGCAAAATTTGAGCCATGATTGTTCTCGTTTCAATTTTTACTTTTTTCTTAAGTTTCTTCTTTTGTTTCATTAAATTCTTTCATTTGTTTTACAAAGCGAAAATATAAATTTTTGATGCAACTGTATTCAAACCAAGATTGTCGATAAGCTATAGTATAGCTATAGTTTCCTTATCGGTTATAGGAACGCATGAAGGTATTGTCACATTGTTTAGCCCTAGAATTTCGTTGGCAGCCCACTCTACCTAATCTAACCTAGAATTTACACCCGGGACCTGACAGACGTTCACTTGGGTCTGTCGTAAAACAGTCGCAGATCTGTTGCCCAACTCGCTCCACCAATGTTCCAGCTTAGAGGGTCTTCGAATTTCGCCTAGCCGAATAGTACGAGATGGAGGACGAATCTCTAATATAAAGACCAAGTCCTTGCTGACGCAAGACAGCTTGGTCTTGATGACAGCATGGTCTTGATGACAGCTTGGTCTTGATGACTGGAAGCACCGTGCTTGGGACCAACAAAAATGGAAGGCACCTATTGCTAAGCCTTTGAAACTGCATGGGTCTCAGGCCTGCGATATACAAACAAGTAGTTGAAAGTATAAGTTCTAGAATTATTTTTGAATAAAACATGTTCTTTACTAAGTTAGCCTTCGATTCGATTTTCTTGGGCTGTCAGACCCAGGTGTTTTGGTGCGCTCTGTAGGTTTAAGTTTACAAATTTGCTGAGATGTTTGAAACCAATAGGTAAAATTATTCATGAAAAATCCTAGTTAATAGAATCAGGCTCTTGCCATCTTGCCGTCCTAACCCACTCAAGTTCATTTCTCAAACATTGTTGAAGGAACTTCGAACCGAAATTATTAAATAATAATCAATTTAGGATGCATGATATTTTTGGAATAGCTCAACTGAAGGAACTGTCTCGGAAGATGTGGAACTGCGAGTTATGAAAGCTGTTTGTATCGATTATTGAATCCAGGAACTTCGGGGTAGGAGTCGACGTACAAACCCACCAAGATCGCATGTATTATGGTTGGCCCATTAGAAATGTCATGAGCAAGAGCGATCTTGTCAGCAAATCGCCAGTGGACCTGCTGCTGCGGGAAATTTTTTTAAGAAAACAGCAATATCCTATGTTCTTCCTGCAAATTTAGGCATATAATATAGAAATTCACTGTTTTCTTTTTACTAGATATAAAGACTTTCTTGACAAATTGCGGTCTATTGCGAAAGTGGTCCATCAATCCCCTGTTCCAGTTTCCTGGACTGTAAATGATGGAAAGATGGAAAGAATGGAAAGGAAAGAATGGAAAGAACCGTGAGCTTGGGCAGTGATATATGTATTTCAGTGTATTGAATGTGGGATACTTTGGGTGGATAAATGAGGGATCCAACGGCTTAGGCCATGTAGAGCGCATGGACGACAAAATCGAGCACCACAACAAGGGCTCATGTGGCTCACGGACTGGAAAGAAATTCATAACATCAACCTAGTAATTATTTAATTGCCCTTCTCCGACTATCTGATACCAATTGCTTATTTGTTCACTATATGTATTGGAATAAAATTAAACTCTTGAAAGTTTTCTTATAATACTTATGCAAATATTGACGGATGAGGGCAGCGGTCATAGACAACTCAGTTTGAAAGAAGCGCAATTTTCTTCAAATGTATACAATATTTCAAACCCAAGGTCTGGCACAAATAATTAATACAGCTTTAAATAGGTAACATTCATTGCTGAATGATGAACTATAAACAAAAAAATAAAACATCATAAAAAATATAACAAATATTAGACTCTTAGATCCTTAAGTTTGCATTACACTTCACTTATCTACAACAGAAAAATCAATTACGAATAATTATTATGTGTATGCAATGATTTCTCTTCACATAAAACAGTAGGACAATGATAACAATATGACATAGGACTACAATCTTTCGTTTGTTAAAAAAAAACTTATACAAACTCAACATAAAAATGTTTGTTTCTTATTTTGTTTTATTTTTCGTAAATACACATCATATTCAGGTAAAACGAACGCTAAAACCTAGTTTTATATTTAATTTTTGCTCTTTTTTTTCTTCTCATTTGTTATTTTATGCATAAAAAAATCTTTCACATCTTCACATATTATCTTTTCTCAATTAGTTTAATGTAATTGGTTTTCATTTAATATATTTAAATACATATTTATATCCACTTGATTTTACGCTACTTTTAAGTTCACATTTATTAAATAAATTAGTCAATTCTTCTTTTTGTTTTTTTTTGTTTGTAGTTGTTGTTGTTTTTTGTTTTAATATCAGAAAGAATGTTCAACATTATTATTTATTTATCTATTTCTATATATCTTTGTTTTTGTTTATTTATTTTTTTTAATTCTTCTACAATAATAAACAAATATCATTCTATGCACCTTGTGTTGCATTGTGAATATTTTAAAATTATTTTGGTTTTCTTTCTAATTGCCTGTTACATGTGAAAACAAAAAAATAAGATAAAATACATGGAAAATAAAAAAAAAAAGTGTACATTGTCTGTGATCATCAATCGTCTATCTAGATCTAAGCTTTGCTCTACATGCTCAATCCCGTATTAGTTATCGATTAATTGTTCCCTTATGTATCAATCTACGTTTGTTTTTGTTTCTTTTTTTCTTTTGAACAATTATTGTGTTCTTCCTTCATCTACTGATCTTTGTCTTTGCATTATAAAGTGATGGCGAGAAATGTTGCAGTTCTCTGCTTAGGAATAAACTAAAAAAGCGTTTGCTGTTGTCTGTTGATTTTTCTTCTCTATATTTATGTATCTGCATTCTTTATCTAAGGTATGTGTGTTGGGTGTTGTCAATATTTTATAAATCTTCATGCGTGAATTTGTGTAAGATTGGAGCGCATATATATATATTTTTTTAATGATTTCTGAGCTTTGCGCGTTGCTGCAACTAAGACTATTATTTTATTTTTCTTTTTTACTTAATTTCCGTTAACTTACGCTTGATAAAAATATATTCATATATGTATGTATAGAGGGGGATGTGAAATGTTTTATATTTATTTTCTTTTCTATGGAAATGTTCTGTTTTGTTTGTGTTTCTTTTTTGTTTTCTTTGTTGTGTTTTGTTGTTTAACTAATGTTTTTTGTTGTTGTTGTGTTTTTTTTTTCTTCAGACTTTTCATCGAATGTGACTCTTTTTGTGGATTTATCGTGTGTCAGTTATATTAGTTTTGCTGCCGAATATTTTGATCAGCTGCGTCTCATAGTCGTCAATGCTGCGCTTCATGATCTCCATGCATGGTCCTAAAAGACGCTCAAATGCATCCACATCCAGAACTGAAAATAAGTACATACATCATTAATTTGAGTCAACCACCAATGAATGAGTAAAAGTTTAAATTCTTATTTTAAATAAAATGGAACACATAACAAACATAAAACAAAGGGTAAAATAAATGCTGTAATCGTTAAGTTTTAGTTTTCAAGTTGCTTGCACAACATGCTTGTGGTTAGTTACAACATAATTGAGTGAAAATGGTTGAAGCGAAGCCTCTTGAGTTTTCCAAACTCAGTTCGGCTGTATAACATGCAAAGTTTCATTTCAAAGCACTTCGTGTAAGAATATATACGAAGTTGGCGGACGATGAAAGTGCTTTTGTAGTTCGACGATTGACGGAGCCCATCATATTGCATCTATGTACAATACATACAAAATATATTGAATGAAAAGCAGAAGTCAGTAAGGTTCATTATTCGATTTCTGATGCAGAGAGTATAAGCATAAGTTTTAAGTGTCATGAGTCATGAGTCAGAAGTAATTCGAAAACAATAAAAGCATTTCTTGGAAATCACAGACAAACGTCATTTCAGCGGTTTTGTAAAATGTTTAGATTTAATTTCCTGATTCTCTTTCGTGTTTTGATGCATGTTTTCCCCAGAAAAACCGATTGTGTTCGGAAAATAATTAGCTCAGGAGAATTAATTCTTTTTGTTTGAAATTAATTCATGCATTCACAATGGTGAACTTAAAAGTTTATGCAACTGGTCAGATGAGTGCAATCTATGGAGGACCTCATTTGTCTTTAAAAATCTTTATGTGATTTTATGTAAGAAGACTTATAACAAGTGAACTTCAGCAATCGAGCAAATACACAGAATTGTTACATTGTTACCATGATTGCTAATTTGCTTAGTTTCGTTAGGTTTCGTTCACTTTTTTCTAAACTTAAATGTGAATGACATCAATTCCCAACAGTTGGTGTTAGAATTATAATAAATGGACTTTACAATGGACTCTCCCTAAGTCGAATTCTCACGGGATATTAAAATTAGTTCGAGTTAGAGGTAGTTCGACTTAGAGGATGTTTTTTTGCATGGAAATTTGAGGGAAAATGCCAAAATATGGCTAACCGAATATTCTAGTTAGATGGAAATTCGACTTAGAGAGTCCGCTGTATAATATTTCTAACACCACCGTCAGTCCAAGTTGGACCTGGCCCGCACTTCTAAAGCATACACTCGTGTTGTTTTTTTCTAGACAGGCATACTCTTTGAGCATTGTCAGTGACTCGAAAGAGATGGAGCGCTTGAATCTAGGACAACCAAATGAGGAATCACTGGTGCTGGAATTGTATATACTTTGACGGTCGATTTAGTTACTTTTCAGTTCGGTTCTGACATAAGCTTCAGTTTACTTGTCAACCTCGAATTAATTGAAGGTGCAAGTTATGCTACTTTGGCTAACTGTATGGCGCTGTTGGTGTCTCCGGTTCGAATCCCAGTGAAAGCAAAGTTAATACGCTTTATCCGGTTTTCAAATCTGGCCACGTCACCATTTGCCGTTGGGATCAAATTGAGGGCACTCTCACTGGCGTTGTCGATCAGTGGTAGTAGTCTGACTATGGGCATCACAATGGACCAATATGGTCTAAGTTTTTTTCAGGTTCATTAGGATGTCGGGCTGTATGCAACGAATACAACGTCTCGATGAGTGTGATTAGGGTACAAGGAGGAACTCTTCCCCCTATGGGCAACACAATGGGTCCACACGGACCTAAGTGTAACGTGCTGACGCACGTCTACCCACATTCCTATCCTATCCTAATATGGTCTAAGTGTGCTGGCGATTTCGTTGGCAGCCCTCCTACCCAACCTAACCTAAGTTATGCAACACTGGTTATCAGCGCAATAAGTGTGAAGACTATTTATGCCTTAATCCAAAAAAAAAAGTTTGTATCATTTCACACTTAATTTGTGGAGAAAATTAATAAAACCAATCGAAAATATGTATGTACAGTATCGGACAAAACTATTTCCTTATATATTATCCTTATATCGGGTGACAGAGAGACAGTAGGTAGGTAGGTAGTTGCATTAATATATATAATATGCCTAAGTAGGCCCATTGTACCGCCACGTGGGTGTTCAGACGGAAAGAAAGAAAGATAAAGGGGGTATAGGACAACCAGTTAGTATTATCAGCAAATTTGACTAGGGCTTTGACTGGTATTTTGCTGAGGTCGTTTAGACTGTCGAAGAAGTAGGAGCCTATGTTGCCTTTCCTGATTGTGGTAAGAGCCGGGTGCATTCCTCCTCATCTTCGACTAGGCAGCTTCTGCGGAAGTCGTTGGAAAACAGACCTAGTATTTTTGCGTGAAGGCCCAGCACGCAGTGTCCGGTAATTAATCCCACCGCAGTGCTAATTTTCCATCTCTTTAGAGAGATAAGATCGCCTGACCTTTTAGGATCAAGATTAGGCCAGATTTGTTTTGAGATTCGACATGTAATACCTGCCGACTATCTGCCGTTGGCTTTCTTTGCGTAGAGATTGCGGAGTTGTAGCTTGAAGGTAATAATAGGGGTACCTACATATGTTAAAAGCGAAACTATCAACTAGCAATCTAATGGCGCGTTTTAGCGAGTTCACCAGCTTTGTAGTTTCCCGGGACGTCTCTATGGCCTGACACCCATCACAGGCGAATGTTAAACTGTTCGTATATCTCGTTAAGAGATGCATGGCAGTCGATTACTAATTTAGAGTTTATAGAGAACGATGTAAGGGATTTTGCTGCTCGGCTATCAGTAAAAATGCAGATATCGCGGGCGGATATCACGTTCCATGTTAGCCATGTTAGACAGGGCTTCGCTAATCGCTTGGAAGACGCTGCAGTGATTGGGTAGACGAACGGATTTGTTTAGGCTTAGACCCTTCGAGAAAACACCGCTTTCTACTCCATCATCCGTCTTGGAGCCAACTGTGTAAGAGTGAATAGCTTTACCAAAGGGAATGGTGCCACCATACCACAGGTCTCTGTCCGGAATCAGAGTTTCGAAGTTGTTTTCTGGGAATTGTCGTGGTGAGGTGTAGTCCAGGTGAATTGAAGTAAGATTTTCTTCGTATAGAATAATAGAATTTTGGCATATTCAAATGTGAAGTCGTACACATTGGGAACATGCCTTTAGACGAATTGCGCAGTTGGTTGCTGTTTGCTTACCAAAGATATCAAAGGGTTAAGATTCAGGAGAGTTTCCATCGGTGGGAGTAGTTCTAAGTGGTTCCTTAATTTGTTGAGGTGCGTACCAACGTTGGCTACCACGCCGTATAAGAGGATGGGTCTTATGACAGATGTGAAGAGCCACTGTGTCATGTAAGGTTGGAGACTCCAGTTGTGACCAATGGCTTCTTTGCTCATGTATAAGGCCGTGATGACATTCTTTGCTCTTTCTTAGGTATAGAGCTTCCAGTTTAGTCTGCTGTCTAATACAATGCCGAGGTATTTCGCCTTATACGAGAATCGATAAAAGGAATCTTATATTTTCTAGTGAAAATGACCAGATCTACATATATACATATGAATGTACATATGGGTTTTAAAATGTACCACAATTGTAAGATGTTGCCTATAGGCGATGTCGGGCATTAAAGGGTTAAGCCTTTAACCTTAAACACTTGACTCAAAGAACCCACCCAACGGATTCACGCTGTCGATATTTTACTTTCACAATTAAAAGATAAGTCCTAACGCTGGAAATATTTGAACACAGCCTTAAAGGAAATGCTTTGGAACAATGAACGAATTTCTATTGATAATTATCTATTGACGTCTTCGTTTTTCATTCGATAATCA
This sequence comes from Eristalis pertinax, assembly GCA_907269125.1. Taxonomy (NCBI): domain Eukaryota; kingdom Metazoa; phylum Arthropoda; class Insecta; order Diptera; family Syrphidae; genus Eristalis; species Eristalis pertinax. The sequence goes on from OU026148.1 coordinate 35,045,185, forward strand.
AAGAACTGGGTTTAACAAATGTAAGAGCGGCAGCACAACACAGAATTTCGGGCTGTGGCTTTGTATTGCTTGTGTTGATGGTGAAACCTCACACTGCGTTTTTTTTTTCAGTTTCAAGCATCACTGATGAATATTAATTTCCAGCAATTATCTTTCGGCATCAGTTCGTTGAAACTCTGAAATTCTTGGAAATATGGCAGCTACTGCGTTCATCATTTAACTTTTAAGACTCCTTGAGTTGGAGTAGAGTATAAGCTAACTAAAGTTTTGAAGTTGTCCCAAGGCATTGCAGAATATTTATATCGTTTCCGGCAGACAATCCTACGGCGATTTGCCATTGGTTTAGACATTCTTCTGTGGTAGAGATATTCTCCGACGTGAATATAGGCAGTCCTAGGGCATTAAGAGAATGTTGAGAGCGTAGCTCAGTCCGAAGAGGTCTCGAATGCGATTAAGGGTACATTTTTTTCTGTATGCGCTTTGTCTACAAATCAGTCCGAACTATTATGTTATGCAGATAACGTCGACATCGCCGAACGTTCCAAACGTGGCATGATAGAAGATTTAACGGCGATTAAAGAACAGGAAAAGCGAGGAATATGTGTAATATGTCGGACCCAAGACAAAACGTCACAGTCGACAGCTACAATGTGCAGGTTGGTAAAAAGTTGCTCAACCTCGATGCAAACGTGAACCCCAAAAGTAGCATCCCAATGATTTACAGCATTTCCAAATAAAAACTTCAAACTCAAAAATGATGTAACACGCTCTCAAAGTTCCAAAGTTTGCGAACAGACGGACGCTAGCTCAGCGTTTTAAGCCCAACATGCCAGACGCAGCGAAAGAATCCGACACCACCGTGGGATCAAACAACATGCCATCGTTCAACGACATCGAGCGATTAGAATACGTAGAGTACGTTTCGTTTTAAGGTCACTTCGGGCTGAGTAACTTCAGCATTTTAATTTTAATAAATAAAATCCCTCATAGAGGGAAAATAAAAAGAATACATCTTTAATCTGTACAAACCTAAATAAAAAAATTCTTCAACTCTCAGAAGGTTAGTGATTCAGAGTCTTAAGCTAGCCGGAATACACAAAATTGCATGCTCGGAATATACCTTAAATCTTAAAACAAAAATTAGTAGATAAAGAAAACAAATGTTCATTCAAGTGCAGTGTGCGTTTGTTTTTCGTGCAAAATAAATAAAAATGTGTGTGTGCGTTCCCAAAATTGTGTAAAGTTAATCAAAGAACCAAATACTTGTTCAAGACCACATGACACTTTCCATGATTTTTATCTTTTGTTGTTATTGACTATTGCAAGTGGCTACCGCCCTAGATGATTTGAAGTCATCTCAACCTCTTAATGTGCGTGCAGTACATGCCAATTTGTTTTCGAAAAAAAAAATAGTACTTCTTACCATATAATTTTGGTTTGCATTCAATTTCATTGGCCAGATTAGAGTAAACAAAAAAAAAACAAAGAACAACTCGTCTATTCGAGTTTGTTCAATTTTGTCGGCGATTCCAATTTCAGCAAAAATGTTAAATATATATGTATACACTCTGATGCGCAATTTGTTTGTTTTTCTTTTTCTTTGAATTTATTTAATTTCTATAAATTTATAATGATCTAAAGTACATTTTAATATTGTTTTTCTGAATTATATTTGCTATCTAACATGTTGTGTTTTTCATCAAAAGGTTCTCAATTGCCTCTTCATATACATCGATATTGCGTTTCATAATATCCACCAGGAATCCAAGCACTCGATGAAAAGAATACATATCTAAAACTAATTTAAGAGATATTTTGAGAATGTTTCAATCTGTTCCGCTGGACCAAGCGGAAGCTATTTTAAAAATATACTTAAAAAATAACTCAAAGCGATATTAATTTATAAATGTTTCTAACTTTTTGTTTCGTCTATCGTTATATGGTAAGCCTACTTTTCGTGTGGATTTGTGTGGTAAAAGGTTACAGCATTCAGTGACTTTTGATTACTTTAAATATGTCCTACTGTGCGCTTTAATTTTGAAATTAGACGCAGCGTTCAACTTTTTTGTAAAACCTCTTATTTCAACAGATGTCACTCGAAGACAGTGTACAGTGTACGAACAACAATTGACTGAATTTGACAGATAATGACGCATTTTTGACAGTTACGAATGCCCTCAAAATGCCAAACATAATACTAGCGCTGAAAAACCGATGCACCGATTGTTTTAAGTCTTTCAACATCACGATGAGAAGAGGGAAAGACAGCACTGGATAAAGCATTCCACATCCGGCTAAAGGAAGAATCTCTGTAGTCGACAGTAGAAAAAGAAAATTAAGCTCGAGGGTAAACTTATGGGAATCCTGAAAGTGCGAGTATTCCGCTTCATTTGTGTAAGAGGAGGAATACAAAAATGACTATTGCAATCCTGCATTGTTCATAAAAAAAATGGTGACAGAACAAAGAGACACAAAAACATTGTGCGGTTGTTCAAGAAGTTTCCTATCATTTCAAAAGCTCGTTTGTTGAGTAACATACAAATGCATCAAGTGGACTGGAGGACCACCAGCTCGGATGTGTGAATTATCCTCGAGTTTTGGGCTTATGTGCGTTTTAGAGAATCTCAGCGAAATCAACGTCAGAGAAAAACTTCGCACAACAACAAAGGAATCCAACCAAGCACTTTGCTGCATTTTCGGTGACATCCAATATGTGATCTCTTCACTGGAGGTGTTGAGTGATGCACATACTGAAAATGGAATGATGTTCAGTTCTGTATAACCGCCACTCGAGGGCAGTGGCAACGATGTTAGAATTGGGTTTTTGGTATTCAATTCTACACGGTTTTTGATATCCCATTGAACGATGTTGTCGACGTCGGCAGAATAAAGTTGACATTGAAGTTACACATCTGAAGGAGAATGGTGTGTACGAAACATATGAACAGCTGATGATTAGAAGTGTCAGAATGTCATTAAAGAATATACAAAAAAGGATCGGAGACAAAGTGGTGCCCTGGGGCACACCAGCTTACTTTGTGAATTTCTGAATTGATTCTCATAACGATTCCAAAGATATGGCTGAAGACAGAAACCGAATGCATGCATTTTCTGCTCGAACTTGACGCCAAACTCTGTCAAATCCTTTTGAAATATCGAGATCCAAACCAAACTTCCTCTCTTCAAAATGATGTACAGATTGACTGTATAGCTCGGCGAGTTATTCGCCGAAAGTCGTACTACTGGTCATTGAAAAGCTTGCGTTCTTCCAGATAGTGGTTGTAAGCGCAATCGGTCGGTGGTTGCAGTGTAAAGACGATTCATGATGTTTTTGGAATGCGCTGGACAAATGCTAATTTTTAACTGGTTGGAAAGTTACCAGTAGAGTTAGCTTTGCCCAAGTCGAAGAAAAGCGTTTTAGGAGAATAGCTGGACAAATTGCCTTGGCTAACAGTATTGCGTTCGTCAAGATATCTCAAGACATGCAACTGCACGAGTGGGAAAATAAATGTGTCCCATTATCTACGATCTCGAGGACGGGAGGAGTAGTGAGAAACTCGCAAACTGTCTGGCAAAAGTGTAAGCTTCTCAAACGGTGCGACAAATTGAGTGTCATTGGAGACGAGCAGAGGAACCGACAAAGCTGAGTCTTTATACATGCTTTTGTTTTTTTTTTTCTACAAACCACCACAAATTCGTACTATTTTTGCAATTCGTCGAGTGATTGGCGTTGCAGTTCATCCCAGCCTTTCCTGTTGGAACATTTTCTGGTGTTCAACGGTGGAGTTGGCTTTATGACTAATTCGGAATGAGCCTACAGTTTGCTTCAATTCATCCTTGCATGATGCAAATGGTGGTTCGACGCTGTCAATAAATGTTGGGTAACTCTATATGACTGGTTTCTGATAAATCAGAAGAGAACTTTGCAAACTTTCCTTCTTCTATCGCTAGTCAGCTTTGCAAGATTAACTCAAGACACAGACTGACATTCAAAAATTCGTGTTAAGAGCTGATGAGGATTTATGGGACATTTTTTAAAATTCTAAACAGAGATTTACACCATCCCAGACTAGGACAGATACAGTATGAGCAAACAACTATACAAATGAATTTCTGGATTCATACAAAACAGTTGAATAATTAGATTAATACGCGTTGACTGCATAAACAAATCCGTCTTAAATGAAATGTTAAAGCTGCTACCGCTTGGTCTGACATAAGATCTCGAAAAACTTATTTCAAATTGCGAATTTTCGCTCTTCTATTCTGCAGTTATAAAACTTAATATGAAACCTGTTACCCCGTACTGATTATTGCTCGTTGGCAGTGAATCTGTTGGAAATTCTTTATGCGAGGTACACAATACCGGGTTGGTGCTACTGTTTTGTTACGAAGATGCCTGTTTTTCCCCGTAAGAGCTGTACTTTTTGCCATTGCTCTGTGTTGCTTGCATTGGAAGATGACGGTAGTGCCAACACATCTGTTCTACACAAACTGCGTTTCCTAAAACTCGATTCTGTCGCTCTTACATCGTTTGATCGCTGGACGCATCCAGAAAGCGTTATCTAAGCTGTGCACGTTTCCTCAAGCGCAAAAATGAATGTAAGTATTCGTTTGATGGACTTTTTTCGCTCTGTTCACGGCTGTACATGCTCAGGATGACACAAAATAAACTAAAACTTTCCGAATTGGTCCACTGTAACACATTTTATTCCCCACAGAAGTACAAAAGAGAAATACACGTTTTATTCGCGCACTGGGGCACAGTTTTTGCGCGGTTAAGCAGTCTAAGCTATACGTGGCTATGCATCCATCCATGCGGCGCCGAGTGAAATTTTAAACCGCAAATCCCTAAGAAAGCCCTGTGACGTTGAGGAGCATCGTGAACATGCCCCAAATTCAGAGAACTTGTAAACTAAAGTCTAAGTACATGCGTAAATTCATTCCTTAGCGTATTCACACTGGAAGTCAGCACAAATAAAGTATTTTTCGAAACTGAATGTTGTTCAATGTTAATTTTCATCAAAACAACAACATCCTTCTAAATTTGCCACGAGGCGGCTGCTGCTGAACTTATGAATTGATTTTAATGAAATACATTTCTGAAAACTTGAACCTTTCCAAACGTCTTTTGCATACCTGCCGGTGATCGTTCCTAAACTTTTTTCTATTGCAAATGAATGCTTATGCTTATCCTTTTCATATGTTTGCAAGTATTCTTCACTAAACTAGATGAAATCTTACGAAAACTTACTGCATTTATGAAAAATAATTTAGATGCTCTTCTCTTTAAACCTACGGATGCCTTTACCACCTTAAAGCTACGATTTCATAGCATATAAATATAAAGTTAACACGTCATGTTGAGTCGAGATTTTAATATTAAGTCATGCAATATTTGCAGCGTTCTCAACGTTAAGTACACCCTGTGTCTGAAGAGAGTCACACTATGAAATGTTACGACCGGATGTCATAATTCCGGGTCATTTGGTTATCATCTTTAATGTATAAAGCGATCTTAATGGTCTTTGGAAAACCCTGGCTTTTGTCAAATTCGAATAAAAAATATCCATAACTGCTTCTCGGAGCCTATGCAGATTTCAAACACCCACCCGCTACGATACAGGTGGCCCCCATTTTAGTTAAGCAATATTCAACGAGTCCAACGAAAGTGAGAGGAGCGGTCATAATTGGTCACAGTTATTTCTGTATATTCGTTGGGTTTCTAAAGTTGAGTTGACGTTGTGAAAACAACAGCTTGACGAAAATTAGGAAGCGGACGACGAAAAAAAAATACATCACTGCTCTATATCGGATTCTGGAGCGCAAGTCGCCGGAAAACCGGTTCACAACAGCCAAGGAATTGAGTGTAGGCGTTCTAATATTAACAGCAACACTAAGAGTGCTCAACGCAAACAACAAGCCTGCAAGCCGGCAAAAAAAAATTATTGGCATATCACATTTTCCCTCGAATCCATATTTAATTTGATTGGACCTACCGGAAGGGCAGACAGTGCGAGATTAGGTAGGATACTCGGACGAATGTTTGCATCCTGCAGTTCGGGTAATTACGGGAGGGATGTCGCGTCAGATTCAATGCCGAAATACATACATCAGTCACTTGTGTAATAAATGTTTGCTTTGCTTATTGTTCGTTCGCAATGGTTTGACGCATCACAAGCTGGGGCCTTGTTCGCATTTTGCTTTTGAATGGTTGCATGAAAGCAGCGACGTTGGAATACCATTGCTGATGGTGTGGTTACAGCAGAATGATTCCATCCCCTCTATATATTGATTTCTTTCAACAGAGACCCGAATACAGGGTCGATATTGACGTCGACCTTACTTTGGGCCGAACATCAGTGCAATTCAGAATTTAAAGCCAATAATGGGTCGAAAGATAAATTAAGCGATTTATATCTTTAAATAAAACAAAGTGTGTGTGCGAAATCATCGAATTTTTATAATCGATGCCATTATGTACGGAATGTTCAAATGTTCCGCATCCGAAATGTTCAATATTCCCTGACTCTGGGGCATAAATCAGGGTGAATTTGACCGGTGACATGGGTTATGTTGGCTTTGAGGGCCACTGTGGTTTGTGGACTTCAGAAAACCCCACAAGAAAAAAACCGAACATCACCTCTACGTGAGATGTCCAAACCCCTCGAAACGCTCGTGCAGAATTACCAATGTGGCGTGAGCTGTGTGGCACATAGCGCCGTCCGGTTGAAACCACACATGTCCATACCATCCAATTTAGGCCAAAAGAAGATGGTAATCATCGACCGTCGTTGACGGTCGTTCTCAAAGAAATATGGACCAGCTCAAAATCCACACCAAATAGTGACTTTTTCGGGATGCATTGAACGCTCTTGGATCTCATGTGGATTGGTATTATTTCAAATTCGACAATCATACAGAAATGGGCTTTATCTTATAGCGACCGTAAAATGGGCGATGCGCTCGGTAACAGAATACGCATTTTGATAAAACAATTTTGGCAATTGCACGTGTTGTTGAACGTCCATGGTGATTTGACTGAACAGACTGAATAAATGACAGCCATCTGACATTTGACAGATGTAACTTCAACCATATGGCCGCTATCAACTATCAAAGATCGGAAGTCCCTATTGGAAGACTATTTACAATTTATAAAAATGTCATACAGGAAGGGTGGACTAAGGAGACCATTTAAACACTTTCAGATTATATGCCATGAATTATTAGAAAACTGGCTTCACGATAATCAAGACCGAATCGTGTATACATATGTTTTTACATGTAAAAAAAAAACTAGGCTCTATATGTCGTATTCTGGAGAGCATGTCACTGAAAACCCGGTTCGCAACTGCCAAGGAATCGATTGTGATACCAGAATCTACAGAGTGTAATTTTTCTCATTGTATTTGCTCCAAGGTTTGCAAATGACTGTATCGCCTCCGGAATCGTCGTTCCTCACAACTGGGGCCAACTATTATCCGTACGACTTTTCTCTCGAGCGCGACTAAGCGATGGCTCTCTCTCTCTCGGATTCGTACACAAAACTGCAGCAGTTGATGATTTATGATGAGCTATGGTGAGATTTCTGAATTTAAAAAACATTGACAGACTATAGTAGCTCCTGTTGGACTGGGTGTACTTAATTATGAGAACACTTCTCTGATTTTCCTCCAGTTTAAGTACATAATGCTTAAGTATAAATTGAAAATACTGTACAATACGGAATGAACAGATAAAATAAACTAAAACCTATAAAATGCCTAACATCGCAACCTAGTAATAAATTAATGAAAAACGATTGCTTGTATTCCTTGTTAAATAATTCTACTCGTTAGTTATTCTTCTTCGCAGTTTTTCGTTTTGTTGATATTTAATTGAAATGCTAACAAACTAAACTCTGAGGAGATTAATTGCAATTTAGTGTCGTTAAAAACTGTTATTTGGAAAGTCCAAGCGTAAGTCATCGTCTAAGTAGCGGTAATCGCTAATTCCACGCTTTATCAAGTTAATACATTTGCCCATAAGTCGCTCAAAGCAGCCAGTCTCTAAAACTACAATGTGTAAGAAAATAAAACAAAAAATAAAAACAAAAATGGGAAAAAAAACAACAATAAAATAGTAAATAAAAAAAATCGTTAATCTAGAAAGCTTAAAAATAAAAAATCAGTAAAATCCAATTAAAAGCGCTTGAATTTGATTGTGGGGGGAGGGAGGAGGTTAGATTTATTTCATTTTTCTCTTTCCGTAGGCAAGCCACAAAAATTCAGGTGTTTCGTGGGAGCTGTACAATGTTCGTGTAAATGTGAAAATATTGTAATTTGGGTTACGAAGTACATTCCATTAACAAAATAATAAACGAACGAACTACATACCATCAGCTAGCTCTCTATATACGAGAGTATGACAATAGCGTTATGTAATGAACTAAGTAAACATTATGATTGGATTGATGATAGACTTACATGCAACTTTGATGTCATCAATGGCATATACTGATGCTGCTCTGGGTCGATGTGTTACCAACGCTAGCTCGCCAAAGTATTGACCTTTGCTCAGCTGTGATACCTCAAACTCACCACCGTCCTGCTCTATTCGAACGGACACCTTGCCCACTTCGATGAAGAACATGCCGTCGGCAACGTCACCTGAAATAGTTTGAACGCAATTATAATCATAGCTGGAGTTTTTTTTGAAAAAAAAAAAGAAAAGAGAGAGAATGTTTGTATTAATTTTATTCTAGCCTAAAAGGACTTAATGTTTTCAATGCATGCAAGATAGATTAGGGGACGAAACGGGGACATCGCCCACCAACTGGATGTTAGACAATTCATTGGAGTTCATTTCTGTTCCGCCTACTGGATCGATAGTTTTGTGGAGATTGGTCAAACAATGCGATTGTCCGTAACTAGGCAACAATGGGTTTACGAATAACAAATCAAATGTACGTTTGAGGCTGATTTTCGGATTTTTCATCGAAAAACCAAAAAGAAAAACCTACAACAGAACACGAAAACATTATGGATTGATTAATAATTGTCTTGTTTAGAAGAGAATAAGAGGAACGTTAATTATACTTGGACAAACATGGGGTGTTTCGTTTTGATAAGTGAAGTGTAGGAATGAGGTCAAACCCTGTCCAGCGCAATTAAGTTGTTCATGTGTCTGTTGAACGATGTTAATAAGGATGTATGGCTTCGATAAGAATACAATCGCCACCCTTTAAGTCGAATTTTCACGCAATATCAAAATTAGTTCCAGTTCGAGGGAGCTCGACTTTGTGGTTTGTTTTTTTGAATGGAAAATTGAGAAGAATGACAAAATATGGCGAACAGAGAAAATTCCAGAGCGTCCACTGTATATCGTTGTCAGGAATAAGTAATGAGCACGTGCAAATACATAACATATTTTCCAAGAAATTCTATGCTTTTATTCCCTTAACATTTGATGCTTGACTTTCAAATAAACTTGCTTGCTACAGTGGGATTCAGCAAAATACAAGTTTCTTTTTAAAAATGCAATAAAATGAACAAAATAAAATTGTTTCCCTGTATGGCTTTATTAGTAACAACAATTATTCCAATTAATTATGAAATTTAACGTCGTTCCAGTGGTTACCTCGGTTGGCTTCGCAGTAGTGCATTCTGTCACCTCAATTTTCCAAAACTTTGGCCGAGTTCAGAAACGTCACACTGCGGCAGTCCTGCAAGATTTACGTTCATAAATGTAAATAAGCTGCATTACCTTTGCATGACAGCAGTCAGTAACTGCGTTCATAAAAGCAATGTGACAGTCAAACTGCGATCAACTTCGCAGTGATTTTTATTTTGTTGCAGGATTGCAGGGAAATATGGCAAACGAAAACACAGGAGTAACATTGTGAATAGTATTTCGGATAGCGAGAGAATGAAACGTCACAAAACTTTTTGTAACGCCTACTTGCATTTATGAATACGTTTTTGATAATACTCGCCTGCTGCAAGCCTGTGGCAGTATTTCTGTTCATAAATACATAGAGAATATTTTGTGCAGTGCAGGGGCAACAATGTTGCAATTATGAAGTCGACCTTTGTTGATGCTTTCGCGCTGTAGCTCACATATTGCTTGGATGATATTGGCCTTAATCCTTCTGATTTGCCTTGCTCCTGAGTGCCTGAATCGTTTCCGGATTGTTGGCATAACATCGGTCCTCTACGGTTCCCCACAAAAAAAAGTCCAAAGGGGTCCGAGGCGGCCTATTGACATCGCCAAGAAGGCTGATAACACGGTTTGGGAATTTGATAGATTGTGGCATGTGCTGTGTGCCATGGTGTGCCACACTGCATCCATGTCTTCAATTTCAGTAAAAAAAAAAGCCGGTTAACACGGCTCTGCAACACTCACCGTTGACAGAAACGTTGTTCCCGGACTCATTATTTTCGATGAAGGCCACAGCAGCCACATTCTCATCTGTGCACCGTACGACGACGGGGACCATGAGTGTGGCCCACTACTTTTTGCACAAACTTGCGTACAGCTGTCGCAGTGGGTGACTCATTTCGGTCAAAACTTCTTCTTTTCAAAAAACGCTCTGCGCTATACAGCATTCACTGTGGAAATAAGTTTTCAATGTTTGCCAACGTTGGTCAAGCGGAAATCGACTCATTTCGTTCTGCGGTGTTATGATACTCACTTTCCGTCAAAATTTCGAGCGGAAAACAGCTGTCAGTGTCAAAATAACCTATGATTTAGAAAAGAACCACCACTAGATGGCCCACCCTGTGTATTTATTTTTTTCATTGGCTTCCAAGCCCAAGTCTTGCACGAAAAAGTATCTTTGTAGTTTCTGCACCGGTCACCGTCGACTGTAACAATTTGACAATTATCATTCTAAGAGGCCAAAAAGCGGCGTTTGGTGTTTTTTGAAATAAATTTGAACGTTTCAAGCGAGAACTGCCAAATCGGCTGTCACCATCCGCCCTTATAAGAGATATGGGATGATGCAGATCATCGTCAGATGCAATCTCATCCTACGCTGGGTCTGTGGGCATAGAGGAATTCATTGCATTGAATCAAGAGGCCACTTTATGCAATTTAAAGATTATTGCTAACACATGCCAGTAAACATGGCTTATACTTAGTCCGAAGAGGATCAAATATCTCCTATCGGTTAGTCTGTACATATGTACATATCAGCAGGATTGCATATATTATTACCGGACAGTGCAAAATGTAATAAGCAAACAGACAAATGGGAGTCTCCTACATGGGTTCATGAAGAGGTTGTAGGGATGAGGATATGTGAGAAATCCTGCACTACTCTGCAGTAACTGAAAATACACTTCCTTCAACGAAACTAGGTAATTGAGGTAATAATCCATTACCGCCTTAAATATTGTATGTAAGTTGAAACGAAGTGCATGTCAAGCAACACTTCGTTAGCTCCATTTCGGAAACTTCAGAGTTTGGTGAGGCTTGTCTGATTAAAGGTTAGTCAATCGAGAAACTGGTCGAAATGGGCACAATAGTAACCATGAGACAATTTCCTCTCAGCTATGATGATGGACACAATAGTAACGAGAACATCACTCTTACACGGTCGATAAAAAGAAAGGACAATAAAGTGCACCCACTGGCACACCAATCAACAAATGTGCTTCTTTATAAATGGCGACCAGGTAGCAATGACAGTGCTTCCAGTTGTTATGTTTCAACAGCTGTCAAAGTTATCAATGACATTTTATCATGCATCGTTCGTTATGACTTATATAAATGTTGGCTCATTTGTAAATGTGGAAAAGTCTGAGCGTGAGTACACTCTTTTGGACTCAAAGCCACCAACCAGACAGAGGGAAGAAAACATAGCAACATAGCGGCCGTACTCCGTAGTAGCCAGTATCAAAGAAGACGAAGCCAATGAGCTGAGTTGGACATCGCGAGAGTCAACTCGGCTTATTTTGGCGATTTGTGGATAAGAATGTGGCGACGTAAAAATTTAAACCGGACGAACATAGAGAACGCCGTGAGTTCCCTAATTGGCAAGAGCTCGCAAACTTCGATATATCCGCGCAGTAGTTCCACCAAGACAGCGCTACACACCACACAAGCGACACAGAGCTCGAACTTGTGACGGAGAAATTTGGGAACTGGGTCCTCTCATGGTGAGCGTTCATAAATTGTCCGCCGCGAACATCCGACTTGGCACCACTCGATTATTTTCTCTGCGGCTACGTCAGGTCCATAGACTACTTTAACAAGCCAACCACTTAGGACGAGTTTGAGGATAACATTCGAAACGCTCTTGCCGCAATAACACCGATCAGATTGGACCGAGTTATCAACAATTTGACAGACCCCTTGAAGCACTGCCTGCGAGGCTGAAGCGGCCATTTGAATTGTGTACTTTTTTTCCATACACAGTGGCTTCAATGAATGTAGCTTCAAAAAAGGCCAGAATACATTTCTTACCTCACGCCATTCGTGTTTTATGTGAAATTCCTTTTTTTTTCTACTGGAAGTCTTCATATCACACAAATAGAGACACATGTGTTCAGCACTAAACGGAATCTCCGTCATATCGAATTGTTCGTCGTTCATTACTGAACGAATGGTTCCAACATCAAATCATGCGTTTAACCTAAAGTTAAAACTTGCGTTACACCCACTCAATCCGAAAGAATCCGGACTGCAATTTTCCCATTACCGCTATATGCACATACATTGCAAAACAATCAAGAAAAGTTCACGTTCTTCGAGCACATAATACTGAATTCCAGCACGAATTATACGATCTCGGATGTCATCGTATTGAATTAGGATTTTTACGTGACAGAATGTAAGTTCACGGATGAGACAATTTCCTCTCAGCTATGATGATGTACACTTCATTTCCGCCGGGTATACTTATTTATCGTTTTTTTTTTTTATTTTTCGAAAGGCGTACATCACGTAGAAATTAAATTAGAAAAAGGGCACATCTAGATTGAGACACAATGTCATAGAGGAACACTAGGTTAGGGACTTTGAAGTGGCTGACTGCTGTAAGGGAGGACAGCAGCCGCACTTAGGCCAGCATAGGCCCATTGTGCTACCACGTGCATCTCTGAATAGTTACTCCGCAAACCAGTTAGTGGTTCTAATAAAGCGAAGAAGATGGTTGACTCTTATGCTACTTAGTTGATCCAGGTTATCAAAGTAGTAGGCTTCCAGAAGTCTCCATACCTACGGGATGAGAGAACACTGCAGTTGCATAGCAAGCGTCTGACAATTCAATTTAAAGCCAAAAACCTCAGATTCATAACTCGAACGAAAACTGCTCACTACAAGCCAGTGGATGGCTTTGTATATACACATCATTTTATTTGATTCCACACAAAGTGAAAGATAGAGAAGAATTATGTTGAACACAGGACAGCCTACGCAAATATGCACCATTTGAGCATGTCCTCATCAGCATTAATTCCTCATCCTCGTCTCCGCAGCTTCTGCAGAAGTCGTTGTACGGGAGGCGTGATCGTTGAGTGTCCAGACAGGAGTTCTTTCGAGAAATGCAGCGATCTCAATCTGATCGCTGTGTAAGCCCCTGTCTGTCTACCGACTAGGCCTATCGGTGATAGGTTGAGGAGTATGTTGAGAGCTGGGGAGGGGTTGTCTATAGTGCTCCGCTGATACGCATGCCATCCTCTGCACTCTGTCGAGCGGTTTGAGGTTGATGTTCTAATCGAGCGTAGTCCACCAAATCGCGACAGCATTCAGCAGTATGGTATAGTCTGACTACTGATACGAATAGCCAGTGAACCATGCGGGATTGTAGTCCCCATTTACACCCTATTGCTTTTTGACAGCAGTAGTGAGCCGTGGAGGCCTTCCTGACACGTTCTTGGATACTGGAAGCTCAGCTTCGTGGCTAATATAAGTGGCATTTTACAATCGTTCAGCTTTAAAGGGGTCCCACGGTCGGATTGAGGGATTTTTTACTTCCTAGTGAACTTTCTCGTAGGTTCGCTTTTGTGCCTAGGTTGCATTCACTGGTCCATTTCACCAGCTTGAAAATGACCAATTGCATAATATCCCTGATTGTGGATAAATAGTTCCCATATACTGCAATAGTAATATCATCTGTCCTTGCTAGTGCTAGTAGCAGTGCGTTCACCATTATGTCCCACGAGAGAGAGAAGGGTACACCGCCTTGTGGAGTACCTCTGTTAATAGTTCTGCAGATCGTGATATTCCCAAGCTTCCAGCTCATCGCTCTATTATTTAGAATCTGGTGAATGGAAATCCACTAAGGGTTATCCACTAAAGGAACTCCACGAGGTTATTGCTTAGTGTTCAATATTGTTGAAGGCTCCCTTAATATCCACATAGGTAGTAAGGGTAAACTCCTTGTGCTCGAGGGATCTTCCCATTAGACTCGTCAACACATAAAGGGCTGTTCCAACAGATCTGCTCTTGTTATAGGTATGCTGAGAGATTGACAATTTGTTTTGCGACTGTACGTCTAATGAATACGTCAATCAGTTAGAGGAACACGAAAATTCATCAAAAATATATTCTAACTGCGATTATAGAGTTTTTAGATCTTTATTTTTTTTACGAATTTTACATCTTTTTTTGTCATGGACTAAAGTGAAGCGAACAGGGACTGTAACATCGACGTCTGAGGAAGTGTTGTTAGTATTTTGTGGGGAAACTATCTTCCATGTTGTTTGAGTTTCCTCTCGGGCTGCAGTGATACCCATATTATAATTATATTCCTATCTCTCATGGGAGAAGGCAAATTAGCATGATACCAAAAATATACCACTTACAGAAGAGTGTCAGATGTGTTAGGGTGGTTTTCATGGTCGCTTTACACAAAGTGCAGGGCGAACGGCGCCAAAGTAGGCCCTTGTACCGCCACTTGGTGGTTCCAAAGAGACTATAAAGACCGTTTCCGTGGTTTATGAGAGCCAGTCGATTTTCTCAGCAAATTTGACTAGCGCTTTGACTGGTATTTTGCTGAGGTCGTTTAGACTGTCGAAGAGGTAGGAGCCTATGTTGTCTTTCCTGATTGAGGCTAGAGCCGGGTGTTTTCCTCCTCATCTTCGTCTAGGCAGCTTCTGCGGAAGTCGTTGCAAAACAGACCTAGTCTTTTTGCGTGAAGGCCTAGCACGCAGTGTCCGGTAATTAATCCCACTGCAGTGCTAATTTTCGATCTCTTTAGAGAGATAAGATCGCCTGACCTTTTAGGATCAAGATTAGGCCAGATTTGTTTTGAGATTCGACATGTAATACCGATCGACCATCTGCCGTTGGCTTTCTTTGCGTAGAGATTGTTGAGTTGTAGCTTGAAGGTAATAATAGGGGTACATACATATGTTAAAATCGAAACTATCAACTAGCAATCTAATGGCGTGTTTAGCGAGTTCACAAGCTTGGTAGTTTCCCGGGACGTCTCTATGGCCTGGCACCCATCACAGGCGAATGTTGAACTTTTCGGATATCTCGTAAAGAGATGCGCGGCAGTCGATAACTAATTTTGAGTTTGTAGAGAACGATGCCAGAGATTTAATTGCTGCTTGGCTATCAGTGGAAATGCAGATATCGCGGGCGGATATCACGTTCCATCTTAGCCAGGAGAGGGCTTCGCTAATCGCCTTTACTTCCGCTTGGAAGACGCTGCAGTGATTGGGTAGACGAACGGATTTGTTCAGGCTTAGACCCTCCGAGAAAACGCCACATCCTACTCCATCATCCGTCTTGGATCCATCTGTGTAAAAGCCAAACCACAAGTCTCTGTCAGATTTACTACTCAATCAGAGTTACTAAGTTGTTGGGAAGTGTCGTGGTGAGGTGTACTCTAACAATTCAGTCGCATGAATTTTTCCTCGTTCGCAGACAGAAATGGATAGAACTCGAGGTCTTTTCCAATGCATAGAACCCTTGCCATGCGTCCTGTCACAAATTGACAACGCTTAAGCGCCATTCATATGAGCGGCGAACTGCGAATTTGAACAGAATTTCTCAGAACAAAAACCAACAGTTATACTTCTTGATATGCAATCAGATGAGCATTGAATTATCGAGTATTTTTATCGACCAAAAATCTCAACTAGAGATATGTAGTTTTGAATTGTTTCTCCGGGAATCAATCATTCTCTTTTTGCGAATTGAGAAGTTGAGAACGCAATACATTAAGAGGCAAACGCGATCCACAAATTCACGACCAAAAATTCGCAAGACACTTGCCAGTTTTCATATATTCTTCTCTGCGAATGAAAAAAAAAACTCCATAGGAATGCTAATGAGGGCTAGAAAGACAGCAAATGTGCCCCACAAGTGGAATGCATCACGACGCATGAAGTTGCCCAATATTCAACTTTTGTTGCGTTTGACAGATGTTTCATTCGAAATTCATGCGGATAAATGGACATTGCTTTTTTTTCAACCTTGAACCGTAAAATTGGTCTAGCGGTGAATGAGGGCAAAACGAAGTATATGCTGTCCTCAAGAAAGGACGTACAACATCGACGTCTTCGACAGAGCGTCACAATGGGCAGCTATAACTTCTAGATAGTCAAGGATTTTCGTCTACCTCGGATCCGCAGTAAATAATACAACAACACCAGTACCGAGATCAAACGCAGAGTATATCTTGCCAACCGCTGTTTCTATGGGCTCAAGAGGCAATTGAGTAATCTCTCGATGGAGCAAGCGGAGCTTATATAAGATCTTGATCTGGTGTACAGCGCAGAGGTATGGACAATCTGAAAAGCGGATAAGGAAGTCCTTAGTACCTTCGAGCGAAAAGTTGTGCTTGAGACCTTTGGTCCTGTATGCGTTGATGGTTTTTGGAGGAGAAGATTCAACCACGAACTGTACAGCGACATGAGCCTAGTCAGACGTCTACGGATCCAACGTCTAAGGTGGCAGGGCCATGTAGAGTGTATGGACAACTCAGCTTCGGCCCGAAGAGTCTTCGACTCCGAACTTGTGGGACAACGGAATAGAGGACGTCCGCGTGTAAGGTGGCGCACCCAGATGGAGAAGGACCTCAAAGGCGTGCGACACTGAAAAACTATCGTGCTAGTTGGAGATGCTTTTTGGTTGAGGCTTAGATCCATCCCGAACTGTAGCCCCAAATAAAGAAGAAGAAGAAATTAACATTTGCTCACCATTCATTAAATATTGTGTGCAAGAATGATAAAACAGCAACAATTTCTGGTGCTTTATTCATTTCAAAGCAGCATCCTTAGACTAGACCCCACTTAATCACTTGACAATACTTGGACACTTGCTAATGCCATTTAATCATTCGTTGTGACAATTCTTCGGCAGACTTATTTAATTTGTGTTGTCTAAGCGCAGAAAGTCTAGAAGTTGTCAGAAAAACAATTCTCTATGCAGTCTGAGCGCCATCTTGCATCTAACTCACTGATTTATCGAACAGAATTTAAAATGAGACTTCAAATTTAGCACGATGTGGCATCACCAGTTTGAGGAAAATCAAAAACAAGTCATGTTCATGACTATCAGAAATCAATCGTGTAGAGATGTCACACTTCTGCGTTTCAGTAGTCATCGTCTGTCAAATTGGTTGTGCTGATGACAATTCTTGACTGACTCTCTCACAGTTTAACCCAACTGAATGGAATATTTGCCCAAGCCAAATGAAATACCTTCCCACATACAACTTGACCGCATTGTGCTTTTGCAACTGTTCAACAAAAGCCGATCTGAGATTAAAATTAAAGCCAAAAACCGCAGATTCATAACTCGAACGAAAACCGAAACTCCTCACATCGAACACACACTGGCTTTGTATACACACACATCATTTAATTTGATTTCACACACAGTGAGAGATAGAGAAGAATGATGCTGAATACAGGACAGCCTACGCAAATATGTAGCATTTGAGTAAGATTTGTAGTTTCCGCAACACTTACCTTGTTTAATTACTAAATCGCCTTTATTGTAGTGCCTTGTGACTAGAGCATCGGCCAGGTTCATCCGTTCGTAGCTCTGTAACAAGAAATAGATTTAGATTTTCAGTTCACACACAGATAGCTTACAAAGGAAAAGTTATTTATATGCTGCTGCACATAAGCATACAATTCCTCTGCAGCATCAGCCGCCCCCCCACCGCTCCCTTGTCACTGGCAGGCAAGCAGAGAGGCAAAATCGTCGAGCATATTTACCTGAAGTGCCTTCAACATGGGCACACTGTCCAGCAGTGTTTCATACATTTTTCGCTTTTTAAATGCGGATTTCAGTAGGATACGACGGAACGTTTGACGGTCCATTGCCCACAGTCTCCCTTCCGTTTCAGCTTCTACAGAGGCAGCTCTATTTTTAGGGCACACAGCGGAAACATCGCATGGGGGTGGGGAGGGGGAAAAAACACAAGAAGAAAGTTATTAAATCTCACTAATCTAGATAGGCGGGCAGGCTGACAGGCTGGCAGGCTGGCAGGATGTGCATATGTGTGTGCGTATGTATGGGAATGTAGGACTAGGACTAGGACTTCGGGGTGTTGTACATGCAAAACGGCTCGTATATACATATATTCATTTGTACAAGGCCCTATCAGCATGTATTCGTGTGTACATTAATTGCGGCAGGCGGACGGGATACATAAAGGATTTCGAGGGATGTTTTTTCACGTGAATGCACACCCAACCATGCCCCAGTCATCTCCATCATCGCTGCCTTCAGCAAAAGTATCTGATTTTCTTTCCCCTCTCTCTCTCTCTCTCTCTCTTTCTCACTCTCTCTATCACTCACCTGGGCATATTGTACAACAGGGCCAGTTCACCAAAGCTTCCGTTGCTGTTGTAGCAATGGATGAGTTTGTCGTTGACGTAAACGTTGTAGACGCCACTGCAAATAAAAATCACAATCAAGCGGATATAAATGGTGATTGAATATAGATTTTAATTACTCTCTTTGTGTACCTATCTACGGGACATGGGGCTGGGGGATACATAAACGGTTTTCGGATGTGCCGCATCCACACCATCAGACCATCCGACCACGAGACCGCTTAGTTCGGTTAGTTCAGAGCGAAGATGCCCATCCGGCGCCGAGTGAAATTCGGAAGGAGGATAGCAAAATTACTGTCAATTATTAATGCTGAGGATGTGGGGCCGGGCCGAGGTAGGCCGCTCGCTTAACTACCGCTCTTGGGGAGGGGGCGGCAGGCATGTGGGTGTAGTGATTAGGGTTATTCACCTTTTAATTATGACGATTTATTGGGGAATTCGGATATTTACTAATTCATGACCTAATTAGGGCGATGAGCGAACTGGGATCAATTCATTATTTAGTCAGAAACGTTAGGCCGGAGGTAAATTTGATTTTCAACGATTTGTCTGTGAGGATCTATCGATTAGGTGCCTAACGTCGAGTAGGAGTTTATCGGTATTTTTTCTAAATACAAGAGTTGGAAGTCTTGATGACCAACTTTTCAGCGGGGGGGAAATAAAGAAGGTGTGATTGCGGCTTTGAATAATTTGCAACTTTCTTTCCGTTTGGGCAAATGATTCGCAATGAGTTTCAATAAATTTGGGGGTTCCTTATATTTGCGGCCTAAAAATAATACAGGGTAACAACAAGTTTATGTTGGGAGTAGCACAAAGTTCGTATCAAGTCAAGGAGAACGAAAGGGGTTTGGAATATTGATGATAGGGACAGATGTTTTGAGTTCTTAGAACTTCATCGGTTTTAAAACGATTTGTGAGGGCCCACAGAATCACTGGTACAAGTAAGGAGCAGTCACGCATAGGCCAGATGTACATGCAGGGTCCGTTGTGATAGAGGGCTCACACTGTTTTGGTGAAAAATTATTCGACGTTTTGTGCTTAATTTTTTTGTTTTTTTAAGAAGTTTCAATATCTCTGATAAGCAATTGAGTCTATACGTGGTCTACTAAAGGCCATACTTGAATTTAGGAAACTTAAACTTGAGCCAAACGATGTCAGAAGCATCGTCGCAATTTCAATGCGTCCTCGATCCCAACAGCTAAACATTTCACACACTAGCCTGAGGAGAATTCTGCACAAAGATCTCGGATTATTCGCTTACAAGGTCCCATTGGTTCAGCAATTGCAGGCGCGCGACCTTCCGAGCAGTTTAGGTCTTAGAGCAGCTTTAATTGGACAACGATTTTGGGCGAGAAAATATCTTTTCTGACGTTTCATCTCGGCGGCTACGTTTTGACCGTTTTGGACTTTTTTTTGTGAAGGACCGATGTTATGCCAACAAACCGGGCAACGACTAAAGCATTTAAGGCCAATATCATCCAAGCAATCCGTGAGCTACAGCCCAAAACCATCAACAAGGTTTTGGAAAATATATCACTTCCATCCGGCATTAATTTTGGTATTGTGTGGGTTATTATGGTTATTATGTTTCGCAATTGGACTCTCTGTTTTTTATCCCTGACGGCGTTTGTTTTTACGGTTATATTTCCACCGTTGTATACAGTTGTCAATGTAATTTATAGGAATGTTTGGAATTTGTAAAAGCTTGCAGAAAATGTCAAGTTTTGAACGGACTAGCCAAAGTTATATAATATATAATAATATGGGTGGTGCTACAGCCCCTAGAGAGCCAGGGCCTAGCTTCTACAACAACTACTCATGTTGTGCGTGCTACTGGTCTATCACAGTTTTGTGCGACCTCGAACGTTTGTGAAGCTTTTTTTTAGACAGCTATACTCTTTGGGCATTTGTCAGTGACTCGAAAGAGGTGGGGCCGTGAAAATAATTTTTGTCGTACTGGGATTCGAACCCAGACACAAAGATTTCAGTGCGTAAAAGTCGATGCATAGACCCACAACGCAACCGCCGCCAACGTCATATTGTCTGGATAATTTTTCCTCCCTCTCTATAGCACTTCTGTACGGTGACATTTTATAAATATTTGGTGATGTTTTATTTTTCCTCTTTTTTACGGGGTGAAGCCCCGCGTAGTTTCATTGCTCTACCTTTAAAAACAAAGGAGCAAAAAAGTATAACTTTCCAGTATTAAATCAGACGATTTAACGAACATTAAATGAACAAAAAAAATATGTTTTATTCACCAAATTCTGAGCACCATGGCCACCATAGAAAAGTGACTCCGCTTAAAAAAGTGACTCACAATTACACTCTTCGTATGGATCCCTTAGAAGCGATAGGAAACGCTCTACGAAACCTGGATGTTGAAATCTGTATGTACATGTACTACATAATAGACAAATTCAATTTCAACTAGGCAACTACAGAACAGAAAGAAGAGTTTTCAGAGGAACACCTCCAGGAGCCCTATCTCCCCTTTTCTGGACTATTGTAGTTGATGGCATCCTTAAAAGATTAAGTGCGACAGGATGCAAAACCATAGCATACATTCCAGATACCATCACTGAGATGATGGAATCAGTCCTGAAAACTTTAGCTAGGACTCGATGTAAACCCATCTAAGACTGAGCTGGCCCTGTTCACAAGGAAATTCCAAAATTCCAACCATCACTCCATCAAAGTTGAAAGGACAAGAATTAAATTTCACTGATCGAGCAAAGTACTTGTGTGTTATTGTCGGCAGCAAGCTGAACTGGAGACGTAACATTCAGGAGCGCATCAGGAAAGCAAAGCATGTACTTTACACCAGCAGAAAAATATTCGGACGAAAATAGGGAATCCGCCCGAGAATAATGCAGGCAATAGTAAGACCAGTACTAACTAACGGAGTACTAGGTGGTGGATACAGCCGTCATTAAATTTGCCACTACAAATAAAGCAAAATCTTATCAGAATAAGCAGAATACAAAGGTTGGCTTGCATCTGCATCACAGGTGCACTCAGATCAAAAACCACGGCGGCCCTCGAAATCTTACTCAATCTCCTTCCCATGGACATTTACGGGAAGTTTATTACCAGGCATGCAGCATTAAGACTGATGGAGTATAAACTTCATAATTTAATTAGATAACACTCTTTGAGGACTTCGAAATTAAGCACAAAACAGTAATTCCCTCGATAATAGAGTGGGATGAAAGAAAGGTGTGTAACTCAACTGCCACGGAACGGCTGCCTACACTGACGGCTCCAAGTCAGAGAAAGCCACAGGCTCTGGCTCTAGCAGTAGCCACACGACTCCCAAATCACTGCAGTGCTTTCCAAGCAGAAGTAGCAACTATTCAAGAGGAAGATCTATTGTTATTTACATAGATAGTCAGGTGGCCATAAAGGCTCTGGAAATACCATCGATTAACTCTAAGGTGGTAAAACTCTGCCGCCTACCTCTAAGGGAGATAGCAGACTAATGCAACCTTACTCTGAGCTGGGTCCCAGGGTACATAGATATTCCGGGCAACGAAAGAGCCGACGAATTAACAAGAAGGGGGGCCGATAACTGGCACTTAATCAGGAGACACCACACCCCCCAATGAAAGCTTTAAAATCAATGCTACTGACACAACGCCGAAATCAAAACTAATCGTAGGTGGGCGGAATGGGACACTTGTAGTTCATCGAACACGATGTGAACTACAATAGATCCATCAAAACCTAAAACTCTCCTAGTAGTAGTAGGCGTAATCACTGACCACTGCCTAATTGGCAATCAGAAGGCTTAGAGCACCCTACAACTACAATGACTTCTGCATGGATGAGGAGGAAGAGGAAACTGTTCTGCATTACCTCGGAACCTGCCCGTCCCTTGCAGATAAGAAGAAATCATATCAATCGACAATCTTGAAGATCTAGCCAACATCAACATCCTCAAGTTCATAAATAGCACACACTGTGGTTATAAGTATTAATACACATACCAACGACGGGAAAGCATGAACGGAAAAGGTCGAATAGTGACAGCACAACGGACCTTAACGTTCTAAGTGAGGCAAATCCCCGAGGGAATTTTTTGGAAGTCACATCTATCTACTTACTTTCCTATGGAATCCATAGTATGGATCCCTTAAAACGAAGTCATGGTCAATATTTACATGAAATCTTTAAAAAGTTAATGGCAACCATTGATGAGATCTGGAATTGCCCTGTGTTTACCGATAAAAAATCGAAACAGACTTTACAAGAGCGTTGAAGGGGAAGACAGACATTGCTAGACATTATTAGGCCGGCATAGAAACGTAGCTGACCGTAGGCGGAAAATAATAATCAGTGTCCAGAAGAAAAAAGGGTGCTGATAGATCTTGTTTACCTTATCAATTTCTAAGAAATTTTACATTCTACGTAAGCGCTGTCATAAAGGAAAGGAGACAACTCTTCACTCACACTCTCCTTTGTGTTCACATTTTTTTTTACAACACAGTCGTCAGTTGTAACAATGCGCTGTCAGTTTATGTGAGATGTGAGAAAGTAGAAAAGTCTTCCGTGTATGAAAGGAAGAAAAGCAGGATTAGAATATGGGGTGTACTCGAAAATATTGCGAAATAGAGGTAGATCTACGACCAGAGGTAATAAGAGCTGTCACAACAGGAGAGCCCACCTTATACAGTAGTGTTAGACATTCGTGGCAAAGAATTCGCAGAAAAATCTGCGCTGAGCCTTAAAGTACTCTCGCAATGGAGTAAACAATGTACAGGTCATGCCAGTATCATATACTCACACCTCTTCACCGAAGAACCTACGGATTACCTAACCCCGATCGTAGACTTCAACATTGAATACAAAAGCAGAATACCGAGTAGACAACTATGTGAGACGAGCTCGGTACTGCACAATAACAACGCCAAGGAAATCTATATAGATGGATCTAAAACCGGTAGTGGATTGGGAGTGGAGATTTACTCAGAACACCTCCAGATCAGCCGGTCTTTTAGACTACCAGATTACTGTTGTGTTTTGTGATCTTTTACGACAACGACAATATACGAAGCCGAATATCCATGGCGCGAAGGTAATTCTCTGTATTTGGTGGGATCAGAAGGGTGTGCTGCATTGTGAGCTGCTAAAACCGGGTGAAACCATCAATGGACAACGCTACCGAACACAGTTAATCCGTTTGAAGAGAGAAGCAGCCGAAAAACGCCCGGAATATGCGACCAGACACGAGGCAATAATTTTTCAATAATGACAACGCGTTGCTATTCCCGTTAAGAACTTTTTGGAAAATAGTGGATGAGAAGTTTTGCCCCACCCGCCTTATAGCCCATACCTTGCCCCTTCTGGCTACCATTTGTTCCGGTCGATGCAGAACGCCCTCACTGAAATACGGTGCACATCAGAGCAGAATATCAAAAATTGGTCACCTGCACCGACAGTCAAGCAGCAATTATGGCACTCGAATCACCATTTTTAAGGTGGTTTAGATGGTTTAAAATGGGAATCTTACCAAGATAAGAACATTGGTAAGATTCTGCCGTATGTTTCTTAATGAGATATCAAGACAGTGCAGCCTAACGCGGTGCTGGGTTCCTGGACTAGCCAGAAATGGTACAATGATCATTGGATCAAAGATTGAAAGCATCAGGGTGCCAATAGAATTTCAAAAAACCAAAATCACAGAGCTATCGATCGGCAGGGCCCATGAATGATGGAGGAAAATCTTGTATTATATTCATAATGTACTAGTAACAGAACAATACGTTCTTAATGTACAGCGATACAAATCAATAAATGAAATGAAAATGAAATAACCTTAACACGTGCCTACATGCGAAACAAATATGGTCAACAATTATCAATTTACAAAGAACCACGGCCATCCTCAATCTAAGCAGAAAAAAAACCTGAGAAACATAGTGAGAGTCCTCACAGGACACTGCGCAATGGGTAGACACGCAGCAAGACTAGGACAACCATACAACGACTTCTGTAACAGATGCATGGATGAAGAAGAGGAAAACCGCTCACATCTACTCTGCAATTGTCCTGCACTGGCCATCAATAGGAAAGAAACCCTCGGGGAATATCAACTAAACGAAAATCATCTAAAATGGTTCCAGGAGTAACGAACGGTCTAAGTGAATCCATCGCTTATGATAGCAGCCACATAACCTAACCTAACCTGGGCTTTAGTGTTCTTCAATACATATTTAGACACATATAAATAAATATAGAATATATAGAATGAATTCCCAGAAAGTCGTTGGGTAAGTTTCAGAAATCACAGACGTTTAAAAAGCAGATAATGACCTAATTCAAGTGTACAAAAATAAAACGATTTTCCTAAGCCCTGAACACAATATAGGCGAATACTTACGATTCAATCACGTAGAAATTGTCTCCATCGTTTCCTTGACGAATGATAAACTCCTTAGGTTCCACTCTCTTCTCAAACATGGCATCCAAGACTTGGTTCATCTGAAAACACACAAAAAAAAAGAAGAAAAATAAATCTTTTAATTCAAAATTCACTCACTGTTGACAGACAAGCAAAACAAAAAAAGAATATTACAAGCACTCGTAAATAACTAAAGGCACCTCTAATTTAATTAACAGTGATTATTCACGGAGCAACCCTCTTGGCCTTGTCCCGCGGAAATGTTTCCATCGAAATACTTCACAAAAATTGCGTAAACTTTGAGAATATAAAATGAAGATAGATTCTGATTGAAAAGAAAATCATAACCATAGCCAGCAGCAACCTAACCAACACCCACGGGAGAAGAGCATTTATTTTCATTTACATTAAAGTTTAAATATGTAAACAGTCGCTCATAAAGGCGGCAACTTTGATGGCATTGGAAGTCGGTTTCGAAACGTAAATATTTCCTTAAGCACGAATGAGTGCTTCACAATCGAGTGGAGTATTTTTAGTCTGTCAGATGTGTTTCATTAAGATGCATTGTTATGGCAATAGTAGGAGTGGTTGGTGTTGAGGTTAACCTCGGACTGTGGACAACCGCTTGTGCTTGTGAAAAGGCTCCTTTTCCTTCGATTGGCGATTATCTATAGTGTACACGTATGAATTGACAAAAAAGGAAGACAAACGTGACAAGGAATTAAACGTAGAAACGTAGAAAAGTAGTACGACGTTTTGTTTCACTTGTACAACCTAGGCAAGAGACATCGCGACCAGGATAGATCTTTCCTCACTTTTCTCACGAAAGATAGTAAGTCTTTTGTAGTGGAGTTTTTTCTAACCACTGAAGTGAGTATCCTCCTATGGAAGATACGTTTCCCTAACCATATTAGTGCTGATTGAATATTTCCTTTTATGAATAAGGCCTGATTAAACGTTTGGATTGCCTAAGACCATCACCATGTGTCCACTGGTCTAGGCGTTGTTTGTTTTCCCATTCGTTAGTCAGAGTTGTGGCTGCTGTCCAATTGACAGCTCTCGCGAGCTCATCTGCGGATTCGTTGCCTGCAATCCCCCTGTGTCCAGGGACCCAGCCAAGCTTCACTTAGTGTGTGTCTGGCAAGGGATTGTAGAGCGTCATAGCAACATTTGACTGTTTTGAGTCCATTAGGTTAGACAAGAGTGCATTTAGTGCTACTTGACTGTCTGAAAATATCAGCCCTTAATGCCTTTGTGGAGATTTTGTCTGGCGCAGATCTCGATGGCATGTATTTCGCCTTGGAACATCGCATTGGTACGAAAATCCTTGTGTTGGTTCCAAAGACACCTGCCCCCACTCCAGAATCAATCTCTGATCCGTCTGTGTACCATACCAGGCTTCTAGGGGCTTGTGCTCGGACACCATTAGACCAGTTTGTGCGGTCCAATATTTCAACTTCGAACAGCCTACCGAAAGTGTTGTTTGATCCTAATATCCGGCATTGTACAAAACATGTCTCTGTTGGGGATTGGTTTGACCTGGTTTATAATTATTCTAGCCTAACGAAGGTTAGTAAGGGAGTTGGCCCGACTATAGCTTCAAGAGCTGTCTTGGGGCAGGTGCGCATGGCACCTGTTATTCCAAGACAAGCAATGCGCTGTAGTTTCTGCAAAGTTTCTAACAAAGTTGGTGTGTTTTGGGCACCAGACGATGGCCGCGTACGTGACAGTGGGTCTCGCCATCATTGTGTACAACCAATGAATAATTTTGGGAGGGAGACCCCAAGTCCTGCCGTATAGACGTCTACTGGCTCACAGTGCTCTGGTAGCACGCTCTATTGCGGACTTGATATGTGTGATCGGTAACGACCTCATCGAGACCTTCAATGTCAAAAAAGTTTTTAGACAATGTGACTTCTTTAACATCATCCTGGAGAAGATCGTGCAAGATACACACGCCAACACTAGCAAGATCTTACAGGTGGTTAGCATACGCGGATGACATTGACGTGATTGGCAGAACACAGCGAGCTGTCAATGTGGCGTTTGCTGGCATTGAGACGGAAGTGGGTAAAATTGGTCTAGCGGTGAATTAGGGCAAAACGAAGTATATGCTGTCCTCAAGAAAGGACGTACAACATCGACGTCTTCGACAGAGCGTCACAATGGGCAACTATAACTTCTAGATAGTCAAGGATTTTCGTCTACCTCGGATCCGCAGTAAATAATACGAACAACACCAGTACCGAGATCAAACGCAGAGTAACTCTTGCCAACCGCTGTTTCTATGGGCTCAAGAGGCAATTGAGTAATAGAGCCATCTCTCGATGGATCAAGCGGACCTTATATAAGACCTTGATCATCCAACAATCTGACAATCTGAAAAGCGGATGTGGAAGTCCTTAGTACCTTCGAGCGAAAAGTTGTGCGTGAGATCTTTGGTCCTGTTTGCGTTGACGGTTTTTGGAGGAGAAGATTCAACCACGAATTGTACAGCGACATGAGTCTAGTCAGACGTCTACGGATCCAACGTCTAAGGTGGAAGGCCATGTAGAGGGTATGGACAACTCAGCTTCGGCTCGAAGAGTCTTCGACTCCGAACTTGTGGGACAACGGAATAGAGGACGTCCGCGTGTAAGGTGGCGCACCTAGATGGAGAAGGACCTCGACCAACTTGGCGAGCGACACTGGAGGCAGCTAGCCAGAGATCGTGCTAGTTGGAGAGGCTTGTGGGTTGTGGGCCAGATCCATCTCCGACTGTAGCGCCAACTAAAGAAGAAGGAGAGGGGACTACTTGATGCGGCTCGTATTTTATTAAAGAGGTCACTGCCATATGGTATCGTTATATGATTTCAAAATGTTGTGGTTTTAACAAGATGTCGCTAAAGGTCACGCAGCACGCGGAAGCAATTTTTGTCTCTCTTTTCGAACCGGTGAATTGACTAGATCGTGCGATTTGACGCCTTTAGTTTATTTTTTTATTAGGATACGCCAATTCCCCACATCCATCCATCGATCCAATCCACCGATAAGGTAATTGCAACCTTGGCAGACAGCTGTCATGTGAGAAACTAGCTAAGGTGACCGAAAATGTGACTCTTCGTTTGGAGAACTTAACTCCTAAGAGATTAATATTCCCGCGGATACCCCGAAGTCGCACACAACTCTTCTTCTTTTATTCCTAGAGTGTCACATCACTGTTTGAGAGCTACGCTTTCATTAGTTTGCAATTGATTGTCTGGCATTCAACTATGCTGGCGTTTTCAAAACGAATGAAAGCTCTTCAAATGCGCACGCCGTCAAATGTCAAACTTTGTCCTTTAACTTGTCAATTTGTCAGGAAATGTTTTGTGGCAAATTACACAGGTACACTGGCAGCGCTTAAAGTACACATCACATCACAGCACCTTGATAGTCGAAAAACGCATTAAAAATCCTCATTAACTCGGTAGTCTGGCACCTCGTCATTATTCCTCGTCAGCATCGGCTTCTTCATTCGTATCCATTCAGGTGCGGATTATGCTTTATGCTGCCCTAAAGAAAATGGAAAAGGACACATTTTATGATCCATTCGGCAGCTTTTGATCCCCAATAAATAAAACCATCAAAATTTGGGAAATATGCCCAGGGCTTCGTTAACTATAAAAGTCCACTCGCTCTTAGTGATGCGAAGAAAATGTGTTTACCCCCGAAACAGATGTTGTTGATAAACCTTTTAAGATCCTAGGGGATTGCTACGGTTCATTGTGTTGTTCCGTGTGTGTGTGGCTGTGTGTGTTGTGCACGTGCATATATTCCTTGTGTTCCCCTTCTAAAGCCGATAATCTGTTTGTTGACAATAAGTTCGTCCGCAGAAATCTTCTTCTGTTCTGTAGCTTTGGATAATGCCGAGGGCTTTGCCGCTGCCGTCATTACGTATGCGAAGATTGTTCGTACGCAAAACCTACTGAAGATGCACCCGATGAAGGTGGTTGATCCTTGAATGAAGTTTGCCATACTCGTTGACTCGGTGAGCGGAAACATCTGTCATCTGCAAGAAATTCCAAGCCAGTGAAACTGAGGTTGACGAACGCAATCAGTTATGAAACACATCTTCGGGCATATGCCCACCACGGCTGATGAGTGTCATCGGAGAGACAACGTTTTCAAGCATTCGAAGCCACTGGAAAATGGCCATTCGACAAGCATAATTTTCATGAGATTTCTGCTCTGCAGAAGAACTGAGCAAGGTTATCTTTTGAACTCGTATTATTCACTAATAAGCAGGAACAATGCGTGTATTTTCTACTAGCACCAAAACAAAGATAATCTTGATAAATAAAAAGTGGTTGAATGCCGATGTTGAATGTGAACCTAAAAGTCAAACTTTTTCCGCATTTCATTTGACATTTATCAATTTCAGACTAACTCAATTTGAACCATGGAATCGAGCAACGCGTTAAAGTTATACACGCGTATTATGGAAACGGGCGTTCAAATCAAAATGCATATCGTGCACTTCGTGATTTTTTCGGTCAATTTAATCCTCCAAATGTGCGTATAATCGGAAAAATCCTGCAAGAATTTGAGCAAACCGGGTCTGTAGGAGATGTGAAAACAGCAGTGCATGCTCGTACAGCAGAAAATATTGCTGCTGTTCGCGATAGTGTGGCTGAAGAGCCGTCCACCTCAACTCGTCGTCGTGCCCAACAATTGCACCTCTCACGCTCGTCGTTGATGAACATTATGCACAAAGACTTGCATTTACACGCTTACAAGGTGAAATTGACTCCAGAACTAAAGCCCCTTGACCATTTCAAGCGCCGTCAATGGTCAGAATGGTGGCAAGAAATGGCAACAGTGGATGATCAATTTTCGAAGAAAATCATCTTCAGTGATGAGGCACATTTTCACCTCAGTGAATTCGTCAATAAGCAGAATTGCTGCAATTGAGCGAATGATAATCCAAGAGTGATTGTCGAAAAACCAATGCACTCACAAAGAGTGACTGTTTGGTGCGGTTTATGGGCTGGCGGCATCATCGGGCCGTATTTTTTCCAAATGAGGCCGGCAGTACCCTTTACTATAATGACTCGCAACCAACAATTCCTTGCTTGCCTTGCTAGAGATTCTCCCAGCTCTGAACCCTTTTTCGCGACGCTGCAACTCTGTTTTAGTTGGGTTGACGTTCATTCTTCGGGTCTGCCTCCAGTTATTATCTAAGATTAGTACATGACTAAGACGCTCACTAAGCGTTGAAGGAAACTTTCCTGAAGTGAGGGTGGCCACATCGTCCGCATAGGCGGCTACGGTGAACCCTTCCATTTCCAAAGTTTTATTGTACAATCTGATGTCAATGGTTAAAAAAAGGTTTAAGGAGCTTCGTTGTGCTCGTACCAGCGTACAAGTGACACCAATCGTTTACGTCGTCAGAGTGACGCCAGAAATCGTCGACGATCAAAAAAATAATCTGCGTGCGGTGGCTGAGGCTGTGGGCACCTCAACTGACTGGGTACGTCACATATTACATGAATATTTGAACAGAAAAAAGAGGTCCGGGGGGTGGTTGTCGCCATTGCTCCCACCTGACCATAAGCACTACCATGTGACCACTTTCTGTTTGACAACGTGTGGCCGCATTCCGAACGAGTTTTTACGCCTTTTCGATGCATTGGACAGACCAAGAAACAGTCAAGACAGTGTGTTCCATTTCCAATTGATCGTGCACCAAAGAAATCTAAGTTAGGTCTGTCGGACAACAAGGTTATGGCCAAAGCTTTTGACAATGCACTCGGTATCATTCGCTTCGAATCCCATGAAGAGTGTAAAACGATCAGCAGCGTATATTGTTCGGATCTCTCACATTTGGCGAAGAAATAAGTCCTGCTTAGCTAGCATTGAGGATGTTTTTAGATAAGGGTTCCAACCAAAGAGAAACACTACTCCCACTCTTTAAATATTTTTGAAATGCGTACTTTGTGAAGCTTGTACTAAAGAGGCTCTACTTTTTATGGAGGTATTGGATAAAAAAAAATAATAAAAACTTATCAAAAGGATGGACTGTAGGAGCTTATCTTTACGTTGTGTAAAACAACAGTCGGAGCAGAGGGATGTACGCTTAGAACTTTTAAGCCACAGAACGCATTTTAATGTGGGTTTCATCAACAGATAGAGTGACTCAAGCGGAAGGTTTTTACGTATGATTTAATGTTGTTTTGTCTTAATTTGTTAAAATATGGCGATAGTTTTTCATGATGCTGGAAGAAATCAAACCGACTGAGAGTTTTCATCGAAAATGCTTTCTTAGAAATCAGCGCGGGGCGCAGAAATCGTATCAGCTTTCGAGTGATCTTTCACTTTTCCTCTCTTTTATGCTTTTGGTGTATTTTATTTATATTATTTCTACCAATCCGAATTAGATTTTCGGTTACCAGTGACGTTTATTCGATGGTGCGCAAGTATTCACCGCACACAGAAAGAGAATACAAAATTGCTGAATACAAATCTGTGTGGTTAGGTGTTCAACAACATTCAGTCCTTACAGCGACGGCCCAAGCCAAATGAGCACCATGTGCAAGGTCTACTTTTGGCGCCCCATCCTACTGTTTTGGCAGCATAAGTTATTTTTACAAGAGATAGACTTTCAATGCGTTTTATCTTATTGAGATATCCAAGGTTTTTGCGAAGTAAAAAAAAATCGAAGTAGATTTGCAAAATGTGAAGGAAATATCGAAAATAAGTTTTTTTGTTTGACGAAGTGCGATGGAAAGTTTTTAAGATTTGAAGGCATATACACTGCGAGTAAAGTCGATTTTGCGATGAGAGCATTGAGATCAAGAAAGAGACATTTCTGACTTGCAAAAATGAAACAATACGAAATGTTCGTGAAATAACCCAGTTTTTAGTGCCTAAATTACAAGATATGGATGTGACCATCATTTGGTTCCAACAGGACGGTGCCACATACCATACAGCCAGAGAAACAATTTAATTACTGCATGACTCATTTCCTAACCATGTAAACGTATAATTGGCCAATTTTTCGATCAGAATGGGGGGTATCCAGATCAGTGCATTTGCACATCCTGCACATAGGGTCTGCCCACGCCGTACTACCTACAGCCGTATGGCGTGTAGAAGGCAGAA
This sequence comes from Eristalis pertinax, assembly GCA_907269125.1. NCBI lineage: Eukaryota > Metazoa > Arthropoda > Insecta > Diptera > Syrphidae > Eristalis > Eristalis pertinax. The sequence goes on from OU026148.1 coordinate 35,077,501, forward strand.
GCAGTACGTTGAAAATTCTTTTCATTTTCATTTCGCTTGACGAGGTGCGAATTCACTGTCTGCACCACACGATGCGGATACAGGCACATATGCAAAGAAAGGGTTAGTTGTATGTGTATTCATTTCTAGTCAGGTCTTCTGAGCGAAAAGATTGTTTCGCGTTTCTAAGAGTCTAACCTCTGAGGTGAAAAATAAATTCAGAAAATCTAATAAATCGATGTATATCACGTCGTCGGTGATCCGAGAGTAGCAGTATGTTTTTGAACACTACACTGGAGCAGTCGGACTCAAAAACTGGTCCATTGTACTACCAGGCAGCAACCTACATTTACTGAAATTTCATGGCATTGCGGAGGAATAGCAGCAGGCGCTTCTGTGATGAGAAGCCTACATCATCAGCTGTAACCTCATAAGCACCAAATAACTGCCACATGATCCGAGCAAAGCCGGGACAGTGGCATAAAAAGCTTTGCAGTGTCGTCGTCATCTCCACAGGCGTCGGAGAGGGTTTCGTCGCTTAAGCCAAGCGCACTTAGGTGTTTGGCGAAGGTGTAGTGGCCCGTTAGTACGCCGGTAAGTCGTCTGCATTGTTTTCTTATAAGAATGCCGCGCCTTTCTTACAGACACTATGGAGCATGCGCTTGTTTTGTCTACATCCTGAAGAGTCATGCCACCTCCGGTTGTGCTCTTGTGAAGCCTAGTCCCAACGCAGGTTCGGGTCCTAAGAGTATCTCCTCTGATCCTTGTCTTTAGCAAGTTGATCGGCGATCTTATTTCCCGTGTTACCGTAGTGGCCCGGGATCCAGATAAGACTTAGCGAAGTGAGCCTGCCGATCCAATTCGGCGAAGTCTTGTATTCCTAGACTATCCTGGAAGTGGTTAAAGGATTGAGTAGGGCCTTAAGCACAGCTTAGCTGTCACTACAGACACAAATACTTCTCCCCTTCCACCTGTTCTTCACAATAGAGTTCGTGGGCATTAAGATAGCATAGGTTTCCGCTTGGAAGACCTATGCAAATTTACCTATCGTGGTATGCAGTCTAGACCCTTCCTTGGTCTTAAAGCCATCCGTGAAGATTCGACTACATTCTTTTCCTGGCCAGAGTCAGTCCTGTGTGCAGGGAAATTTGACTTTGTATGTGCGTCGCAGCATCGCTCATATCCATGAGACTGGGGTTAAAGGAAATAAGATCGATACTCCACTGAGAGTTGTAACAAAGACCACTTCTTTTTAAACGGAAGATGGCTTTGAGAGTGCACCATGTGTGGATGTGGATACTGTTGGTTACATATATCAACACAGCATCAACAGGTATAAAACCACAAGCATTTATAAAAACTAGGCGAAATTCGACGATTATGTGTTTAAATGCGTGCTATGATATTTTCTCGTCACATAATTCTGTTCATGTGTTTACTAAAGTTCTATTCAACCGTTTGACAAAAACATTGTGCACATCTACGCGAAATTACCTATCCAGTCGTGTAAGTATCATGCCATTCGGTTGAGTAGAACGGTGTATAAGCGTACCACAAAAATCGGTAACACATATTTATATATAGACAATACAGCACTCAATGATTAACACGAATTTGTTTTTCACTTTGCGTCGCGTCATTTCCAAAGTGCTTTCGATGTGTTTCCAAGCATGGACTGGAACGAAACTATTTTCAATTGCAACGGCATCAACGCCAAATGGACGTGTTTTAAGGAAGACACCCTCGCTAGCTGTTTTCGTTTTATTAAATATGCCTGTGGTTGGCGGTTATTAACTCAGTATTTGTTCCAACTCTCACCGATGATTGAAATGAAATTTGGGTAATGACCGAAAGAATAAGATCGCCAATACAAGCTGCCGAGATGAGATTTCTATGTGCTGCTACTCGTGCCGTGATAGCTTCTTCGAACGGAAGGCGGCTATTCTTCGATAGTTTCCAACGACTTTCAAGATGTGCATTGAATGCGACCCCATCGGGCAGGCGACCAGGACGCAGATCCAGGACGAAGTGGTTAAAATAAGTCCCTCTTGGACTATAACTCATGGCGGTGGATCGCGTGACATGGAGATCCGTCGTGAGGGCCTTGGCCCCGCCACTCCTTTAGTGGATCATGCGGGTCAGAAGATGATGATGATGAAAAATACTCACACCAAATACTCAATTTGCAGAACTTGGCATACCACTGGCAGTCTTGCTTAAATGCATTCGATGGCACATCACAATTACTTGACTAGATAAGCATTTCACTGCTCATCTGGGGGATCTTTTGATTCCCGATTCATCTAAAGTTGCTGTGGAATAACCCCAATGGGTATGTCCATCCATTTCCAAAAAAAAAAAACCCTTCTCAAAGCTCAAACCGAGTATCCACATACTCAGAAACATGCTGAAATTCAATCAAGTCGAAGCTGAAATTGATGTCAAGCAAACGCATCTCCACCACTCATCCACAAAAAAACTATTTCCTACTACTGTCGCTACATCAAGTTGCCGCAATTAATTCCATTTCCTAGATCCTCATCGGTTGTTGGAGTCCCCGAGATGTATCGTTTAATTGCAAACATCATTACATCCAGTCGAGCTCCAAAGGGACGTGCAGTGCGCGAGTCTTTCTTAATTGACTTTTCGAAATTTTAATTGCAAGTTTGATGGCAGTCAACAGCAGCCTCCATTCGCTTGCCCCTCATGAACAGCTATTGTATCGCCTGTTGCCTTGGATATTAGTTGCCGTGAATACGGGGGCACTCATGTACGCCACATCCCACTTTGTTTTCAGTCAGTTGTGCTCATGTGACAATGGTGCACATACATTGCCGGATGAATGTTGGCGGATGAGACCAAACAAATTCGATTGCATTGGTCCTCTGACAGACGCCTGAGCGGGGGACTGGCAGCTGTGACACAGCTACGTAGGACTGTGAACATTGGATTTAGTGGGTCTTGACTTGTTGTCAACATAGAGAAATTGTGGATTAGATTGTGTCGTGTGGCAGCACCGCAAGTAATTCAAGTAGTCAAAATGAAACGAGTTGGAGTACAATCATACACATTGCGCGTTAGTTGCTGCAAGGAGTGGCAGTGAAAACTGGCACACGGAGGCGATGAAATGATGTTCATATGTGCGTTCAGTCACGAGTTTTAAATGGGATCCAACAAACTAACATACCCTTGGAACAGAATGCTCTACAATGGCGAAGAAACATTGTATGTGATGTCAAGGAATTTGCCTGTCGTTTACAACAGCCTTTGAATTTACACAAACAGAAGCACGAAGTACTGTCGATTGATGCGGATATGCACGGGTGGCGGCTTTTATGCTCAATGGATTTGCAAATAGAACGCACAACAAAGACAAAACTTCACTCAGACTGAAGTTGCTTACCTGTTCCTTTTCTAGTGAACGGAAAAGTAGAATATTTTGCACGGCATCGATCAAACGCGATCGCTGTTCATCTGTTTTGGGGAAAATGGCGGTAGCGCCGTCATCTTCGTCGACATCATTCTCTGGATCATATGTTTCGGCGAATACCGATTTACGCCTTCCCGCAAACCTCTGTACAATGGGTTCTGAAATGAAATAAAGAAATTATATTTGAGTAAACATGAGTGCTTTGGAATGTGCACGTTGCGTTCATTTTTAAATGGAAGAATCCCCCCGGTTGATGATAATCAAAGGAGACCAACAATGGTCATAGTGAAACACGATCTTTGAAAGGATTGAAAACCTGGCCAACGCTAGCGACACGTTCCATCAAATTTAGCAAGTGAACTAACGAACGTTCGTACTTCAGCAAACACAACACTTCTCTGATTCTTGAGGAACTATTTCAGACCTTCATACAAAACAATGCAGAGAAGATGTTCCAATCAATGTTAAGTGAACCTCAATAGCTGGTGCTGTTTTCTCTTATTGTGGCACACGCCCTAATGGACTTTAGAAAAGATAAGCACCGGTATGATCGAATTTTTTAACGGCAATTATCTGGCATTCCAGTATGTTCAAAAATACTTTTCACGGCCCCACCTCTTTCGAGTCACTGACAATGCTCAAAGAGTATAAATGTCGAAGTCGGCTTAAAACTGTAGGTCCTCTACACTCGTGAGAGAACAATAGCATGCACAACAAGGGTGGCTGCTGGAAGGGGTTCATCCCCCGTTCATACCGAAGATAGAGCTCCAAGCGGTCTTCGAATTCCTGAAGACGAAAAAAAATTGTGCTAAGACATCTCCCCTTAGATGTGGTTAATATGTACACTATCCTGTTTAACAATGCTCTGAATAATGCACATTATCATACCCAACGTATATCCAAGCGATGAAAAGATTCTTCGAATCCGTGCAACCGCCGGTCAATTAGTCACCTTCCGAAGGTGATAAATAGAGCTCTGACCAACTGGACAGAGGACAAACATATAATTCCGGATAACCAATTCGGTTTCAAAACGGAGCATGACAATTCGGCGGATACAAAGAAGACTTGGCGAAAGTTCTCAATTGTTGAGCGACACGGGCAACCACTGGCGCAAAGGACTGTAGTCAGATACCTGGGGATCTGGCTAGAGCAATAACTATATTTTAACAAACATGTAGATGCTGCTCTAGCCCGAGCCCGAGGCACTTTCGCTCTTAAAAAGAGACTGTTTTACAACAGCCAACTCGCAGCGAGGGTGACGGTAATCTGCTACATGGCCCTCATCCGGCCACCGCTCACCTCTGTGTCCCGTGTTGTTCATCGTGAGTGCAAGCTTGATGGAAAAGATTCGGGCGTTTTAAGAGGACGTGTCTTAGGACTTGCTTTCGGCTTTACAGAACACCACAGTCCCAGTACAGACAATTTTATGAGGTATTATAAAGTGGTTAGGGGCCGATGTTGAATGTGAACCACACCTAAACGTCAAGTTTTTTTCTGCATTTCATTTGACATTTCTCAATTTCAGACTAACTCAATTTGAACCATGGAATCGAGCAACGCGTTAAAGTTATACACGCGTATTATGAAAATGGGCGTTCAAATCAAAATGCATATCGTGCACTTCGTGATTTGTTCGGTCAATTTAATCCTCCAAATGTGCGTATAATCGGAAAAATCCTGCAAGAATTTGAGCAAACCGGGTCTGTAGGAGATGTGAAAACACCAGTGCATGCTCGTACAGCTCGTACTGCAGAAAATATTGCTGCTGTTCGCGATAGTGTGGCTGAAGAGCCGTCCACCTCAACTCGTCGTCGTACCCAACAATTGCACCTCTCACGCTCGTCGTTGATGAACATTATGCACAAAGACTTGCATTTACACGCTTACAAGGTGAAATTGACTCCAGAACTAAAGCCCCTTGACCATTTCAAGCGCCGTCAATGGTCAGAATGGTGGCAAGAAATGGCAACAGTGGATGATCAATTTTCGAAGAAAATGATCTTCAGTGATGAGGCACATTTTCACCTAAGTGGATTCGTCAATAAGCAGAATTGCCGCATTTGGGCGAATGATAATCCAAGAGTGATTGTCGAAAAAACTATACACCCACAAAGAGTGACTGTTTAGTGCGGTTTATGGGCTGGCGGCATAATCGGACCGTATTTTTTCCAAAATGAGGCCGGTCAGGCAGTTACTGTGAATGGTGTTCGCTATCGTGAAATGATAACGAACTTTTTATTGCCCGAAATGGAAGATATGAATGTGGACGATATGTGGTTTCAACAGGACGGTGGCACTTGCCATACAGCTAACGAAACAATGGCTCTTTTGCGCGACATATTCAATGGCCGTGTTATCTCACGTGGTCAATTGGCCGCCAAGATCATGTGATTTGAAACCGTTAAATTTTTTTCTTTGGGGTTATTTGAAAGAAAAGGTGTACGTCGATAAGCCAGCAACAATTCAAGAGCTAAAGGACGAGATAATTCGTCACATTAACGGCATAGAACCTCAATTATGCTTCAGCGTCATCGAAAATTTTGACCATCGGATGGAGGTGTGCCGCGGAGGTCGCGGCGGCCATTTGGCCGATATTTTGTTCCATACATAATTGAACCTAACCAATATTATCATAATAAAAATAAATGACAATAATTTCCTTAATAATTTGTGTTTTATTCAAAATCAACATCGGCCCTTAAAATTTAACCACCCTTTACAACAGGGCGAACCATACGAGTGGACAATTTCCTGGTCAATAACTTGATCTCGGGGTCTTACTAACCCCAATCCTTAATATCACGAAAGGATACGTTATAACGGCTTCGTCCCCCAGAATCATTCCTCCATTTGGACTGATACAAAATGAAAATGCGGTACCGCTTCTCTACCATATCGTCCGTTCAACAGGGACTCAACCACGACCGTGCCGTTGCACAACGAGCTGAGGAAGGTCTTTTACGGTTCAGTATGGCGATATCAAGGCGAGATGTTCGGGATGTTGCAATGCAGCATCGAAAATTCTGGTGGTTGGGAAGCGAGGGAACTCCCTCATCGAATCCTTTAGACCCGGGGTAGAAAGCGTAGTGCGCATCCGCTTATGGGGCGCAGTCGGTCTCTGTCTTGGGCGGTTTAGATTGAAATCCATCAGCGATGACTTACATAGCTTAGGGTAGTTTCTTAGAGTCCCCCCCGAGGGCCAGTAAGTTAAAAGTAACATTTTTCGTCCAACTAGTTTTACGCCTTTTTGTCTGGTGAGTAATAATTTTTATGAACTCCAGAAATAAAAATGAAGTAAGAAAAATTGAGTGACTGCTGAGAAGCTAGGCCGTCACTCTCTACGGGCGGTAGCGCCACCCATATTATATATTACTATGCTTGGTGATAGAATTAAACAATTTGTAAGCGTTGTTTGGGTGCAAGTTTGTCTTCGATGAAATAGCAACGCTGAAGGGGCAAGTTTAACTTTGACACATGTCATGAATCACCCGTAAGGGAACAGCAAACAAAAAATCACCCATTATTTGGGAGTGACAATGAGCAAGTTTGGTTCATTTTCTGTGTACAGACAGTGTCAAATCCTTTGAAATCAAATTCGGACAGTCACCGTATTGAAATAACGTCTCTGACATAAACATGATCAGATTTTCCTTGAATATGCCTATCATCTTGCATTCAGTTTCAGAAAGCCCCGCGGACACTGTGGCACCAGGGTCACCATGACGCACACTGCTCACTCAACAGAGGGTTGCTTCTTTTTCATTACGTGACTCAATGTAATTAATGACGTGCACACAGTCAAGGCATGCTGGTCTTTCACATTCAACCCGCCCCCCAAACAGACCGAAACCCCAGACAAGTTCAACAAGCCATTTCCATCGAAAATCTCTTCACACAGCCACACGGCACATATTCCAAGATTTTTCCATTTTCCAAAAAAAAAAAATCCCGAAAACGTGTTTGCTTACAATACCAAGTGGTGCAGCATTGGGATCACGGCCAAAATGAATCTAAATTTAATTGTTATCCATCGAGTGACGCAGTTCGCGATTCTTCACAGACTTCACACGCCGGCCGCCTCACCACCACCGCCGACACTGATGGGGAAAACTAATTCCAAAACCCGAGTGATGATGGGAACCCATTTGCGAAATATCCAATGAATATTATTTTAAGCGTCACTATACGAACAACACACCATCGAAATGGAAGGGGTCCCGCCGACGCACGCCAGCCCGCCCGCCCGCCCGCCTGTCAATTGTCGGTGGTGCTATGGCTGCCGCAGCGGATGAGACTGTCGATTCAATTTAATTCCGTGTTACTTCGTTCGGCTATAATCGGATTAATGATGATTGAATGCTGAAATTGGAATATTACCGGCGATACAACGGCAGCAGCGTTTCGGTTTCCACCTCCACCTCCATCGCCCTCCCCCTCCCCAAACCAAGAAATTATATGTAGGTACTCGCAATTTTGAGTTTGGTAAAAATAGATCGCCTCGCCGACTGGCCGCTTTGTGGGAACTGTGGGTAAAAATCACAGTGTTCTCTAGTTTCATGGAATGTCTCCGGGCGCACTTTGTCATCATTACATTTCCATTTTTTTTGTTTGTTTTGTTTTTAAAATTAAATGACAGTGAATATGTTTTTCAGACGCCCATCACTTTTCAATCGAAACGGTGGTGGCGGCGCGGCCATTGCTGAGGCCCGCCTGTGGTCACAAGGACGACATGCACTAGTGGAATTCCGTGGTTTATTTTTGGCTGACATTTCAGTGCGCAAAAAAAAAAAAGAATCAGTGAAACATGTGCACACAGAAATCAGAAATTCGCGAAAGCCATTCCGCCACAGCACCGCAGGAAAGGACATACTGCATAAATGTGATGATAATTTGATTTCCAGTGGCTGTGGCCATGGATATGGGTCAGTTCCCTGAATCTGATTACGGTGTGGAGGCATCCAGGCACGGGGACATCCCAGCGAACGAGAGGCCAGTGCAGATAATCAAATTACCATGGGAACTGGTTGAGGGTACATTCCTGGATGAGTGTCGAAGTGGGTATTATGATTGAGAATCTCTGGTTGGAAAGGTCATGGTCAGGTGCTGTGTGTTTGTGTGCCTTGACGTCTGACACAGTGGATTACGGATGTGTCAACAGGAATCTGGAAAGCCACAAACTAATCCCTCTGATAAGGATGTTGGAGGACGACGAAATATGATGTGGGACGGAGCAGCGCTGGGTCTGTTTCGCAAGTCAAGGTTCTACAGGCACAACTTGTGGTTTTGTGGCTCTCGATGGGTGGGGTGGTGCTTTAGTGTGGCTTGTAAAAATCATTGATTTGGTCAGAATCTGTTAAGCATCTGAAGAATTCCACACCAAATTGTGACTGCGTCTCTGTTTTGTGAGTCTTTGGTGCGGTTGTTGCAAGTAATTGCTGCAACTCCCACATGCACTGCCCGACAGTTGTGGTTTAGTGCAACAATCAAACGAAGATTGCAATTCGGTTTTGTTGCTGAAACCGCAATTCATTGCTTTTTGTGCATCCGGTTCTGATTTGCTACGGATTCAGGAGGCTAGCAGTTGAATTTACTGCACATGCTGTGGTTTTAAAGGTTTCAACGAGAATGTTGCTTTTGTACTTGGTTCGACATTCGAAAAAGAACACCTTGTGATTATCAACTCCAGAACTAGAATTGTGGGCTTCCAGGAAAGGAATTAAATCCTATTCAGTCTACTTCCCGCCATACAACAGGTGCTTTTCGGCATCTGCTAAAATGTACTAGAGAAGGAACTGATGTAGGTGAGGTTAGGGCCCTTAGCTTGGCTACACGTAGTGTTTCTAGCGACGTTGGCGCCAGGGCCATATCACATAGAACTTGGATCCTTTACGAACTAGAGTTCAAATGATATCTTCAAGTCCGTTAAGTGTGCCAATGGGCAGGGCTAGAGGCTAGGGATTCGACCCCAATTCGTGCCAAAGGAGGACAGAAAAGCGGAAGGATGCCACGGCTCCACTTAAGGCAGAAGACATTTCATCGTAATGGCATCCCATCGAGAAACTAGGGGTCAGTACGCTCAGTATATCGGCGTTTCTGATTTTGAACTCACTAATAAACCACCGAAGTAATTTTCCATCACATCACTCTAATGTAGCCGCAATCGCCTTCTTTTCCGACTCGACGCCAATGGAGAGTGCAATGTCCTGGTTTAGCAACACTCGGAACTCAACAACTGTGTTTTATTTTTAGTTATTTATTTCTTATATTCTTAGTGTAATGATAAATGATAAATACAACTAATAATATGCAATTCAAGAAATTTACTATTAATACTAAGAATAGCTAGTGGCCCGTGGCGTTATGGGTATGTGCGTCGACTCCTACGCACTTGAACGCACCTGTCTGGGTTCGATTCCTGGTACGACAAGAAATACTTTTCACGGCCCCACCTCTTTCGAGTCACTGACAATGCTCAAGGAGTATAACAGTCTAGAAAAAGCTTTTCAAACTTGGCCGTTCGTGATAGAACAACACCACGCACAACACGAGTGGTTGCTGAGAAGCTAGGCCCTGGTCCTCTACGGGCTGTAGCGCCACCCATATTATTATTATTATAGCTAGTGACATTCGTATTTAATAATTCAAAGTAGAGTTGAATGCCACATCATAATGAAATTTAACAGATATTACATCAGTAGCAACTTGTACAAAAGAATGAGTAACAGAGATAAATTGTAAGAAGTTACAGAATTAAACATTATTTTGCAATATATGACAGCAAAGCTTCAATTTCGTTGAGGTCAAAGTCTAGAAGCCAAGCTTTGACTTTACTTACGAGTGAAGTAAGTGGTCTGACAACGCGAATAGTAATAGGAAGACAGTTAAATAATTTAAAGCAGACGACGGAGTAGAAATCTCTAAAGAGGGTGGTACGAAAGGAAGGTATGTTTACGAAGAATCCAGAGTTACTACGTGGGCTTCGGCCGTCCGAGATTGGGCTCTGTAGATGCCCACTTCTCATAAAGAAAATTTGTAATACCTTGTAGTAATACAGGTAATACAGTCGCACTGGCAAAATATTTAGACTCCTATAAAGTACCATGGAATGAGTGAGACGAGGAACACCACAAATCTTTCTAATAGCTAATTTTAATTCTGTTATTTTAATTCTAATTTCTGTAGTACAAGATGATGGAGTTTTGAGCGGTTAGTTCCTCCCCAACACCTTAAGCCATATTGAAGTCGACAGTGGAATATGCCGAAGTATACAGCTCTTAGAGTGTTATTTGGCCACGGATAGAGCGAACGAAGATACTGCTTCAAATTCGCAATGTGGTTAGACCAATTCATGTTTTGATCAATAGTAATGCCAAATATACTTGTAGCTTGTTACAGTATCAATTTTGAAACATCTAGGAGCAGCACCTTCATCAAACACCGACACAGTGGAAACAATAGAACAAGTGTAGTTTGACATTTTGTAACGAGCACAATTAGCGGCATGGAAGATGAAATCAAAGTCCGGTGAATCCTGAGATCTAAGGCAAAAAAACACAAGTTTTGTTTTAATGCTAACTATAAGATCATGCATAGCAAACCACAATCTCAGCAGGTGCACATCAAAGTTAATATCAAGCACAAGGTTCAAAGGACTAGGAGATCGTCAACAAAGGCCGTAACTTTACCTGCAAAATGCTGAAGAAACTAGGAATTGATATAGATTAGGAAAATAATTGTGCCTAAAACAGACCCCTGAGGTACCCCAATATTGATTGTTCTAAGACTACTGTGTGTATTAAAAGCAATTCTTCATAAGAAACGAGAGTAAGGCCTAGGTTAGATTAAAGTCAAGTGGCTCACTGGAGTCACACTTAGACCTCTATCTAGTTCAAGCGCAGATTTATTTATTAACCGACGAGACAAGCAAAGAAGGTGTCCTATGGTCTCGTCACCAATGCGGCTTCTGCAAAAATTATTGCATGGGGAATTCATTCATGGGATCTGCTCAACCTTATTAAACCAAGTGAGCGCTTATGACAGAATGTTGGCCAGTTGTATTTTGTAATGAGCCACGCAGTGCTTGTAGACCTTTCAAGTTTAGTCAGTAGTGTGTGCTATTTCAAGGAGCTGTTTCTAGACTTAGTGTTCCACCATTCAAGAAGAGTATATGTGGTTTATACACTGTCCAGGCTCCCTCTGTTTTCGGAAACGAGGGGGGAGTTTCAATGATATGCAACTTCACTTGAAATGGTCAATATGCTTCAGTTCTTTAGTTCATTTCATTTTGCAAAAGTGTGAGCCAAAATCTTTCAGAAATTCACTTCATTTCTTGATGAAATCGCTGTACACTTAGAATAATATATGTTCTTTTACTGGCACAGGAACATTATAAAATCCTGAGGATAGGTCTGCTTAGTCTGAGCAGACAGAATGAGTGTTTGGGTCTAAGTGCTGGCCATTTGTTTAAGGAGATGGTAGGCTGTAGGCTGCGATTGGCTTCGAGTGTGGATCTGCTTCTGGTGTGAGGTGAAGATGTAGTACCATACCCAGTCAGTTCATCAGCTTTCCAATTGCCCGGTATGTCACAGTGTCCCATTACCGACATGATGTGTAAATGATCAGCCATCTCCTTGAGAGAGAGCCGGCAATTTAGGGATATTTTTGAGTTGAAAATGATATAGACCCTTTGGATATTACATTGTTCTTGAGCCATAACCGATTTCTGCCTGAAAGACGCTTCAGTGGCAGGGGAGTTGCAAGGTAAGGGCAATGTTGAGTTCAGGGGATCATCCATCATCTGATGGTCAGACAACCTATACGATCTGGAAGGAATGCTGGAAGAGAAGTTTTTTTCTCGAAGATGGCTTGAGGCAGTAGGCGATCGGTGTCAATGAGGAGTAAGATGAATTCGTTAAGAGTAGGTGAGAGGTCGATGTTGACCACTTTCGAAGTGTTCTGAATTGTGCTGACTGCTACTTGTTTGTCGAATAAGTCCGGCGGATAAGCGCACCTCAATGCTCCACTGATACACATGCCAGCCAATCGTTGTACTCGGTTAGGTGCACTACAGTTGACAGCTATACTTTGTGCTTGATGGGTCTTCACATTCTTTGATCAAACTCCTCCCTCTGAATTTTTGACTGCAGAGGAGAACGAAGCGATTATGCATAAGCTGCTAAAAGGTTCGTTAAGAAAAGCTTGACACTGCACAACTAGAAGACACCATACGAAATGTGTAATACTTAATGATGAGCAAGTCTAGGCTAAACAAACGTCCAAATTATTTCAGAGGTCTCAAAGAATTAAGCGACATTCCAAAAACGGATGTCACAAGAAGCTGGAAATATATCCACAAATCAAGCCTGAGAGTGGATAGATAATGGGCCTTATTGGTTCAAGTGTATTTAATCACAACTAGAATGGAGTCAATCTAAGCACTCGTAATTGAATAAATGCACTGACGTTTGATGTCATTGAATATTTATTTAATTTTCTGTCATATGAATCCTTCGGCAAATTAACCAATAGTTCGTTCGTTCGATTTACTTATCCGCATCAAATAAAGATAAAGTACACCTCAATTTGATTAACTTATTTATTAAAATTGATCTGGGAAACCAATTTTGTTGACTCATGTCGACCACTTTGGGTTTGGTGAATCGGGTGTGCCATTTACCTCATCACGATGTGACGCTATTGCGGTTAATGGTAATTAATTGCTCTTATGGCTACAATCAAAGTGGCAGTCATAACCATTTATTGTGTTTACTCACGTTGCTGCCGAGTTGTTTTGTTTTTAATCAACCGTGACCATAAACAACGCCAAGGCAGGTACATATATCAATTCTCTAACACGCACGAACAAACGTTGACACATTGAATAAATTGTGAGAAAAGTGCGTACATTGAGGGTTCCTTTGGCTTGGGAGAGAGCCTGAAAATAAATTAATCGGCCATAATTAAAGTTGGTCAGTTGTTTCAAAAGCTGATACTGGCAGAGAGGGCGTGAATTCTTTGGTCGCCAGATTTATTATAGAACACATTTTGATTGACCTTAGGAGGCAGTAACCGACGGACTGAAACTCGATATAATGCTAACACATGAACATGAATATGCTTTGCTGGAACGCCATTTCTGAAGAGAGTCAAAGCCAAAGAGGAATGCATGGAACACGACGCACAGTGGTTGCATGAGGGGCGAATCGCGAAATCGTCGATTATGTGTTTAAATTCGTGCTATGATATTATCTCGTAATAAAATATCATGTGTTTACCAAAGTTCTACTCAACCGTTTGACAAAAAAAAATTGTGCGAAATTACCTTTCCAATTGTATGAGTACCATGTCATTCGGTTGAGTAGAACGGTATATAAGCGTACCACAAAAATCGGGAGCACGTATTTATATATAGACAAGTTGGATAACACATTTCGATGAAATGGAGAAATACTTTCGCAGTGTTTACATATATTTGTACAGCATTGTCCATTATCTAACCCTGTTTAGTGCATACAGCGGAGGGCCTTGTATCCTAGTCAGTAACTATGCCGCGATATGATGGATAATCTTAAGACTTTTAATACGTTTTACAGCATGTCTAAAGAAAACGTAAACGTGTTCCTAACTTTGATTTCCTTATTCGTCTAGCAGCTATGAATTTTTTATAATAAATCGTCTAAAAATCGATATTTGCGAAACTTGAGTAGACCAGAACTAACCAGTTCTAAATCGCTCCAAATTGATTCTTGTTTTAAAATATTCTTTAGAGTCTTACTTACACAAGTGTACAAGTTTCAGCTGCGTCAACCTGCGATGGAAAGGTTGCTCACTAATAAACCATCCATAGTAGTGTGTCCCATATGCAAAGCTAAACCTTCACAAATGAATGGCTATGAAGTTTTGCGAAACCTCCCCGAATCTGACGAAGCACTTCAACTTGGTTTATATCACGCGCGTATCAAATTGATGGAGTTCGTCTTGAATATATATTGAAACGGGAATCAAGCCGCTCATGGAGGTCATAAAGAAAGATATTCAAAACAAATTCAGACCAATAAAGTTGAAAAAGTTGAAAAAGCTTGGAAGTTGATGTGGTCAAGCAAGGAATGGGCACCACAAACGATGGAAACACATCGCGTCGACTCTTTCATGATCCAAAACACTGCCGCAAGTATAACAGGTGTAAGTGAAAAACTGATTCGCCGCCTCGGAATTAGCCTTGACACTATCAGCAGCGGTGCTACTGTAGATCCAGTCAAATTCAGGGAGTACTGTCAAGAATCGTAAACTTGTAGTTGGTACACAGTGCACCATTATTTCAGCTGCGATACTACCGGTAGAGATGTTAAGCACGGCGGCACATGAAGCCCGAAATCAAGACTACAGATTGTAGCGACACAATTCAAGAAAGTGTGGTCGAATTCCGACAAAGGAAGATGTCGGCCACATGCTACTGGTGACTTCCGATCCTAATACACAAATATTTCGCAAAGAACGGAAAGCCAAAAAGAGATTTTCACGAGAACTCTTACTTTTGTAACTCGTAAAATTAAAAAAAGAGTTCCAGAATAGAGGAGATAAAATGAGGTTTTCCGCATAAAAAAATAATTGTATAGATATTCTATATCTTAATTTTAATTTGGTCTAAAAAACAACGAGATCATACCATTTGTTGTCGCTCTTATACAACTTGGACCACTGTGGGACGTTTCCTAGCTATGAGCTGCAGCAAGCGTTTAACAGGCTAGTGGTTAGTTAGTTAGACGGACTGCCATGTTGAGCACCTCTTCTACAAAACCTGCATCTCAGCAGTGTCAAGGAATCGGGAGAGGTGATGCTGATAAATGCTGGCGATGAAATGCGTATTTATTTCGAAAAGTGCGAACTGATGGACAGACCAAGGCTAACCATCAGCAACCTGTACCACAATATCCAAAAAAGTTAATATATGTATAGAGGTAATAGGTTATGTGAAATATATCGATTGTACCAGAATTGAATGGTGTACTAGGAACTGTTCAAACGAATTACAACATTTACTGGGGATCGCCACAGTAGGTAGATAGATAGCGGTGATTACTCGAAAGTGCAGTGTCCGCAAATACACTTTTTTTTTTGCAAAATTATGAAGGCTCTTGGTGATTCTTAAGAGAAATTTTTTTCTATAAATGAGCAAATCCTGTGGTTAATGACGCAGTGGAAGAGGCCAAGTGCCCGAGACTAAACAAAACAAAACAATTGTAAAGCTGCAAGTTGCAGCAAGTGTCAGGCTATCCCTGGCGAGGGCACTTAAACGTAATCCAAAAATTAAACAAAAACAAAAAAATGAGCTTAGTTCCGCCATTACTGCAACGCCACAAAGAAGCGCAAATGGAAGCTACTTTGCGGCAATTGTCGTGAT
The DNA here is from genome assembly GCA_907269125.1 of Eristalis pertinax. Classification (NCBI taxonomy): domain Eukaryota; kingdom Metazoa; phylum Arthropoda; class Insecta; order Diptera; family Syrphidae; genus Eristalis; species Eristalis pertinax. Next base: position 35,093,313 of record OU026148.1, read on the forward strand.
GTCTTGTTTCTAATAAATCTTCGATATCTCTCATGGATTAAATGAAATATACGAATACGCTGCACTTCACACTGCTCGAGGCACACCCATTGTGCATGGTTTCAAAACGATTCAATTCTGATTAATTTGAGATATCCAGCTTGTCCTCCGCAGCTCAGTAAGGCCTATGAGAAAATGTTTGTGGAATCTTGATCCGAAGGGTCTACACTAGCCATCGTCAATGGTTAAGTCAGATTGGTACTGTGGGCACTTAGAACTTCGGTAGCCGATTGTAATGTCACTAAAAGCGGGATATTATACACCGCCATCTGTAATGCAATAAAAATGCGGTAACATTAAGAATTCTACTAAAAGGTCGCCCACTAGCTTTTTTCTCGTTCTAGATAGCTTCGGACATGTAACGAGGTATGTGGCGACCGTTAGCTCTTCCTCCTCGTCCATACAGCTTCTGCAGAAGACACTGTAGAGAGTACCTATGCGCCTCGCGTTGTTGTCCGCTAGTAAAAAGGACCATAATTGTAGTGTAACACATACATGAAGGAATGGAGGGTTATGGTCCTTTTCGGGTTAAGCGAGTGTCACATTACCCCATTTGATTCCCTCTTCTGTTCAGGATGGCATTTGCCAGTATTAAACTCTTTTAAAAGAGGATTCCTGATTGGCTGCCAGTTGTAGGCATTTAGTTCGTCGACTCCATCGTTCCCTGGAACGTCGCTATGCCCAGGGACACAGCATCCCCTTTGGAGATATACGCTAATTTTTGACCGTCCTGGTGATTGTGGACGGAGTCTTTAAGGCCACTTGAATGTCAATGTAAAGATTGATCGTTTTGCCTCCTACTGGAGTCATTGTCAGAAGGCACGCGGGCTCTTGAATAGCTGTTACTTCTGCTTGCACTGTAGTGATTTGGCAGTCTTAAGGGATGGTTACAAGATTTAAAAAAATGGACGTTCCTCGGCCGTAACTTGCCAGCAAATAACATACCCGCTCTCTTGTCGAAAAAAAACCCTGCAACGAGTTGAATTCATCGTTCCTGTAAGAGTCTATGCTAAATACAGGGTGTGCCATCTTTTACATCACAAAGTTCGCGATTAGACCCCGGAGCAAATATTTGAGCACAAATGCTTTTTCGCCGACGCGGTGGTCCTATTGTGTGTGGGCGAATGGTTTGAGGAAAGCAATATCAGGTAGAGTTGGATGGTCCTGAACCTGTTAGTACGGGAGCTATGCCCGCTGTTGGATGTAGTCCACCTAAACAACAAACAGCAAGTTCCGACATGTTCGAGGATAGTTAAAGAGCAAACGTGTATATTCACGAATTTCGCAAACAGTTTTGTAACTGCAACATCGATATATCCGAACTGTGGTTCCAACAAGACGGGCCTGCATGCCGCACAAGCGAGGCAACGCTCGAAGCTGCGACTGGGTGATCTCACGGTGAGCGACGTGATAGCACTAGATTATTTTCTCGGGGCTATGACAAGTCCTTAGTCTACCCTAATAAACGTAGTTCACTTTGGACGAGCTCGAGGTCAACATTCGAGACGCTATTGCCGGAATAACTCCGCACATTGACATAGCTCATCAAAAATTCGATCGAACGCTTCAAGCACTGCCAGCGGAGCCAAGGCGGCCATTCGAATTGTGTGCTATTTCATACATAATGGCATGAATGTAGCTTCAAAATAAAGCGAGAATCAATTTTATGTCTGAAACCGTCGTAGCTGTTTTTCTGGTTCTTATCTGGTTATAGTTGCTGTTTTATAAACGAAATTCAAAATATATTGCCTTTCTCACAGAAAAGGATTAGTTTCCACGGAGAGAAATGACTCTGATTTCCAAACACGCTCCTCCCATAAACTTGTTTCTTTGCCGAACCCAGCCGATTGACCACGAAGTGTGGGTGTGGGTCATCTATAAGCATTGGTAACATATTTACTGCTTAAGGATTCCTTAAAAACACATTCGCATTCATTTTACGATATCTTTCTTGATTTCTGGATACATTTCTCTTGATTTTTAAAATCACTTTCTTTCTTTCCGGACTACAACAAAATTCAGTTATCCGGATCAATAAAAAAAAAATAAACATTCCATCGACAACATTTAACAGCTACATCTGTAGTGCACATTGAAAAAAAAGAACATCGAACATAATTTCATACAAAAACGTTTTACGGCCATGTCACTCTAAAATGGATATCACAATCGGCTTCGGAATCTCCGACAGCATTCGGCAATAATCACTGGTTTTGCTTAAGTGTCAAAAGCTTACGACTATAGTTTTTTTTTTACAGCTTGAGGAAGAGCAATAACTTACCAATCAATAAGGCAATCGAAGGCTGTGAAGTCATCTTTATCCACTTTATCAGTATTCAAAGCGATTGTCTATTAATTACTGTCTATTTCCTTTTTTTTCAAGTCTAGATACGTTTGTTTTCACTTCACGACTCAGACTCGGCGGCAACTGAAATAAAGCAGCCTCTATAGCGGTAGGCAGAGAAAAGTGCACTCTAGGGATCCTCTTAGACTCGCGAGCAAAGCGCGCAGCAACGCAAAAAAAAGAACTGCCAAAAGAGCATCAATCAAACTTTGACCAACCGTAAATAAATCCTCAACCGGCCACCACGGATGTTCACTTCCGACTCGTGTCGAAAAGCACACGAGTAGCTTCAGTCGGTGGTTAAATCGTGCCAAAAAAGCAAAGATTATAATTAAAATGAAAATAATACAGTGATGTGCGCGCGATTTATGCTGTGCCTGTGTCAGGTGGTTCCGCATTCACGCACACACACATTTAAGAGGGCAATTAAGGGCAGGGTAGAGAGATACTACTTCTGCTCCACAAAGCTCTCAAATCCGTTCGAAGTCGATTCTACTGCCGCTTAAAAGGGATTTACTGATGTTCACTGATTGGCATCGGAGAAAGGATTTCGCCATCAAGCACTTCGGATTTGTTTTTTTTTTTACTTGATGCATGCAGTTCACGTTACGTGAGATGGATTGTTGAGGGAGATTTCAAGCACAACTGATATGCACTTCCAGGGAATCGAATGGGCGTATCTGAATGAATGAACTGGGTGCATTTTCCCAGTTAATCCTTCTCTCAAACAGATGCTCTTAAGCGCGTGCAAGGCGTATTCCTGGTAAGTGTCTTGTCGCATAATCTGTTAAGGCATGCAAGATGTGGGGGCGAACACTTTCCGACGAACTCTCCACAAAGGCGATGAATTGAAGAAAACTGTATTAAATAACTTTCCACGAAATTGCACGAATATGTCTTCAAGAATATTGTTCCACGAGAAAGAGGTCACCAGCTGAAGTATGTACGTTAAATTAATTTGCGTCTGAACTACGCCTACGTGAATCGCAGCAACAAGGAAGCAGTCAAGACACAGCACGCGCTGAAAGTATAGTAGAGCGAGAGGAGGTCGGCGGATTGTAGTGAGTGGGAAGTATTGGACTGGGAAGAGCATTCCATCTTCGTGAGGCATGGCTGAAAAGGGATTCGCTAAAGTGTACGACCGAATGCAGGGATGATGGCAAAATTGATGAGCGTTGCTGGTGGGAGACGCGTATTGCCGATTAACTTAAGGAGGGGAGGAATGCATTTGGCTAGGTCACTTGGGCATTTGTTAAAAAAAGCGATAAAACAGTGACAAAGGAGAGTCTTCCCGATACCTTTGTCTCCCACAGGTTTAGTTTAATCACTCGCTTTTGGATTCTGTCTATTTTGAGTTCAATGTGGTCCGGGGGTCACCATAGCCGATAGATGAAGGCTTACATTCAAGCCTAGGTCGGGTAAAGGCCAATTTGAAGCCAAATCAGAGGGAGGAAAATACATATCGAGGAAACCTAGATATTTCGCAGCATTTTTGACACGAATGATAACTTGGACTTTCTATTTCATCAGCACAAGCGCTATTCATTTAAAGGATTCACTAAAATGGCAGAGCATTGAGTTTTTGAGAAGCATTGAATTTAACTCCATTTTTTTGATCCAAATGGTCAGTCAATAACGAAATTTTAAAAACGCTGCCGTTCCAATTTTGCTGCCAAAGGACGGGCTCGTATGAATATGAAAAGTTGAAAGTTATGATATAAGCGAAGGAGTGTAGCCAGATAGGACATCATTTATAAAAACGAGAAAGAGTATCGGAGACAGCACAGAGCCTTGGGGAACACCATCGTTTATTCGATGAATACCCGACTCCATCAAATATACGGTTCGGCCTGGCACCCATCGAATATTGAACTGTACGGATATCTCTTTAAGAGATGAGCGGCAGTCGATTACTAATTTCGAATTTTTAGAGAACGATGACAGGGATTTAATTGCTGCTCGGCTAGATATGGCGGATATCACGTTTCATCCCAGCCAGGACAGAGCTTTGCTAATCGACATTACTTCTGCTTGGAAGACGCTGCAGTGATTGGGTAGACGAACGGATTTGTTCAGGTTTAGATCCTCCTACTCCATCACCTGTCTTGGATCCATCTGTGTAAAGGTGATTGGCTTTACCAAAGGGAATGGTGCCGCGATGTCACAGGTCTCTGCCCGGAATCGGGGTTATGAAGTTGTTTTCTGGGAAGTATCGTGGTTAGGTGTAATCTAAGTGAATTGAAGCAAGATCTTTTTCGTATAGAATTTTGGCATGTCCAAGAGCATGCCAATAGACGCATTGCGCAGTTGGTTGCTGCTTGCTTACCAAAGATATCAAGTAGGGTAAGGTTCCGGAGAGTATCGGTGGGAGTAGTTCTAAGTGCTCCACTGATGCAGATACGGGCTTGTCTCTGTACCTTCCTTAATTTTTTGAGGTCGGTACCGACGTTGGATATGGACCACCACTATCACGCCGTATAGGAGGATGGGTCCTATGACAGATGTGAAGGGCCACTGCGTCATGTAAGGTTGGAGACCCCAGTTGTGACCAATGGCTTTCTTGTTCATGTATAATGCCGTGATGGCCTTCCTTGCTCTTTCTTCTGTGCTGAGCTTCCAGTTTAGTCTGCTGTCTAATATAAGACGTTATACGATAACGGTATACTTGTGCCATTTAGAATGAAGGGATCGATAATGGGAATTGTATATTTTCTAGTGAAAAGGAGGATTTCGGTTTTTTGAGCGTGAACACCCAGACCATTATTATTCCAAGTTATTAAGTAGATTGAGACCATGTTGCATGAGAGATCTACTCAAGACTTGGGGATATTTTCTCTAGAAATTCTCGAATGTCTCTCATTGACAATAGTTTTGCAGCCCACACTCTCCAGTAGTAGTAGCAGTTTATTCACTGCCAGATTAAAGAGAAGAGGGGAAAGTGCTCCTCCTTGAGGTGTACCTCTTTTGGTTGAGCTTTTTGCAGAGGCGTTTCCCAAAATAGCATTAATTACTCTACTCGTGAGTAGTTGGTCTATTAGTGCTACCAGTCCTTGTCGTCCGCTACAGTTCAGTGACTTCGTATGTGCGAGCGGAACCTGGTCGACACCTGCTCAAGAACACAGCTCCCGAAACGATGGAATATTTGAGAAATGAATTCGGTGCACATTTTATCTCTCGTTTTGGTTGGATCGTGTCATTTGATGTCACTAGTCTACTTTAGCTCGTCCATGACTATAAGCCAGTGTCGATTGCAGCCTTGGAAGAAAATATTACACGTGGCTCACAAAACTGACTCAAAATTCGACTCTCCATAACGTGATCGTGCTCAATATTTACATGAAGTAATGTTTGAAAAGTAAATGGCAAGCATTGGTTTATTAACTCAAATACAAATTTACATACACTTTTGCAAGTTTTCTTATTTTTATTTTGACAATTAAAAACCAAACGCTTAAAAAATCACAATTTACAAAATTTCAGTGCACTTGTCAGTCGTCATGTGTTATTTGCTCTCATCAGTGACAAAGTCACCAGTCGGTATGTAGCACTCCCTTAGTTCGGCGCACTAACGCAGCTTTCTATTGGAATATAGAGCATCGACCTTCACCTCAGGGCCCCGGTTGTGTCACGCAAAAATCTGCATCGTGTTCTGCAAAAACTGCACTTACAAGGATTTTCGAAACTCTCACCAGCTCCTGGTTGCACAAAAACAAAAATACGCTTGACTGGGTAGTGGTGGGCAATTCCTCACTTCAAAGCGGGCGACTGCACCAAAATGCCAGTACAGAGTCAAGTACCATAACCGGCACGGCCTACCGACTGTCTAAACAGTGAAAAATTCATCTTTCTCCGTTCGGTGTTTGCATTGATTTTTCGTTTCGAACACAAACTGTGTTGATTTTTGAAAATCAATAAACGAGTCTCGTTCGAAATTCTATGCCATTCATTCAGCCGGCGCAGGAAGCGGGCGCGTATGCACATTTCCAGTGGGTTCAATTTAGATGTCTATCGACAGTGTGCACTTTTAATTGAAGCCGATGTCTTTGATCGACGATACCCCGGGCTGTGGATGGCCTAGTGTGCATCTGCTGTATGTACTGTTGTAGGTATTTGAAAAACATATTCTCAGTGCAGAAGTTTAACTAATTCTGCGGAAACAAGAAGGAGGAGGAAACAAACCCGATGACTGAAAGAGTTCGGTTCAATTATATTACTCTGACTTCTGCGCTGATTCCGTACGAGTCAGTGACGTTTGGCCTTAAAATAACCAGAAATCTGCCAATTCGGTCTATAAACAACCTTTGCATGGCATTTTCGACAGTCAATCGCCTTTTGCTTCTCATCGACGAATGGGGTTGCCTACAAAATTGATGACGTCCTTCGACAATGACTTATTTTGCAAGGTTTAAGCGGCAATCATGTTAAAGTTTAAGAGTCAATCATGAGAGATGAAATTTCTGTTGGTAGTCTTATCCATTTGCGTGCACCACCTTCCCACGTTAGGCGTAGTCTGCATTTGCATTGTTCCACGGATTCTTTGCTGCGGACGTATTTTAGTGCACAGTCATTATGCTTCAATCAGAAACTGAGATTGCAGATATAAATCGGCTTATTGGCAAGCAATTATGTGGTGTTGAAATAAAATATAGGTCGGTAAGGTAGTGTTTTGTTTGATAACGAAATTAGTACATGACTGTACCCCGTTGAGCTGGGAATCATCGTAAGATGAAAACAATATTGCGATTCCCTATGTGCAGCATTTTCCCCTTTGACGATATCTAGGAGCTGTGTCTAGCTAGAGCTGTCCGTATCTGTCTAAAATATTTCAGTCCGCCAAGGCTGCACAGTAGGAATGCTTCTGTCCGAGACGTTGAACTTCGACGCATCGTAAGTAAAGACAACGAGATCAAAGCCTGGTTGCCATTCTACAGCCGAAATGATATCAGAGGTACACCATTTGTAGTTTTGTTGTCTAGAGTCTACACAGTAGCTCTCAGAAATTGTGGACTGCGGGATGATGTACGATACAATGATTCCTGAAGCACTCGAATAGCTTACTCCTTCCTTCCAAGCTGCCCCCAAGAATTGGGCATCGCTAAAGACACACTATGGCGAACCGATCTGGGCCTGCACCCATATAAGATGAAGTCAAATCAAGGACTAAGGCCACACGATCAAATGAATCGAAGTACGCGTCAGGAAGTTCCATTGATCGTTGATGAAAATGAATATCACGTTATAGCCAATGGATCACAGTCTATCACAATGCATCCAACTAGGATCTAAGTGGGTCACAGGGTCACGACAGTTGTGACAATCTCTTTAACCTACAGTCAATCAAGATCACAGAGACATGTTATTTCATTCGTTAACTGCATGGACTACACATGGTGTCACAAGCCACATAACGGGTGTAACAATCGACTTATCGAAAACTCAATTCGACGAACGTGTTACATCGACAAATGGTCCTCGCGATTAACCGCCTAGATCGAGTGATTTAACACCTCTAGAGGGGGCTACGTTCAATCAATGGTCTATGTCCAAAAAGCCGGAGTCGCTAGAGGAGCACAGAGCCAGTCTTGAACTAGATATGGCGGCCGTGCCGTTTCCGTATAAATGTGCCCGTGGTAAACATATGAGCCACGTCGAATTTTTTTGATTGTACTTCAAACAAATACTACAATTATGTAGATATCTCAAATGGTTTGCGTTTCATTTAAGAGGTGTCTTTAACGGAAGCCCGATATAATCCTTGTCAGCGCTCACTTTTCATATAAAAGGACATATTTTAAAATATAGCACACAACTGTTAAGACTGCACATTCTTCGCCAGTAAAGCCAGCGTTTGATGATCTCTTCTTGTTTTATGGGAATACGATCGACGACGAGCTGTATTTCTCAGAATTTTATAATATCCCACATTTGAAAGACGCCACGACGAATGAATTTAAATTGACTTTGCATTTCCCCGGAAACCCCCACTAAGTTACACAATTGATAGAACATTTAAATTGATTCAGTTTCATCAAAAAAAAAAAACACATCCACCTCGACACGAAAATGTGATATTTCGCATGACATAAGCCACGAAAAGAAACCCACTTCTGGCACTCATCCAAATTGAATTTGTGTAGGTTCAACCCCAAAGCACAGCCGCAAGAACAAAGCACTGCTCTCTGTGCAACGCGGCACCCTCACTGTCTACGACAGTCTATGCAGCTACCCACTCCTTTGGCAGTTTCATGTTGGCATTCGCAATTGATACACGATTCATTTTCAAACAAAATCAAAAAAAGAAAAGGAAAACTGGTAAAGATTCGGTTTGCAAAACGCCTACACTCCGGCACGGCACTATCGCGAAGTTACACAATCGAATGTCTCCACTGTGTCTCGACGTGTCACCTAACGTTCGGTCTGGTGTGTTACACTTATGCGTGTGTGCGGCTTGAAATTAATTAACAAAGTACGACCCATACACGTTCACTGATACCACCAACGTCGCCGACAGCACTACCGACAACACCACCCACAACGGCGATATCGCCAGCAGTGCCATAAAAGGAGCCTAAATTGCGCAAACGACTATCTCCAGCTGAGATGTAAAACTAACTGAAATCACGAACAGAGAGATGGACGCGGAACGCAACTCGGCGCGTGTGAGAACAAAAAAAAAAATTAAAGAAATCGTGTCCGTCAAGGAGACACTTCAAAATTTGACACTAACCCGGCTACTCACTGCTTGTCAAAAACGCACTCCGAACGGGATATTCCATGTAAACTGATAAACTCAGAGGCACACCGACACGACACGAGTTGAGTGCGGAATAAAAGCTAAATCTATCCGAGTGAGGATCTGTCTCTTGACTGACTGACGCTCCACGTTTTTATGCCTTTAATTACAGAGCCACTATTCTGGTTGACTGACACAGCTGCCACCACTTGTAGTCCTCCTTGTGCTCGTCCTGCTCTGCCGCTGCTTTGTCATCAACGCCGACATCGTTGTCGCCCATCGCATCAGCATCAACGTCTCTCGCAGCGAAATTTCGTATCCACACCCGTAAGGGTGTCGCCACCGGATTCCAAAGCCGAGGGGGCGGGGGGATAGGCGGACAGAAACGAAACGGGCGAAATGCTGTACATAACGAGGTCTGTGGTGGTATCGACAAGATATGTATGCTCGACCACTTTCTTTCTCTCATCAGTGAGCATCTAATATGTGAATATATCAGGTCACCTCGGCCGTACCTTTTGGGGCGTGTTCCAACCCCTTACCGGCGCATCGATGACTTCCACACACAAGGCTCAAATAACTTGATTATTGGACTTTAATAATCCAATACAGGAAGACGGCCAGAGCACACAAGTGCTAAGGGGGACCCATCAACAGGAGGAACCTACGAGCAGGGAAAAATATAAACGCGCAGGCGGCGCGGTGCTTTTTATTGGAACAAAGGCCATAAACAGATCTCTGCCGCACGTCCTTCTGAATGACGACGACGACGACGACAACAACGCCACCAGCATAGGCATGTGCCGCGTCGGTGAGGAGCGGGCGGAAGCGGATGTGGAATCCTTTCTGAACATGACAGTGGGCACCCAGGCAACCCTCGACCTCTTTTCGGCTTGTGGTTCTGGGCAAACATCTGCTCTGCCGAGGAACACAGACCTGTTTGATTGCTATTATTGGAACGACAATTCGGGTGAATGCAGTTCACAGGCTCTCGACGTTTATCGGCAGTCCTCCCACGTGCGGTGTCGAGGGGAAGCACAGCAGTGAATGGAATCGAATTGAGTGTCTGTACAGATGTACTTGTAAATTTACAGTCCACCCCACACCCACGCACACTCGATTGCAGGTTCAAGTGAAGATTGAGATTCATTTACATGCCAGTGGACTGATTATATCATGACCAGGTCGGCGTCTGGCCTGCTCGACGTCTGCAACGCAATTGGAATTATTCCTCATGAGGAACTTTTCTAATTAAACAATTCGTCGGTCGGCTACGTTGTGTTCCCCACTCGGAATGCGGCTGACAAACGAAGTGATTTACAAGTTGTACTGAGTGTGAGGAGTGAATTGTTGCTTCTCCCTCGGGTAGGTACAATACAACGCATGCCTGCTTCTGGTTTGTTGTCTTTCATTTTGACCTCAATCTGTGTGGAGTTTGAGAAGAGCACTGAATTTGAGGCTGATGAGGCAACAAATGGGGAAAAAAAAGGGCCTTCAGTCAATATCGTTTGGCAGAGGCTAGTGAACTGTGCCATGTCAACAAGGATTTGGTTGAGTTACTAATTAGTAAGGAAGGCACTGCTCTGGCGAAAGTGAAACGTAATGTTCGCACGTGACTGGCATTTGGCCATAAAATCCCTCAAATGACTGCCTATAAACTCAAATGTGGTGCTAAGCTGACGCTTGATGGGATGACGGAGATGTTTTACATACATTAACGTTAACTCGGTGCTGGGCCGCAGAGGCATTTTTAGGGAAAGCAGACAAATCGGACTGGCATCCCTCAACCTCGCATCCATCATAAAAAAGCACTGCCCTCGGGTGCTACGAAATGTTACAGGTCAAAGCGACAGCGCCCATGTGCCACACCAAGAAACTGAAGCCATTCTCTGTGTCGCAAGAAATTAAGAATTAGGTGTGAAATCTGCCTCATAGGAAGACCTGCTCAAGTGACTTCTGTAGAATTTGTTAACCCCTAGGAGGAGGAGTAGAATGCTTCCCTTCGTCTCTGTACTTTGGTTAGGCTAGGTTAGGGTGGCTGATTGCCAACACGGAGCAGTCACACCTAGGCCCACGCGAACCTAGTTGTCAAGCGATAAAGATGGTTAACGCTAATCTTTTCCTTCGGGAGGAGAGCACTCTGCAAGAGCAGGGATGCGTTTCCTCGACTCTGTAACTTCTGCATTGTAGGGCAGAAACAATCGCGTGAGGCGTGGGTTCCAATGACGCAATGCCCAGTGATGACGCCCATAAGAGCCCTGAGAGTCGACCTGATCAGCATGTTTGCTCGTCCCGGATTGAGAGTATGTCATAACTGGTACGTACCCTAAACAATCTACTGATCAATCGTTCAAGAATCGGAAGATATTTTGCGGTAGTGCGAGACATAAGTAGCATATCGTCACCCGGAAAGAGCACTAAACTGATTCCTTTCTAGAGAGTTCGCCAGCTTTGCAATTATCTGGAATGGTAGAGTGTCCAGGTACGCACATGCGATGGGACTAAGTTAAACCGCAGTTCGGAGAAGTCTTTGAGTTGAAAGTTACTGCATACAGAGACTACACAGCCGTGTTGCTGCAAGAACATACATATGACGGTATATGTCTTTGAGAGAACACTGCTTTTGAGCCAATATGTAGTTTCCTTGATCGCTATAGTTTCTTCCTGAAAGACGTGTAGTTCGGTTATCGAAATGATAAGTGGATATTGAGATGCTTAGAGCAGACACCCGCTCCTACCCATCTGTAAGACTCATAGAGACTAGAGGACCATACAGCTTCGGGGTGTCAGACTTCCATCCATGAATCTGGGGGGGATACTGGTTTAGGTGTCTCTATGTACGTATTTCAACCCGTTAACGACGGTAGAGTGTCCAGAACGGAGTTGCTTCAATATTTGCAGACTGAATAGCCGTCTGCCGATTATGTCTATAGGGGAAAAAATTGAGGAGTTCGTCTTTCTCTGTCTACAGATTTGCCCTTGTTTAAGCATGTAGGCAGGTCTAGAATTTATTTGAGACTAACGTGTGCCTAATGTGCTAGTCATTCACAGAGAAGATGATGGCCCCCATCTCTGTGGTGTACATCGTCCTGAGGCAGCTGCGTTTAAGAGCAGTCCACCATACCGCAACTACATAAAGTAGTATGCATAGCCAGTTGATCATTCGAGGCTGTATTTCGTACTTTCATCCCATTGCCTTCTTGCAGCAATACAAAGCCGTGGAGGCTTTCCTGATACACTGTATAGTATCAACAGCTGAGTATAGTATCAATGCTGAGACTCAAGAACTTTGTGCAGGCATTTGGCTTTGGACAGGACCGTGCGGGGAGAGAAGGTCAGAGGCAGGAATCTTGCATTTCTTAGCTCTGTCTTGAGCGGGCTCATTCTTAGATTGTTTAGTTAATTTTTTTAGTTCACAGAGGACCGTCCCCGCGGTATCCCTGATCGTGTATACGAATTTCCCAGATGCTGCATCGTTCACACTGGCAATGACCTTTGCAAAGAATGCTAAAGGGTGTTTTTTAGAGGTATATAACTTTAAGTTGGCAACACTATTTTAACTGGGGTCCATTCTGTCAGCTGTCAAGTGATTTTATTTTTAATTTGGTTTGGCATTTCAACATGAATAGAATGACGCCTGAACAACGCTTCCAAATTGTGCAAATTTATTTTGAAAATTATGGTTCTGTTCGAAATACGTAAAGCACACTACGTTTATTTTCACCATGGTGACTTTTGGTTGACGTCAATAAACAAAACTGCAGTATTTGGAGTGATGATAATCCTCAAGCGTATGTTGAGACACCGTTACATCCACAAAAACTGACTGTTTGGTGTGCTTTATGGGTTGGTGGAATAATTGGTCCGTACTTCTTTAAAAACGATGCTGGCCAGAACATTACAGTCAATGGTAACCGCTAGAGAGACATGATTACTGCCACTTTCCTTCATCCATTGAACAAATGAAATAATGTGCAGGCGCTGTGGTTTCCACAAGACGGCGCAACATGTCACACAGCTCGTGCCACAATTCATTTATTGAAAGAAATGGTAATCGCATAAATTCACGTTACGGACGCGTCAATTGACCTTCAAGATCGTGCGATTTAACGCCGCTGGCTGCGGGGATATGTGAAGTCGCTAATCTACGACGATTGACCAATTGGAGGACAACATTCGCCGAGTTATTGCCGATATACCACTATAAATGTTGGAAAAAGCCATCGAAAATTGGACCTCCTGATTAGACTACGTCCGAGTCAGCTGTGGCGGTCATATGCCAGAAATCTTATTTAAATTATAATGACTGAAGATCATCTATCGAATAAAGTAAATTCAAATTATCTTTGATTTATTCCATTTCAAATTTCTATACATCTAAAAAAAAACACCCTTTATGTTGGATGACTAGAGAGCATGGAAAACAAGACGACAATGCGTAGCGGGCTGAGTAAAGCTCTCCCTCTCTCACTGTCATCCATTCTTACAGCCTTGAAGCACTTGATCGCGTTGAAGCCTTTTTTAGCTGCGCCATACACGACAACGGAGCGATAACAACATTATCCAATCGACTAAGAAGAACTGACAAGAATTATTCGCCATCTGTACACGCTCTGTTACCTGCGAAGCCGCATCTGGACAACAGCCCACCCCCTCTATCCTTCAGCAAAGAAAAAAAAAAAACAGCTTTAGGCAACCATAATTTTACTTCGAAAACATCAGAGTCCCAACCTGATTACCATAGACATGACAAAGCATAGAACAACCCTCATCCGATCATTATACGTGACAACACATTGATCTGTCGCAGATAGATGCTGATAAGATATCCAAGTATGACCGGGTTCTGGCTCACGTTTGCACGCATGCAGCTTGCGTCAGAGCAAATGATTAGCATTCTCCCAAAGCGGGAGGTCCTCAATTCAGCTTAATGAACTCACAGCCAGCAACTGCTACTGAAGCTGCGTCCAACGATGCTCTAGTGATCGCCTAATTCAACCCACTCTCGGTAATGGCATTAAAACGCTGCCGGGAGTGCGAGAGAGCGAGTGCACTTAGCTTGTCGTTCGGTCCATGTAAAGGTCATAATCAACTGACGTCTAATTAATGCTCACCAGGCCAGTGCAGCCCGCTACCCTCATGCATCCATCCACGAACGAAGGCATTCGATTCAGCCACCAAGCACTCTGGTGGTGCTGGCTGGCTTGCTGGGGCTTTCATTTCTTCGACACAAATCTAATTGCGAGAAATATTCATTCTATACATACGAGTAGACGTGCAAAGCTCACCTACCGTTAGCTTATGCTGGGGGAGAGGGGAGGGGGTGAAAGCGAAATAAAAAAAAAAAAAAAAAATTAAATCTGCATCACGTTGCATTGAGAGCGAGTTAATTGAAGGAAAAGCTTGTGCGCTGCCATTGTCGCTGCTCTCCGCAGGATAAAGGAAATACGACAGCCGCAAGGACATCTGTGGGTCATAAAGAGCTGAGTTCAGTTTTGAACGGTCGCAAATGCAATTTATCTTGACATCACGTAAAATGGTGGAAATTGCATTTAGCTTAAGAGGTTTCTTTTTGTTTTCATCTGCCTGTCTCGCACAGGAGTGGGTGTGACTGGTGTGCCTCTCTGATGGCTATTGTCCTTAAATGAGAGAAAAAAATTCTGCGCTCCTGGTTGCAGACAGAAGATGTTTGTGTTTGACGCCACGCAATGGGGCGGTGCAGAGCCGAGACGGTACCAAGAAATGGTCTGGAAATTCTCAACAAAAATCAGTCCGAATAGAGAGTGTTATAACCGACGTACGTAATGGGTTGGGACTCCTAAAATGGGTTCTACCTCCCTGGTGCGTTGCTGATGTTATTGCAAGGCGAAGGTGACTGGTAATGTGCCACCGTCATCAGTTTGCCCGGCATCGATCGGAGATATGCTGACGTGATACGTGCACCGACTCATTTGTAAGATATGGCCGGAGGAAAGCATGCCCGACATGTGGAATCTCTGTATCATTTGCCCGATCCAAAAAAAAAAGGAGACCCCTTCAACTGCGCCAACTATCGAGGTCTCCTAAACATCGTCTTTAAGGTCTTCTCTGCCGTTTTGTGTAAGCGCTCGAAACCAACCTGGTAGGTCCTTTGGTTCCCAGTGAGGTTTCGGGCCGAGGAACTCCACAAAAGTCCACAATAGACCAGATCTCCACACTACGGCAGATCCTGGCAAAGACGCAAGAAATGCAAATCGACACACATCACCTATTCGTCGGTTTCAAGGCCGCATACGGCAGCCTACAGAGAAACGAGCTATACAGCACCATGTCTAGTTTTGATTGGGGAACACTTTCTTTGGTCCTCCATGTGTTGATGGCATTTGTAGAAGATGGTTCAACCACGAACTGTCTGTCCTGTACGCCTAAGATGGCTAAGCCATGCAGAGCGTATGAACCACTTAGCTCCGGCCCGCAGAATCTTCGACTCTGAGCCAAGGTGGCGCACACTAGTGTAGAGGAGACCTCATCCGACTCGGTGCAGCGAAACAGTAGATCGTCCTGGATGGAGAAACATGTTGGATGAGGCCCACGTCCACATCGGACTGTAGTGCCCTAAGAAGATTTCGGGAGCCATAGAGAAAATTTATCCGGTTGTTTCGCTTTGACAGGTCGTGTCGTCCTTTGGAAGGGAAAACCCGGTTTAGCCACTAGACAAGATAGTGGGAGGGGACAGTGGGGAACACGGAGGGCGCAATATATTTAACCACTCAGCTCCAACCGTCGGATGTTGCTGTTGGCATCGATATTGTCGCGAGTTTCCAACGTGCAGCGGTGAAAGCTGTTACGGCAACTGAACTCGTTGGGATCAAGGTTAATGAGGAATAGACGAAATATGTGTCGTCGAGCAAGAGTTGGTCCTCCGCTCACCACATAGAACAAAACCTCACGATCGACGGCTAAAATGTTGAGTCAGAAAGGGGAGTGTCTGTCCTGGGACAGAAGTGCAATCCACAAATGACTTCCTAGTGGAGATCCAACTTATTATAGAATCAATCATTGCACCAAGGGCTCACTGAATTGTATCTCCTTTCAACGAGCTGACTTAGAATTTTAGCACATCTTATGTGGTTACTTGGCCTCATTGACGAGGTCTAACATCTTTAATAGTTGCGTTCTTTCTGGAGTCTTTCTTGATGCTGTCAAGTGTGCTGAAGTCGCACCTTTGCTTAACCCTTAAATGCCCACTGGTCCATTTAGGTATGTCCAAGAAAAATATTTCAAATTGAGTGCGTTTTATTACGTTCTGTTGTACAAGCTAAACAGTTGACAGTTGCTGCTTAAATCCAACTGCATTTGAAAGCTTGGAATGCAGTTGAGTCTTCGCCTGTCAACGAAACATATTTTTTTTTTTGAAATTTTTTCGTTCGTGCCCCAAATCACAAGCTGGGCACTTTCGCCATGAAATATGATCAGATCATCAATGACCAATAAAACGTGGACGCTCGGAATCGGGACCGGAAGCACTGTGCAATATATAAACGCACAGTCGTTATTTGCAACGCTGCACTCTTCACGAAAATGTGGCAGAGGTTATCTGTGAGCTTGATAAGAGTTAAGAATCTAGTTTGGAGTTGCCCGTCCCCGATGATAGATATTTTAAGTGAATTGAGAGAAGAAATAAGTGAAAGAAGAGTTGGCAGCATACGTGAATCAACAAGCATTGGTCTGATAGTGAAGCCGGCGATTTTGCCGGAGACGATAGTGACATAGATCCGGAATTCGGACAGCTGCTCTACGAATGAATCACGACAATGATGATGTGTTTGTTGGTTTAGCTAGCGACATCCTAGTTTTGTTGGGCACACCATATTTTTCGATTATTTACACATCCATTTCGCTACTTGTTTACGTTCGCACTCAAGGCATATACGATACGCCGCCAGCGCATTCGAAAGTGCAAATTGCCTCGATACGATACGCCGCCAGCGCATTCCAAATTGCAAATTGCCTCAAAAGTTCGACAATCGTGGTGACAACATTGAATATGCGGCTTCGGCACGGCACCGATGTTTCCACAGTCGCATGGAACGACAACAAAGTTGTGAATATGACTTCCACGATGAGTGGCATCAAACTATATTTATCTTCCGCTCCAGCTGTTCAGCGTTTCACTAAAAAGTCTAAATCGGTGGAATCAGTTGACTGATCGACGTCCATCTAATGGCCGCGTGATTGGATAGATGTCGCATCCGCATCAAATCACGCAAATGGACTTCTACCACATGTGCAATATGGATATCATCAGCACATGGTTGTTATATCGACGCCACTTCGATTGAACAGTACAAACTACGAAACAACTAAAATTGTACGAATTTATCATGGAAGTGGCCACTTGTCCTACAAAATCCGGCATACTGTCGGCACGAAAATCTGGTCGCCCATCGAATTTGGAATCGGAGATCGTAGCCAAGCGGGGTCGAATGAATGTTGTTCATTTGACACCGAGGGATGTACATAATCGGCCACTTGCCGGAGCACGATACAACTCGACATTGATTCAAAAAAAAAAAGCCCGGATGCGCCTCACGAACTCGATTTATTTGCCGAAAATGTCAAGTTTATCTGTGCCTCACCAGTGAAAGGAACTGCTTCAAGGCAGTTCACACAACCTGAGATGCGCTGCCGATGTTTTTTGATCCAAATTTGGTTTTTTTTTATCATTTTCATACAATTACATTTTCAAAAAAATGTTTCCCTACACCATTGCATCATCGGTAATGCCCAGCGTCACCTGTCACATGTGTATATAAAGTTATATGAAAAGTCGTAGAACAAAAGTTGATCAGAATTATCTCCTCTACAACAACTGGCTCCGCTGAAGACCTGTGCAACTATAGGCACATTTTTTTTCCTCCTTCATTAAGTAGGATTTTTGAATATTTTTCTTACCACGTATTCAATTTGTCTCTGGATCTGCTAAAGAGCTTCAAAACAGAGTACCTATAACGAAGCCGGTCGTCATTTTGCTTAATTTCCAAACTCAATTGCACCTCGTCAGCGAATAATCGGAACGTCAGCGCGAGAGTGCGACTGATTGCTGTGATCTTTGGCGGGTTGAGTTGTTCGGCAACTGCTGCAACGTTCTGTTCATCAATCTCTGCTGTGCAAATTATGCATCATTTCGACGGCAGTTTTTTTTTCAAAAATAATCTGTAAGTGGGCCGCATACACAAACTTGTAGATCTATGCACAATTGTGCTGTGTTTGGGATACTTTATGTACGTTGTAGCGCCCACTTAGATCCGAAATATCGTTTGCTAAACGCATGCAAGTGCTGATTGCTGAAGGATAGGTTAGGAATGTGGGTCCAGGGATTTAGCTTAGAGCTATCTTCGCTGCAGCTCGCGACCGGCTTGGACTTGAAATCGCCGAAATTTGCTTTTATGGCCGCTTGACAGTCAATTAGAATGGTCCTGCCAGGACCTCCGCTTGAATAGTGCAATGCATGTTTAACAATTCGGAGAAAATGCCCGCACCTGTGCCTGTTTGCATCTTCGATCCATCGGTATACATTTGGATGCTTGGATGATTATTGATTGGTTCTTTTGTGGTTCACTCCTCCCACGTCGGGAAATAGCATCCGAAGGGTATTTCAAAGTCGAGGAAAGAGAGTCACTTTCGGACTGTTCAATTTGTAGTCTGTTGAGTATACCAGCATTTTGATTGAATACTTCTAATGGCACTCTTTGCAGCGTTAGCTTGCATGTAGGGGTCAAGTGGGAGTAGGTTTAATAATACCTCTAGGCCCGCGGTCGGGGTAGTGGAAATTGCACCCGTAACACCAAAGCATACTAGTCTCTGTATTCTGGTAAGCAGCTTGAAGTTGGTGTATTTCAGGGCGGCCTGCCACCATACCACGCTACCGTATGTCGACAGGATTGTCTTGGGGCTTGGACCCCACTTTTTGCCAAATATCTTGTTAATCAGGTATTGGGCATGGGCTGCCCTCTTGACTCTTTCCATTAAATTGAGCTTCACATTTTGTTTCCTATCTAGGATAACCCCTAGGTATTTCCGCTATCCGCCAACTTGAGGATTGTGCTTTAAATTATTGGAAGATTGAAGCGGAATGACCCTTTTGAGGGCTGATGCCTAGACCGCACGATTTCGCCCATATTTGCGTTTTCAATCAGCTCCCTAAGCGTCGGGAGAGAGCGGTCTTTCAAAGTCGGACTTAATAGCCGTGGTCTTTACATTATTGAAGACCCCCTCTATGTCTAGAAATGCTGCGAGTGCGTATTCTTTGACATTTAGGAACTTTTCAATCACACTAACCTCATGTAGTGCGGCTTCTACGCCTTTGCTCTTCATATACGCATGCTGATGGTGTTTTGGGTGAAGCTGTTGCGAATGTGTATGTTGAGGAGCTTTTCGAACGTCTTCAAGTCTTAGTCTTTCGCCGTGCAATGACTTATCTTGCCGGCCTTGGGGATGAATGCTACTTTAACTTCTCTCCATGCAGCAGGAATATATCCGTAAACTAAGCTGCAGTGGAAAAAATTGTTTCAGGGTGATTGCTGGAAAAGATTACATCGAGAAAAAAACAATGTTTCATTAAGGACAAGTGAATACACGTCGCCACTCTTCAAATAGAGGAAATTACAGAACTCTCCACGGTCAGTCTCATTACGCACACGAGAGCTTTAGAAAAGAAGCCCAGATCGACCGTACGCACGGATGTATGTTCGTGCGTCGTTCTGTACAGCGACCTTCATTAATTCGGCAAAAGCGCTTCCACAACGAACAACATGAAGGTATTCAAGAAATTTGTGTACCATCAACGGTCCCAAAACCGCCCCGTAGAACTCCATCCACTCATCCATAGTGCGCTAGTTAGTGACATTGAATCTACAGGAATGTATCCCCGATGCTGTATACCGCCTAAGTTGAATCCAATACTGCAAGTGCGCCCTTCTCAAACCATAACAAGCATCCTAGCCCCAAACTAGTTAGCATCCACAGGCCTATCAATTAATTAATCCGAAAGTACATCACGACGGGTCAGGCCATCGGTCGAGGTGTGCGTGAGTGCGTGCATGAGAGAGCGAGCAAGTGAGTACCATCCACGTAGAACGCGATCGATATTTAATTGATTCGGTCTTGTCCTAAATATGTTGAATTCCTTACGATTGGAATTTCTTTGGCTATGAGTTTGTGGCTCAACGACGACGTCAGCCGGAGCCACGACGAACTAGAGACTGGGGGGGAGGGTTGGCAAGAGATTGCCTATCTGCGAAATATTTATCGAACAGCGAGCAACAGGCCCCCAACACACACACACTATGGAATTTTTCGATTAAGCTCTCATCCCACCCCCAATCCCCATCGACCCACACAATCATCCCTACCAATTGGGAAAGATGAAACGGAAATTCTGAGAGAAATACCGTCCATAACCACCACCAACACCGACGGAGCGCGTTCATTTTCAAATCAATTTGGGCTCCCTTTTCTATTTGTCATCTCTCGCATCTCGCCGCTGGCTTTGCAGAATTGAAGCTGAAGCGTAATGTGCCCAATCACAGCGCCAATTGGAAGGTTGTGAGCTGGCAAGTTGTGTGCCGCAACTCAGCAGCAGCTGACGTGCACGTGAGAAGAATACGGCCCGCTGGTGAGGGGTAATGACGACAACCATTCACAGCACCTCGAACCAAAACCAATTGTGATCCCTAGTAGATACAAATACACTCACTCAGCGACTAACAATTAGCAGTTGTCTATGCGGCTCAATGTTGCTCGTTTCAAATCGATACACACACGCATACGCCATAGGCGACACCACGGACGTCCTTAACCCGTTTTGCGTTCCTTTCGCTCGTGCATGCTGGTTGCAGCAGCCGCGTGGTGTGATAGACAACGTCTAGCATCACACACGGCGCGGAGGGGGGGATAATTTATGCAACAAAACAAAAAAAAAAACTTGCTTTGTCGTCGAGACAATCAGCACATAACATATTCCAGAGGAATTCGAATTCGACTGCGGTCGCCGGTGACTCAGTGTGCGTGGAAATGTGTCCAATGATCGATGGACTTCTTAAACGACTTCGTGCAACACCCTCTCGTTTGTACGTTATTTGGGCTGTTTATCATTCAGGCCGGTGGCAGTCATAATTCATGCTCCCTTCTAGCAGCGCATGCCAACGAGGAGAAGGTGCTCCCTTTTGGGGGGGAGGGGGGTTATTAGATTTATCGAGGTAAATACATAAGGTGTAACACAAGGTTAGTAGCGATGGCCATTGTGTAGCCTTTGACTTCTCCACCACTGGATGTGATTGAATGTGTCGTTAAAGCATGAAGGTAACTGCACAGTTCAACAAAACAATCAGGCTGTCCGCAAGGTGGCGTTCTCACTCCACTTCTTTAAGATTTAGTTCAAGGTGAGATTTTTTTTGGAATTAACAAGAAACAACAGTGACTGCAGAGGATAAGGGTGTGTTGACCACGAAGGCAACAGAGTTCTATCTGTTTGGAAAGGGCTGCTCTACGTACAGTCACAATGGTGATACACACTCGTATGGTGAGTTTCAGGAAAAAAAGCCAATACACATAATCGATGTGAATGTCGAACGTGCAACTGAGGTGAAGTATTTATGCCTTGAACTTGACTTCAATAAATCTCATCTACACAGTGGCTACCACAAGGCCACAAGAGCTTTCCGGTAAAAAAAAAAGATGTCACTAAGCAAAAAAAGCTGAGTTTCTGCCAACACATCATAAAGTCCACGTATGGTTGGTTATTGAGGTGGCAGGAAGCCAACAATGTTCCAAGACCGATATCCTTCAACCCTTACACAAGGGGGATTTCAAAACAATTTGAGAGACGGACAAAACCCCACGCAGACCATTGTAAGTCGATAAACTATCTAAAAGCTGTCCCCCGTAAATTACGGGGAACAATCAAAGAGGCTTGGTTCTGGACCTTGTAAAAGTTTAGGTCAAGATCTTTATCAAAAATTCGAGCCATCGCACAACAATGTGGTGGACTGGGATGGAACTGACGGGTACTAATCATTCGTGACTTTAGGCTGAGGGCTCACAGGGAAGAAAAGGTCATCTCGTCTCGTCTCGTCGGTCTCTCTGAGGGTTGGTGCATGCTGGCTCGGGGTGAGTACAGCACTGAAAGCCTAAATGGAATTCACAGAATGGCATATTTAGGTACTTCATTGGCAAGTAAGCCGAACCTAATGCAAAGTATATGTATTTAAATGCCGATCCCAAGACAATCGGATTACCTGACACCTTTTGAAGACTTCGAGAGGAAACACAAACCAATAATCCCCACGAGAGAGCAAATGGTTCCGTAACCCAACTGTAATTGAAATCTGCACAGACGGTTCAGTTTTCGGGGTACAAACTAAAACGTCAAGAGTTTTCTGTGGCTCTCCGTCTACGAAACCACTGGCGTGTGTTTCAAGCTGAAGTAATAGCTGTTCAAGAGGCAATGAGTCCGATAGACGATAAATATATTGTTATACACATAGTAGTCAGGCGGCCATAAAGGCTCTAGAAACACCATCAATCAACTCTGGCGTCTATCTCTAAAGGAGATAACAGTCGGATACAATCTTACCCTATGTTGGGTCCCTGGGCACAAGGCTATTCCGGGCAACGAAAGAGTCGATGAATTAGCAATGAAGGCGAACGGGTCATCACATGTTTAGCAATTTGAGCCTTATCGCCAAGCAGGCAGCAGACTGTCTGCCGAATAACTCTATCGGCGCAAAGTTAAGGCGCATATTCAGGGCTTCGGAAGGGGTTGTTCTTAGCGTGGACTGCACTAAATCCAAACAAATCTAAAGCTTTCAGAGAGGAAGCAAATTAGCAAACTGGTCGGCGTAATAACTGCAATCAAGCCAGGAGTCTTGGAGCGCACGGCAATGACTTCTGTAGCATGGATCAGGAGCAAGGGAAAACTGTTCTGCACTACCTTGGTACCTGTCCCGCCCTTGCAGAGAATACTGTTCGGTTATAAGACGGTCAAAACAGAGAATTGAAAATGACAATACTACAATGAAACTGCAGTAGCAGCACAAACAAGCTTAGAGGTCTAAATAGAGCATAGTTTTGACAATAAAAACACTAGTCACCCCTACCTAAGCCGAAACGAATCTTGTTCTTGAATTACTGCCGCCAGTCGGGCCCTGTAAGACCGTTCTAGTGCCCTTCTTAAAAAGGACACGACTCAAACTTGGACCTTCCTGGATCAAATATCAAATATTCTGGAATATATATATAAATACCATAGTAATCCTGGACAAACGACTCAGCTAGAACTAACATTTCAGAGCACTGTGGGCCGGTAGACGTCTATACGGCAGTAGACGTCCCCAACAGACACATGTTTTGTACAATGACGGATATTATGGTCAGGCAACACACCGCACAAGCTGGTCTAATGGTGTCCGAGCACAACCTAGAAGTCGGGTATGGTACACAGATGGTTCAGAGATGGATTCTGGACTGGGGGTAGGAGTCTTTGGAACCAACATAAGGATTTCCGTTCCAATGGGGCGAATCCTAGAGTGTTCCAAGCCGAAATCCACGCTATCGAGATCTGCGCCAGACAAAATCTCGACAATGCCATTAAGGGCTGATATTTTCACAGTCAAGCAGCACTAAAGGCACTTTCTCATCTAACCTAAGGGACTCCAAAACAGTCAAATGTTGCTATGACGCTCTACAATCCCTTGCCAGACACAGCAAAGTGAAGTTTGGTTGGGTCCCTGGACACAGGGGGATTGCAAATGAGCTCGCGAGGGCTGGCTCAGAATATGCATTCATCGGTCCTGAGCCGTACTGTAATGTCAATTGGACAGAAGCCACAATTCTGATTAACGAATGGAAAAAAAAAACTTCGCCTAGACCAGTGGACATATGGTCATGGTCTTAGGCAATCCAAACGTTTGATCAGGCCTTATTCATATAAGGAAATACTCAATCTTAATAAAGAAAGCATAAGATTGCTAACAAGCTTTCTTACCGACCATTGTGGCCTCGACTTAACAAATTAAATCGGTGTCAAGACAAGGTCTGTCGGCTTTGCCTCGAAGAGGATGATATACCGCTACCCGTGGAGTCTCGTTTTACTTTCTACAGATTGCAATACAGCTAGAACACTATAGGTGCTAGACTTACCGACTGTCGTGAATGGTCAAACAATTCTGTGTGGTGGCCTCAGGGACTGCATCACACTATCCACTTGGAGCCAGTGCCAGTTCGCCACCAAATTGCAGTCAAATCGCTTTTAAGCGTTTGCTTTAGTCGAGTCACGATGAGGAGTAATACTAATGCACCGTCGCGTCGGTTAAGTGCCACTGTCTTGTCGATGGTAGGAAACATGATCCAACATCTGTGCAAATAAACGAGACTACATTTACGAAGAGTGGTGTCAGTCAGCTCTCAGCATAGTAGGCTAGCCAACGAATATATTTAACTTACAAGCGGCATAGACAACTCTCATTCCAGTGTGATATCTGGGGAGACAGCCGTCAGGCATTCAATTTCTCGGAGCAGTTCCAAATGGAGTGCTGATAGCTAGGAAGAGGTACTCGCTGTTAGGGGGCTCTATGGCAAATGTTATCAGACAAATATTCGGTAGATGATGATGACTGATGATACAGACAAATAGTACACCGATAGTCAAACCTTAGACTAGACCGAGTCCAAATTCCAGAAGTGCTTTTTGGTTCAAAATATATATGCATTATTCACACCTATTTTACAACACACATCACAGCACATCCTGATGAGATAGGGTCGATGGCGGAGGATTCTGCTTGCTTATCAGATGCATGCAAGTGATCACAACAAGAGAACGATACAAAATCAAAGATATATCCTCATCATACCGGTTGGAATAACATGAAAATATTCCCATCACAAACGACGACGTTTCAATTAAATCACAAATTAAAATTAAATGTACTCACCTTCATCCTGAGACATAATACTTTCATCGGGCGATGGAATATCCGATTGTTTCAGTTGTAGCGAAGGTCCTGCCTTTCGTCTCTCCTGCAACTTGGTGAAATACTCTACAGCAAAGGTGACAACATCACCGGGCTGCTCTATAAGGTATGCTATAGAGAACTCCAACAGGACCTCCCTTAGGGCATCGGGAACTTGAATTCTTTGCTTTTGTGCCATTTTGTCTTCAATGCTAAAAAAAAATTAAATTTGATAAAAAAAATTAATTAAAATTCACATCGAATCGTGACGGGAAAATCAATGGGAATTGTAAAATAGTTAAATTCTAGAGGAGTGGGAACTGTGAGTAAGGACAACTGGGCAATTTGTTTTCCTTACAGAGGAGATACATACAGTCAGCTGAGTATGAATGGAGCTGCAATTAGCATGGGAAATCAATGAAAATTTATCAAGGCCTGGGTCTAAGCTAACAAGGCCTTCTGGCTAGCTCTGTGCATTCAGTGGTTGGTCAAGGAGTACAAGTGGTCTGAGAGCAAAAGTAAGGTTTTTGGGGAAAGCCATACGTAGCCATTTTACTTTTATGTCTAAGTAATCTTAGATAACCCGGGCTTGTGATTTCAAATTATATTTTAATATACATATACACTTATTTACAAGCTCTCAAAGTTAGCAAAATTTTTATTCATGTTGCGAACCATATTTTCACCAAAAATCACACGGCGTTTTCCCAAGCTTCTTAAAATAAATTCTGTATCTTTGTATATAATTTTATTGGCATATTCGTGACTATCCAAAACGCAAAAAAGAAAAAGTTAAAAATCTTCAAAGAAGCCTCCGACAAGCAGCCTCAAAATTAGGCATGAGCAAAATAAAAGTGTTTATTAATACTTTTACTAAAGTTTTAAAATTAGCTACGCCAAGCTATAGTGATATATATCAACTTGTGCATCATACATACTTTCAAGTTACAGCACAGAAAAAATCAGCCGCATATTCAAGCATGTTTCGCAGTTATAATCAAATTTGTTTCGCTGTATCAGAATTTAAGAACCACGGATTTGACTTCGCTCATGCTACAAAAGTTATAATTTCTTGGCTAGTAATGCTTGAAGAAGATGCAACTGGACATTATTTTCAGAAGAAATATACATATTTTTTTTAAAGAAAAAATTATATGAATCCATTGACGGAGCACTGAGATATTGAATTTCTTAGACTGAGATCTAAATTAAGCCCAATTTTGCAGGGGGTGCGTTTTAATGTTTGTTGAACTTTGGACTGAATCAATTGTCCAAAGTGCTTCAATGGGAAACTCAGTTTATCTAAAACCTGGAATTGTGCTCTTGTAAAAATCATATCCATCTACAGACAATTTCGGTCATAAGAGCAAATGTGCAATATGTTGACGTAAACTGCGAACCACATATTGTGCAAATTTTGTATTAGAGCTCCAGAGCGATTGTATTGATGCAAAATATTGGGTATATTACTTAATTCGTGCGGTTTGCTAAGCGATGGCGTAACTTGTATTATTCTATTGGAACATGCGTTGGAAAGCTATTGTCATTGTACGTCATTTCAGTACATGTCATTCATTTGAAGCGTAAACAATAATAATTTGTTGACTCAAATATGTCGAACATTGTGCCTGAAAAAGTATTTTTGCGGGGAGTTCTTCTTCATTACTTTAATATGAAGAAAACTGCTGCCGAAAGTCATCGTATTTTGGTGGAAGCGGATATGCCCTTGTTACTGGTGATGAAAAATGGATCCATTACGACAACCCAAAGCGCAAAAAATTATATGCGAAACCCGGCCAACCAGCCAAATCAACGGCAAAGCCGACTATCTATGGCGAAGGTAATGCTCTGTATTTGGTGGGATCAGAAGGGTGTGCTGTATTATGAGCTGCTTAAACCGGGTGAAACCATCAATGGACAACGCTACCGAACACAATATAATAGAATAAAATAGAGAGTAGTAGCCGAAAAAGGCCTGGAATATGCGACCAGACACGAGGCAATAATTTTCCATCATGACAACGCTCGACCCCACGTTCCTATTCCGGTTAAGAACTATTTGAAAAAAGAGTGGATGGGAAGTTTTATCCCACCCGCCTTATAGCCCAAAACTTGCCCCTTCTGACTATCATTTGTTCCGGTCGATGCAGAACGCCCTCACTGAAATACGGTTCACAAAATTGGCTTGATTCATTCTTGGCTGCCAAGACGGTGCAGTTCTCTTGGGATAGGATCCACAAATTGCCAGAAAGATGGGAAAAAAGTCATAGCTTCAGATGGGCAATACTTTGATTAATACTATTGTACATGTTTTTCTTAAATAAACGTTCAAATTTTGAAGAAAAAAACCGCACGAATTAAAATGTATACCCAATAGAATGGAATCAGTTTTGAAATATCAATAATAATTGGGGATGTTTTTATCTGTTTATTGTGGTGTCGTAAAAGTTATGTCCGGTCCGCGTATGGCAATGGACATAAAAATGGCTAATTTGCGTTGTAATTACTGAGTTGCTGGATTCATGACTTCCGGGATCGGATGTCAGTTTCTAATTGCCGGTGGGGTAACTATTATTATAGGAACCGAATTCATAATTCTAAGAAATAGTCCTGTTTCTCAACTAATTTAGAATTTGTCCATCAAATGCTGGATCATCGGATCCTTGGATTACAAATTTAAGGCCTGACACAAAAACGAAAGATTTACATCCATTAAGCAATAAAGCGCAGCTCTTATTAGACTATGTAATATAAAATAAAATATATGAAATATTTTTGTTGAATAATAAATACACAATGTATGCTAAATGTAAGTTATATATAAATATTTATCAAATGAAAGACTTAACTCAACATTACGCGTGAAATCGTTTTGATCGTGAATCGTGCACAGCAAATGCTTACCCCTTGTCCGGCCTTTTGTAATTTGTTCAACACAAATCATCAAATCAGTTCCCGAGAGGATCGGTCACAGTCGGGGGGCATTCAATTGACAAAGTGGTTATGAATTGGAAATTTCAACGACTGACGGAGCGTGTTCTCGCGTAAGTTTTGCATCGATTCAAGGTCTGAATATCACTCGTATACACCAAGTGGATGTGTTGATTTTCAAAAGCCAATGCTCTCCAGCGAATATAGTCATTTTCAAAATTGGCAAGAAGTAAGAAGTCTAAAGCAATAAAGACGTATGTGAAATAAAGGGTGATTCATTGTGAGGTTTGATTTATAATGGAAAATAAAACACATAAATTTGAAAGTGAACTTAAAATGTTTATTATCGTTTAAAAGGACAGTTCATGGCATTTACTTTTTGGCAATAATGATGTAAATGTTGGCCACGACTAGGTCTAAGGTGGTCCATTCGGAAGATCCAATTTGGGCGACTCGTTCGAGCATAGCGACTGGTAACTCGCGGATAACACGTATGGTACCTCGTTGGCTTCCAAAGCGTCAATTGTAGCTGGCTTTTTCCAGACCTGAGAATTTACATATCTCCAGAGAGAATAGTCCAAGGGCACGTATCGCACGATCTAGGCGGCGAATTTATCGTAGTGAAATTAAGTGCTCACCAAAATGGTTTCTGAACAAGTCCATTGTTTCATGCGCTGTATGGCTCGTAGCACAGTCTTGTTGAAACCAGTGCTCATCGAGACCATGTGCTTGAATTTCAGGAAGCACAAAGTCTGTTATCATGGCGCGATAACAGTAACCATTGACGGTAACATTCTGATGTGCCTCATTTTTTGAGGAAATATGGACAAATGAGCCCATTAACCACACCATACCGTTATTTCTAATGGATGTAATGGTAGCTGTTTGTTACTCTTCGGGTTGCTCATCAAGCAAAATACGGCAATTTTGTTTATTAACGTATCCACTGAGTCAGAAATGGGCTTCATCAGTGAACGATAAAACACCGGATTTTCACTGAGTTTTGCCGGAGCTCATTCACTGAAAATCTGACGCAAATTCAAGTCGCCTGGCTTCCATTTTTGCACAAGTTGAATTTTGTACGCATTTAGGCCAAGATTCTCACTTAAAATACGCCAAGCCAAGCTGCTGAGAACGACGACGAATCGATTCGTCACGATCTTTGCGTAGACACTCAGCTACAGCTGCTATAGTAGCCACACTACGTGCTTGATGCGGTCTAACAGGTCGAATACCATCCATTAATGTAAACTGGGACTCAAATTTGTGAATGGTATTGACAATAGTGGTTTCAGTAGGTCGTAAGTTTCTCGAAAACGCTGATTTTCGAAATACAGCTGAATAATTTGGAGCCGCTGTTGTGGTGTCAGTCTTTCCATGATGACTTGCCAAACGACACTGAACAAAAATGACAAAGCAGTTTGATAAGCAGATGATCTGTCAAGAAAAGCCTATTGAAAATCAAACCTCACGGTAAATCACCCTTTTCAAGACAGCACATGACATAAACTATAAACTTCTCAACTGTGGGCAAAGATTTGCATGCATTTCGCTTCAGTGAAGCACTGTTGAATAGATGTTTTACAGCTCCTCCAGTTGCAGTCAGCTACCATACCCACCCGCGAGTCCACACCGACTCTGTGCCCTATCAAAACAGTGCACATTTCCTGTTGTTTCAATATGTTCGAAACGGTTGTGTGGGCGATGTTAAGGCGACGTTTAACACACCATGCCGTCAAATGCCTGCTAATGCTAACTGCAGCCAGGATTTGATAGTCCATAGTAAACGAACATTGAACACTCGTTCCGTCCAAAGAACGCTGCCATCGATGACCTCGACTAACAAAAAAAAAATGTCACGTTGAATCAAAGAAAATCTTCCTTCCCACCTGACCTTCCTTCTTTTTTATTTCTTGCTGCATCCACAAGTTTCACTGAAAGAGCTGTAGCTCATTAAAATCTACACTGTCCCTCACGTATTGCAATCTCAAGCCCAAGACCCTCCTCCCCAGCCGCTCGCCTTATCAATGAATTCCAGTCAACGAAAATATGTGTGCAATCTCGTCGAATCTAGTAAAATCCACTCATGTGATAGGCGAGTGTGCCGATAACCCAAAAGTGAGTGAGGTGAGTTTTACCACCTAAGCAGACGCTTATTTAGAACAATGTTTCAGAAATCCTCTGTGTTTTATGGGCGCTTTATCAGTCACCGGGTAATTGGATTTTATTGCCCCAACAACAATAAAAGCAAATGATCCAGTGCACAGGGCCGCAGCATAGAACTACCCACTAATGGTCGGTTAAGCTAGACACGTGCTCGGCCTCGCCCGCTCCCCTGATGTAATTCATATTCAGCGGAGGGTCTGCAGTCTACACAAGGGCCGTCGCACGAAAATGCACACACACCATTTGGTCGGAAGAGGGATGTCTCTCCTTGTGGGATTCCGTGAGCAGTTTTGTTTCATCTAATTTTGGGTATACACATATCTGCAGATTAGAGTTGTTTCTGTTGAATGGGTAAGGATGCAGTGCCCCCCACACAAACGAGCCCTGAGGACACGGAGTTTTTGGGAACGTGTCTGGGAATGATGCCGTGTAATTGGGTAGTCTACTATGAATGCAGTTTCCCTCTGCGTGGGATTAATGGAATACGAGAAGCAATGAAGACATCACATTTGCACCCACTTAATTGGAACTTCATGCGTGAAACTCCGATATTCTCTGGGACGACAAAGGGTTATGCACTTTGCATTGTCTGTAGCCGCGAAGCATGGGATATCGGGTTTATTGACAGGACAGATAGTCCCTGTGGGGTTAACTGATGGCAACAAAGTACTCAGCTATGTCAGTGTAGTTGCAGTGAATTTGTCTATGGTCATTGCTAGCTACTTGCAAGACTCCAATACAAAGCCAAATGCCCACATTTTCTCCACATCTCGTCTGCAGCTCGCTTCCCGATTATTTTCTAAAGTTTCCGTGATATGAGGTTGTTGTATTATTTACTGTGTCCCAAGGCTTGATTCTATGTCAGACATTAGAAGAGGATGTGGCTATGAAGTGTACTACGTCTTATCTCGCGCAGCGGCTACGCAGGTTCCAAGCGGTTGGTAACTCGCAACTCTCCTCTAGTTTCACGGTCCGTGCTTATTTTGTCAGAAGAGTTGGTGTCCGCTTCAAACATTGGATCGTATCTCAGTTGCGGGTAATATGTATAATCTATGCTGATGGTCGAACACCATATCTGAAGATTAGGGTTGCTTCTGTTGAATGAATCCCTATGTCAGCATTCTGTCCAGCATCCGATGTTCCGGAGGAATCCCAGCAGGCGCTTCTGTGATGAGAAGTCTACATCATCAGCTCTCACCTCATCAGCATCAAATAAGTGCCACGTGATCCGAGCAAAGGTGGGACAGTGACAGGGAAAGTGCTCTGCAGTGTCGCCATCTTCTCTACAGGCGTCGCAGAAGGTTTCATCGCTTAGGCCAAGAACACTTAGGTCGTCTGCAGTATTTTCGGTCAAGAGATAACAAGAATGCCCCGGATTTCTTATAGATGTGCATGGGAGCATGCGCTTGGTCTGTCTTCATTCTGGAGAGTCATGTCATCTCATCGATGGAAGCCCTAACCAAGGACACTGGTAGTACCAGCGTAGGTTCAGGTCCTGAGAGTACCTCCTTACATTCACTGGCCAGCCAGCCCTTAGTGCAGGATGACATATGAGTCTTAAATTACTTTACCAGCCTTGTATACAAATATTTAGTAGCTGCACAGAAAACGTCTACATATAACTACGGGCCGCCCATTTTTGTCATACGCTTATACGCCGTTCCACCCAACCGAATGGCATGATACCATACCATTGGAAAGGTAGTTTCGCGTTGATGTGCACAACGTATGTTGTTTGCCAAACGGTTGGTTTGATTTGCCAAACGGTTGGCTAAAACCTTGGTAAATTCATGTACAAAATTTGGTTATTTTATGAAAACAGGGAGCTTTTTAAAGCGCAATCAAAGTGGCGTAACTATCTATCCTTTTTTTCATATTTTATATTATCTCGTGCCTATTATGAATAAAATCGCTCCCACATTTTTACCCTAATTGGGAGACCCGCCATTATGAACACCTTTCAGTCTAACATCGAAGACACATAGTTCCAATAAGAAACATGTTTCGAATATAACTTCGAATTTGTATCCGAGAACATTTATACAATTATCTCTTTTCTTTGATAATCGTCGAATTTCGACGACGAACGAGCCTATAAATCGTTGATTTCATGTCAAAGTTAGTATTAAGCTGCTGGCAAATGGATCATGTCATACCCATAGGTTAGGTTGGGTAGTTGGGCTGCCAGCGAAATCGCCAGCACACTTAGACCATGTTGGTCCATTGTGATACCCATAGTCAGACTACTACCACTGATCGACAACTTCAGTGATAGCGCCGTTAATTTGATCCCAACGGCAAATGATGACTGGACCAGATTTGAAAACCGAAAAAAGTGTATTAACTTTGCTTTCACTGGGATTCGAACCAACCAACGGCGCCATTCAGCTGTTTCGTTGTCACAGTAGGGTGGTAAGCTTTGGCCAAATGTCCTTAACTCGCAAACGTCTTTCGCTAGAAGGGAATTTGGAGTCTTAGAACAATGCTCAAATGATTCTTACATAGGACTGCTTTCTAGTACCAACACATTTTAAGAGAACGATGTTATTGATTGAAGATTGATAATGATGAAGATGGTAGCTCTTCAGAAATGGACTCAAACTCCGTTCAGAAAGTAAAGCATACCGATGAGATTGGGCATTGAACCATTGCATTGAATGGAATGAACAACAGTGAACTTTGCAAAATATTCGCACTGGGAAGTCTGCAGGAAAAAGTAACATAACGCCAGGAATGTCAACAATATTTATACATTTATTTAACGTTTCGTACAAGTAAAATGTAGTCGATATTACGAATTTTTCGATTTAACGAATACACCTGGACATCATATCATTCGTTATACTGGACCACCACTGTAATGCGAAACAAAGTCACTTACCGCTTGCTTGGGTTGGCGCTACCTCTTTTTTTGGAATCCTTGCCCAACAGTGCCACCACAGACACAGGACTTCAGCGCAATCAAAAACTTGTATGTTCACTGTCATAAATCACTCCATGTCCAGAAAAAAACCGAACCTCCCTTTCCGTCGAAACCCCCTCAAATACAGACCTTATTTCAATCCACAAAGAGGCATACTTTCAAAAACCAAAACCAAGCCAGTCGCACCTAGTGCGCCACATTCCTCCCCCTCCTCCCCGCCTCTACCCCATCAACACAGCATTCCACACGCCCAGTTTATTTCACTCCGACAGCGATTTGTACGTACCATTCATGGCGAATCTCACACTGCCCCCATTGGCAGGCATACAAATTACTGCAAAACAGTCGAACCGCAAAGCTACGAATGCACCGCACTGCACTCTGGGTCAGACGGACTAGGGGCAAGCAGAAAAAAAAAACACACACACACGTCAAGACAGCCTAATTAACAGCCTTCCGTCGCCTAGCCTTTCGGAGAGACCAACCGAACGGCTTCTACCGCCCAAAAAAGGTCATCACACAGAAAAACCGCACAACCATGAGGATTGCACAAACACGTCAAAATGGTGCGAATTAGTCCGGCGCTGTTTACGGTGTTGCCTGTCGCTTTATAAATCGGAACGCACAGCAGCACAAGTGAGATTGATGGCTAGTTATCAACTCTAAGGCTAATTGAAATGTACACTCTTGTCGAGAGATGTGGAAACACCGCACAGACACCATTCCCAGCCGCAGACCGAACGAATAAGTCAAGCAAAGTGGACAACTCACCTCCTCGACTCCTCAACTTCTTTGCTCCCAAACCAAGGCTAGTGTGCATATATTTTGTTCCCCTTCCCTTGCTGCCTTGTTGAGCATACTGTTTTTTTTTTCTGTTTTCTTTTTTGAGGAGGCCTTCGTCATAGAAGCGGTCGGGTCGCCACAAACATTCCATTCGTCGCCAGCCAACCCTCACAAGGGTAGTGGGCTAGTTGAGTTGGCTTGTCAGCAGGCGCGAGCGTCTGTGTGTTCACCCGGGTACTCCTTCAAACGTGAAATACGCCCAAGCGCCAAGCGTCAGGCACAATGGAACTGAAAACTCAATTAGAGTCCCCCTTGTGTGAGGTTAAGTCGTAAAACGACACGAAACCCGGCTGATTCCTGTGTCGTAGGCATTCGTGAATCTTATTTGCCTAAGGATATCTACAAATTTCCATTCTACACACTCACACACACACAATGCCGTCGCTTTTGTTGTGGCTTTTTCACAAAAGTGAGTAAAGGGCGATGTCCATCACATAGCAACGGAAGAACCTTCCGTCGTTTGTCGTGACGTTTTGGACACACCACGCCTCGTCGGTACCGATCATTGGCATTAAATATTTGAAAGCCCTCTTAATGGGTGAACGTGGGGGCCATCTAAGGAGTGCCGGATCCAAGGCTGATGTCTGCCAGGAAGGGGAACGTGCCAAGCATCAATGATCAGCACACAGAATGACGTGAAACCAAGCAAAAACAAAAAAAAAATCAATATCATGACGCAATCACTTGTGGCGTCACTCAGCTTGGACTCAAGCACATCTGGCACTGAACCGACTCATCTCCACCACTCGACTTGGCAGCAGTCATTGTGGCATTGTGTGCGTTTGTGTCAATCAAACTCTTGACCTAGAGCACTTGATTAGGCGAGCATACGAATGTAAACACACGGCCAGCACCAGTGTTCCCTCCTTTGAGGCATCATTTGTCATGTTTGCACTTGATGTACATTTGCTCTGTGCGGACATGGCAGCGTGTTTTCAGACATAATCCGTACGTCCCTCTGCAAACGTCCTGAAAGGGTGCTGGTGGCGGTTGTGGGTTTGCGGCATCATTAGTCTTTTCGTCTGGACGGCGAGAGAGAAAAGCGTGACTTTCTTTGGATAGTGGGCAGATGGGGTGGCATTGCGGCAGACGGGACACATTGTAAAGCAATCATCCGTCACGTTTGGTTTCGTTTCGAAAAGTCATTCCACCCAAGGGAGGAGATTGTCTACACAAGCTGAGGGTGTGTGCATATATTTTCGGCCAGTGATGGATGAGTTTTGGATCCACTTTGGTGAGAGCTTATGACTCGGCTAATGACGGTTGATTCAGTTTGGGATTCAGTTAAGACTCTGGGGAACAGTCCGTGGTTGTCCTGTTGATGGAGACTGGTTGCGACAGACTACAGACGGACTTATGTTTAAGAATGAGGACACTGTGGTGAGGAGTTCACATTCGGGATAATGGCGTCTCCGTCGCGAGTCGGACGAGTGTTGGATCAGTACAAGGCCATGACCAACTGAGTGTAGTTATAGTGTTCTCTAGTCAATAGGATGTTAGTGACTGATGTCAAACGCTGTTGCCATGCTCTCATCGAGATGTTGCAGAGATGCCACACCAACAACAACAACAATAAAAAGGTGTCAAGCAAGTGGCGTTGGAGTAAAGAAAGCGCACGAAGCCTTGAAATCGACGAGTATGTGGTGATTGGCGATTTGTACGACTTGTGTATTTTCTAGGATCTGCCGTAGTGTGAAGATTGGACTATTTATAGTGGACCTGTGAGCTGGGCTTGTCATAAATGGCTTCAAGAGAGCAAACAAAACAGCAGATATGACTTTGTACGCGATACCAAGGTTACTTATCGCTGGACAATTGGTGGGAGTAATTGGGAGTCCTTGGGATCTCCTTTCTTGTTAATAGGGCAAACGACAATAAGATTCCACTCATCGAGCGTGCTTTCGCCCGACTATATCTTACAGATGAGCTTGTACATGCGCTCAACCATCAGCTGCCCTCATTATTAAAATACCACCATCATTTGAGTGCTTTAACACTAAACGCCTACTGCCTCAGTCCGTTCAGGCAAATGTCCTTTAAGTCCCTTCAACCAGCTGAATTAGTATAGTCGACCCTCAATCTTCCGAGACCTTTAACTCAGGCAATGACAAAGAAAATTCCCCTGATTTCACTTATCTTTTCCGATAAGTATTCTATTTTTACTCTTGAAGTTTAAAAATAAAACTCTCTCGATCAAAAGCCGGATTTTGTGTCATCATAAATCATGTCTCGGACTTAAACTTCAATTAGTTTGACAACGTGGCTAATTCGAAATACTGGCGGTCACGACGGTGTCAAGCAATTTTGTAATATTGACAAGTTGTTTTTAGCAAGAAACTGATTGCTTTTACTTAGGATATGATGTATTGGCACTCGGTTTAAGTCTTTTATTTATTTAGGCATAAGTGTAATTATTGGAACGCGTACAAGAAAACCGTTAAGAGGCTAAGAATAGCTGACAGCCATATGAGAGGAAGCTTCAGTTCTGTTCTGCATACATGGGTCATTTAACCGTGAATTTAGGGCCAACAAGCGTTGCGTTTTGAATCCACATAAATCTTAGATTCCGAATTGCAGAGAGGAGCTTAATGAATACGTACGTCGCGTTCATCAAAAACCACTATAAAGACATCAGAATGAAATGATTTAGGTTTCAAATCTCAAAAGGTCGAAAATGGAAAAAAGTTGACCACCTTCATCCGTTGTGATGTATTCAACATGTGGGCCGCATTTACTGTCTCTCTCCCTCTCATTATGGCTTATGAGTTGTCAATTTTTAGACATTACTTAACGCAAGCAACGGATTTATGGGTCTGGACATTTATGCCCAGTTTCACAGTGAAGGTTTAAACATAAGTAAAAACAGTAACATAAGCGCAATCAAATTCTTGGCTTAATTCAACCGGTTTCGGAGTGAAATCTGAACTTTAGTTCAGTTCAACAACGTCTGTGTAGTGCGATCGAACAAAAAATACATTCGATCATAACACTTTCCATTTGGTTCGCGTATTTGCTATACTTTGCATTTTTCAAATGGTTTTGGTGCATTCCTTTTGAACTTTTATAGCACGCCTTTGCTGTTATCGGAAAACAAAGACTAATCAACCAAGGAAGGAAAAGGCTGCAGTATGAAAATCTATTGCAAATGAATTCAGTTCAAGGAATACATCCATCAGATGTCAGAGAGAACAAGATGTGAACGCTTGGAAAAAAAAAGAGCGAAACAAAATGGCTAAAATGCAGAACTGAGGTTTAAACGGCAATATACTCTCGTCTAACTTAAGGCCAATTCGTATGAACTCACTTCGAATTGCAAACTTCGTAACACTGCAAACACTTTTCTTATCGCAGTGATTTTAAACTGCGATTTTCAGTTGTGAACTCGAACTTTTTATATTGTTGTGTGATTGTCCGCTGTCCAGAAACTCTCACCAACTATCGCTGTTTTAAGTCAATCATTCTGAATTGTGTAAAAATGAATACAGTAGACTCCTCCTCAGTCGAATTCTCACGGGATATCAAAATTAGTTCGAATTAGAGAGAGTTCGACTTAGGGGGAGTCCACTGTATATGGCTACTGTATATGCCTTCTTCGGTCCATAAGATATTGATTCATTCTGAAACTATTATGTGAAATGGACATTCTTTCAAAGCCTAAATATTCAAGTTTATGTATACAAAGTTTAACCCTTTTCTCACTGAAAACAAAAAAGTTACCGATTTTTGAGACGATAAACACTGTTTGGTCCCATAGTGCAGCGCTGCGGTTAGACACCGTCATACTTGACAGATGTTGACCAATCCCTGCCTAATGGGACCGATTTCCTCTCGTTTGAGAGGAACTCTTCAACTAGCGTCGAATTCGGATTCTCGTAGTCTGACTACCAGACGCTGAATGATCTTTTGCGAATCTTCGCACGTGGATAGAAGATCGGCAAAGGCTTGTGTGCAGGCGTCTAGTCTAAGCATCTAACTAAGGTGACAAAGAAAGCCTTATCTTGGCTATAGAGCCGGCGCCCGCAACACATCGTTCTCGTGCAGGAGTTACGTCTGGGAGGATGTGAGGATAACTAAGTCATCTGCAAAAGAAGATGACTTACCTTCAACTCTCCCAATGTGAAACATTCCTCGTCTCGGTTGCCCTGCCACATCCCGAATGAAAAGGCGCGCGCTTGGCGAAGTCCAACGCCCACGGTGAAAGTTGTTGATTTAGCACCGTTAACCCCGAACACAGCTGCTTCAGTTTGTGTATAGAGATTGAATGTCCATCAAAAGAGGACCTTCAATCTCATACTGCTGCAGATCAACCCAGAGTTTACCTCGACGAACTCGGTCGTATACCTTTTCCAAGTCTGCAAAACAGCTGTCGGTCGGTTAGGCATACTTCCAAGCCTTCTGGAGTTTCATTCTTAGAGTGAAAAGCTGGCTGGGACAAAAGCCGCGCTGTACATCCTCCAGTCTGAATTCGACCATAGCTCTAAAATGCGCCTCCCAACACCTTAGAGCAAACTTTCCCGGGGGGACTTAAAAGAGATATGCCTCTGTAGTTGGAGCAATCTCTTTTGTCGTCCCCCTTTTGAAAAGAGGGATAATCACCCCAGTTTGCCAGTCGCCATTTGTCTTACCGCGTTCCCAGCCATAAAACATGCTCTTTAACCATGGCCTTAAGCATTTCAGGCCGGATTTCATTCACACCGGCGGATTTGCCAACTTTGATCGATTCAATCCCCAAAATGACCTCCTTGGAATATTTTCCGCCCCACTCAAGACTACAGGTTCGCCTTCCTCAGTGCCCTGTTCGGTATTGAGCCGCTCCGAAAAGTGCTCGGTCCATTTGCGCAAAATGTCTATTTCATTGGAAAGCAACACACCATCCTTGGTTGTTGAATGTTGAATTTCCTTCCTCTGAGTCGGCGAATGGTTTGCCAGAACACCTTTCTCGCAGATCCATGGTCCAACTTCCAACTTCGCCGCACTCCTTCCACGACTGGTCTTTAGCTGCTCGCACAGACAATTTGAAAGTTCCTCGCGCCTAAGTGTACCGGTCACGAGAAGCAGTCTGTCCCCCAAGAGAATCCAATCTCTGTAGGTACTCGTCTTGTCTTCTCTCTGATGTCTTCTTGACCCCGGATGTCTTAAACCACGCAGTTCTTGTATCACCTCCAGCCGCCACTCCAAGTCGCTTTACTCCACAGACATCACGCGCAGAGGCAATGACAGCTGCCGGAAACAGACGCCAGTCTTCCTCTACATGCGATGGAACAGTTGGAATTAGTTCAAACCTTTTAGATACAGCTCAATGTTCTGAAGTTTCTCCCACCGAATGCGTGCAACCACTCTTGGTGAGTCAGTGAGGTTCAGCGTGATGATCAGTTAACAGTTCAGACTCTCTCATCACACGAACGTCACAAACCATCCGTCTCACACACAATGGCACCACAAAGGGATCTATTAACGATTTCTGTTGAAGACACGGACGGTACCACTTGTATTTATGGATGGCTTTGTGTGGAAAAAAGGTGTTCATTATGGACATGTCATTTGCACAGCAACAGTCCAACAACTTCTCTCCGTTCGCGGTGTGATGAGGATCACCGTTCCTATGAATATAATAATAGATAATAAAAATTTCAATTTTCAATAAAAAACAAGTAGATGCGGCCCACAGAGGATTTGGGCTACAATTTTCGAAAAATTTGGCCCGTACTCTGAAATGAGTTTGACAAGCATGCTAAAGAACAATATGATATCAGAGAGAAATATCGTCATACTTGTCCATCAGTCTTACACTCAGGTCATGTGCTAGTTCATCGCTCTTTCCGCGTAGAGCTATGCGTACCTCTGAACAAAGGAACATAAGCGTCAGGCATCTTCATCGCTTTGTCTCGTTGGATGGAGTAGATAAAACACACGATTGAGCTGGAGTGAGCTCGCCAATTGCATTCCTAGTCGACGTCAATTCACCTGCAAGACTGGTCTCCTTAGGGAGGCCCATCAGTGTTCGCCTTTCACACGTCAAACTCAGAAAGGAAATTCAGAAAATTAAATTCTCAAAAATATGGAAACATAAGACTACGGGATGGCATATCTTTATTTTCTGGCAAATATGCAATCCATCCACTGGATGATGACATTTCTTCATTCACAAAGTAAAACATGACACTATTGCTCTGGACTACCGCATCCGTGGGCACCGAATTCTATGTACCTTCCACCCTCCCCCTTGAAAGACACATGAGAACACGACATAAATCACAAAAAATGCGCAGCATTGTGTAATATTTCCCAGAATAGCATCACCAAAGCCAGCCCCAAACCGTTGCCTGAAGCACGAAATTCAATATTTCCTCCAGAGTTTCTATTTAATCAAAATATTTACAGTTTTCGGGATTTCTTTTTCTTTTTCGGGATTCCCGATTGCTACCCGATACATTTGAGGCGGGAGAGATGCCAAAAAAAAAAAAAATAGAGCACACAAATGTGGGTCGCTGGAGGATCGGGGAGCCACTTGTTGTGACATCTAATACCCGTTAGATGGTATCTCATGCTTGTATGTCTTCATATTTTGCACATCCAGTATCACGGCCCTTAGTTCCACCCACCCCGTATACGTGCGATGCGACTCTGGTAGGCGATCCCAACAACAGGTGGTCTCCGGGATGAAGTAATAGTTGCCGTGTCCTATGAAAGTCATAACCGTTCTTCCCCCACAAACAAGAAAACAAACAAACTCTGCTGCTGAGTGCGCGTGGGAGAAAATAGGAGAGAGCTCCACTTCGTCTAAGTGATGAATTTCGTTCCAAAAGGTGGCCAAGGGGGTTACCACGCACACGAGGAGCATCTGGCGCACCTATAAACTCCAGCACACTATGAAGTCATTGTAAAGGCTGTGCGAGAGCAAAATTATCAAAGCGGACGCGATTACATTTGCATTTTATGTCCCGACAGTAAAGGCTTTTCACACACTCTCCCATGCATACACACCGAAAATCGCCGTACAGGAGCTGTCATGGCGTGTATCCTGTGTGCGGCCATAGTTTCCACTAGACCTGTTCACATGAGAGGGTAATTTGAAGTTCTTTTTTTTTTCTTGGTTTTTTGTGGCCTCTTTTCTGGCGATTAACTTTCACAGGAGAATATATTTCACATTTAAATTCGGGACCACCACCCTGGGCGACAATGTCTACAGATTAAGTGTCAGTTAAGTCAACTGCTGGTGATAGGGGGAGGGGAGGGTCGGCTAGCATTGCTTACACATCCCCTCGTGGGGTCGTGGTAATTTTTTTTACGACTCAATCCAGAAGTGATAACTGAGATGAGTGTGAACTCGAGATGGATATCGCTTGGATGCGATGGGATTAAGTTGGCAGTTGTCAAATACAGTCGCATCCTTGTTTGGGGTTTCAAAAGTAATTCAAAAACAATTTAAATAAACACACGCTTATGATTTAGATTTCGATAACAGTTTTGTTTCAGGATGTTGTTGGGATCTTGTAATTTTGAATGGCCTCTTATCGGGCAACAACTTGCCCAATATTCGTTTTCATAGCGTCCAGAGCTTCCGAATTGTGAGCATTTGTATTGCTTACTTACATAAGGTGGCACTAGAGTCCGGGGTGGACCTGGGCCTCAATCAACAATCGTTTCCAACCAGCTTGACCTTAAGCTAGCTGCCTCCAGTTTCGCATGCATAGTTAGTTGAGTTCCCTTTCCACTTGCGTGCGCCACCTGAGTTGCGGTCCCTTGGGGGTGGATTCGAAGACTTTCCGGGCCGGAGCATTGGTTTCCATCCGCTCTACATGACCTAGCCGCTCTCAATCGTTAGATCTTCATTCCTCTGGCAAAGTCGATGTCGCTAAACAGCTCCTACAGTTCATTGTCATAATTTGTACTCTTTGGAGACAGGAATGAAAATCACCCGAAGAATTTTCCTCTCAAATCAATCAAGAGTAACTTCATCCGCTTTTGAAAAAGTCCATGCCTCTGTGCCATGTAGCAGGACTGGGACGATGACGGTCTTATAGAGGGTTACTTTAGTAATTGCTCGAGAGGGCTTTGTTTATCAAAAGCTTTCTTAGACCAAAGAAGCAGCGACTGGCATGAATTATTCTTCGTTGGATTGTAGCATTGGTGTCGTTGTTAATAGTGGTTCCTAGGTAGACAAAGTCTTTGAGGTTGTCAAAACTTGTGTGTCTACTGTCCGCGACGTCGGTGTTTGGTGTCCCGTCTCGTTGACAGCATATATTTGATTTTGTCTTCATGCCATCCATCTTCGCACCTCTGTCACAATACTCCCAGAGTGACATCAAGCTGCTTTCGTTCGATAATGCCAATATCATCGGGATATCCTAGTAGTTGGACGGACTTCTGAAAGATTGTTCCTCCGGTGTTGGCGTGCGAGCTTTAAACGATTCTTTCAAGAATAATGTTGAAGAAGTCGCATGACAGCGCATCACTTTGTCTGAATCGTTTTTTTACATCA
Organism: Eristalis pertinax; assembly: GCA_907269125.1. Lineage (NCBI taxonomy): Eukaryota > Metazoa > Arthropoda > Insecta > Diptera > Syrphidae > Eristalis > Eristalis pertinax. The sequence continues at coordinate 35,135,766 of OU026148.1, forward strand.
AATGTCTCGGTTAGGTCTTTACCGACCTTGATGGAGCAGCGTGCATTCTCCATCCTACACAAACGGACGAGTTTGGAAGCCAAAACAAGACATTGCTCTGTACAGCTCGTCTCTATAGATGCTGTCATACGCGGCCTTAACATCGATGAAAAGGTGGTGGGTATCGATCTGTTGCTCCTGAGTTTTTTTTTGCAAAATTTATCGTAGTGTGAATACTTGATCGATGGTGGATTTTCCGGGCCTAAAGCCACGCTGGTATGGACCAACCAAGTTGTTGACGCAATGCTTTAGGCGTTCACACAGCACGGCGGATATAATTTTGTACGCGATGTTCAGAAGACTGATGCCTCGATAGTTGGCGCAGTTCAGAGGGTCTCCGTGTTTGTGGATTTCTGGTGTTCCATTCATCGGCCATGCTTTCCTCCGACCATATTTTACAGATGAGTTGGTACATGCTCCTTACCAAGACATCGCCTGCCGCTTTGAAAAGCTCGGCCGCTAGACCATCAGCTCCAGCAGCTTTGTTGGATTTCAGTTTAGATGTGGAAGTCTTCACTTCATCCGGTTTCGTAGGACGGAATTGTTGATCTTCATCGTCCCTTTCATTCTGCCTGACAGCGGGATTTGGCTCTTCGTCGCCGTTATACATTCTGCAGAGATAGATCTTTCATATCCTCAGCATCGACTGCGATTCTACTACGATGTTCCCTTGATCATCCTTACAGGCTTCGGTTCGGGCTTTATAACCCTGACTGGTTGACTTTACCCTTTGGTAAAACTTCCTTACCTCATTCCTGCAGTAGTATCCCTCTATTCTACCTATCGCGCGCTTCTCATGCTTCTTCCTTTTCCTTCTGAGAAGCCAGTGTTCGTCTCAACTCTTCTGCTCGTAGAGCCCGCGAGCAGGTCACCTTCTCCTTCTTAGCAGAGCCGCTTTATAGGCATCTTGCAATCCGATCAATTGTACAGTCACGAAAAATGTGGCAAATCACACGATCTCTCGAAGGTCGTTCACATCAGCAAAAGTTTCTTGCGACCACTAGAGGAATCACTACAATTCTTAAATGACGATGAGGGCCCCGCTGTAAGGCAGAATATGATGGACAATAAATTCGACTGCACGATCTAGACGGAGGTCTATCAAAGCTGCTGCGGTTCACTCAACTCTTTAAAGCAGCTGGCATTCGCTAGTATCGAGAGGGAAGCGTCAAAAATGGGTATGGCGTGAAAAACTAAGTCTATGCTGTCCTCAAGAAAGAACATACAACATCGACGTTTTGGACAGAGCTTCACAGTGGGTAGCTATAACTTCGAGTCAGACGGTGACTTCTTCATCGTTAGTACCGAGATCAAACGCCGAATAACTCGTGCCGATCGCTGTGTTCTTGGTCTCAGAGACAAATGAGTAATAGAACGTTTCTCGAAGGATCAAGCTGACTTTATATAAAACACTGATCGTCCCAGCCTACCTATCAAATGCCTAAATTGGTTCTAACATGCACAGCGAATGAACATCTTAGCTCCGTCCCGACGAGTCCTCGATCCAGAGCTCCACGTCTAATTTGGTATCGCCAGTGGACAAGGACCTTAAACAATTTGGAGTGCTCAGCTGGAGGTAGCTAGCAACAGCTCGCACCAGTGTGAAGGTTTCGTTGGTTGAGGCCCATTTCCAGCCGGGAATGCAGCCACACAAAGTTGACGAAGAAGTGGTCTTTGGACAGTTGCATGTGGATTTTTTACAGCGATTCAGACTTTTAATCAATCCACCAAGAAAATGTGATAACTGGGCATTGAAACTTTGATGTTCAACTACCCAATCGGTGTATGTTCTTGCATTCCTTGGGTGGCTCTGGCTTAAATTATTGTATGTACACGCAAATGCAAAATACGCCATTATATGCCCAGAGACTGAGAAATCGATAGATTTGAATTTTCAACACTTTCACTTCCATGATCCGTATTTTATATAGAAGGCGTGACAAATAAATAAGCATTTCGATGATGGATTGCCCTTAAAACTTCTGTAAAAGTCTTCTAACACAGTCTCCCCGATCTTCTTAATGATTTAAGCGATAGTACGCTCAAACGTCGATCATAATCTGCTGATAATGGAAAATCGCGCTCGCCACAGAATCACGATTGCCCGAGTAAGTTTTCCCAATTTTAACACGTTCAGCGACTGTCAAACGACTAATATTGTAAAATTGCAAGCCTTAAACTGATCATATATCGCCTCTAAGGACATTTCGATTTCACAAATCTGCTTGAAACAGTCACGTCGAATCCCTTTAATTGTTCGCAGCGGGGTCGTACGAAATAATTGCGCCAATTTAAGTGCGAATCTCGCAAGCAACGTGTGTGTTTGCTGAAGCACGCCAAATGCTCAACATTAAAAGGTCAAAAATGCGAAACTCATAAGTACAGCAAATAAGCAAAATAGGAAAGATTCGTGCTCGTTTACACTGCATTTTTTTTTTGTTACGGCACGTGTCCGAACGCTAATTAAATTCAAAGTGGCACGTCCTGGTTCTAGAAACTTTTTACTGACCCATGGACATGACACGGCAAAAAAAAAAATAGAAAAAATTGGTTACAATAGCCACGAATGATAGAACGTGCGCCAATCTCGGTCGTTCGGGACTGAGAGAGACGCTTAGGATGATTTATTTCGTTTTAGAACGTTCCGGAAATAAAGTGAGCAAATATTTTATGTTCTTCTGTTCATTTTTCGCGGCAGAGGAAGGGGAGGAGGGAGTTTTGCTGATATCCACAGTGTTAAGTTGGTGGAGGAAAAAAATTCATGTCGATGTTTCGGCGGAAAACGATGTTTTTTCCACGTCGCAGCACTGAATTTTCTTGATTTTTGCCAGAGTTTAAGGCTCATTATTATTACAAATCGGGAAGAGAGCCGAAGAGTGGATGCTTTGATTTTTCGTACGTACAAGGGCATGGTAGTTGCATTTGTGAGGTGTGCTGCTGTGTGAGTGTGAACATTGAAGTGGAACAAATAATACCGGGGTCGAGAATTAGAATAACCACACCGCATTGGACGTGGATGCAGTTTTGATCGCATTCGTGCACATGTGCCGGACAATCTAATAAGAATAGAGCATTGAAAACAAAATAACAAGAACCGAGTTGGAACAGACGGCTTCTACGGGGAGAGTGACGAGTAGTTTTGACGATACGACATTTGGGAGAAATCAGTCATCAGTCTCAAACATCCATGTACATCCATAAAGTCGACAAAGAGGTGACTTATGTCGGTCTGTTTTAAATGCTTTCAGATCACACCATTCTCCCCCCGAAGTCCAGAGTGACCAGATAAGGACGATAGGAAAAGACACTTAAATCAAACAACAACGACGTGAGATATAAAATTGATTTTAGCTCAGTTTTGAAGCTACACTTATGCCATTATATGTAGCATAGCACATCATTCAAATGGCCGCCTCGGCTTCGTTGGCAGTGCTTCAAGCGGCCGGTCCACTATGTACGGCGTTATTCCTACAGTAGCACCTCGAATGTTAGTCTCGAGCAACCAACGAACTTGTTAGCGTAGACTAAAGACTTGACGTAACCCCAGAGAGATTCTCAAGTCGCATGATCGTGGCGGGCAATTGATGAACGTGACGAGCCAAATTTCCCTTCACAACTGCGAGGGTTGTGTCGCTTGTATTGCACGTAGCGCCGTCTTGCTCTGATATATCAACGTTGTCGTGCTCTGTCCGCGGAAAGTCGGTTTACATCGCTCTATTGCTGAGATTATTGACGGTAATAGTGTCTCCTTCCTTATTTCGAGCCCAATTAGCGAACTCTCGGCGTTGTCTATAGTCGTTCGGTTTCAATTCTTGCCTCGGCACAAACCTGAAACGTCGGCTGCTGAAACATCGCTCTTTACTACACCCGTTAGACACCTGTGGAGCCTAGATTGTGATGCCTTATAGATGAGTGCAACGGTTTGATTTTAAAGAAAGTCCTCATTACACTTCATAAGAAAGTCAATTGAAATGAACTGAACGCGATACGATATTTTGATTTGACAAGGAGCAGTTGGAAGAGTTTATCTCAGACTTTCAAGCACAAGCTTCATTCGTAAGCATGTAAAGGGACTCTCAATTGGGACTTCAAAACTTGGACGCATGATAGCGGCCATATTGTTGAAGATACATCTGTCAAATCGGCTACCATTTATTCATTCTGTTTTGCCAAATTACAACCGATGGACAAGCGATAAACAACATGTGCAAATGATATTGTTTTATCAAAATGGGTGTCCGGGCTTCGCTTCGAAAAATCATCTTCAGCAATGCGGCCCATTTCTGGATGAATGGGTTCCTCAACAAACAAAATTGTTGAATTTTGGAAGATACCCATCCACACGAGATTCAAGAGCGTCCAATAATAATAATAATATGGGTGGCGCTACAGCCGGTAGAGGACCAGGGACTAGCTTCTCAGTAACCACTCGTGTTGTACTACACCGGACTACACGCCAGTAGAAGAAGAAGGAGGAATATACTTTTCGATTAAAGGCATTGAACAGATTACGGTTGCAACAAGCCTATTGCTAGGTGCATACGACCATTTAATGACCTTTGCAACAAAACTGATTTTAGCTCATCTCGATTGGAATTCAAAAATTGTAGTTATTTCATTGATTTTAATTTGTAATTCATGAGATGAGCGGAATCGATAGATGATCCCTAGTCGCGCAGCAAACATCTGCTCTGTATAGCAATACTGAGAGTCTGTTTGCGTGTTCTGACGATGGATTAAAGAAAACCTTTTCGAATTATTTATCCACAGGCAACGATCCCTTGAGTCAGCATCTTCAAAGTTTGACCAATCGCACGCAATCAATATCACAAGAAGTGTGGCATGCATTTCGATCACTTTGTCATCTCCAAAGCATGAACATTCCACATCGTCTCACAGTAGAGCTACCATAATATTTATTCAGCGCATCTGGCACATTTCTCCTCTCAAACATGTGAGTCTGTCAAAAGAATTCAACAGAAATGCACACCGCAATAAACTCTGGCGCGCCGCCGTTAACAAAAAAATAAAAATAAAATAAAAATCCGCTATTCTCTCGAAGCTTAAGAGCCAATTTCTGAGAATGTAAAAATCTTAAATTTATGTTATGACAAACAGAAGGTGTGGCTGACAATCGGCAGCAAGCCAGTTGGACCGCGTCCAAATAGACCGATGCTGAACAATAAACTCTGCCGCCACGGCTGTCAGATTTGTCAAAGTCACCCGGCAGAGAAGGATATTAACAAATGGGTCAACGCAAAGATGAGACAAAACAGGAGAGACAACTTGCAGTCGTTGGAAGAGAGTTTTTTCGTACGTGGTCACTTGAGGGTGTGCTTGACCTTCGCGGGGGTTATCTGCAAGTTGATTGCCAATTTTGTGTGATGGTGCAAAATAGGTGCCAAAAGGAATGCTAATGGATTCCACAACGAGAAGAAGACGAAGAAATTGTATCGATGACTGTTGATGAGGATGTGGAGATTTATGAAGAAGGTGCATCACGTCATCCTGCAGTGTGTACAATTCTGTCAAGAGTTGAAACGGAAAATACCAAGGAATGGGGTGATGGTCCCCTTCACTGCCAGCACTGTTACAGGCGCAGGGGTTTTGAATTACCTCTTCGAACAGTCCTTGGCATTAAGAGACGACTGCAGCGTTTTGCAAGCCGAAGTGTCTGCGACATACACAGCAGCACTAGCGTTAAGAAACCGCAATGGAACGGACAAAATCAATTGCTTTATTTTCTGATAGCCAGGCGACAATCATAGCCCTTCCATCAGACATTCTGAAATCGAAACTGGTCAGGTTTTGTAGACACCCTTTACTGCGTACCGGGGCATACGGGCATCCAAGGACAAGAAAAAGTGGGCAGTCTTAACTGGGAATCAAAAAAGGAGAAAAGGTACAGGCCTTCTTTGTAGACTTCAAAGCTGCCTTCGATGTGCTTAACAGGACCTCTTTACTGTACTAACTATCGACCATGGGTCTGCGACATCTGGGATCTAGAGATAAACACTTCTATGTCTAAAATTATGGTTTTCGGCAGCACTGGAAGAAACATGTCTTTACGGGAAAATGGGTATTTAGACAGAGAATCTCTAAGGGAGATAGCGGCCAGATGCAATCTTACCCTATGCTGGGTCCCCGGGCACAAGGGTACTCCGGCAATGAAAGAGCTGATGAACCAGCAAGGGAGCGGGTAGACCAATGGCACTAGATCAGGAGACACCACACCCTTGCTTGATGACGATTGCGAAAAACGATACAAACCGCAAATGATCGGAACTTGACACTTGTAGGATGTCGAAAGCGATCTGGCCTATTCTAAGTCAAGGCAGGGCCGATTACAACCGAAGACCGCTAGGCGAATACTACTTCATCCACCTAGACAACCTAGGATATACTACAATTGCTTAAAGCCCCTAAACGGCTACAAAAGAGGTGAAAGGGTAAATGGGTTGGGGACACAAAGCCGAACGTAACAGCACAATGGACCAGATTGTCTAACTGAGCACGATTTCCAATTTAGTCATGCTGTCACCCTACCTACCTACAATTAAGTCAAGTCTTGCAAATTCAGGAAAGCCTGCCATGTTTTTTGATTTTTTGAGGGCAGAATTGCTACCGGAATCGTGGATGTATTTAGGTGACACTTCCACCAGCTGCCAGGAGCGAAGAAAACCCAACTTCAGTCGATTCCCCCCAAGCTTTCAAGAAATCGGCACAGTCATCAAAAAGCTGAAGAACAGCAAAGCCGAATGGCTTAGATGGTTTGCCATCAGTGCACTTCAAGGCCCGTGGTGATGTGTTGGTAGGGAGCATGAACCACAACGAAACGAAAGCATGCCCGGCGACTGAAGTCAACTCGAGTTGCCCCACTCACAATAAAGGCAATCGTACCGCTTGGAAGAACAAGAGAATTAGATCATGTTCAGCGCTCTGTTCAAATGCCTAAAGTCGTTTTTCAGCGTGTACCAGTGCAGCTTCCAGGTTTATCAAATTCTGAAGACGACTAGCGAGTTCCCGAACGATACGTAACCTCTTTTCGTCGTTTTCAAAGCCGCATACGACAGCATTAATCGCAAGGAACAATTCGATTGGATCCTGGGCATATTGATCCGGTTGTGTCTCACCACGCGATGCACTGTGCATTTCAGTTCAAGAACTTTCAAGTCATTTGAAACCTGCACCGGATTTCGTCATGCACGTGACTCTTGTGTGACTTTTTCAATCTGGTACTGGAGAAGATTGTAAGGCGGGCAGCTGTAAACACGGAAGGCACTGTCTTCTGCAAACCAAGGCAAAATGACAAGAAAATAGTTCCATAGGTATGAATGAGACTCCACCGTGGCTCCAAACCGAAGGAAGTCTAAAATTTCAGACCAGTCAAGTTTTGACTGTCATTTCGAGAGAGAAACTCTTTATTCTTTATTCAACGACTTTAATTGTCTGTACTACGCGCTACTGCCCTCGTGACATCTCTCACGCAGCGACAATGATGAATTGAACACTGCAGCGGTTCACTTCCGCAAACAGGGGAAGATCCAGTCGATTATCGAATTAGAAGACACAATCTCGCCATAATAGCAAGTGAGATTTATTTCATTTCTGGATTCCCCTTGAAGTGACTTCCGATGTATTTCCAATTCCATACAATCCGGACACCACTGTAACCAAATCCATTAGAATCAACGAAATTGAAGACATCTCCAAAAGTGCGTTCTATTCTCACCATCCACCGTCGAGGGGGTGTCGAAGGCACACAACAGCAAGATAAAATTGAAAAAGGCAACCAATCACAGTGTACAGTGAAATAAGTTACGCCTTTCAATACATTCAGTAAAGCCTTTAATTCCACTCTGTGAGGAGCATACGAAAGAGTCACAAAGAACCGTAAAAAGAAAGACCAGCAGCTCAGGAAAATTCAAGCTGACATGTAATACGGATAAGGCAGCTGTTGCACCAAGGGAACGATGGCGACGGAGACCTACTGAGGGGCAGCAAATGTAAAGGGAACGGAGAAAAGTCCCGTAAGTCCTTTCGCAAACACAATGTCTGGGGGATTGCTGAAATCTACTGCTGTTGCTTGAGTGGTAGTTGTTGCTCGGCGAACGTCTTTATTTTGTTCGTTTATGTAGATTAATTGATGGGAGACTAAGAAGTGGTGATGAAAGCTGTCATTAGCAACGAGTGCTGAGCATGATTACTGAGAACGAAAGGGTGGCCACAGACAGCAGTAAATGAGATTCAAATGACGCAATCAAAGATCAATATTTTGGGAAAAGGGGAAACGTTGTCGTGCAAAGTGCGTAGCATAAATTATGATGCGAAACAAAGGGGTCAGATGTTGTCTTTTGCTGTGTCCTTGTCTTGTAACTACATTACAGACACGACTTGAATTTGATGTAAAATATTGATTACTTTGAGTGCTGGGTGTTTTTTTAAGGGCCTTAAGCATCATTTCGGCTTTGAGTTGAACAACAAATCACATAACATAAGGCAAAGTTATTGCCTGTAATCTACCTGTAAAAGCCTGTCAATTTTGAACACTACACTGGAGGACTCTGACTCAGAAACAACTACCAGGCAGTAACCTAAATTTACTGAAATTTCATGGCATTCCGGAGGAATACCAGCCGGCGATTTTGTGATGAAGAGCCTACACCATCTCACCTCATCAGCACCAAATAACTGCCACCTGATCCTAGCAAAAGTGAGGCAGTGACAGAGGAAGTGCTCTGCAATGTCGTCGTCTTCTCCACAGGCGTCGGACAGGGTTTCATGGCTCAGGCCAAGCACATTTAAGTGTATCGCGAAGGTGTAGTGGCCCGTCAGTACGCCGGTAAGTTGTCTGCAGTATTTTCTGTCAAGAGATAACAAGAATGCTGCGGATGTCTTACATACGAGCATGCTCTTGGTCTGCCTACATCCTGGAGAGGCATGCCACATCCGGTTGGTCTCGAGAGGTCCAACAATCGATGGAAGCCCTAACCGAGAACACGGGTAGTCCCAACGCATGTTCGGGTCCTAAGAATATCTCCTCTGTTCCTTGTCTAGCAAGTTGATCGGCGATCTTATTTCCCGTTATCCAGACCAAACTCAGATAAGTCTTAGCGAATTGAACCTGCCGATCCAATGAAGAAAAGACTTGCATTTTTGAACTATCCTAGAAGTGGTTAAAGAATAAAGTAGGGCCTTAAGCAGAGCTTGGCTGTCACTACAGACAAAAATACTTCGCCCCTTCCACCTGTTCCTCGCAATATAGTTCGTGGTCATTAGGATCGCATAGTTTTCCGCTTGGAAGACCGACGAAATTTAGTCTAATCTTGTTGCTCTCCACGAAGGCGCCAGCGTCAGATCCTTCATTGGTCTGGATTAATGGTGTCCTTGCGTCAGATGGCATATCCATGAGACTGGGCTCAAAGAAAATCCAGTGCGAGTTGTACCAAAGATCGCATCTTGTTAAACAGAATGTGGCCTACCAGCTTGCTTATCAGGTCAGCGACCTATGGAGGATCTGAGCCGAAGATAGAGCTGCCTGGCATCATTCAGGGGAAGCTGCTACCAATAATCAAGAGCAGGTAGTTAGGTAGAACTGGTGGTTCATAGAGCACTTTGTGCCCTTTTAATGCCACCGCCCTGATCACATAGTTGAGGAGTATAATTGAGATATCAGTCAATCCAAGCTGAGGCTTTTATGAAGGACATCCCATCAAGTGAGTTAAAGAAGAGTCTACCAAGCGCTCGCTGTCTGGCTCTTGCAAGAGCCGGACAGTTACACAGCAAATGTGATATGGTCTCCCGCTCATCGGTGTTGTTGCAATTGCGACAGTGTGAGTTATGTGGGATACCTAATTTTTCGGCATGATTTCCTATCTGTATAGACCGCCACCAGTCTTGCGATATCATCTCGGTTACGCCGTAGGAGACCGTTTGTTCTGAATCGATTATACTCAGGCCGAATTTTTCTTAATGTATCACAGTTTGCTAGTCTGGCCCATCTGTGGTTAGCAATTTGAAGGAAGCGCTTAGAGATATTTGTCTTGACTGCTTGTAGTGGTGGTGCAAATACTTCCTCTGCAAGCGAGCTTTGAAGGGCAGAAGCTTGCCTAGTCAGTTCATCAGCCGTCGCATTTCCTGGGATGTCACAGTTGACACACACGGGGTTTTTGGACAGGTCCAGAGATTAGACGCGGTTTGCGTCTGCGGAACCCTGATGAGGGATATATGCCAATGATGCTAGCTCGGCCAGACACTCCTCAGTTTAGAGTGTGTGGCATAGGAGGCTAGCTTTGATGACAGCCTGGCTAGCAATGCATATAGCCCCCTTTTGTCTTGGCGTGTGATATGTGGGTTTATTTTGTCCTGACGACAGGCTTCCCGGATAGCGAAAAGCTCCGCTTGGAAAGCACTGGAATTATCTGGCAGTGGCATCTGGCCTCAAAAATGTTTGGGTCATTGGAACGAGCTCTTACCATTTGTACTATGTTTCAAAGTTCATTAAGATCGATCGGTACACTGGTTTAGATTTTATAGATTTTTCGTCGGTCCCATAAAAATTGGACCACTGTCCTGAACCCATTTTACTGTCGTCGTGGTGGACAGCTCGGATCCGGAAGGTAGAATCCCAGTGAATGCATGAAACGGACGTGGACATGGACTTAGCTTCTGCATCAACCAATCATGTTCTGCCTTCACGAGTGGAGGGGCCCTCTTTCTAGACAGTAGTACTCTTTGAGCAATGCCCGAAAATCGAAAAATGTGGAGCCGTAAATCATGAATGTAGCTTGACTCCACTCGGAGATCCACTCTCCGTTTATGAGTCGACACACCACGGTGGCGGCCATGGATAGGGAAAAGTAATTTGTGTAAACTGATCTCGACTGACCTACTCACCATCCGAGGATTGAGGTTTTTTTCAGGGGCATGTCAAGTTTTTGACCAGAAATCTGTTGACACCCTCAAACTGGTCATGAAGAATGTTCGCGAATTGTGACTGGGCGCCAGGCTGGAGGTCCTAAGCGTGGACCAGATTTCGTAAACTCTCCGGACCAGGCGATCCAGAGTTGATACTCAGCAACTGCCACCTACCATCATGGCCTATGCCATCTACACTCAAACAACATGCTGGTGTGCCCAGGACCCAACGAACATAAACCCTAGGCAAAGCAGAGATAAAAGCCAAGACGCTCAAATTAGAGGTGTCGAAATACGTTTTCCAATATATGTCCATTTAACAAAATCCAGGTTCGCAGGCTCATCTCACCAAACTGATCAAAAATGTTCCTAAAACAAGCACCCACTGAAACACGATGGACTCCTCGAATACAATCACAAGTCGATCGTCATTGGCAAGATCAATATCTCTCAAGCAACTGGATTAGCAACTTTTAGAGCTCATCACTCATCAGATATCAATTGAGGATGCCATCATGTCCATCTTCAGTGTTCACTTCACTTAGCCGATTTAAATGAATGGCCACCTCAGGGCCATTCGAGCACCCATCGATTGAGAGTCTCAATATCATGCAGACATCATTTGTTAGTTTCTTTTTAAAACAATAATCTCAACAAGAGTAAGTGGCTGCAAATTGCTTTTAAATTACAGTGCCTTCGGCCTCTCAAAAGCTGAATAGATTTCAAGTGATTTTTTTTGCGTGTTTTTTTTTTTCTTTTTTGCAATTTTTCGCTCATGTGCAGTACTGTATTAGCTTAACTATCATTATCAGCAATTCATTATATCGTTTCGAGAAGAGCTCTATAATTACGGGCAATTTGTTGTTGAGGCAACAGCCACTTTGCCCGCTACAGCAGACGCGGTCGTTCGCTTGACGTGATTAATAATTAACACACTTTTGCCGGGTTGCTCCGCTTGAATATCGATTGCTGTGAATAATAGACACCGATTAGCACCTTCATTAGAAATTTATCTTCAGCCAGTCGGGGCTGTGGCGGTTGTGGGCCACACCATCGAAATCTTTTCGCACGTCATCCATCAACGCACAGCGAATGAGGGTGGCTTTTGGCCAGGCGTCTCAGGCGCAAGTGACGGGAATTCACACTTGTTACCTAGTTCAAGTGTGTTCGAGAATATTTTATTCATAACTTGTTGCCTTGCCCAAGGAGGAGATGCGTGACTGCATGCGAAGAGCTTCGAATGTAATGTGAAGTCCCTGCGGACCGGAGAACTGCGAAGTGAGTGTGATTTTTTTTTCTAGTCGTATGCGTACAAACCTTTTTCTGATGTTAACAACCCCATTTGACAGATGACAGAAGTGGGTGACTGGCAGTTGTCAGTTTGGGCAAATGTTGAAATTGCCTTTTTGTCCAATAAGGTTGGGGCTTGCTGTGTATTCTGTCGGAAAAGCATTTTGTGTCGTTTCTCATGAATTATGTGTTGAATGAAGCAGATGTCGCACATGGAAGAGACACGATCATCAGTCTGGAGAACAATCAAATTAGGTTGCCTTAGCAAAAGTGAATTCACACGACGTTGTTACGTGCCAGTGACCGACTTCGCGGCGCGAAGGATAAATGTTTAACGAGCTGTATTGGGTCGCCATTGCGTTGTTGTTGCCTTCTGTGTTCACAAGTATCGGCTCTGCCTCCTTCGTTCCGAAGACACTACTGAAAGTGCATTACTCTGCAGAAAAAGCTTCTCAAACTTCGCCGTTCGGGGTCGGCAAAAAATGTAGGTTATCTCTGCTCGAGATAGAATCACAGCATGCACAGCAGGAGGAGTTGTTGTTGTCTAGCTGTCATCCCGGCCATTCAATAATATTTCTATTATTATAAAATGCTAGGACACTCGGACTGACTAGCTGATTCAACTAATTCAACAAATTTGCCACGCAACACTGATCATGTATCAAGAAGACTTCGTCATCAAGAATTCATTTCACGGTGAAGTATATTTCAAGCCAAGAATAAGCAAGTGTATTTTTGACAGCGCTAGCAATTGTGCATTATTCAGAACTCCTGTCTGACGGCTTGGCCACTCTAATCCCGCGAAAGTACGGATTGTCATAGCGGTCAGATATGCAGGGACTTTTATCGGACAATTTACATACACTGCCGCTTCTTAAATGGGCGTTGAAGCACCGACGTGGAAACATTTCCAAAGTCTACACACTGCCAGACAGTTCCGGTGTGTTCCAGGCGGAACTATTTGCAATCCGGAAAGAGTGTCGTCAAGTCAAAGTACATCCAAATATCTTGTCAAGGGAGAAGGTTGAAAAAATGGTGATCGATTTACGGTTTATTCGCATCTATACTCTTAGTCATTGTGGCAAGTTTGCATTATCTTATGCCCACTTTAACAGTGAAGGTTTGAACTTTAAATCTGAACTTCAATTCAGTTGAACTTCGTTTGTGTAATGCGATCGATAGAAATATTGCAACACTTTCTATATGGTTCGTGCATTGACTACAATTTGTAAGGGTTTTCGACGTACTTCTTGTGCTTTTTTAGTTTTAAAAGGTTTTTGCGCATCCCTTTTGAAAGTTTTGTAGCGTGTTCTTGCTGTTTTCAGGAAACAAAGATCTAGACAATCAAGAGGGAGGAAAGAGCTGCGATTTGGGAGGATACCATTACCGAACATCAGATGTGACAGAGAAGAAAATACGACAGCTTGAAAAAAGATCGAGAGAAATAAAATGGCGCCAAACTGAGGCTTAAACGACAGTGTACTCTCGTTTAACTTAAACTACAAATTGAACTCAGTTCAGAGGTTAAACGAAACTGCTCTCGAAAGAAACTCGTCTCTGAATAACGCACATTATCCATAGCCACATCCAAGCGAGGCAGAGATTCTTCCAATCCGTGCAACTTCCGGTCAACTAGTCTCCTTCCGAACATCAGCAAGGTATTCGAGAAAATGATAAATAGACCTCTGGTCAATTGGACAGAGGACAAACATATAATTCCTGTTAACCAATTCGGTTTCGAAGCGTGGCATGACTCTATTTCTGCTGCGACGAAACTGGTGTCGGATATCCAATGGAACAAGAGCCAGAAACAATGTACGGGTGTCTGCCTGATTGACCTGGAGAAGACCTTCGACACCGTATGGTTAGAAGGACCATTTTACAAGCTCAATGGTCTAGGCATTACTAATCCACAGCTATACCTACTGTCTAACATGCTTACCGGTAGAAGGCTCGTCGTCAAGAATGGCAATAATGACCCCTACAGGTATCTTTGAAGTTAAAAATGGTCCACAACAGGGTGCCATTAATTCGCCGATCCTGTTCAACATTTTCATGAGCGATCTTATAAGGCCGCTACATCATGTCATCAGGCAAAAACTCTAACTTCTCTCGCGCAGGGTGACTTCGACTCATTCATGAGAAGTTTCGATGACTGTTGAACCCCTCACTTCCGGGCTACAGACTGGCCTGAACGTGAATCCTACGAAAACGGAACTGATGCTGTTTACCACGAAGACCAATATATCAACCTTTAGGCTTCCTTGGCTCAACAATACTACCCTCTCCCTTTCCACCAGTGCTAAGTACCTAGTCGTCATCCTAGATCCCAAGCTCAACTGGAAGTCCAATATATGCAGAAAACCGGGTTAAGAAAGCAAGTGCAGCTTTCTACGCTTGCGGAAGGTGGGTCTTAAACCCAAATTGACTCTATCGATGCACAAAGCTGTTGTCCGTCCCATTCTCACCTACGGCTCACTAGTATGGTGGGCAGCCCTAAGCAAAACATACAACTTAAACAATCTCAATAAAGTGCAGAGATCGGCAGGAGTCGGAACATCCGGGGCGATGAGATGATGCCCCATCAAAGCACTGAACGTGCTCCTACACCTCCTCCCACTGGAACTTTACATCAAGTATGTAGTCACGTACAGCACCATCAGACTCAGAGAAGCGGTAGGTTGGTCAGCGAGACCGTATGGCCATAGCAGAGCTCTGCAAATACTGCCCGAGCACCTAACCCCAGCTCCAATGGACTACATCACTTCCACCATAGACTTCGAAAAAATCAATCACTCGTCTCAGAATACCAATTTCTGATCTACACAGGCAGATCTAAGCTAGACCACGGTGTAGGCTCGGCGGACTTCAATATCTAGAACTCTTACCGCCTTCCAGATAACTCGACTGTCTTCCAGGCTGAAGTACTAGCGATCAGAGAAGCGTATAAACTTCTCAGTATCAGCTGCCCTTACGGTAGTGACAGCCATGCAGCCATAAGGGCCGTTTTCTCAGTATACACGTCCTCTAAATTGGTGCAACAGTGGAAAGAGGAACTCAAATAGGCCAGTAGCAGGGGTAATATTGCTCTCCTCTGGGTTCCAGGTCACAGCAAAATAGAGGGAAATGAGATTGCCGACGAACTGGCAAAGCAATCAACCACCTCAAACAAGCCATTTATCAAAACTTCCTGTCCTTAGCTAGTAGAAGGTGGACTAGATCATCCAAGTACAAAGTCTCTAGGAAAACCTGATGACCTCCTCAATACAAATCGCTAGAGTCGTGGCTATAAGCACGGGACACTGGCCTATAAGCATCCACGCTGCTAGACTGCTAGATTTTGAGACAAATCGGATAGCCACTTAAGCCAACCAACAAACCAATCTGCCCCAGCTCTCCGTACTCGTTGAGAAACACACATTTGTTCGCTCAATTACACGTGTTTTCCTAGACAAAATAAAACAAATCTCAAGTCTGTTTGTTCGGTTTCAAAGTAAACGTGGAATACTTGACATTTTCAGTAGTTAGTGGCGAGATAAGGAACATTTTATGCAATCGCTAATAATTCGATATCGCGATTAGGTCAACATTATCTATTGCTGTTATCTTATCGATTCTCGAGTGGCTCTAGGCGTTTTGATAACAATTTTAAACTGCTGATATTGACACATGTGCCTCTGAAGAGTCTTGACTTATTTTAGTGATATGATATAATTTAATTTTTTACTTATTTGCCTAGACTTAGCAAATGGGTCCGTTACACAATTTCCAGCGCTTGCGAGTCACGTTTACGTTCGGAACACATGCATTGCCCAGTCAAGAATACTAGACAGTTTAGTTTTAGCCTGCAAACTATTAACATGCAGCGGAGCACGGTAATAGCGTTGCATAGGAGCGGCAAGAGTGCTGGCCAAATTTTCAAGTTGCTCAAATCACTCGAAAATGCTCAGGACGGCCATCACTCGGAATATTCGTTTATCGGGCTTCGGTGAATTGTCGGGAGTAGACGACAGGTCAAGAAGTGGACTCAGCAAGTGCGGTAGTAAAAGCAGTAAGTGAACGAGTCCGGAGAAAAGCTGATCCATGTCTAGGCCGACTGGGGGTGATCAGCATGTGCAAGGAAAGAGTCAGTCCACGGGCCATCTTCTAAAAAAATCGTCTGGAAAGATGCAATCGGCTTTTGCAGTGACACGCGGACAATGGTCATGAAAACATTCCGCTTGCGAATGGGGAATGGTTTACCGTGGAAGAAGAACAGCGTTAAACTGAGCAGCGTCCACGATTTCCACGGAAACGATACAGATACATGGTCATAGCGATTGAAAGCTTGTGTTAAAGCAAAAGGCAGTGACTTCGAGTGAACCGAATTTTGTGGTTGTGAACAAATTTGGATTACAATAACACGACCTTATGGCGGCACTATGTGCGTATATCGCTGAAATTGAATTTCTGCACAAGGTGCAGCAAGTGATGTTAACTGTGTTTGTAGCATCTGCATGTCATTTCTTTGACGAAGACGATGTAGACGGGATTTCACTTAAAGCTGCTCGTACAAGGCACACTCGTCCACCAAGTTCATCCTAACGTGGCCAAAGTGTCTAGAGGAAGAAGTGTTCCCAGAAACCTTGGAAGTTGCATCACTTAGTACTACTACTCAAAGGCACCAGCAGAGCCATCGATGTATCGCCCAATATGTCTTCCGGACACATTTGGGCAAGGTCCTTGAGCATATAATATATGACAGACTGCTAACTGTAGAGGTGGATAAGGGAGTCCTCTCAAACCACCACTTTGTATTTTGAAAGTCACAGTCGATGCTATAAACGAAGTCGACATTGCGTCTGCATCCATAGAAGGACATTCTTCGAGGTGAGGCATAAGCAAGCATTGTGCGGTGGTGACACCTTTAACACTGCCGACTGGTCCCAATAAGGATATCGCTGGCAAGGATGGAACACCTGCACCTAGGATAATCTTCAACGACTCCACACCCGTGGAACTCAGTGTACGATGGCGTGTTGCCCAAAGAAATCAATATCATCGGCTTTGCAGATGTTCAGAAGCGAGCAGGAAAACCGTGGAATACATCAATATTCAAGTCGGCAACTAGAATAGGAAGCACTAAAATACCTAGGGGAGTGATGTTCCCCAACAGGCTAGGATTTAAATCACATGTGAAATACGAGAGCAAAAAAGCGTCATTGTTGCAAGCGGCACTCTTCAGAATACTGCCGAAATGGGCGGACCAGGATACACAAGGATCCTCTTAGCTAAAGTGGTCAGCTGGAATATCTTATACGCTGCACCAGTCTGGACTGAAACTCTGAAAAAAAAGAAACATGACAGAAACTGTCAGCGGTACAAGGAAGCAATAAAGCGGCGAATGTTGTCCTCCAAGTGGTCAATCGTTTCGGGCTCATAGACATAGACTAACGATATCCACATACCCCCACAGAAAATAGTCAAGCGGCGTGAAATCGCACGATCTTGGAGACTAATTCACGGGTCCGTAGCGTGAAACTATGCGGTTACCAAACATTTCATTCAATAAATCAAATTGTGGCACGAGCTGTGTGACATGTTGCGCTGTCTTGTTAAAACCACAGCTCCTGCCCATCATGGTTTTTCAATTGATAAACAAAAATGGGTCTATAGCGGTTACCATTGACTGTAATGTTCTGGCCAGCATCGACCAATTATTCCAACAACCCATAAAGCACACCAAACAGTCAGTTTTTGTGTTTATTGACGTACTCATTCAACCAAAAGTGAGCATGGTGAATGGACATAAAGCACGAACAGAATCATGATTTTCAAAATATATTTGCACAATTTGGAAGCGTTGTTCAGGCATCAGTATATTCATGTTGAAATGCCAAACCAAACTAAAAATAAGTCACTTGACAGCTGACAAAATGGCTCCCAGTTAAAACAGTGTTGCCAACTTGAAGTTCTATAGCTTTAAAAAAACACCCTTTAGTATCTTCAGAAGATTACCAAATCTTTTGATGCAACCAAACATGTGTACACGATGCGCCGAAGCGTGTCCTATGTGGTGGTGAATACCGCGCACTTTCATACAAAATTTCAGTAGTGACAACCATTGATAGTGTAAAGCGGCAGAAATTTACTTGGGCTCTGGGCATGATTAGAATACATACGCCTCTGGCCTTCCATCAGTGAGCCTTTGATTAATCAATCAAATAAGGAACAGTGGTGCAGTGAAATAAAGCCAAGCAAAACAAGGACGTCAAGGCGCTATTACAACATGAACATACGCCACTCTGCACTTAGCTTAGGTTAGGTTGTAGTGGCTGACTGATAAAGACAAAGTAGTCCCATTGTGATACCACGCTGATTGACTTCTCCTAATATCGGAACCAGTTGGTGCTTGCAGTGAACCGATTTAGCTGGCCTCTGCTGACGCTGTTTACCTCATTGAGATTGTTAAAATAGTAGGCCCTTAAGTGTAGGAACCTAAGACTATCTGTGTGATCTATGTTTTCTACCTCCTCTTCATCCATGCAGCTTCTGCAGAAACCATTATATGGGACACCCATCTTGCGAGCATGAGTGCCAATTGCATAGTGCCCGGTTATGACTCCATCGCAGTGACCAGGCAGCTTCAAAGACATAGATCTTTGGAATAGAAACCCGCTCCCACCCGTCTTCGGTCCGTCTGTGAAAATGCTCAGATGATCATCCAGCGTCTGCCTATCAGACATCCAATTCGATATGGAAGTAATGCTGGTAGAGAATTTCTTCTCGAAGATAGCCTGGGGTAGTAGACGGTCAGTGTTGTTAGGAAGGAAGTTTAAGAATGGTTGAGTGGCCGATGTTGAATTCGGACCACATTCGGAGTGTTTTGAGTCGCAAGGCTGTGCTGGCTGCTATTTGTTTGCCGGATGTTTCCAGTGATGGAATGTGGAGGAGAATATTCAGTTCACTTCTCTGATGCACATGTAGGCCAGTCTCTGTACTCGATTGAGTGCCTTGCAGTTGATAGCTTTATTAAGTGCTGTCCACCAAACTGAGACTCCATACAAACGTGTCGGTCTGACAATCGAGATGAAAATCCAGTGAGTGGATGAGTGGTTGTATTCCCCATTGGCATCCAATGGCTTTTTTGCAGCTAAAAAGGGCAGAAGAGGCTGTCTTGACCCTGTCCTGGATATTGAGTTACCAGTTTAGCTTATCATCAATCGTGAGACCCAGAAATTTCGCACTGGCAGTTATTTGTAAGGTAGTGCCGCACAGCATTGTGGGGTCAAACTGGGGGATTTTGTATCTTTTGGTGAAAATACACTGCACTCTGCACTTGATGAGGTACCCTTAGCGGCGCGATGCAATCGACTGGGCGATTAAATCAACTTCAAAGGCTGGATTGCCATACAGAAAGCGTCCAAATCGTGTCCACCGACTCAGCCTATCTATCAGAGAACAGATATTTGCCAGCAATTGTCATTGGGAATTGGATTCTCACTGAAAATCGGCGATAAGCAGCTGTCCAGAAATGAGGAACAATGTCCACATTGTTCGTAAAAAAAATCTCTTTAAACCGAGTGTCATTTTCTTTCTTTCCATTCTCAGTCCTCCTCTAACAATTAGTCATCCCACACAGCTCAACAAACAACAGCAATTTACATACGACTGAATGCTCTGACAAGCCTAATCTACACATTTAATGTTCAAAAATTGTATCTCATTCATATTTGCAATTCAGGCCAAGTCAGTGTTAACGGAGGGCTGAGTCCCATTCGCGACACTTTTCTTTTCAATTTCAGTCAACTTCCTGGCACCCCAAGGTGTGACAATGAAGAGGGAAACAAAATGCGAGTGAATACAAAACACACACCCGGATCCAGGCCGCTAGACCACGTTGCCTGTGCCAAACAAAAAAGGTCACACATTCGACCCATGAGATGAATTTCGCTTTTTTTTTTTGCGTGCTCCCCACCCTCACCTTCTCCGCCTCTTCACAGATATGTGCTTATACCTTGTAAATTACCATGAGAAAGGTTAGAACTGAGCCAGTAAGGCCAGCCAACCTCCACTCCGTGCTCCTAAGCTGTCGCTCCTTGACTATGCCCCACACATACATGCCCGGTATCCAATTGTTATTAATGATTGCAATATTTGCATTCGCTCTCGTCACAGGGGGTGGTGGCTGGTTAGGTCTCACTCTCCGTAATAGGTCAATTGGCTGGTTCACAGATACCATGGTTCCGAGACGGATTCCGAACTTACGTGCTCGCAATTTATGCGCCCCCCTCCAACCGGCCCACAGTCGATAGACACCGACTGAGGGTATATTCCGGAACACAAGAGTTATTAATAAACACAACCAAGTGACGTATTCCACAAAGAAATTAGCATATTTCGCAGTAAGCCACCCGGAATAGGTCGGCGCTGTGTTGTGGCCCCGCAACATCAGCCAGAGAGGCGCGCGCGAGCTCGAAATAACCATAGATACGTGAATCCAGTTAGCAGTTCGCATAAATTCACTTCAAAGTACACGCCCCCGCCCTAGACAACGGTTGGCGTGCTGGTTGGGCTTTAAAGTAGGTTACAACGCCGCTTGGCATTAATAATTTTCGCCGTTTTTTTTTTTTTTTTTTTTTGTGAAGGTGACGCTGCTTTGTCATTGCCTGTCGTCCTAGACAACGTCATTCATTACGAATGCAATTACATGTAACCAGGACCTGCTACTTACGAATGTTTTGAAGTGGAATCATATATATGTGTGTGTGTGTTTCTCCACATTCCTTAGACCGCAGTCTGTTGGCACGGATGTGGTATACGTTGCTTGGTAGGCAAAAGCCACTTATGGTGTACTTTGTTAGGCGCTGTTCCGCATTACGGCGGTTTGTGCACTTTATGTGTGTCCTAGAGCACAACGAAGCCACCTCACATGGAACGGGGGAGGGGAGGAAAGTGCTGGGTTGCCTCTCAACCACCCCAGTCGAGTGGGTGTCTTCGGGAACCGGTACACACTTTGGGTAAACGTTTGCACAAAAATGCATGATTCTCCGACAACGATGGTGACGTTGACATCGACGTCTGCAAGGCGAACGTCTCTTCACGGAGTGCCACGTCGCAAAACAAAAACGAAGTGAATCGTGCAGCCACAAGGAACCGGCTAAACGATTGCACTAGCTCCTACCACTGCCGTCAAATGCCTGGCAATGGGAATGCGCGTGGCATGCTCAACGAATAAGGAAGAACTCCTCCGGCGAAGAACGACTCGCCCGTGCCGTAAAGCTTGATCGATATCCTCAATCGTTGTGACAGCATGGGCTCATTTCCTGTCGTGTCTTGCCGACGAAATGCGGGAGGAAGACAAATCGAAAATAAATTGACACATGTTATCGAGTCGTTGACATTGTGAATGCGGTGTTCCTTTTGTGCACCAAGTGGGATTACTCAGAGCATTGCACGTTGTGCTGTGCTCATGTTGTGTGAAAATTAACGTTTTCCTGAGGGGTTGCGGGGTTTGCTGAGGCAGCAAGTGCACAAGCTAAAGATATAATTGTTTCACGAAAGTGTTTGCCAAGCGATTAGGCCCCGAACGCAATTGGGCGCAGTGAGGCTGAAAATCGTTTGTTCTCAAGGTTGGCGGTATACTCAAGTACTCGGCGTGTTCCGCTTTGGTTCAACAGTTTGGGGGAACTGGAGGAAACACATTCATTTTTTGCGCAAAATTTATGAGTGAAAATTCCAGTTTCAAGCACTTAATTGAAAAACTCAGACAGGGAATATTTGGAGGGCTCAATAAATTAACTGTGGCACCCGCTGTGTCACATGTTGCGGCAGTGTGTGGAGACCATACTTTGTCATTCAATTGCGCATCATTGAGTGAAGTTCCCTAGCCAGTAGCCGGCATCTGTTTTGAGGAAACGTCGGCTGGGTGACAGTGCCTGTCGCTCGCCGCTTCACTTTGAATTGGGCAATTGAACTTGTCGACACAGACATAAATTCGAAAAGAAAGCCTCACCACAAAGTGATGATTTGATTCACTCATGGGTTGATTCCATTTGTCTCTTTAAAGAATAGCTTTTCTGTGGACACCAGGTCTTGTGCGAGGGGAGAAGAGAATTGAATTGTGGTCGTCTAAAGCCGACCAGCTTCGGCATGGCTTTGGTTGGTAGGTGGGTCGACTCTCATGCTAGGTCTAGGTTCGACATTCGACATTCGACACGAATGGAAAAGTGACTTGGTCTTTATGACAGAATGCAAGCTCACCCAGGCTAGAAACCAGCTGCTGTAAAGCACATAAAAGAGATTCTTCTTCTGGTCATCATCCATCGTAAACAGTTAATCCACGACACGGTCTTAATTTTCGATCCTCTACCATCGACTCTAACTTATCGGGAGGGACAATCCGAGTGTCATCCGGCATCAAAGTCATAAAATTATCGAACAGCTCTCGTGCAAGAAACTTGCCTTCAACTAAAATCTCTAAATCGAGCACAAGGCTGAGGGAGAACATGCATATTCGTGTTGACTGCAAAGCGACTCGTACCACTGATGCTATGAGGCTGCAGTATCACCACAACAGTCAAGGAATTCCTCAATGAGCTAGATTCGTTAGTTTAGCATTCCAAGGTGACTATGATTCGGGTTACAGGACATTAGATCACTTTGCGTCATTAAAAATGGGATGAACGTGCCTGCACTTCATTGCTCTTAAGCAATAGACGCCCATTGTTGGTTTGCTATGCTCTGGGTAGTATTAAATGACGTTTTTAAAAGACTGCCAACCTGAGACGAAGTAGATTAACGAAATGCGCAACAATCTGCTTAGTCAAAGCCAGCTTACAAGATTTCAAGAGCGAAGGATCTTTCTAAGCACACCCTGCGAGGAACCTTACCTCGAATCTCTTCATGGAAATCTGCGAAGAACGGAAGTAGTTAGTTCATGTAGAGGCCCTCGGACAATTCTCCGCAGATGAGTTGATGATGGTCTAGCATCAGTCAGGTTCTAAAAGCAGAGTTTTATTTCAATTAAAAATGGAAAGGTCAGACTGAAGTGAGCTAATTATTGAACCACCAGTTATCCCACGAATCGAAATATAAATAGAAAGGCTTTTTCGCATGTTCGACGACAGTATTCCTCAATAATATTGATGCAGAGATAGATTAAGAACAAGTGATACGAGCAAAACATCGCGGTCAGTCGATCAAAAGGAGTGGACGAGGACAGTCAAAGTTTTTTTTACCAGTTTTCTTGGCTAAACGAAAAACAAAAACAGACTGAAAAAAAAAATAAAAAACATAGACTAAGCTGAAAGGCAAACTTAAATGTATATCAGAATAGCTTAGAGTATATATCAGAATATATATCAGAATAGCTTAGAGTACCCGTATAGGGTCAGTAGGTTAGATGTAAGAACAATTGTTAAGATAGTCAAGCTAGTTTTAAGTATTTTTGTCTAGCGCGTAAGTAAATGAATTAAAAATAAAACAAAAATGAATTTAAAAAAAAATAAAAAAAAGGACAGTCGACGGTGTACAAATTAGTGATATCCTGAAAAATCATCATCATTTTCTGACCCGCATGATCCACTACAGGGGGTGCAGGGGTAATGCACGCAACGAGAGATTTCCAGGCCACTCGATTCTTCGACATCGACTCAAACTCATCAGGAGTTATGCCCAAGCGCAACCAGGGACTCTTTGTACTTGGTCCAACCACCTAATTCTTGGTCGGCGGTCGCCAGCTAATGGAATCGCATTCAGGGCACACTTCGGAGGTCGTGATGATGAGGACATTCGTGCCACATGATCAATCCATCGAAGCATAGCCCATTCCGTTCGAAGAATGAGCTGCTCTACATTGAGTTCCTCGCGTACTACCGTGTTTTTCACCCTATCCCGCCGAGTAAATCCCACAACAGCACGAAAAAGCAGCTTGTATTCGCTATCTTATTCTTTCGGTGATTACTCAAATTTCATGACCATAGGTGAGAGTTGGAACAAATACTGAATTGTAAACCGCTAACCTGGCGTTGACACCAAGCTTGGTCTTCCTGATTACCAATCCTACAGGAAAGCTCAGCATTTCTCCACCCATCACTCGTGACCAAGACCCCGAGATACTTGAACTTCTCAATCTGCTTCAATGGAACTCCACAAACATGTAGAGTGCATTGAACAGGCGTTCTGGAAACGAACATAACCTCTGATTTGACCACGTTAACCTTCTTCCCAGCATCTGCACATATGGCAACAAACCTATCGAGTATTGACGAGTAAATTTGCATGTAATGCGCGCAACGTTAGCAGGATGCGATGACTTCAAACGCGGTAGCCATTTGCAACAGCCAATAACAACAATAAACTCATGGAAACAGTACTGGTTTTTAACAAATATTTGGATCTTCAATTAACTTCATTTATATTTTACTCAACTATTGACTCATTTATGGGTACATAAGCACACATTTTTATTTATTTTCCACGAAAATCAAACGCATATTGCACTTGAATAAACATTTTGCTTCACTCATTTGGTAAGGGATGTGGTTGGTTTCGTTTACCCCATGCAATGTTGTTTTAAATAATAAAGGGGTTCAGCATAGAATACTGAGTTCATTTTAACGTGTTTGATAATTTTTTTTAGGAAGACCCACAACAATATAATGTTTTTGTTCCACCTTCTTAAGTCCCTACTAATTCTGGTCAGGACACAATGCTGCTTTACATAATTTAGTGGGATCCACATTTGAACACAGCTGTCCATACTTTGGAGGCGAACCAGTATCTGGCCTGTCACTAAATGGTCAATATTAAGAAAATGTAACATTATTTTCATGACAAATAAATTGTGACTACAATTCCAGGACACAATTTATACAAGATGTTTCGGATGTATCCGGCCACCCTGGACGGTTACTAGATATTAGCCTGAAATCAAATTTTCTACCTAGTGTACGCTTAAACAAAGCAATAACTATTTTGCTACTACCCTCTACCCTACAATCAACTGAAATGTATTTAGTATGTCAAATTTTAGTAGTATCCGGCCACTGTTTTTGTTCAAAAGACTGCTATGGCCGGTTTATAGAACGAACGGCACCACTATACGACCACATAGCTAATTGTATGAAAATTCCGCAGAACAAGAACCACACCACCTTTGGCGAGCTAAACGAACATAACTGACTCTATGTGATGTTAGAAAAAACAAGTTAAGTCATAGAAAAGCGGCTTTAAAATAGAATGCACCAAGGGGTACTTTTCGGGAGATGCTGTATGATCAAGTTGATGACTATTGCCAAACCAAATGGCCTGATACTGTTTTAAATGTAGAAGAAGAAAAGCCCATTAAAACAAACTGATCTTTTAGATGCCATTCAAAATATAATTAAATGGATAATCCGTTCGAATATGATTGGCCAGGACGGGGCTTAGATTTATTTTTAAACGTAGCCCGTGTGTAAGCCTGCTTAGCTGAGACAATATCAAAAGACGGGGCCGTGATGACAAAAATGGTTTCGCTGTCTTGAGAGTTTTCTCACAGAAAATCGACATCCTACTAGATCCCAATAGAATTTTGAATCGAGACGAAACTAAAGGGTGGTTAAATTTTAAGGGCCGATGTTGAATGTCAACCACACCTAAACGTCAAGATTTTTTCTTTATTTCATTTCACTTTTCTTAATTTTAGACTAACTCAATTTGAACCATGGAAAGATACAACGAGCAACGCGTTGACGTTATTCAGGCTTATTATGAAAATGGGCG
Organism: Eristalis pertinax; assembly: GCA_907269125.1. Taxonomy (NCBI): domain Eukaryota; kingdom Metazoa; phylum Arthropoda; class Insecta; order Diptera; family Syrphidae; genus Eristalis; species Eristalis pertinax. The sequence continues at coordinate 35,161,758 of OU026148.1, forward strand.
TTCAAATCAAAATGCATATCGTGCACTTCGAAAGAAAATCATCTTCAGTGATGAGGCACATTTTCACCTCTGTGGATTCGTCAATAAGCAGAATTGCCGCATTTGGGCGAATGATAATCCAAGAGTGATTGTCGAAAAACCAATGCACCCACAAAGAGTGACTGTTTGGTGCGGTTTATGGGCTGGCGGCATCATCCGGCCGCATTTTTTCCCAAAATTAGGCCGGTCAGGCAGTTACTGTGAATGGTGTTCGCTATCGTGAAATGATAACGAACTTTTTATGGCCCGAATTGGAAGATGTGAATGTGGACGATATGTGGTTTCAACAGGACGGTGCCACTTGCTACACAGCTAACGAAACAATGGCTCTTTTGCGCGACAAATTCAATGGCCGTGTTATCTCACGTGGTCGCGATGTCAATTGGCCGCCAAGATCATGTGATTTGACACAGTTGGATTTTTTTCTTTGGGGTTATTTGAAAGACAAGGTGTACGTCGATAAGCCAGCAACAATTCAAGAGCTAAAGGATGGGATAATTCGGCACGTTAACGGCATCAATTATGCTTCAGCGTCATCGAAAATTTGGACCATCGGATGGAGGTGTGCCGCCGATGTCGCGGCGGCCATTTGGCCGATATTTTGTTCCATACATAATTGAACCATACCAATATTATCATAATAAAAAGAAATGACAATTACTTTCTAAATAATTTGTGTTTTATTCAAAATCAACATCGGCCCATAAAATTTAACCACCCTTTAGTTCTTCGATCTGCCCGAAAACAGGGAAAGTAGTTACTCCAAAAGTGTGTACCAGGGGGTCAAATGGCGAAGAAAATATAAACAATTACAGTGCTATGAATACGTTGCCAAAAAGACAATATAGCAAATCGAATATATCCATTCAAAAATTATTTTGTTTGCCTTGCCTCCAAACACTGCTCACATTCTTCACCCAGCTGATGTGAACGTATTCAAACACCTTAAAGAGAATGTGTTCAAGGCAGGGTAGAAAACGTTTCAGTGCGGACTACAGAAGTTGCGGAACCAAGCGAATCTATGGAAAATGCGCACAGAAACAGCAAAAAGATCGGTTCCCTATTGCAGCATCTGTCATCCTTGAAATCAAAGACAATTTAGAACAAAGTATTAGTGTTGTTAAATTGACCTCTGTCCAAGTGTTCCAAGTGATCTATATTGCCTCTAACGAAGATGGACAATTGCAGTTGTCTGAAGCCATAGGTTTTGATTAACAATCGATTTCGGTATATGGTACCACAGCATTAGAACTGGATTCCGGAATAAATCCCTTCACTTCTTTTTAACCCCTCCCGGAATTTGTCTTTCCAACGATCTCTTCTCTGACTATTGGAGACAAATCCTCAATTTTAACACCGTACGCAATAAATGCGTTTGATTTTAACTGCTGGGTTTGCGATTTCCTAAAGAAGAAGGGACGTAGCCGGATACTGGGCCAAAGTGGCCGGGTACTGGTAAAAAATGCACTTTTTTAAAAAAAGATGTAATAAATAGTTCAACCATTCAATACTGAACATAGCCCATGATTGACAAAAAATAAACACCATTAGCTGAATTAGTTGTCCAGCTTCAAAGTAGGAAAATGTATTAGCTGGCCGGTTACTGGTGCACTTACCCTACACGATCGAGATTGTGTACAAAAATATGTGAAATGAACAACCCTTTTCACCTGCCCAGTGTGCATTTCGTGTCACTTAATTCGAGCCTACCGGCATCGGCAAGCCGGTATCAAACGTTTCTACTTAATTGCACTCGAACCTGAACTACCACCAATAAGGTGAATCACAACGATGTAGACCTCAATTATGTCATTATCGTAGCGCCAGTCAGTCAAGTTGTCAATCAGAAACTCGGTCAACCGTCAAACAACAAACTACATTGGCCCCAGGTCACCCCGTTATCTCTCGGTTTCTCACATTGAAAGTGAAAACTACGTGTGCCAAGTGTGCGCTTGTATGCATCGATGTATGTATCTCTCGCGTCGTTCGTTTCTCGTTTATTTATTGAACCAAATTGAATTCATTTACGTAGATAGACATGCCGACGACAACGACCGGCAAGTCTTTTGTATCAATTTCAAGACTACGCTGAACGCTCTCCTCCTCGCCTGCCGACTGCCTCTCAGATCAGAATGAGAAAGTAGAGTGGCAGAGAGGAAAATGCCTAAAACACTCCGCAGATGCCGAATCGTTGCAAAGTAACAAATGCACACACTCTCTGCCTCTGATGTGTGCCGTCTTGACTTTATTACACTCTTGCCGCAAATAAGTTAAGAAACACTACATCAGATCGGGGACAGCACGGAGCCATAAATAAATTAAACTTGAAAGTAGGCACTCACACACACACTCAAGCCCTGTTGGCCTCCTCTTCGACGCCACGGACAAGATTCATGCTCGACATCATTTAATGGGGGGGAAAGGGAGCCACACTGACCCGAGTTCGTGTGCCTGCGCTAATGGCATCGCCATGATGTACTGCTGGTATTGATTTATGGCGCGATTCATCAAGGGATATGATGTGTGTTTACATTTCACATTGAGAAGATCGTGCACGTCAGAGATTGCCGAAGACTGAGCGTCACTGATTTGATTGAACAGCTCTTGCACAAGAGTTCTCCTTCCAGTCCACGGACGCAACAAGTCTACCGACAGACTGTTCTTAATCTCGCACTGAACAGATGTCTTGTTCTGTTTTTTTTTTTTTTTCGAATCCATTCACATTCTACAGCGGAGCAGCAGATGGTCACAGGTACTCTGTGACAGATGACACCAAACTAAGGTAATCCTCTTAAAGTGGCTCACTGTCATTACCTTTGGCATTTGGAATTGTAAATTCGGTATCAATTTCGTTAGGCAGTCAATTAAGGAGTCACTCTGGGCGACTTAATGCAGATTATTGCTCACAATTGAAGCGAGGCGAATTACTTCAGATTTGCAATACAAAAGCCTATTGAATCGGACGCTCGGCTGGCATAATCCATCGCATTAGTAGGAAAGTTTTGCGTGAGCACAGACGGTAAAATTGCCGTTTTGGGAGTTAAATAATTGCATAAACGACGGACGTAAACGGGTTACAGAGTAAATGTATTAAATGTGACACGACATCGAGCGATGTGCAGTGCGAGTGCAAGTCCATGCCCAGATGGGAGTTGTGTGTACACTGTACAGCCCGTGGCACGAGCAATTGAGGGGAGTGCTCTGTAAGCAATGCACTTGGAGAAATAGGAGCCTTTGAGCTTAAAGCTGCATGGCTTTGCAAAGAATCTGGGTCATGCACACTGTGCACTTGAAATATAACCACACTTGATGTAGGCAATCTTGTTAGTAGTTTGATCTGATTCCTTCAATGACCTTCAGGAAATAAAAAACGTCTCTATACTACATCTGAGCGGATTGATGAAGAAAACTGGATGACTGGACAACGTAGTAGGATAGCAGTACACCTTCCCCTTCCCCCCAATGGGCATCTGGAATGGGTTCAGCTGGAGCTTAGTGATACGTGACTAACGCTCGTCTGCCCACCAACCCTGATCTAAGGTGAGCAGTGAGGTCAGGTGAAGGAATGATGAAGGAACAGGCGCAGGAGTATCTGTACCACGGATAAAATACTTCGAAACCATGGGCAAACGTATCAGCATCTTCGAGGCTAAAATCTATGCCCTAGACAGAACTACACCTACTGCGCCATAGCAATAATTTCAGACAGTCTTGCTGCCATCTTGGCACTAGACTCCTACATCATCAAATCTAAGCTTGTGTGGGAATGCTAACAGAAGCTCAAAGAGTTGAGCAGGAGAAATAGAGTAAAACTCTGCTGGATATCTGGACACACGGGGATAGAAGTCAATGAAATGGCCGACTCCCCAACTAGGACAGGAGCATCCGAACCTTTTATAGCCCTTGAACCATTATGTGCAGTAGGGCATCACGTCCTCAGAGGAAATTTGAGGAATCGAGAAAGAAGGAACCGATTAGAAACCTGGAACAACGCTCATGGCATGAGGTACCAAGGAACTCTTGTGCCGTGAATAACCGAAAGAGGTTTGAGGCATTTATCAAGATGAGCAAGAACAACCCCCGTTACCTAACAGGTTTACTAAGATCAGACGCAGGCAGCACCTAGTCTATGCTGATTCTGTGGAGAATCTAAATGCCAGAGCATATCAGAGATTTATCAGAGGAGATAAGATCACTAGAACCATCTCTCATTCTCAGATTCCTGAAGGAAACTGGATTAGAGAGAGTACTCTAGAACAAATCACTTTCACCTATTCTGGAAAGAAGTGAAGGGTGTTTTTTTTTAAAGGTATAGAACTTTGAAATGGACTAAAACATAGATGATTTTTTTAAATTGACATGAAATTTGCTGTATTCGAAAGATAATCATTTGGCATTATAATTTAAATATGATTTCTGGCATATGACCGCCACGGCTGGCTCGGACGTAGTCTAATCTGGAGAATGGCGAATGGCGAATGTTGTCCTCCAAGTGGTCAATCGTTTCGTGCACATCGGCGTATACTAGCGACTTTACATATCCCCACAATAAATAGTCAAGCGGCGGTAACGTGAAACTATGCGGTTACCAAACGTTTCCTTCAATAAATCAATTGTGGCACGAGCTGTGTGATCAGTTTTTGTTGATGTGACGGTGTCTCAACATACACTTGAGGATTCTCATCACTCCAAATAAGGCAGTTTTGTTTATTTACGTATTCATTCAACCAAATGTGAGCATGGTGAAAATGGACGTACTGCACGATACGTATTTCGAACAGAACCATGATTTTTAAAATATATTTGCACAATTTGGAAGAGTTGTTCAGGCGTCAGTCTATTCATGTTGAAATGCCAAACCAAACTAAAAACAAATCACTTGACAGCTGACAAAATGAGCGGCAGTTAAAATGGTGTTGGCAACTTAAGGTTCTATGCCTCTAAAAAAAACAGCCTTTATATATGAGGGAGCATGGTAGTAGGGGGCACAATAGATCTTAAGGTCGCAACATACCCTCAACAATAATAATAGGTCACGGTGACTAATGGAATGCACTTAGATTCGGCTACTCCATCGAACTGTCACTCGGATCACTTGACGTTGAACTGCCTGAAAGAAGGTGAATAGCCCGTGGGGCTCTTGACCTGTACAAAAATATTGTGAAGGCCAGAAGGTAACGATCCGTCGATTTTCACACAGTGGTCATGAACACCAAGACTTCATCTAAGAGGATCTTCGAAACGGAGACACTTTTGGGTCAACGGGGAGAAAAATATCAAAGACTGTGACGACCGCGTATATGATTGGAAGCAGAACGGTCGAGCAGATTTATCTTTGGCTCAAATCCCTATCGATCCCGAGCCTGAGAATTAAGTAATTCTTTGAGGGGAACCAACTGGTGTTAGGGATAAAGTCGTTATGGGCATTCAACTTATGGTAAATCAATTAAGTCGTTGAAAAAGTGAGCACCCAGGAATTTACATCAATGGTGCACGCTTTCTATCTCCCCTTCGTCAATCTTCTTCTTTACGATGACGCCTACTGATCTTCCAAGACGCAGTGGCCAGTGTGATTACACAATCCAACGTGTGATAAGTCCGTTCGGCATCCAGCCTGGGCCAGGTCATCCGCTTGACAGCCAGTTCAGTCACGGCACTTCATAGCAAGAGTTTGCAGGGAAGCGAGTGATAGAAGAGACACGAGTGAGACTGACACTCAGAAAAGGTGAGTGTTTAGATGCTGAACTATCCCTTGTACAGACGAACATTGTTTCGGAACAATTTCGTGATTCTGAGCATCAACTTTATCACAAGTTATAAGCTCTCTCTATGGACTCCATTCAATGAATGGGACTGAAGACGAGAGTGATCTGCGAGAAGTTTCTCGTTGGACGAGATGTAGTTTTGTCGAAGACTCTTTTCGGGCCGTAGCCAAGTTATCCATGCGCTCTCTGCATGAAGCAAACAGGTTAGGCTTTGGATCTCATGTCCCTATACAACCTTTACAATTTGTGGTTGAAAGTAACGCTAAAATATAGTTAAAGATCAAGCTTAGAACTTTTCTTTGGGAGAGGATCCCTCAGTGGCCTGCAGCAGGACTGGGATGATCAACATCCTGATTAAAGTCCTGTTGGATCCTTGCTGAGGACTCAATTATCTTTTAAGGCCAAAGAAATAACGATTGGCAAGAGTTGTTTTGCATTTGGACCAGTTGCGGAACCGAGCAGAGTCGTCTGTTATGTCCTTTTTCATCAGGACAGCATTTCATTCATCATATCTACTTAATTGAGTTCTGTTTCAAAGCTAACAAACGCCACAGACGAGTCCTTATGACTCGACGCCCGCTGAGCTCTCCTCAGTTCATTTTCAAGTGTTTCTGTAAGTTTTATTAGAATATCGCTCCCAAATCGGAAATCGGACTTGCTCTATTGAAAAGCTACCTCCACGCAATGCGCCCAAAATCAAGCGCCACCTTAGAGTCTCTCGATCTTCTGATGAACGCCGACATAACGTAGTTTAGGGTGACACGTCAAAGGACTCTCAAATCTGGTAGGCAGACTCTGTTAAATTGCTTTTTCAAGCCTTTACCTCTCCTTTATAGGTCATCTCAATAGAACCACGTCCAGAAATGTGCCATCAATGTCAAGTTTTACAAAATGACTTACCTGAAAGAAAACAAAGAAAAATTAACGTTAATTATATGAACACTTCTCGGGTATTAAACAATTTGGCATCCCTGTAAACCATTAAAAATGAGGAGGACCGTGATTTTTTTAGGTTGGATTGTCTGCTCTGGACTAGGTGATGTACAGAGTGAACAGATAAGAACGATAGGAAAAGACGTGTAACATACATACATCCCTTCAGTGACTCTCGTGTTTCACTAAAGGGGTCGCGGTGGGCAACACTCCGAGATATCTTCCGGGCACTCCATCCTGCACCATCGACTCTTACTCAAGAGGAGTTATGCCTAAGCGCGAAACAGGCGAGGTTACGGTCTTGATATATTTATTTATTTTTTTATTTCTATTTAATTTATTCTTTATTTCAAGCAATGTTTACAAAATCAGAATATGTGATGACAGGGGCTGAACTGTCAACTGATCATCACCTGGTGTTGTGGACGCTGAACCTCACTGATAGAGTACCTCTTCTGCCAAGGCGGAAACCAAGAATGGTTACAAGTATACGTGAGAAACTACAGAACAGTGAGATGCAGCAACATTTTGCACGGCACATAGGTTTGAACGAATTCCAACTGTTCCATCGCATGTAGAGGAATAATGGCGACTGTTTCCGACAGCTGTCATTGCTTCTGCGTGTGATGTTTGTGGAGTGAAGCGACTTTGAGTGGCGGCTGGTGGTGAGAAAAGGACTGCGTGGTTTAAAACAGGCGGAGTTCAAGAAGCCATCAGAGAGAGGAAGAGGACCTACAGAGACTGGATTTTCTTGGGGGACAGACTGCTCTCGTGACCGGTACACTTAGGCGCGAGGAACTTGCAAACTGGCTGTGCGAGCAGCTAAAGAGCAGTCCTGGAAGGAGTTCGGCGAGAAGTTGCAAGTTGGACCATAAATCTGCGAAAAAGGTGTTCTAGCAAACCATTTGCCGACTCAGAGGAAGGCAATTCAACAACCAAGGACGGTGTGTTGCTTTCCAATGAAATAGACATTTTGCGCAAATGGACCGAGCACTCTTCGGAGCGGCTCAATAACGAACAGGGCACTGAGGAAGACGAACCTGTAGTCTTGAGTGAAGCGAAGAATATTCCAACGGTGGAGGAGGTCATTTTGACGATTGAATCGGAAAAAGTTGGCAAATCTGCCGGTGTGGATGAAAACCGGCCAGAAATGCTTAAGGCCATGGGTAAAGAGGGAGTTTTATGGCTCTCTCGTGTCATTAAGGTGGCCTGGAAACGCAGTGAGACACCTGGCGACTGGCAAACTGGAGTGATTGTCCCCTCTTGTGCCTCTTGTCATAACGAAGGACAGAAGAGAGCTTCAGCTACAGCTCCAACAGTTTTCACCATAGACGGTGGACTTCGTCAAGGGTGCGTCTTGTCACCTCTCCTTTTCATTATAAATATATGGACTAATGTTGCAGCGCAGCCAAGGCGAGAGTACCCTCAACATCAAAGTAATCTTCTTTTTTCAAATAACTTAGTTATCCCCACATCCTCCCAGACGAAACGCACTCGATAGGTTTGTTGCCGTATTTCCACATGCTGAGATGAAGGTGGACCAATCAGAGGTTATTGGACATTTCCAGAACGCCTGTTCAATGCACTCTGTACGTTAATGGGGTCCCATTAAAGCAGGTGGAGAAGCTTAAGCATCTCGGGGTCTTTTTCACGAGTAATGGGAGGATTAATGCTGAGATTTCCTGTATGATTGGCGAGGCTGGCTCAATTTTGAAACAAAACTTTAATATTTTGTTAGTTAAATAAGAACTTATTTCAGAATATTTCAGTAAAAATGGTATAGGTGTGTAAATGAGTTGCCCGCGGGCCGCGAGTTTGACATGCCCGCGCTAGAGCAACAACAATTATATGAATTTACAAAAAATAGTTCAGTTCGCGAAATTCTGATGGCCTAGCCGGATCTGGAGTGGATAAGATCCACAATCCTTTATAGTGCAACTCAATTGTACCCACAAAAAGGCATTGCCATTCATCGACGACCACCTCAAATTTGGTAAATGGCACATAATTCCGCCGTCATCGAGTGAAATGCGAACGTTATGTTAGAGAAGCTCTCCTGCACCAGAAAATGCGAACATTGATTTAAGCACATCGCTGGATGACTGCACGTCTTGATCGAATTTGAAATTACTTTGATTTTCAATTCAATTCAATCAATCAGTCAATTAGATTGAAATCACGTCAAGTCTTGCATCTCAATTTCAGACCACCTTGCACTTGCCACTGCTGTCAATTTGCATTTAAACACATTCGTTTGAGGAATTTCCGACCATTAGGCAACCACCACAGACGCATTTCATTGATGTCAGTTTGAGACGTGTTGCAGTGATGTGTTACTGCGTTTGAGTATTTATGATTTGCAATTTCAAAATCAAGACCTTAAGATGTTCCCTCCTGGTCGCACGAAGAAGTCTATGTAGAAGTATGTGCTGCTGTTGCTTATAGCCAAGTTTAACTGATAATGACTAGCTAAATCATCAAACACACACACATTTCCTATGTACATTCGACTTTGTTTATGGTTCAGATTGACAGCCTGTGGAAATGCAAACAAGTCCGTGCACATAACGTACCGCTGCATGATTTATAGCCTTGGTTATCTGCCTTATCGGCGTCAAGTCAAGTCACTTGTAGGCAAACAGACGATCAAATAAAATTGTCTTGTACAAATCCTTTTGCTAACTGGGAGTGTAATGGAAATGCCTCAGAAGCAAATTAAAGTTTAACTGGCGCCATCAGCGTTTATTTGCAATGCGTGAGCTTTGCACAGAAGGCATCACTTTTATGGAAGCTTAATGCGATTGGGTGGTAATCTTTTACAGTCTTTTCGGAAATCACTTAATGGTGGAATGTTCGCAGGACTGTGGAATCAATTGATTAGCTGTTTTTGATTGGTGCCTCGTTGCTTTATGGTTTATCGATGTAGACGCTGTAGGCTGGAGAGACGAGGAAAAAAACGATGGTTCGCTCTCCAGTTGTGGGTTTCACTGACGCTTAACACATTTTCTTACTTCTCAGATCGACGATTTTGCCTTTCATTGCTGTCGGTCACGAGGATACTGCTTCCAGTTCTCGAGACCAAGCTGTCTTATGTCCGTGAAGACTTCGGTTTTGGCTTGGTTTTTCTCTCCTCGAACCGGGAGCACCAGTTTCCAAGAACTTCTTAGCTGTGCTCTATGTAGCCGAGACAGTGTTGCCTTCGGGACTCGATCCATATCTCCGTTCAACTTCTTTTTTTTCGAATGCACCTAAAATCGGCAGTGTCGTTCTGGTTATTGTCTTGCTTTCGGATAAGCCAGTTTTCTGAGAATGAGAGCTGGTTCTAGTGACTTCAATTCTATTAGGTGTTTTCCCAGATATCTTTCTCTTTTGTAGGTTAGCGCCGCACAAAATCCCAGTATATGTTCTGGAAATTCATTAGATTCTCCGCAGAATCTGTTGAGATCTTCTTCTGATACTCCTAGTTTCCTTAGATGCTCCCTGAGTTTACAGTGCCCAGTTAGGAAGCCTGTTAGGATATAGAGGTTGTTTTTGCTCATTCTGATACATGCTTCAAACCTCTTGCGGTTATGTTAACCCAAGAGTTTCTTGGCCTGCTTCATACCATGAGCGTTGTTACATGTATCTGCCCGGTTCCTTATTTCTAGTTCCCTGAGGACGTGATCTCCTACAGCGTAGAATGGTTCGGGGCCTATAAAACGTTCCGATGCTCCTTTTCTAGCCAGGAAGTCGGCAATTTCGTTGCCTTCTGTCTCTGTATGGACAGGTATCCAACAGAGTCTTACTATGTTCGGCCTACTCAGCTTCTTAAGCTTCTGTAGACATTCCCACACGACCCTGGATTTGATGATATAGCAGTCTAGTGCCAGGATAACAGTACGACTGACTGACATTATTGCTATGTCACAGTTGGTATAGTTCCTGTCAAGGTTGATCTGAGCGCATCTGTCTATGGCATGGACTTCTGCTTAAAAGATACTGCTGCATTTGCACATGAGTTCGTAGTACTTTGTCCGGGTCCAAATACTCCTGTCGTTGTTCCTTCATCAGTTCTTGAACCATCCGTATACCATTTTACCGTATTGCTGTTCAATCTGTGGACTATGGATTCATTGCTCCAGTCTTTTTTTTTGTTCTGAGCTAATGGTAAGCTCTTTTTGGGATTTGAATTTCTTAATCGAGTCATCCTTCGCAATGGCCAGGAATGGTAGCTTTTTGACTAGTGCATCGAATTGTCGATGTAATGCACCTGTCTTTTCATATCCCTTCTTTTGCCATTCTCATGAGTGTGTGTCATGATTGATCTGCGATGCAAAGGAGTCAGCTCCAGTAGCACCTCCGTGGCGGCAGTTGAGCAAGTTTTCATGGCCCCTGTAATACAGAGGCATGCCAACCTTTGAACTTTGTTGAGTGTCACTCTTGCGCTGACAGCCTCCTTAAATACATTGAAATTGTAGCTGTCGGTTATGTCCCAAGTGGTGAGCGACGGATCAATTCTTGTTCGGCAGCATAGTGCTGTTTGGTTTTCTAGTCACTAGAGTTTCGTAACACGTGCCAAAGTCAAACATTAGCATTGCCATTTGATCATGGAACGAAGGACAGCTCCAAAATCTGCTGTACTTGGCTCGATAAGCAACCTCAGGCAATACCAGAACCGCCAATGCATCCGAAAAACTGCACTGTTTTATGCGGTTTATGGTCCGTCGTAGTCATTCGGCAGTGTTGGTTTAAAGATGACCGTGGTAACTGGTAACACTGTTGCCGTCAATGTCAAATAAAAATATCACCCTTTCTAAACTAGAAGAACCAACAAACGGTCGGGTGAACGCGTTGGAGGAGGAAGTTTATTATCAAATCATTCTGTAGAAGGTCAAATGGTTCTTTTTAATCTTCTGACTAGATTCGTTTGGTCCAGAAATGGGGTAGTCTCAGGATTTGTGTGGTGGTGAAGTTTGTCCTGACGCTTCTAAGTGAATTTGTAGAGTTCGTTCTGTAATGATTCCACGCCTAGGTCTCTATGAAGATCGTCGTTCTAGATGTCGAAAGGTGCGTTTACAATATTTCTTAGCACTTTGTTTTGGAATCGTTTTATTAGTTGAATGTTACTTTTTTTTGGTACAACCTAAAAATTCAACACCATAAGTCCATGTGGGCTTTATGACAAGATTCTCTCCATCTTGTCTATCTTCTTCACGTGAGTTTTCTAGCCGAGTTTCACATTTGTTTCCAACTGCCATAAAAGCCGTATCATCAGCAACAGTTGGAATATCGTGAGTTTACAGAAGGTGTAGTATTGGCCCAAGAATACTTCCTTGGGGTGCACCGGTTTCGAAGTCTTTAATCTCCGAATAGTAGTTTATTTCTTTCATGCGAAAGTATTTGTCCGAAATGTAATACTTAAGAATTTCAACATGTGCAGTAGGTGTTTTGTAGACCAATCCCTCATGCCAAACTTTATCAAATGCTTGTGCTATATATAGAAGAAGTGTGAAATAATGACACATATTTGAGAGAAGGCAAAGCAATAATCTTGAAAACGGAATAAAGCGTGTTAACTTTACTTTCACTGAGATTCGAACCGGCGACCCCTCTAACCAAGGGCAGGCACTCAACCAACTGCGCCATCCAGGGAACCACGGGCCGTTTCGCCACAATCTCTACTAAAGCCCAACGTCAAAGTCTTCTTCTCGTAGAGCAAATGAATGCATTCATGGGGGACCCTACTGCAGCAATGAGTCTCCAACACCAAAACAAAGCCTTCCCAGAAGCCAATGATCATATGACAAAATGGTGTCGACTGACGGTGAAAGAACGCTTTGGTAAGACCCAGTAAATCGTCCAAGTCCAGTGCCCGTTTTTCTTTAGACTTTCCCAGTTTATCGAAAATAAAATTCGCCAACAACACAAGAAAATGTACACAAACAACCAAATCCAAAGACAAGGAGCTGATCAAAAAAATAGCACACAAGTATCTAGCAGAGAGAAAGAGAATACCACACGCTTGACGTATAGGAAATCCATGTCGCGGTCCGTTCCGCTGCTTTCAGTTCATTAGACACGGGCCAGAAAGCAAATAAGCTCCCCCATCCACATCGACAAACCTCACACGTCGCCGCCGCCTTGTCAGTCTTCGGCTTCATTCAACAAGCTACCGTGGCATGCTTTCAAGATAAAAGGGAAATCTGTGAACGATAACAGTTCAGCTTGTCAGAGATATGGACACAATCTATTTCGAAAATAAATGTTCGCCCTCCTCCGAAGTCGATGTGGGGCCCCCACAAGTGAAAAATCAGAATACAACATCTGAATGCGTACAAAATGAATGTCAAATTCAGGTACGTCACAAAATGAAACAAGAAAAAAGCAGAAAAAAACATTTCAATTAGCCGGCCGAACAGAGATAAAGCCAAAACACAGTGTGTTTACCGACCGAGTAAACATAACCAAATTAGTTCGTGTCGCCGGGGGACTGGACGTGTTCCGAATCATGTTGTCACAGGAAAACACGCAGGCACATCCACCACAGCCAGTACTTGGTCGCATTTGAATTGTCGGCAATTCAGAGGCGAATCGTTGCTTGTCATTTCATTGAGTAACATATTTCAGAAATGTTGGAGGATGTGCTGGCCGTTGGACGAGATGACTCATTGCATGAAAATGCAATTGGATTTTGAAAACCGTTTCGAAATCATGCGAAATTTTCGTGAAGACTGAAAGCCCACATTTGCATGGAATTCAATTGAGTTGGATTGCGATGTCCGTGCTGACAGATGCCAATGATCTGGCAGGCGGATGGGTGATGATAATTCGATTAGGAGATTGGTTGTGGGCTTTAGTCGGCGTAGGAGCAGTGTGTAGCAACTAATCTGATCACTTAATTAGTGCTCGTGTCCAAAGACGGAAAAGTCTCCAGTTTTACCCTTGACAAGTACACTGTTATTTAGGGAACAAAACTGAGAAGAAAAAATAAACGTTAGCTGAAGGCAGATAGACACCAGTCGCTGAACAAGGAGATCGCGACATTCGTAAGCACTCGACATCGTCCACAGAGACTTTTCTAGAAGTTGGAGGGAGTTGAATGAAGGATATGATCTAATTGTCAACTTTTGTACTTTCACCTCCAAGTGGTGAAATCTGGGAGCCGAGCAGCTTCGACCAAAGACCACTGACGAGAGTGTTAATGGCAGAATTAGTCTGTCCCGGAGCTAATATCTCTCTCTAAGGATGAAGGCGTAGGAGTCAAGCAGATGTTTACAGCGAAATAAAAATGAGATTTTCGCCAGCTCTGAAATTCAGCTTAATTTGCCCTCCCCATAGCGCTTCAAAAACGGAACCAAAAATAACATGTGACTGCATCCACATCTTCTTCCTCGTGTGGCGTCCACAGTCCAGGTGGCCCGGGTCCCAACTCAATACCTGGTATCAACAGAAGAAAGCAAATTTATCATTTCTGAAATTCCCCCTCAGCAAAAGCAGTTGCGGAAGAAGCTATACAAACAAATCTCTACTACCTGGAAATACAAATTTAAACCACGATCACGTGCGGCTTCAGACATTCATGCAAAAACCCAATCAACAATACAATCGGTTCTGAATGGACAAAACAAAGACGCGGCTCTTGATAACATGTTTATGCCATCATACGTGACTTCAAATTTGCTGGCGCAAAAAAAAAACGTGTTATTATGCAAGAATCAATGCAAACCTCTTGTAAAGCCAGAATTAGAATTTTGAGAAGAAGAGAATAACTGGAAAGCGCAAAAATCTGGTGCGACCAGTTACAAAGCGGGCGCCCCAATCGCGATATGGCCCCAAATGTTTCCGGCAACAGCAGGCTTTTGTTCAGTGACACATATCAGGCACGCGGTCAGAAGTCACACAATTAATGTGCGACGTTAGATAAAGGATTTATAACACTGCCACTAATGGCTTTCAGGGGTGAGAGATGCAAATTGATTGGATCATTAAATGCTTCAACAACAACCGGGCGACATTTGGTACAAGCTTTTAGAACGTGATTAAACTGCATACAGGTCTCAAACTCGAGGGTGTCTTCGATTGATTTACGCGACGATTGTCTGGATATCCTGACATTCTGTTGAAGACATCGTTCTCTATGTCTACCGCATTAGAGTCTGTGATTTAACATGCATTCGGATGGACTACCACTCCGGCAAGTTAGTGGCTTAAACAACAGAACCTTTTCTGTTGTTTAAGCTACTAACTTGCACCTATGTACGATTGCTTTTTTGATACAAAAATCTGCTGGCTTGTGATGGTTTTATCCTGTTTGTCAAATCCAAGCAGTGAATCCAACGACACCTTCAATGTCAGAAAATGTTAGGCAAGGCGACACGCTCTCTGGCAAGCCCCCCACCACTGGAGGCACGAACTTCCCAAAATGTCCATGCAACTGGTGGCACACGCATTTATCAAACACAGCGTCAATGAGTTGAGGATTGAAACTGAAGCGACAAAAATGGTTGAAGAAATTAATGACGAATGAATTGAAGATCCAAGCTGACTGTGTGCAAAATCGTGCATCATTTGCTGCGCAGATGGACGAACAATTCAAATAAATAACCATCTGTACGGTGTAGAGTGTTTACAAGTTGAGAAGGATGTGCCTGTGTACTGTCGCACCTTCCGGAGTAGGAGATAAGACGTACTTATCCTAACAATTACGATTTACGATTGTAACCTTTCATATGCGGGACTGCGCTAAAGATGAATTCCAGCGCAAACTTCCTCGGTCTAATCTTTGATAGGTACTGAATCAATTTGTGCCAGTAAAGATACAAACGAGAAAACAATATGATGCAAATAGCAACTACAGCCTAGCATGGTCGACCGGTTAAGGTCCGTGTGGTTGTCGCCCGAAATATGTTCGACTCCGTCATATTGGTATACTTCAACAGAGGACGTCAGCGTTTAATATGAAACACACAAGTGGAGAATGACTGGCAATCGCTCTTGTTGGAGTGACTGCTTGCCATGGCTTGTTGATTGAGTCACATGTCCTCCACTGCATGTCAAGACGCGAAGGTGATAGCTCTGTGTTGTCGCTAAATCTTGCTATTTCTCAAGCCACCACACAATTGTACTTGTCATCAAGTTCAGCTCAGAACTCTTCACCTTCACCTAACCCTTGCTGGATCAAAATAAAAAATCAATGCAAAACAAAATAAAAATCAATGCTTCCCATTTACTGTCTCTATAGACATAGACTTAGTTTATGGGCACTTTGACCACGACTACGTTTTAAGTGGTCTGTACTGAAAGTCGGCATTTTAGTCACTTTTTCGAGCTTCAAGGCTCCATCCAGTTGTCGCTCACTTATCCGCATAGAAAAATGGTCTAAAGGATCTAAATGGCCAATTCTCAGTTCAAAAAGGAGGGATAAATCACCAAACTCTTTTCTCAATTGGTCCATCGATTCGGGTGTCGTGTGGCATATAGCCCGTCGTCTTCGTGGAACCACATGTGGGCCAGATAAAGCTTGTGCATTCGTACCAAAATGTTCGAAATCAGCAGCAGCTCTTGTAATGTCTGAGGTTGCTAATCGTACTAAATACGGTAGGTTTGTTTATTAGCATACCCAATCAACCAGAAATGAGACTCATGCCTAAAGACTATTTTTCTATTAAGAAAACCTAAATTTTCCTTCCTTTTACTAAGGCCCATTCATCGAAGATTAGACGGATCACTCGACTTTAGCTCTTGTGTTGCATTCCAAAATATATTCCGAATAGACAAGTCAGTTTTCATTTCACACAGAACTCAGAGTCAGCAGATACAACAGCACATTCGTGGATAGTGGATAGTGGCTCGATGTCCAGTAGCGCGAAATGACAATGTCAATGAATGAGTCAGTAGGTCGGTCATAACGACCGCAAAATGGTAAAATTCTTCACAGCGCACAAATTCAATAACATGATGAAATGACAATGTAAACTGAGCATATTTGACTTGGACACATGCCACGAATCACGCGTCTGCTGTCGAAAATAGACAACTGAAGAACCAAACAGCAGAAAAATCACTCATAATTAGTTAGCCAGGCTATCGTCAAATCCCTAGACAAATTCACTCGAGGAACAGCCAGAAATGCCACTTACTGTCTATTTTAACATTCACAACATGTGGATGCCAGGACTATTTGACAGTCCAGGACACTGCTAGAAATGGTACAATCGCACAGTCCTTTCCAAGTGCATACCTACAAATGTTCAACAAGATTAAACCTACTAATAACAGATGGTCTGACTATAAGTCAAATCTAACCTACTCTCAATTGAAAACTCTAATCGTGACTCCTCGCTTAGCTGGTCAGGCGGTTACCAAGTAGGGACGGACTATGTTATTTATACAAAATTTCTGTTATGTTGCTTTGAGTGCTGCCCAATGGTACATATGCAAATAAATTAATGTGAGTACAGGAAGGGCTGAAGTATACAGTCAGCTGTTTTTTTTTTGTCAATGAAGCATTTGCTTTAATCGTCAAACAAAGGACGAGTCAATGACAATGGATAGGTGCACAGCCACAGACACACACTGGCTCCTTTGTATGGAGGCGATAGAGAAAAGTCTGTGCAACCCAAATGAATGTTCCGAACGTATTGAAATTCTGTGGCTTGGCTAAAACTTTGCACCAAGTCGCTATATTGCTGAGGTGATCGTGAATGCGACTACACCGGCCCGGCAACAGGTAGCACGAGCAACACCAGGGGAAGTATTAGACACTTAATAGTTCTTACCATTCGCAGTCCTTTTCCCCAGAACACAAGAAACAATGAATGTCTAGGGCACGTCGATGGGGATAGTGAACTAAATTTTTTTTGCTTTAAGAACTAGCGCCGAGCATTGTTCACGGAATAATGAAGAGTTCAGAGGCAAGACATGAATCTGGGATGAATTGGATGGAGGACACGCTTCGTTTCTATGATGAGTTCGATGAGCCATACAACCAGTGGCAATTGTGGCGGTTGAGCTTCTTATAGTTTCTCAGGGATCTGTCTCTTTACCCTACTCATACCGTACTCAAATAGTTTTCAAATTCGAGCTTGATATTTTTTAACTTTCACTGTAAACGCACCTTTAAACCAATGACGAACCTGTCAGTATCAACATAATCAGTAAAAACAACATATTCATTCTGGTGAAGTTCACGAAAGAAGAACATTTACAAATAATTCAAATTTACAAATCGAGTCGATGACGGCAACTTTAAGAGTGTTAACGCCAATTTTTGGTCGTTATTCTCGTCGCAGTAGTCAAGCAATTCAAAGTGAACAACTTTGAATCTAACTTCTTGCTGCTGGATGTTCCCGTGTCTGTGTCTGTGAGGCAACGATTTTGCGATTTAAACATCCGTCGAAAACGGAACAAAACTCCGCCGTTCTCAAGAAATGGTCATCGCTAAGAGCATGGTGAATTTTGCGAAAGTTTTTTGGCATGCACTCTTATAAGATGAAGCCAAATCAAGAGCAAAGGCCACTCCGACGTACGTTCTTGGATCTCCAGAAATATTGGAAGAAGTTTTGTTTTTTTTCGCTCAATGGAGATCGTTACAGAGAAATGTTGGAGCGTTCTTTTGTTGGGCATTTACATGGGCTAGACATGAATGCTATGTGGTTACAGCAAGACGGCGCCACAGTCCACAGCAAAAGCCACACAGTGGGTGTGACAATCAACTTATTGAAAATTAAATTTGACGAAATAAACCTAAATGAAAACTAGATCGTGTAATTGAACACCTCTAGACCTAATTATTTACTGGGGAGACGGTTAATCATTTGTTTATGCCGACAAGCCGGCATCGTTGAGCTCGATGAGCTCAGAGTTTGAGAGAGTTTCCAGCAAAATGTGTGCCGAGTCACCGAATATTGCGTTCAATGAATCGACGGCTGCAAACGTGCCCACGGTGAATATGTGAATGACATAAATGTTTTAATTGTACCTCAAATCGGTAATAATATGGATTGCGTTTTATTTCCAAAAAAAAGCTGCCAAGGCAACTTATTGAAGTGTTTCTTTCAAGTTATGAAGCACGCCACAGAACATCTCACAGTAATGTGTAATTAAACGAACGAGAAATTGTTAAATGTACACTCGAAGTCGGGAAAAACCTCTTCCTCTCCCAAACAGACGCGTTTCAAGGGTTATGCTCCGGTCATGCACACAATCACACCACACTGGAAAACCTTCAACTTGACCTTATCTAAAGCGCATCAGACAAAGTTCACAAGGACAGTGGTCGTTTAGTTTTCGACTGACTCATTATTGCAATCCACAACCACACTCGCAACGACAACATTGTTCCACAATGAGGTGAATGTTTTAGGAGATGCAAAACGACTCCAGTGCCGGCACACATGATGTGTGTGAAATGTGAATCACCAACGAGAAGCAGCCTCTGCGACTAAAAGCATATATGCGACGATCACTTTTCGCAATTTGTAAGCCATATTTATAGTCAATCAAGTAGCCATTTAGAGCGTATCGCTGAACGACGATACATGCATTTATGAGCTTTTATGGGACACATACACAATTTGTTGCGGCATTTGATGGGGTTTGGTATCTGACATAAAAACAAAAACAAACGCTTATGAATTATTTAGTGGCTTTAACGAATTTCGTCACAAGGAAAGTAAACAATGCCCGTGTGTACTTGTAATTAAGGATCAAACGATTTTTCGAAAAGGCAACGAACTTCGTTCCAGTCCCAGTCAGCAGTTCGATGTCACAACTTCATTGACATGGCATTCAGTTGTTACTCTTGGCTGCAAGCTTATTTAGATAACGATTGACAGGCGTTTTCAGTGTAAGGCTCCATCGTTACAAACAATTGAAACCACTTCCAAAAACTATGCTCTCTGAAACTCTACAAAATAGGCATTTGTTGCACAGTTTTTGGCTTTAAGTGGAACAAGTCATCAAAGTCACTGACTTAATTGTCAACTATGTGCTGTGCTGTCCAAGCGAAGCTCAAATCGACTATGCGTCTAAAATTACGGTTACAGCAAGACATCGACCCAAGCATTCAACTTAACTATGCCCTGGTTGCAGGAGAAAATAGAAATGCCTTACAATAGCCGATTTGAGACAATCAATCAATCAAAGCGATAATCAACCATCACAATAGATAATTCAACCCCTGATCGATAACACTTGGAGGGATCTCATAATTAAGGTCGTTGCACGATCTCTGGACAAGTGTCCAAAAGTGACTCTCAATCTATTGTCAAAGATGACTGTAGGCACAAATATATAAACACCTGCTGCCGATTTTTGTGGTACGCTTATACGCCGTTCTACTCAACCGAATGTCATGATACTTACACCATTGGAAAGGTAATTTCGCGTAGATGTACACATGTTCAGTAGAATTTTGGTAAACACATGTACAAAATTATGTTATATTATTACGAGAAAATATCATAGCACACATTGAAACACATAATTGAATCGAATTTCGAGGATGTACGAGTCTAGTTAGCAATAAAACGATGCGTGTTTTTTTCTTAAATTTTTGTACGGAGCCCTAAACACGAAATAAAATGTATTGCAATTATATATTTATATAGTTGCATCGTTGCTGTTATTAGTTGCAATAAATAATGTGCACAACTTTTTATACGGCTGCGATAATTAATTTCCTGCCAATGGTACTCATGAATAGTATATTCTTTCCATAAACTAAAAACTCCATAGAACACAAAGAGAGTAGCTAATTTTGCCACAGCTGTATGTCAATACATTTATATCATCTGCCGAAATGCACACGTTCTCTAAAATCAATTTTCCAGTCCCATCTTAAAGCTCCTCCACGTGTGCTCCTGTCTGAAGCAAGAATAACTTTCTGTTCGCCTGGTCATTATTAATTTATCGATGAACCCACCGTCAGAGAGTGACCGCACGAGCCAACATTCATCCACCAAACAGGAGCACTTGAGAAAGCGAAGAGAAGAAAAAAAAAGAAGATTAATGTCTCCTTTGAGTCACTCGTAAAAATACTTTCAGTATTTTGTGCGCTCTTATTTTCCCAGGGATTATGTTTCCATGCATACGTCGTGAACCTCTCACTTTAAAGCGATCGCTCCTTGTTCCCCAATGCGCCACGTATGTATATTCACACGACCGAAGATTGTTTTAATGATTCCGAAATATCGCCCCGGTCATCGTCGTATCCGCAGTGCAGATACACATTCATTGGTCTTAATCGCAATGGAAGAAAGGAAAACAGCTCTGTGAATGTTAAGAAATCGTAAAAGTAAAATGGCTCTCCTTAGCTGTGCGCCAAGCACACATGTCCGGAATGACCCATTAGTTTTATGGCCTTTCCGTTGAGGCAACTTCGTCTTACACTAAACACGCACTGTCAATACAAAAGTTTGTCAAATTAACGACTCGCATAAAAATGCGCCAAAGATACTTGACTGTTTACCTTTTGCCGCAGCAAAGGTAACAAATTCACATCCCCACAACATGTCGTTTGTCGGGCGCCACTGATAATTGCAAAAACTTGTAACAATTAAGAGCGGCGATGTATTTTTTTTTTTCTTCTTCTTCTTTTTTTTTTTGTTTCAATCAGTTGGCAATTTGCTGTTTATGGATACATAAAATTAAACTTTGGGGCAAGACAGCAACCGCTAGAATTCAATTAAAACCTACATAAACACACATACACAGACAAAATCGAATGTATCATTTGATCGAGGGAAAATAGTTGAGTATACGCCAGAGGTGAGTGCAGACCACCCGCCCACTTAGTGCAAGGTTGCCACCGAGGGCCCATGAAATTTAATTTCCAAAGAAACCCCATTTGAAATAGTATGTGGAGTTCTTATCCACAGAAAAGAAAAAAATATTCACAAGTTATCAGTGAGTTATCGCTCAATTGCCGATGCTGATAAAGGTGCTTTCGATGCGAGCGCGTTCTTATAAATAGCCCCGAAATTAGGTAAACATTTCGAGGTAAACCTCGAATGTGTGCTTAAAGTAAATTTGTTATTCCTTTTTATTGTTTTTCTTGCTGTTGTTTTTTGTCTGTTCTTTTTCGTTTTTTTTTTTTTTAATTAATTTCACTCGAAGAGAGGAGGGCTCGCTGAAGAATTTCGTTACCCAACACAGTTCGAACAGTTTTTGTGGAGGGTTCTCGAAATTATCTCTGGGCCAGTGTTGCACAATGCTTGCTGTGGTCTGATCCGCACTCCGAAGTGTGGGGGGACGGGACGTACTCGCAAGGGAATACGGTGTGTGGAGCAGAGAATCATTGCTTTAGCTTCTGTTTTTTCGGCGGAGGGTTCTGGAAGCGAATGTACAAATGTACGTGACTAGTTTGACACTTTCAAAAACTCTGACTAAAGCGAAGCAGGCGGAAAATTACGATGAAAGTAATTGCATGTCATAGCGGATTTGTGCATTTTGATTTGTTTTCTGAAAAAAGAAAATTCCTCACCATTCTGTAAGCAGAAGCCGTCACAAAATCACACTTGATGGCTGAAATAAAATTTACGGCTGTGTGGAACCTTCATAATTTCAGTCCATTTCGTCAAGTCTGCCACACTTTAACAGCTCCTACATTTATGGAGCGATTACCATGACATTTTCGAATGTGAAGACTTGAGCCTGGGTACACATTTGTGTTTTAAATAGAAGACTATTTTTGGGTAGCTCCCATACACTTAATGTTTGTGTGAAAATTCTGTGTTTTGCTGAACTCCATTTTGAGGAAGTATTTTCATTTAAAATTATTTCAAGCATTCTGGCATTAATAATTGTGGGAATAATGGCCAAAAACGTTAAGACAACGATTTGCGACTGAATTTAGAAACTCAGTTTTGTAGGTTTTGTATCAACTTTTTTTGTCCGATGCTTTTTATCCTATATCCAACAAATTAGCAAGAAAGGGGCGACTGTCGCAGAATCAAGAGACACCTCACCCGCACCCCCGTCACGAAGACGATAAACGACACCAATGGGCGAAAATGGGTGCATGCAGATTATCGAAATCACTTTGGCACTTTATCAAAAGAAAACGAAGAAGATGCTCTACTGGAATTGAAGAAGAAACATATTACAGTGGACTAGAGGATGGTTTTTTGTAAGGAAAATTGGGGGGAATGCCAAAATATGGCGAACAAAAAATTCCAGTGAGAGAGAAATTCGACTTAGGGAGAGTCCACTGTAGTAAACTCGAAGGGACAATAACGCGACACTACCTCATAGGCAACTAGGCCAGATAACCTGGAGCGCCCTACAACGACGTCTGTAGAAGATGCATGGATGAGGAAGCAATACCACACTCGGAGAATGCTGGGCAGCTATTAATTTAACTGCCTCGAAGATATGTCTGAAACAAGTATAGCAGATATCCTACAACATCTGGATGGCTATGAAATGGTCGAAATAGCCATCCAAAATGATCAATAAATCCAGAATAGGAAGCGCAATAGGGTCAATGGGAAACCCGGTTAGCAGGGTTTTAAAAAAGCCAGATAGTGACAGCACAATGAACCACAATGGACCACAATGGTCTAAGTGGAGTTTAGCTTATACGCAATAAGCAAACAGTCACTGTGCCTACGTATCTAACATACCCAGGAGCACTCAGATTTGAAAAATAAAAACATGTTGCTGGAGTTTCTTGGTTTTCCGGTGGAAGACACCAACAGAGGCTTCCCTGATAAAGAGCTATAAACTCTCACCTAAACCACATCAAATAACTGCCACCTGATCAGAGCAATGGCGGGACAGTACCGGAGGAAGTGCAGTCTCTTGCCATCGTCTTCTCCACCAGCGTCGCAGAGGGTTTCATCGCTTAGGCCAAGCATATTTAGCAGTTTGGCGAAGGTGTAGAGGCCCGTTCGAACGCCGATAAGTCGTCTGCAGTATTTTCTGTCAAGAGATAATGAGAATGCCTCGAATTTCTTACATACTTTGGGAACATGCGCTTGGTTTGCCTACATCCTGGAGAGTCATTCCACATCCGGGTGATGTTCTCGAGAGGTCCAACTATCGATGGAAGCCCTAATCAAGAACGCAGTCAATCACAGCGCAACTTCGGCGCCTAAGAATACCTTCTTTGCCTAGAAAGTTCATCGGCGATCTCCTTTTTCGTGGTGACCCGGAACCTATACAAGTCTTAGCGAATTTGTCCTGGCATTCGTTGACTGTCCCTACGGACACAAATACTTTGCCCCTTCAACCTATTCTTGACAATATAGTGGATGGCCATTAGAATCGCATAGGTTTCCGCTTAGAAAACCGACGCAAATTCACCTAACGAGGTGTGCAGTCTTATGTTGTCGCCTTCCACGAATGTGCCAGCTCTTCATTGGCCTTGGAGCCGTTCGTGCAGATTCGACTACAGACCTTTTCTGGCTCAGATTCCGGCCAAAGCCAGTCTTGAATGCAGCGAAATTAGTCTTTGTATGTACGCCGCACACCAGTTGTGATTGCGATTGGTGTCAGACGGCATATTTCTTAAGACTGGGGTCAAAGGAAAATACGGCGCAAATAGTAATAAAAGCTATGTTTTTCAAAGAAGTATTCTATCGAGGATAACACCCAGCTTCATCGGAAAAGCGGATGTTGACACCTTTCAGCATTAGTTGAGTCTGACAAATCTTGTGGAGAAATAAGCCTCGGTATTCAGAGTGTCGCGCTTTTGAACACACAGCCGCTAGACACGATCCGACAGACAGTACAGCTATATCCATCCGCGTAGACCTGGGCGTAGGCATCAAGCAGTGAGTCAACCACTATGCACCATAGCAGAGGAGACAAGACGCCGCCCTGCGGGCAACCACTATATACTGACCACAATTCACATCCGCAATTATACTTCTAAATTAGCATTTGCCACCGGACTAAAGATTCATCTACACAGTGTTGTCTGGAGTGTTCTCTGAAGTCGCATTAACAAAAGCACTCTCTACATCGATGAAAATGCCCAACACGTGCACTTCCTTGTCGATTTTGCCAATTCGCAGGATTTTCCTCGCTGATAAGCATCTGAGAGAGAGAATATGTATTTGCAAAGGAATTTTGCGCAAGAGAAGCTCAACCAGCCTTTCCATGCTTTTCAGGAGGAAAGAAGTCAGACTGATTGGCGAGTGAGTAGTCCCCCTTTGCGATTTTTGGCACGTAGACTACCCTAACTGTGCGTCAAGGGGTCGGGAAATAGGCCAGGCGGTGAAAATTCCTTTTAAACCCGGTAACAACTGGTTTATACCCTTTTACAGCAAAGCTGGGTCGATCATTGGCCCATTAAGAACGTAAGTATATCGCAGAATTAAAATTGAATTTCCACACAACAATTTCGATCGCTCCACATACTTATGGCTTGTGTCGTGGGCTTTCACTTGATCTCTCCTAACAGGCTATAAAAACTCACACACAATGGGCATGGGTAGTGACTGAACTTGGATATGTTCATGCAATTATACAAATGGCTCTCAGTCAGCTCTCAACTAAGCCACCAGCACTCAGAACACGCATCCCTTTTGGAAAGATCACAAGATTACATAATGCTTTTTGCGGGAACTGAATCTACGCGATAAGAAGGAGTTACATGGTTTCACACCTTCTTTTTCTTGACTTTTCTGCTCACCAAGGGGCTTAGTTCTTCCACAATTTCAATGAATTGAAACAACAAACGCAAATCAGCTTATTCACTTCGTAGTAAGCAGGAATTGGTTTTAGGAGAAGGAGACATGCACTCTGGTGTGTGCTTTTGTGGTTTGCGCCTATGGATGTGGAATCCTTGAATGCTACTAGTAATCCGTGCTACTTCGTTCGCGAGATGACATTCTCCTGTTCACCGAACACAAAGCTGCACTCATTAACCACTCCCCTTGCGGTACTGCGATTAGGTATTACTTCGCGGGGCTTATTACCAATTATGCTCTATTCAGGAAAGCTTAACTTGGACCAAGGACATTCGAGCGAATTTCACTCCATTTACTATCCGACACTGCCACGAAGTGAATAAGGTTCTCTGGACTGATCCGTTTTTCCTCAGCAAAGCGACTGTAGAAGAATACTTTGAGCTCTGAATTTCTTCTACGTTTGGACATGCCGTCGAACTATCGCGCCTACATTTTGCGAAGATACTTTTGATGTCCTTTGGCAAAATCTGAGTCAGTTGCAATTATCTGTCGGCATCGACGTCCAAGTCTGAATATCGGGAATTGGCTTATGTATTCATCTTCATTTCGTGGATTTGTCCCACCTACCCATTGATTCTGTCCTCTCTTCGTGTGTGTCTTGCTGAGATGGTTCCAAGCTCGCCCACGGAACACTCTTCTTATCTTCTCTGCTAGAATATCGATGAGCTAAGGTAACAATGGAACACCTACTAGCCGACTTTTAATTATCCTTGCGAATTTACTACGGCTTGGCAGCACTCCGTGCTGGCTGACTGTTAAGACATATTAAAAGACTAGCGGTGCATAAAGGAACGACGTCAAAAAAAAGAATTAAAGTTCATCAGCGGCTCTGGGAAAAACATATAGCCCTTGACGTTTTTTTTTCAAGACCTACTCCGACTGTGATCCAGAAGGTTCCTTGTTTGAGGTCCATTCCTGGCCGCACTGGCCACACAATGAAGAAGAGGTGACCAATTCGTGATCACATATTCAGGTGGAACTTGAGAGACATCTTTAGAAAAATCATCTCCTCCCGTCCCCTGTCACATTTATTGCATTAGATTTATGTGCAAGATAACACTCGATCATTAGGTGGTCTATAGCCCCCACTGCGTGGTCAAGATGTGAATTCCTGGCAAAGGAGAATCCATTTGAGGCACCTTGGTAACAGCATTCCTGCGCCTACTCCACTGCTTGATTTCCGACCATCCACATAAGACTTTTGGGCGTCGTCATCCACTAAAGATAGTTTCTCGACCCCTTCCACTCTACTGAGCTTTAGAATCTTCTATTTTTGCTGAATTTCAGAACTGCGGTCATGAGATCATAGACCAGGGTGTATACACGGTACACGGACATCGTAGATGTCACGATAAGGTGGAGCACATCGATTTTAATTTTCAAAGGCATAGAGAACTATTGTGACTCATCTCATTCGCCGTTCTATGCAAAGAGAAGTGGTGTGTTAGAGTTGGAGCTCGCTGTCAGCTTATGTGAAACAAAGAACCTTCACCTATGAAGTGAAGAGCCACATCCTCTGACCTGATTTATCGAATGACTAAGGAAGCTCATGCGAAGAAGATTTTAGTTGTCAAGACGATTGTTCTTGGGAAACACTGCCAAACAGCTATGTTTCGATCAGCGTACATTTACAAAAAGAGGCTATTTCAAAATAAATTGACTGCTTTGCATTTTGCTCGTTCGGCCTTGTTACCTAACTTCGCATTAGTCAACCTTGTCGATTTGCGCTATTTTGTTCTGAGTCACTTCAACTTGACCTACATTATTTCGCAAATGCTTTGCTTGCAGCTTTTCCCTTACTTTTAAAAAAATAAAAGCCGAGACACGTTTGCTTGATAAGCGAATGAATGAATTTGACAAGATTTGCCATGCATTCAACATCGGCTTGGAAATGTGTGCGTTCACTTCACTCAATGAAAATTCAGTGAGACTTCTTTGCTTTGTCTGATGTGGATAAGATTTTACTGTCATTTGTCAGTCGAATGCTTCATATGAAGTCTGAATCTGAATTGTACACCACTTTTGCAGAGAGCTGAGGTGTTGAACCATTGAATGTTAAGTTGTTCGGGGGCTCGGGGTTATCGCTACGGACCACCGACTTTATAAAGGGTGTTTTTTCACATTTGACATGAAATTTACTTTATTCGAAAGATAATCTTTTGACATTATAATTTAAATATGATTTCTGGCATATGACCATATGACGCCACGGCTGGCTCAGACGTAGTCTAATCCAATTTTCTATGAATTTTTCCAACATTTGTGGTCGTATATCGGCAACAACGCGGCAAATGTTGTCCTCCAAATGGTCAATCGTTTCGGGCTCATCGGCGTAGACTAGCGACTTCACATATTCCCACAGAAAATACGCAAGCGGTGTTAAATCGCACATCCGTAACGTGAAAATATGCGGTTACCAAACGTTTCCTTCAATAATTCAATTGCGACACGAGCTGTGTGACATGTTGCGCCGTCTTGTTGAAAGCACACCACCTGCACATCATGTTTGCTCAATTGATGAACGAAAAAGTCGGTAATCATGGTTCTATAGCGGTTACCATTGACTGTAACCTTCTGGCCAGCATAGTTTTTAAAGAACTACGGATCAATTATTCCACCAATCCAAGAAGCGCACCAAACAGTCAGTTTTTGTAGATGTAACGGTGTCTCAACAGACTTGAGGATTATCATCACTCCAAATACGAAAGTTTTGTTTAATGACGTATGCATTCAACATCTTCAATCACTAACAGCTGACAAAATGGCCGCCAGTTAAAATAGTGTTGTCAACTTATAAGTCTATACCCCTAAAAAAACACCCTTTACCCTTTAAGGCAAATAGCTCAGAGGTGTGACATTATATAATCTTGGGTGCGACTTCACAGCACGAGCTCATCAAAGGTTTACTTGAAATTATTGAAGGACAACCCGAGTAGTTGCAGTACAAAATAGGATCAGACGCACTCTTCACTGTAGTATCACAAGATTATTTAAATATTCCGGGAGTCGGTACATTTTTAAACGATAAATGAAATTTGTTCTTGAGACCAAGGAGGACGAATTTCTTGGAATTTAAGCCATTGCTTGTCCGAACTCTTACCTATCCTTTGTCGATAAACTTTGTACAACCGACTCCAAAAGTGTGTCCGCTATGTTAAGTTTTACAGGATTACTTACCTGAAAGGAAGAGTAGAAGAAAATGTAAATAATATGCTAAATAATTGTTTACTACAAGTTAAATTTTGTGACTTCCCGGACTAGTCAAGTAAATGATAGAAATTAGTGCAAAGGGTATTTTTTTTTAAAAAAGATTGATCGGCAGCTCATTGCGTGTGGAGATGTGTCAAAATGGTTGTTGCATTTTTGGTGTTCCATTTTTAACAGAAAGATTACTGCGAACAATGAAGCCCATTTCTGGTTGAATGAGTATATATTTAAAAAAAATCGGTTGTATTTGCTGCAACGGTACCAAAAATCGCGCCCGATATGGGTTATATGCAAGAGCTGAACCTGGTCGACCTGTGGCTCCAGCAAGATGATGCTCATGACATACAGCACGTATATCGTGAGCGCATGACACGGACGAAGGGTTTCAGTAGTACACCACCTTCGCCGGGGTACCGCAAGTATCAGTGTTCGGTCCACTCCTGTGGAACCAAATGTACGACGGCGTATTGCGATTAAGGTTACCCAAAGGACCCATCGACTTCGCAGATGCTTCGCAAGACACACGCACAAAGTCGAGTCAACCACAAACGCAGCCATTGTCAAAATAAAGCAGTGGCTTCAATCTGCGGGTCTCGAACCGGCGGACCACAAAACGAAAGCCGATCTTATTAAAACCGTGAAATATATAAATGTTCAAGTCGGCAACCAGAGTATTCGATCGAACGAAGCAGTAAAATACCTAGGAGTGATGTTGGATAACCGGTTACGGTTCAAACCACATGTGGACTACGTGAGGAAAAGTGCGGCACTCGCCAGAATACTGCCGAATATTGGCGGACCTGCATATTCAACAAGGATACTCCTAGCTAAAGTGGTCAGCTCGGTTGTTCTATACGCTGCACAAGTCTGATACCCTGAAAAGAAAGGAAACATGTAAGAAACTGTCAGCGACCGATTCTGCGCACTAAGGACAATAAGCGGCTATCGGACGATCTCGGACGAAGCTGCATTTGTCATCGCTGAAATGATTCCCATCGATATCCTCGCGGACGAGATGAGCCGAATTTATCGCAGGAAAACATCAATGGAAAGAGGAAGAAAGGATACGCTCAATAGCCCTATGGCAATATGGATGGGATTGATTCCAAAAATCGATGTTTGGATGAACAGAGCGCAAGGAAACTGCAACTACCACCTAACGCAGTTCCTCTCTGGTCACGGCGGGTACAGCAACTATCTGTACAGATTTGGACATGACAACTCCCTCTATTGTCCCGAGTGTCCAGAGGTAATTGAGAGAATAGTGGAGTCGGAGAAATACTTGGCTAGATATCTGCTGACGGGTAAAAACCGTGCAGACCGAGCTACAGAGAATACAAGCAGTTCCGCGGGGAGAGTGGTAGAAGAGTGCATGGTGTGGGTTAGTACGTACGTAGGCATATTCCCCGTATCGATTACTTAGGTTTGCGAATCGTGCATGCTGATAGCCAGGCTTTTAGTATCTTTCGAAGATTGTAACATACATGGACGTAACCGAAAAATAAAAAAAAAACAGCACGCATATCCATGGACCAGTTGAATAAGTTCAGTGAGCAGCCGACTTGGTCTTGTGATTTGACGCTTTTGCCGAGAAGTAATAGTCAATTCCATCCTTGAAGGACACACACACAATTTATCAAGTCAAATACAATTTTTACACATTTTGAAAAGCTTGGTAATTATGTGGATTTACGAGGAGTTCGAACGCTTCCAAATAAGCGGAAATAGTTAATCGACCGAACTCACTCCGGATCAAACTCGACAAATTATGTCGCATCTGTGAAAAAAAAAAAACCGATTTTGGGCTCAACTATCATTTAATTCAGTACACTTCAATTTCAAAGTACGTACATTTACTTCTGGGAACTAAAGCTGAATCCAGCTGTTATTTGTTATTTTTCTGTTCAACAAAATGGATGTGCGGAAGTAGCGTGAGTACAGGCGATAGAGAGAGAGATACAATTTACTTCGCTTCCACCAAAGAAAAAAAAAATAAACGAAACTTAACGAAGTGGTAATTATGGTCAAAACGTAACGTGCAAATGATACGATTTTATTATGAAAATCGATTTCAGAAAAAAAAGGTCATATGCAGAAACACGTGAATCATCTTGCGCCGATGCTGCGCCACTGTTTGCTAATTTACTGGTGCAGTTTGTGAGCAAATCGCATCATCGATTCCTGCTTCTTCAAAAACGACGATGACATTGCCATCGAGCGCTACCGAACGATGATAATTAATTGCATTTAACTGTGAACGACTTGTGGTTCCAATGATCAGAACAAGCGATTTAAGGGCACCATTGTCAATAGCAGAGACCAAAAGGCTACATCTACTGACCATCGAGACCCTAAGTTTTTTTCCAAAAAAAACAGCAAACGATCTGTGGCTCCAAAGTCAACGTAACGAGTGTCATCAAAGTTAGCCAGAAATCTTTAGCAAAGTCATCGAAAACTGGACCCCGCGGTTGGGCGCCATTCAGTGGAGATAGTATGTCAAATTTCAGGTATGACCCATCCGTCTGCACGAACAAAATTCACTCAATCCCTTAGCGTTTTCCAACTAGACTTTCTTGTCAAAATTCAACGACACCGCGTGAGCACTTCATGCATAGATTGCCAGAATTACTTTCAAACATTCTATCATATGTCCCTCGAGTGGTGTTGGCATAGATACAAATTTCTCCAAGGCTCAGACCACCCACAAATTGTATTTTTGCTTCGTGTTTCGCAATCGCAAAGACGTGCGACGCTGTTTTTTTTTCTGTTTTCTCATTCTAAAGCCACATGCACTTGTCATTAATTTTCACCTCTCAAAACGACATGAACACCTCACATTGCCAAACAATTAAAGACAAAACCACAGAAAATGTTACACAACCCCATCGCATAATCGTCGCTCAAACGAATTGCCTCCAAGCCCGCGCGTAAGGTTGTTACCACTTAGCCAAGCCAAAGAACACAAAAGGTTAACGCACGCAATCCACGTCATGCTTTGCATATCAATGCAAAGTCGATCGCCCATCGAAAGCCTTCACCAAGCCAAATAAAATCGAAGACCATTATGTGATGGCAATAATGAATCATTGATTGCTGCATCGACTTGGCACCACTGCGTGCTGGCTCAGGCATTGTACGTGATCCACAGCGCACAGCGCACACCGTTAACCCTTTCACTTGAAACAAATCTAAGGTCTTCTTTGGCCACGATTATAACGCACAAATGCTTGACAAATCCACGCAAAAATTTGACAACTTTCAGTTGAATTCACAAAACCCAATTTTGACTTGACGGATGTCCATAACTAAGCGAATTCATTTAGTATTTATTTAACGGTGCGCCACCGGTAAACATTTAACGACCTTTGATGACACTTAAGGAATGCTAGCGTAAAGCAGCAGCACCAGCAGCAGTAAAACGCTGCCGTTCGTAGAGAAACAATACAAGAACGAACACAATAGTAGGCACGAGTATGATACAATAAATCCATTTATTGATTTCGTTTGCGTGCCCACGTCAGGATCGTGAGGGATTATTTATTTTCATATTCGTCAATAAAATCCGTGGAGCCATTGAGCGACGCACAACGCACGACGACGCACACCAATTCACTCGTGAGGCGATGCTGTTAAATTTTTGTTGTAAATTTTGTTGAAATATCTGAGAAATTGTGCTTTCTGGAGTGAGTGCGCTTTATTTCTTTGCAATCCCTCTTCGAGCGAATAAATCTGCACGGCATCGTAAAAAAAATCTGTGCAAAGATGATAACCTTGGTGAGGGAGGTTCTCTTTTTCTTTTTCCGGGCCAGCGAAATGGACACGTTGAACCTTGGACTTTTAAAATCATATACCTTTCGGAGGTCAAAGATTTTTGCCTGTGAAGCAGGATGATGCCTTCCTCAAAGGGTTCACATTTGTTGAAGGAAATGTGTCGCCATTACAACGCCCACTCACTTTTGCATGAAAGTTGTAGAAACTTCATTGAAACACGCACGCAATGGTCAAATGAAATGGTTAAAGGCAAAACAAATGGCGACAATGAAGCATTATGTTGTGCGTTGTAAAGCAAGAGGATGTTCTCTGACTATGGGCACTCGTGTGGACGGACGTGTCCTACAGATTCCAGGTTTTGTGATCAGAAACTTAAGCTATCTGCGACTGACCTCAGATTCCAGGTTTTGTGATCAGAAACCTAAGCCATCTCCGACTGACCTAATCGAAGGCGTTCGTCAAGAGAAGCGTTAACAACTTCACAGTGGTAATTTTGACAGAGGCACAGAGTAAGGAGGGATTCATATTTTCGCACCAAAACTCGCTTGGCAAAATCGTTTGACTACATTCGCTACTACCAAACGGTTTTCGGTCTCGAAAACGTGTTTCGGAAACGAGAACGTCTTCTCCGGAGAAAGGACTAGTGGTAGGTAGTCTTTTTTTTAGTACGGAAGCGTGACCTAAAGTAGAATCCCGCCCGATGAGCCTACACTGTTACTACAGAATAGGTCGATGGGAGACAAGGATATTATAGTCTCAAGTGCTCCCGTCGGTGCTGTTCAAAGGCAACCTGTTATTCCGAGGCTGCGTGAGAAGATATTTCTTCTCCAATGCTTTCCCCCAGACCAGAGGACCGTAAGTCAAGTCGGGCCTTACTATCATGGCCACTATACCACCCATGATTTCAGAAAAACAGCCTCGGTTCGAGGATTTCCGAACCTTTCGAAACATCCACTGGAATTCGAAGCAGTTGTAAGCATGGAATGCACTGTTTTCTTTACATGACTCAAACGATTGGGTTAGGCAGATGTCATCAGAATCATCACTGGTACTCAGTGGAGCGTATTAGAAGCTTTCGCGACGATCACAAGGGATAAACATATCGATACCTTGATGTATCGATGACCAACAGCAGTTTGCGTCGAAAATAATACACTTTCCATTAGACGCACACTTTTATTCTGGAAAACTCAATTGATGCAACAGCCTCTGGGTAAATAGAGTTCTCTGCTGTTTACACAGAAAGCACATCAATAAATCCGTAAATATAATCAGCAAATAGATACACATTTTCACGCTGCCACTGCTGGTACAACCAGTAGTTGATATATATCTAGACTGTGCGCACAGGAATTTGAGAAATCAACGACTGAATCCTCATAAAATTGATTGTAATATCATGGTCCACTTAATCTCCCATTGCTGGCAATAAATCATTTCAGCAAACATTGTGTGCACTGCACAGAAATACGGGACGGAGTGCAGTTTCCGCAAAATCCCTCCCTCCCCCCCCCCCCAATCGATTTTCAATTATTCTGCGAATATTTCCCTTTTTCTTTTCCTAAATAATCTCGGGCATCATCAAACGCAACTTTTATTATTCATCTAATAAAACGGAAATGTAACCGCAATCTACAATCTTCGATACACAACGAAATCTCTCCTTCCCCCCGTAGCGGTCGTCGGCGCGTTCACCGTTGTCTGATGTATCCACTTGTGCAGAGACTCCCACTCTCCCTCTCTCTCTCTCTCTCTCTCTCTCTCTCTCTCTCTCACGCTCATACTCCTAGCGAGCACCCTTTAGATTCTTCGGGGGAGATTTACAAAACACATAAAGGTACACGATTTCTATTTTACACAGAGGAAGCATGTAATTTCGAAGTGCGTAGGAGATGGCTGAATACCGAGCGGCGGGGGCGGCCGATGGCACGGTGTTGATGGAGAGACGACGACACGAGTGATGAACGAGAAATGAGAGGAAAGAAAATATAAGCAAATCTTCAAATATCAATCTAACTATAGAAGAACGATTGCGACGATTGGATTAGTAGTTGTCTTCTGCAAATACAAATGGGAGTGGTGCGTGTTTGCACGCAGGGATGCTGTATCCATTCATCCCTCTCTATCGGGCTGTCACACTCGCTCTCTCTCTCTCTTCCTTTCTGTGTATGTGTACGTCTGGGCTGCAGAGGGTTACCCTTGCCAGGGCAAAGGAAACTGTATCAAAGCGGCGAAAAAAAAAAGAGAAGAAGAATCATGTAATATGACAGCAATCCATCCGTCCATGCATCCATCCATTCCCACCCACCCATTGACTCTGACTGTGATTCACTTTGTTCGAAAGTGATTACCAGACAGCAGCGTCAAGTACACATCGATATACAGAGTCTTCATCATTTTTCACTTACATACGTCTGAACTGGGAGAAATCCCCTCATCTGCTTAGGTTGCTCTTGCCGCGAAAAGGGGATGAAAAATCCTGTTGAATTCATTTCAGAGCAGGCATAGAAAAAGGAAGAAAAAAAAACAGCCACTAAATGAGAATTAAGGGGGTGCGCAGTGCGTTGAAAGAGATTTCAGGGATCTGCTGCTGAATAAAGGACCAAAGCGAAACCAAAGTACACTGTTTAATGTGCTCATGCTGAGAACAACACGTGTTGCCGTCGTCTAATTCTGGAAGGGGGGACGCGATGAGTGGAGGAGTTTTGTGTTAAAATAAACTTTTCTTTTTGAGGAAAATTCTGTAAGATTCCAAGGATACGCAACTAATCAATGGAAAATGTTTATCTATCATCTTTTAATGCAGGACAAAATGTGAGTGTGAATCTGTGTGAATGGTCTGTACTCGGTGAATGGAAAGGTTACCAAGTTGGTGGGCACAACACGACGAAAAAGGACCAATAAACTCTGGCACTCTGCTGAGAAATATTGGCTTAGATATAAATAATACAATTTAGAGAAAACATTGCTGGACAGCTGTCTAAGCTAATGCTGTCTCATATCCTTGAGGATCCCGGGCACATTGCCTAGAGCCATCTAGACGTAGTTGTCTTGCAACCGCGACCACTGTGTGGGATGTTCTGTCTTCGTTAACTTTTTGAATCCGGAGACTCGTATTTGAAGATTCTATTACCGAGGTGGTTTCGTTTCTGCGCTGCCTTTCGGATAGCTTTCAAAAGCCAGTAGAATTTGTTGACATGTGAGTATGGGTATTAGAGAATCAGCTCTGCCATCCTCACTATTTCACATAACAAGACTAGCTACACCTTTTAGGCTTTACACAAGTTTTTAGGAAAAAAGCGAAGTGGCAGCGGTTGCCAAGGCTATTCTACGTCAAATCTGCTCTAGAACGTCGTTCGTGAATCGATTTCAATCGACTTTGTCAACGATCACATTTCGCACGGATTTTGATGTTTAAGCATTCAAAGAGCCAGCGAAAGTCATCATGGTCGAACCGAAATAAGCTGGCGCGAACGGTGGCCAAGCCAGGATTGACGACCGTGAAGGTTTTGCTTGGATTGTTTGGATTGTCATGGAATCATGTACTATGAGCTGCTCTCCTACGGCAAATCCCTACTGGACCGTCGTCACTAGAAATCAGTCAATTTTGTGGAAAATAGGAGAGGACTTGTGTTCCATTAGGACGGCGCCAAGCCACACACATCGATCGATAGTGACTCGCAAGCAGCTCAGGGAGCTTGTTTGGGAAGCATCTACTTTATAGTTCGTTCGTATCAAGTGATCCCCACCCGTTGGTGAATATTTTGGCTCTAGAGGAACTTTTGAACCGACGCTACATGAGACGCGAGGCTCCTCTATTGGAGAACACTTCAGGCCGTAGCAAAGTTTTCCAAGCCGTCAACATGGCCCAGATGGCAAGAGATGGACAGATCGTGTAATACATTCTTGTAGACGACTACTGTCAAAATTCCAGCCGTATCGGACTCTGCGTTTGGAAGGGGGCGTGTCCGCGGATTTTAGAAAAATGGAAAATTAACAATATCGGTCGGTGATTCGATTATTGTTTTTGCAAGGGGCAAACAAGCAGCGAAATCAAGGAGCCCTTGGATGCTGTACGCTGTACGCTGACTCTTCTCCTTCGACGAACGAGAATTGGTTCGAATTTTGGTCCCTCGAAAACGGCTACCACGAAGGATAACGTGACAAAAATCCACGATATCGTAGTGGAGACAGGTGCGCGCGATAATAGGCATCTCAAGAGACCGCGTTTGTTATATCCTGCAGGATGAGTGTTGCGTTTTTCCACTCCGGACAACTAGCGCAACCGTGAGACATTTCAGAGCAGTGTTTGACGCTGTTTAAGCGTAATCCGAAGGAGTTTCTGCGCCCGTTTCGTGACCGTCGACGGAACATGGATCCACTGGTACACACCAGAGACCAAGAAAGAGTCGAAACAGTGGACTTTACGCGTCGAGCGTGTTGCGAAGAAGAAGAATACCAGTGAAGGTGATGGCCACTATTTTCTGATCACAAGGTGTGATCTACATCGAATACCTGGATAATTCGACGCCGATTTGCAAAAATTACGCCCCATTTGGCAACGCACCGGCTAACACCTCCACCGTCACCACTGCCAAATTAGTTGAATTAGACTAAAAACAGCTGCCCCATCCACCGAATGCTCCAGGTTTGGCCCCGTGCAACTTCTTTTTGTTTTCAAATTTGAAAAAGTCACTCGGGGTTAGTGCCACCTCGGATGCCTACTTTGGAAACGGGTTAAAGACTTGAAGCATCGCTGGGTCAAGCGTATCGCACACAAGTGGAGAAGGACCTCAACCAACTTGGCCTGCGAAATTGGATGCAACTGGCTAAATATCGTGCTCAAGTCCACCCCGAATTGTAGCGCCAGTAGAAAAGTAAGAAGTCAATCGAAAAAGATACTCGAAATAGATATGCGAACAAGCTCCAATAATTCCAAATTCCAGACTCACAGTAGCCAAAATATATTAATTAGAAGCGCAACCAAACACTCAAGGCTTTGAACTAAAACGTCATCAGTTGATCAAACAATGCCAAGTGCTTGGAGTATTTTTAAACACTTCAAGAGGATACTTGCTCGAGATTTGTGACGACAAATGACAACACATTCTTGCGACCGAAGAGAAGTCAATAAAAGCAACTTCTGAATCACCATCGACAGTAAAAGTTCAAGTCATTATGGGCAGATGTTTGCTGTTCTTTATTTTTTTTTTATTGATACATTTTTATTTATTTTATCAAGAGTTGGACAACAAAAAACACGCGTCCAGACATTCTGTGACAGTTTCCAAGTAAGTTTGTTTTTAGTTGAAGACAAAGTGGTGTGCTTGACATATCTACTGAATTTATGACCTCATTCTGAGTAGCTGGTGCCATTGATTAGATGTATTTTGGACTAACAACGCAATGGAATATTGCAGTCAGCTGCCACAGTTTCTTGATGGAATGTATTGAAGCTGGGCATTTAGCCTGTATTGCTACTCTATTTTCGCGACAGTCAGAAGTGAAGCTGGGCGTAGCTTGTGCAGCACCCACTCGAGTTGTGCGTGCTGTTGCTCTACCACGAGTGGATGGGATCTACACTTGTCAGTGACTCGAAATAGGTGGAGCCGTGAAGTATGGATGTGGGTAAATTAGGAGATTGAATCTGAAACCTCTGGCGTAGGACTCGACGCACGAACCCACAATGACGCGGCGCGGCGGCTAGTGCAGTAACAGGGGTAAAAACAGAGAATTTCACAAATTACAAGCTAGTGGAGACCAGCGGAGAATCGCACTTGGCAACCGGTTGTACTACTCCTGAATCGAAGGACATGCTCTACAAAACTCTTATTTTGCCAGCCCTGCTCTATGGAGCCGAAAGCTGGACGGAAAGCAAAACTGCCGAGCTGATTCTTGGTACCTTCCATAGAAAAATTGCGTGTGCTAGGAAGGTGAGTGGAGGAAAAGACATAACCGTGAACTTTATGAGCTGTACCAAGATGTGCGTATACGTGGTGCGACACAACCGGATCAGTTTTCCCAGGATCCCGAATTCGGCCAACGTATCGAATGCTATCGTATCCGGCTTTAAAATCGATGAAAAGGAGGTGCGTACCGATTTGAAACACGCTGGTCTTCTCAAGGATTTGCTTAAGTGTTGAACATTTGGCCTATAGTCGATCTGCCGTTCCGAAAGCCGCTCAGGTACGTGCCAATCAGTGCGGTGCAAAACGACCTTAGACGTTCACACAGTACGCTGGACAGGATCTTGTAGGCGACGTTAAGCAAGGATATACCTCTATACTTGTTGCAAGAGGTAGGAACGCCTTTTTTGTGGATGGAACATATGGAGCTGATATTCCAGTCGTCAGCAATGCTTTCGTCTTCCCAAATTACAGATGATCTCTACCAGAACATCTCCACCGGACTTGAAGAGCTCTGATGGTAAGCCATCTGTGCCTGTCCTAAAGCCTAAAGTCAGGCTTTCGGCTTTTTTTTTTATAAAAGTCCAAGATTTTTTATCTGTCCTCTTCGATGTCCCTGAGTTGGGAGTTTGCGAGATACGTTTTCTTCAGGCACAGAAGTTGGAATATTAAACCAAAAAGCTGCTCGTACTCCGACTCGAAGAAACATGCACCAGTGACACAACCAGACCAGACCAGTGAGACCACAAGACCAAGCTGTACATCATACCATGACATTTTGTGAAAGAAATGTTCATTGTTCCTAATGGGCAACAATTTTGCTTGAAAAATGAGCCCCATCGTTGAACCAAATGTTGTGTAAAAACTGGTCATTAAGATAAAATTCAATAGGGGTTTGTTAAAAACATTCTGTGTCAGTTGAAATTGAGTTAGTTGAACTTTATTAGGATCCAGAGGCAATAGTGTGCCGTTACACAAGCCCAAATTCTGTATTCGCCGTGGAAACGAGAGGTTTACATATTAATAAGCACTTTCACTCACTGCAATCGTATTTATCTGTAGAGCGTGCATATCCATGAGGGATGGAGCTTAAGACATCTGTAACAGAAACAGTCTCTACAGTTTTGACCAAAGTACGCCCCGATTGACGATAATAATGACCATTATCTGCTCACTAGAGACCGGATTATATGCACACATTCGCCTACTGCGACACTTTTTGTTCGAGCCATTAACGCATGTTTAATTTGACATGCCCGGTTATAGTATCTGTTTATTTTTGTATTTATTTTGTTTGTAATTTTATTTTTGTAATTATGCAAAGTATTACCATGAAAATGTGTATTTTCCTGGATAGCTGACTGTCTAGAAACATTTACGTACGCCGGAAAAGTGTTATATTGTCGAGCATGCCACACAAATATTTCGTGCACAAAAAAATTTCAAATATACCACCATGTCAAGACAGGTCTTCATTTTGCAGGATTGCGAAAGAAAGGCCCCCGTCAACAACTTCTAACAGCGGCAAGTAGCAATGTCGCCACTTCCAAAGACACCAACAGCAAAAAAAACTTTAGCATGGACTAATGTGAAGCATTGCTTGCAAACTTACAAATCCTACATTGAAGACCTTTCCGCGAAAATATTGCTTGAATCAAAATATACTACATACCAACAATTTACATGTTTTGGAAGAAATACGCAGTGAACTCAAGGATAGCTTTATTTGGATTTCAGCTGACGAAACTGCGGATAGTTGTGGCCGTTACATTGCGAATTTAATTGTCGGTGCATTAAAACTAGAGCCCTGTACTTGCTATTTGGTTGCCTGCAGAGGACTCGAAAGGACGATTTAATCAAGGTAGTTAATATATATATATATATGGGTGCCGCTACAGCTCGTAGAGTGCCAGGGTCTAGCTTCTCAGCAACCCCTCGTATTGTGCGTGCTATTGTTCTATCATAAGTAGAAGGGACCTACAGTTTTTTGCCGACTCCGAACGGCCAATTTGAGAAGCTTTTTCTAGACAGTTATACTCTTTGAGCATTGTCAGTGACTCGAAAGAGGTGAGGCCGTGACAGGTAAGTCCAAGTGCGTAG
Organism: Eristalis pertinax; assembly: GCA_907269125.1. Lineage (NCBI taxonomy): Eukaryota > Metazoa > Arthropoda > Insecta > Diptera > Syrphidae > Eristalis > Eristalis pertinax. The sequence continues at coordinate 35,202,156 of OU026148.1, forward strand.
GAGTCGACGCACACACCCACAACGCCACGGGCCACCACAGGCAGTTAAAGCCCTTCAAATATTCTATCCTAATTTAATCCATGTGACGTGCCTTGCTCACGAAGTACATCGACTCGCTGAGGATGTAAGATTAACGTTCGGGAATGTAAATATACTGATTTCATCAACAAAGAAAGTGTTTCTTAAGGCAACCTGCTCGCATTAGAGCCTATAAAGAAAAACTACCAAATTTGCCTTTACCTCCCGAACCAGCGGTAACTCGATGGGGAACGTGGATAAAAGCTGTACTATTTTGCAATGATTTCGAAGCCATCAAAGGTGTAGTTAGTGACTTCGATCGTACGGAGGTTGTGGCAATTTGTCAGTCCAAGGAAGCATTTAAAAACACTCCAATCTCTTATACCAGGCTCGAGACTCAGGGTTTTCTGTTGACTGATTATATTCAGTTAGCAAATAAAATTCGTCAAATGAACTCCGAATTGTGGAAGTACTTAAATAAAAGTTTGAAAACATTTTGAACAACAACCCAGGCTTTCAACCGTTGTGTCAAAATAATTTATTAATAGGACGGATGAACCATAGCATAGCTAACATAGCACCCAAATTAAAATACTGCCTAGTTACCTCAGTGGATGTGGGTCGGTCCTTTTCCACTTATAAAAATGTTTTAAGTGATCGAAGACATAATCTTACCACTGAACATTTGGAACAATACTTGATTGTTAACGTTTTCAAAAGTAACAATAGGTTAAATAATTCTTAATTAGGTATAACAGGAATGTTATCCATCTATTTTATGCTGAATTTGAAACAATTTTTTCATCACTTAATGTTGCATATTTTGGAACTTTTATGCATATTTGAATGCATATTTCATGCATATTTTAAGCTTTTTATGTTGCATATAGCATCGAAAACAAATAGCAGCCGGCACAGCCTTGAAACTGAACACACTCCGACTGTGGTCCGAACTCAACATTGGCCACTCAACCATTCTCAAGGAATTCAACTTCCTTCCTAGCGACACTGACCGCTTAATACTCCAGGCTATCTTCGAGAAGAAATTCTCTATCAGCATTCCCTCCAGATCGGACTGGATGTCTGATAGGCAGACGTTGGATGATCCTCTGCGTATTTTCACAGACGGATCGACAACTGACGAAGGGGTGGGTGCGGGTGTCTATTCCAATGACATTGCTACCTCTTTGAAGCACCCTAATCACTGACGCGTTTTTCAGGCAGAAACCATAGCGATTAAAGAGGCGTTGTCATGGCTCAAAAACAACGTGATATCAAAAAGGGATATCACCATCTATTCGGGAAGTCATGCCGCCATAAAATCCCTGGACAATGTCATGTTTAACTCAAAAACATCCATTTATTGCAGGCTGTCTCTTAACGAGATGGCTGAGCATTTTAACATTCACCTCATGTGGGTCGGACTGAGACACTGTGACATAACAGGCAACTGCAAAGCCGATGAACTCGCCAGGTGTGGTACAACCTCCTTCCTTTCAATAGCAGGGGTACTTCCATGCCGATCGCTACAGCCTACCATCTTTTAATGATTCATACAATAAAAACTACCAATAACAAATGGCTAGATGGCACCTACTGCCTTAAAACAAAAGAAATCTGGCCATCACTTAACCTAAAACAGTCACTCAGTCTACACTGATTAAGGACTCTCATAGGAGTCATAACCGGGCACTGTGCAATTGGTACTCATACTCGCAGGATGTGTGCCCCATATAATGATTTCTACAGAAGCTGCATGGATGAAGAGGAGGTAGAAAACATAGATCACCTACTCTGCTCCTACACTTAAGGGCCTACTATTTTTACAATCTCAATGAGCTAAATGAGCGCCAGCATAGGCCAGCTAAATCGCTTCACTACAAGTACCAACTGGTTACAATGTTAGGAGAAGTCAATCCGCGTGGTATCACAATGGGCCTACTCTGGCCTAAGTGTGACTGCCTTTAGCAGTCAGCCACTACAACCTAACCTAACCTATGTTGCATATAATCCGGTCTCTACTGCTCAGAATGCGCGAAACCCGCTTGCTACAGAATCACTATTTTTGTGGTAAGGCTTCACAATTTTAACGCGTTCAGCGATATTGTAAAATGGAGAACAAAATGGCAATAGACTCTCCCGGATGACAATTTGGTTTGACGTACGTTATCAACCATGTCAAATCATCAACAACCATGTCAAATCCGAATAGTGTTCCTTTGATGTGGCCGCTCGAATACATGGTAATAAAACAATATTGACTATTCAATTATTTAATCCTCTACGTACAAATTTCTATTGAAATCCATACAAAAGCATTCTAATCCATATTTTCCTCACTAGGAAATCAATTTCAATATTAAGGTCGACAAGCCACTTAAATGAAGTCCGCCCTGTGGCGTCACGATGATCCTCGATAACACGCAACCACACCCAAAGTATACACAGAAAATCTCACCTCAACACCCACTCCACTCTACACTCTATTTGCACATGACTTCTTGGCTATTTTGGTCAAAAGATACACACAACTTTGCGTTTCAGAATTTTCCGATACACGTCTCCTCATCGCCTGATGAACACAGCTGCGTGTGTTGATTTGCAGCCAATTGCCACAGCTTTGAATACGACTTCTCTGAATGCACACTTCATTCGCACTCGCGCACACACACTAACACAAAAGATTTGTGCGATAATCACGAACGAAAGGGTTAATCGATGACAATTAACCCCAAACGCCACACAGAGCTACAAGCCCAATTAACATTTGATGTGATAACAATAAAAATTCATAGAAAGAGAGTGAGAAAGAAGAAACATTAAATTAGCGAACCGGTAGCTGGACGTGTGCCCGGCTTCGGCATCACGCAAAATTGAAATTAAGTCGTTCGGCTAGGTGTTCGGGCATCAGTCCATATCGAACCGGTTTATGTTCTGGGTCGGCATGCGCCTCTGCTGTGCACACTTCGCTCGGGTTCGCTTCGAATCGATCGGTAAATCAACATCGATCCAATTACCAATTAATTTGCTTCTTTTTCTGCCAGTGAATGATTGCAACATGGTCCAGATGTTTTTTTGTTTATGTTTGCTGGTTCCCTCCCCCCCTGCCAGACAGTTGATCTGGTTTTTGAATCAACTTGCAGCGAGAGAGAGAGTTACATACACTTTGTATACATTTCGACGTTAGAAATTAACGAGTAGTAATGTGCAACGTGATTAGAAGGTCAATGCAATTGAACTGAATGAATGCTCGTTGGCTTATTTTTCCATCAATGTTACCTTTGTTACGTTGAACAAGCAAATAGGGGGGAATGCTTACACGTATCCACAGAAATTAAAGTTGATGGACAAGCATTTTAACCACAAATCAGAACTATTTTAGAGATTTTCCTGTTCGTAGCTTATTGTCCCCTCGCCCATCAATGATTCTAAGACATATTTTGACAGTTAATTGTGAATTTTTTTTTTTTTTTTATCAAGACAAATCAGGTTTTATAAAAAGCACTGTCAAAAAGTCTTAAGCGGCAGACGAGGTAGAACGCAGGTGTCTCTACAATACTTCATTCGATTCACAGTTATGTACTGGGTAATTGTAAAGCTGGCGAGCTCACCGAGAGTTCAAGCAGCAAAACCTTCTCATTTCCAATTGAGGAGATCACTAATAACGACCGCAATAAGCATTAATACGAGACACTGCATCGATGTCACACCTGGCAATCGACTGGGCATAAACTGTAATTGTCAGGTCACTGTGATAAGGAGAAGGAGGAAAACACTGCTAAGCTGCTTTGCCTGTACTTTATGTCAGCAGAGCTACCGAATTTTATCCAACAGTTTATAACTAATTAATTCTTTGGGATTCGGACTGGCAAGATCAATTGGAGGAAAGCCAAACGATCAGAGCAGCATTCACAGTGCTGTGATTGGGAGAAAATGAATAAGATTGTGTCATCTTGAGTGTGACACTTAAGCTACACATTGGTGTCACTTCCCGCCTTAGACGTCACACAGACTCGTACACACTAGGCGTGCCCACACACGGGCCACACAACAGTGCCCCATACAAGTGAACGTTCGACATGGGACCCTGCAGACTCGTGGGAAAACACTTGCTGCATGCCCGAACCAAGTATTTGGTGTATAATTTGAAATGATCTCAAAAATAGTTCCGTCTGATGAACCTTGTTGATGCGATAATCCACATAAAAGTATCGCAATCTACATCAGATTCGGTGAGTAGCACAGTCTTCAAGAAAGTTATCGACATATTTTTTGCTATTGTCTCTAAGGTGCTGTGCACAAAAGCCGCGGACTGCGAATGCGAATTTTCAAAAATTAAAGGATGATTTGCCAAAAGCAGCGTACTTAATTATTGAGAATTAACTAATAATGCTCCAACTCTCAAGTATGGTCATGAAATTTGGGTAATGACCGAAAGAATAAGATCGCGAATACAAGCTACCGAAATGAGATTTCGTCGTGCTGTTGTGGGAGTTAGTCGGCAAGGAACTCAATGTAGAGCAGCTGCTTCTTCTTCCGACGGCATGCCTTTTTTACGATTCCATCAGGTAGGCGACCGCTTGGCAGACCCAGGACGAGATGGTTGGACCAAGTCCAAAAACTCGCCTGGTTGCACTTGGGCATAACTCCTGATGAGTTAGAGTCGATGGCGGAGGATCGAGTGGCCTGGAAATCTCGGATCGGGAGTGCATTACCCCCGCTACCCCTGTAGTGGATCATGCGGGTCAGAAGTTGATGATGATGATGAACTAATTGCAATTGTGGACCGCATTTGCTGTGTCCCTCCCTTTTATTAGGCATTTTCTTTTTCCTCTTGTACAACCCATGCCGTGAAGGCAACGACACCACGAACAGGATAGGGCTATTGTATAGAAGGGTTAGAGTTATCTCAGAAGACGTACTACTTCCCTCATGAAAGTTAGTAAGTTAGTTAGTAAGTTAGTAAGAAAGTTAGTGGAGTTTTTTAAAACCACTGAAGTGAGGATCTCCCTATGGAAGATACGTTTCCTTAACCATAATAGTGCTGTACATTCGCACAAAGTGTGCTCAGAAGATTCATCCTCTTCGAGGCAGAAGCGACAGACATTGTCTTGACACAGGTTTAATTTGCTAAGGCGATAGTTCACGCCACGATGGCCGGTAAGAAAGCTTGTTAGCAATCTTATGTTTTCTTTATTAAGACTATTATCTTTTTGGCAACACTGGTTTAAGCAGCTGACGCACGTTTCGTGTTTTGTTTCACTGTCAAACATCTTCAGTTTGGTCTATAATTTAACCATGAATCGTCTTACAAACGAACAGCGCTTGCAAATTATTGAATTTTGTTATCAAAATGCGTGCTCTGTTAAGAATGTTCATCGCGCGCTTCTTCCTATGGTCAGTTTAATCGACCCACAATTTTTGGCTCAATGGGTACGTAAATAAGCAAAATTGTCGATTTTGGAGTGAATATCAGCCAGAAGCATTGCAAGAGCTACCAATGCATCTAAAAAGTCACAGTTTGGTGCGGTTTATGGGCTGGTGGCATCATTGGACCGTACTTCTTCAAAGATGATGCGAATCGTAACGTAACTGTGAATGGTGAGCGCTACCGTGAGATGATATTCAACTTTTTTTTGCCCAAAATGCAAGAGCTTGACTGCCATGACATGTAGTTTCAACAAGACGGTGCCACATGCCACACAGCACGCGCAACAATGGACTTATTGAGGGGCGAGTTCGGTGAACATTTTATTTCACGTTCGGGACCGGTCAATTGGCCGCCTAGATCGTGCGATTTAACGACTTTAGACAATTTTTTGTGGGGCTATGTTAAAGCTCATGTCTATACAGACAAGCCCGCTTCAATTGACGCATTGGAAGACAACATTGAAGCATTTATTCGTGAGATACCGGCCGAAATGTTGGAAAGAGTATGCCAAAATTGGACTAAGCGGATGGACCATTTGAGGCGCAGTCAAGGTCAACATTTGCATGAAATAATCTTCGAACATTAAATTATATGGACCGTACTATCGATTCAAATAAAGATTTCATGCATTTTTTCTGAATTTTATGTGTTTGTTTTTAATAATTTAATTATAAATAATTTAATTTATTTATAAATAAGGACTGATTAAACGTTTGGATTGCCTAAGACCAGACCATATGCCCAGTGGTCTAGACGAAGTTTGCTTTTCCATTCGTTAATCAGAATTTTGGCTACTGTCCAATTCCGATACAGCCATCGCGAGCTCCTCTGCATTCTGCGGATTCGTTGCCTGCAATCACCCTGTGTCCAGGGACCCAGCCAATGTTCACTTCAATGTGTCTGGCAAGGGATTGTAGAGCGTCATAGCAACATTTGATTGTTTTGGAGTCCAAAAGGTTAGACGAGAGCGCCTTTAGTGCTGCTTGGCTGTCGGAAATATCAGCCCTTAATGCCTTTGTTGAGCTTTTGTCTGGCGCAGATCTTGATGGCGTGGATTTCGGCTTGGAACACTGTAGGATTCGCCCATTGGCACGGAAATTTGTGTTGGTTCCAAAGACTCCTGCTTCCACTTGAGATTCCATCTTTGATCCGTCTGCGTACCATACCAGACTTCTAGGGTCTTGTGCTGGGACACCATTAGACCAGCTTGCGTTTATTAGGTCTTATGAGTTCTCAATTTGTTGCCATGACGCAAAGCATGCAACGGATTCTATAGGTTTGGACCTTACGAATCGCGAACTTCGCAAACTTTAAAGGGCCATTGATATAAGCTCACTGCGAACTGTCGAACTTCACAAACGCAGACACATCATTCATATCGAGTTGCAGAGAACTATGTACGAGCAGAATTTATAAAAACTGACACTTCATTGCGAATTTTTTGGTCGTGAATTTGTAAACCGTTTGCCTCTTGTGTTCTCAGCCTGACAGTTCGCAAATAGAATCATTGATTTGCTAAGACTAACTTTTCTTGAGATTTGTTTGATATAAAGAAACTCGGTAATTCAATGCTCATCTCTATGCATACCAAGAAGTAAAGCCTTTGGTTTATAAAGGATGTTTTTTTTAGAGGTATAGAACTTTGAATTTTATGGTGGCCCGTGGCCTGTGGCGTTGTGGGTACGCACTTCAACCTTGGTGTCTGGGTTCGACTCTCAATACGACCTGAAAATAACTTTCACGGCTCCATATCTTTCCAGTCTCTGACAATGGTCGTAGAGTATAACTGTCTAGAAAAATCTTCTCAAACACAGCCGTTCGGAGTCGGCATAAAGCTGTAGGTCCCTTCCACTCGTGAGAGAACAATAGCACGCACAACACGAGTGGTTGCTAAGAAGCTAGACCCTGGCCCTCTACGGGCTGTAGCGACACCCATATTATTATATTATTGATGATTATTTTAAATTGACATGAAATGATACTTTATTCGAAAAATAATCTTCTGGCAATATAATTTAAATATGATTTCTGGCATATTACCGCCACGGCTGGCTCGGACGTAGTCTAATCTGGAGATCCAATTTTCGATGACCTTTTCCAACATTTGTGGTCGTATATCGGCAATAACGCGGCGTATGTTGTCCTCCAAGTGGTCAATCGTTTCGGGCTTATCGGCGTAGACTAGCGACTTTACACATCCCCACAGAAAATGATCTAGCGGCGTTAAATCGCACGATCATCGAGGCGTGACTTGAAACTATGCGGTTACCAAACGATTCCTTCAATAAATCAATTGTGGCAGGAGCTGTGTGACATGTTGTGCCGTCTTGTTGAAACCACAGCTCCTCCACATCATGGTTGTTCAATGGATGAGCGAAAAAGTCAGTAATCATGGCTCTATAGCGGTTACCATTGACTGTAACCTTCTGGCCAGCATCGTTCTTAAACAAGTACAGACCAATTACTCCACCAATCCATAAAGCACACCAAACAGTCAGTTTTTGTGGATTTTACGGTGTCTCAACATAGACTTGAGGATTATCATCACTCCGGATAAGTCAGTTTAGTTTATTGACGTATCCTTCCCGCTTACGTAAATTTTGATCAACGGCAATCTTGTTTTGGGCCCATTCACCGAATCTACGCCTTGCTATACAACAACATATGTCAAACCTATCTAAAAATAAATCATGTTGTTCTTAAAGTTCCATACCTCGCGGTCGCCGCCGTTCGTGGCCTATACGAGTGCTACTTACATATATTCTACACTACCCACACTCTGCAACAAAAAATATTATGTGGCGCTACATTCAGAGGAGGGCTCAACAAGCATCAACTTCGTCGCTAGCGCAACTTCTTGATAGCGGCTAGCACACCAAATTGTTTGAGGTTCTTCTTGTGTGCACCACATTCGCACCACATTTGACGACCTCTGTTGCGTTTGTCAGATACATACTCAAAATCGACGATTTCCACGCGAGGGTTCATTTTACCCTGGTACTTTGTCGCTCATGTGCCCCAGAAGACCATTCCGAGGCGGATGCAGATTAGCAGCCAAATATCGAACAGCCACCCAAACTGGTCATTAAGGAGGTCAAACTTTGCATCGCTTCTATCTATTGATAAGGAATTAAGCCAGTGCGGCCCAACTTTATACACGACTTCCCGATATGACACGTCATACCTAAGATCAGCATGCAGAAGCTCGCATTTTTCTGAAGGAAAATGCTGCGAATATGTACCGGTTCCACCTTCCACAGGGAACAGTCGAACGCATCACAGCAAAAAGAAGCTTTACGTTGTGGCGCTATTCGGAAAGCAGCTCCTAGACATCAACGACCATCCGCATAACGAGGCATTCGGGAAGCTGAGAAACAACGCTATCTCAACACGCCAAATCTGCTAAGCGAACAAACTGCTCAAATCAGTTCTACCCGAGAAGCGATAAAAGGCCCCACAGATGCGCAAATTGGCTACCACTCCAACGATCCTAACCCCTAATTGTTAGGTTAGTTTGTCAGCTTCAGTTTGTAAGATTCAGTTTGTAAGCTTCAGTTTGTAAGCACGTGACCCAGCAGAGTCTACAAATTTATATAAATCTATAAAGTTCTATAATTTGTTTGGTACCGTCAGTATCCACTTATGAGAGTGCCCTGTAGTGTCTATCAAATGTGCTTGCCAATAGGAAAATTGCTTTGAACAGGAGAACATACAAATGTCGCTCCGTGGATTTTTATTGTCCCCACACGGATACTGATGTACAGAAAGCACGTTATCCTTTTTTTACTGAAATTTCGTGGAAAAGCGCATTTATTAAACCACAGATGGCGGTGCAACCGAAGCCGAAAATAACCTGGATTGTTTCCATTTCAAGGAAAAGCTGAGCCCCGTTTTTAGTTCTTGTTGGAAAAAAGAGGTCCCTTGTACGGGAGTGAATGCAGAAATGAATTCCCTTAAAATAAAATTCAAACTAAAAACGAATGCGATCATCGGCCACAGATTGTTTGACACGAGCTTTGTGTAATTAGCTGCGAATGTAAAAAAAAGTTTAATATGAATTTAATGGCTGAATCTATGCCCTGGTGCTTTCCCCCGTAATAGGAAAAACCGTATACATATGTACACATAAAGCACTTAATTTGTGTAAGCCGCTTACTCACAACCCCATGCACTGTTGCTCACAATTCTCCATGGCAAATATAAGCTTGTTTTAATTAAATCTCGCTTCGAGTTCACTATTTATTTCCGGAGGAATTTTGTAGAAACACTGCGCTCCAGGGAAAACTCTGAGTCTCTTGTAGCAGTACATCAGCACACCACAGCACCAGCACCAGAACCAAGAGACAGCTCAAAGGCATGAAATAATTTAACTCAATGTGATTTGCGCAAGGTAGACATCAATCAAAGCTCCCTCACGCCTGTCAAGATACAATGCAATCAGGATCCTCGCCCACGCATTCGTACATCATTCGAAACACCAACTGGCATCCGTGTGTATGAAGTTCAATCAAATGTGAAAATGCAACTCCACTCAGTGCTTGGAAAATGAAAAATCGAAATATAATCTACAATCATCCTGCACATCGAATAACTACCGAAGATATTACCTTCACATAAATACAACCCCATTCATGACTGAATACAAAATTTCTCTGTACCCATCAAAACAAACACACGCACCCCAAGCGACTGCTTTTGGTACAGGCCGTACCCCTGATACCACCAGTACACCGTGACGCACAGTGAGACTTCATCAACAAGGTGAACTGTATGCCATAGCAGTCACATTGACATCAAGCAGAAAATCCAAAATACAACGCGAAAAACGCACCCACCTCCGAGGTGGAGCAGCACGGTTTATGTGTACATTCTGGGGTACACACCACTCATTTAGTGAGTGTGGCAAACTTACTTTTCTGTGGCTCCCAACGGTGTGTCGATTGTTCTGCTTCGAATTTCCAGCGGCTTGCAGCAACAGTGCACTTCAAAATCACTTTAAGACCCGAACCGAACTTGTTTTTTTTTTTTTCTTTCTACTTCTTCTTTCTTGCACTTTTTGCACTTTTTACGCGCACTCAATACCAATTGTGTTGTTTGCTTTACAGAGATGCAATCATTTATGTGACACCGATACTATCATGAGTGTAGGCGCACTAGGACGACTTTCACGAACGATTCTCAGTCTGCACGGAAAAATGTGAGGGGGATAAAAGAATTAACAGGCGCACAATTGATAGTAGATAGATGGATAAGTGAGTAGAAGACCACAGGCCACAGGCAGCACCTCTCGATAGCACACACTTCACTTTTCACTTTTTTCCCACGTTGGTGATGATAACTTGAAAATTCATGTATCGATTGAGCCTGAGGAATACGAAAAGCCTCGATCCGGGGAATCACGCGGAGACGAGGCTGTATAGTTAAGGGGGTTGGGTGAACTTTTTTTTTCCTTCCTTCGTTTCTTTTCTCACTTGTACTTTACTGCAGCAGCAGCAGCAGCAGCAGTGATATAACTTTTATCGATTCACGGAGTGATCTAGGAGTGATTTTATTGGATTTTTTGACAAAGGTCAGCTTGATGTGAGTCTCCTTCAATGGACTTCGATAGATTTCACAATTATGTTGCCGATATAATTGAAAATTTTACTGAATACTTAAGATTTGTCTGAAAATTTTTCACTTTCACAAAACAGACGTACGGAGTGCGGCCGCTCTCTCGCTCGGTATCTCTACAATAAAACAATATGGCGCCCCTGCTGACAATTTTCACATCATATGTGTGGGGGGATGTCAAAAAGTCTTATTGGATGGGATATTATTTTTCCTTTCTTTTATTTTCCCTCGAATTTTTAGTTCGAATATCCCAGTGAGGTTGTCACCACTGACTGGATGACAGCTCTTCACAGTTTGACTGGCTGTGGAGAGAGGGGAAGGTTTGTGCATTGAACAAGGAATGGCGGAACTCGTTAATTAATCCGGATAACCGGTTAATCTGATTTCTACGAAGATAATTCAATTTGTCTTACTCTTATTTGATTCTAGTAAAATCAAATTGACCATCAACGAATCAAAGTGAGTTTAAAACTTATTTCGCATCAGATTATTTATACAGAGATTTGGCATCACTCGCGCTGAGTATTCTTATTCAGCACTTAGCTCACCACCACAACAGATCGCTGTCAAACTATCCGTCAAGTGGTACTCAATTCAAAGCCAAAAGGAATCAAAAAAAAATCGCCATTGTCGCTTGTGTCACTTTCACTAACTCATCCAGAAGTAAATATGAGAAAGCATCGATATTATTTAATTGAATAAGTGAGCAAAATCTACACACAACAATCCTACGAAAGCTTATTCCCCACATATCCCCCCAAACAAACACCTACCATCAATGGGTAATTACGACAGGAAGAAGAGCACACCTTGCACCGACTGCATGCGTGCACTCAAGTGGATTCCAGTTGTATTCATTGTGGCTATCATCATTTGGTCATACTACGCCTATGTTGTTCAACTCTGCATACGTACGATTTGCACACATGATAATCAATTGAAGACTAAATAAATCTAATCTGTTCATCTTTTTCTTTTTCAGTTTCAATCGATAGTATTGTGCAGAAGACATTCTTCATTATATTCTATCACATAGTGTCTGCTCTGTTCTTCTGGTCGTATTGGAATACGATTTTCACTCCTGTCGGAACAGTTCCTCATAAGGTAAATGAGACATTACATTTACCCTTCTATAGAGAGTTGCGTTATCAGGCATCTGATTCATCGTCGAATTTGTGGAATTTCTAGTGCCAAAGGAGTGTGATAAGATTAACGTATCATATACACTCGGGTATACACAGCAGTCAATTCCGAAATGAACGTTCGAAATGATATTGAAGTCATTGTTTATAGCGTGTGCTTGTAAGTGGATTATTGTGAAGTATAGAAGTATCTATACGCCACTAATGGTCATGCAATGGCGAAAAAATTTGCCTAATGAAACGGTTCAAACGAGTGTTTATTTGACATCAGTGCGTTCAGCGCGGACTTTATGTGTGCGTGCTGGGTTCTGGTTTTTCCCTTTTGTTTTTAGATATTAGTCAGCTTTGTTGCGGTTGTAACTAATACTTGCTTCAGGATTTGTGTGCGAATTGATATTCAATGACAATGTGGATGTGAATGTGCTGAAGTAGAGCGGAATATTGTCAATTATTGCATTGACTATTAGAAATCCGGTGTTACACTGTTACGAGGGACAATTTTCGTTTCATCGAATCAGGTGTGGCGAGTTGCAAAACGCTATAATTGATGATATTGAACGACTGAGTGTGGGGTGAGTTCGACCAATAAGCAGCTAGCATGGTCTCTGACTAGCTGCTTCCTGATACGCACACTAAGTTGGTTGAGTCCATCTCCACTTTGTCTCGCTGTTCCACAAGTTCGGATTCGGAGACAAGTTGTTAAGCTAGACTCACGTCCATATACGGCCTGTACAGTTGTTGGTTTCTCCTCCAGATGGAATCGAACTTTCTTTCGCCGAGACCTCTAACATTCTCGGTCTGTATGAAATTAGCTTGGTTCCGCGAAAGAGCTCTCAATTGCTCACCTGTCAATGTCACCCTAAAAAAGGAAAACTTGGCAAGAGCGCACAATCAATGGGGCACACTTTAACCAACGAAGTCTATTCGGAGTCTCCAGAGTTGGCCATTTATTGCTACATTTACATATTTTCTGTCCATGTCGAAAAAAAACGCTTCCGGTGTGGTTTCCAGTTGCCCTGTGTCCGATTAGGGAAAGGACCTCGATTAGATTAGCTGTGTTATTCCTAATTATCTTATCTTATCTAGTTATGCTAAGTGTGTCTCGCAAAGTTAGATTAGTTGCAAGTGACTGTCACGCCGATTGAATAACCCCTATTTTGAAAATCATTGCCAACATGCACAAGAACATACATAGATCAAATGGTCCCTCGTTTTGCGTAATACCGGACAGGGCTTTCTGGGATTATTACCACACCCGTTAAAGAACTCCCTTTAAGCGTTGCCTTTTTTACAAACAGGGCAACATTCGTTTTACCAAACAACTCCCGGAACACTAGTGTTTTTAGGCGCAAATCATGACGGTTCGGGAGGTACTCTCATGAATTAGATAGAATGTAGTTTCTTCTCGCGATTGTAACATCTTCGAAGACAGTCAGGCGGTCGTTAAGGCATTGGAATCAGTCGCTCTTAGTTCTCACCTCGTAACAATCTCTGAAGGCGACGGCAGCTCAATATGTATTCGCCTGTCATGTGTGCCATGCCATAAAGATATTCCAGGAACTGTGAGCGGATGAGCTAGCTATGCACTAATAAACATTGTCCTCACCTCTCCCCAGAAGATCAATAATGCTAAAAAAAACTAAGGCAATCCCAATTCCACAACTTACAGTCGAGTGGTGTTTAGGTGTAGTTGTACTCGTAAATGTCCGGCTCAACTTGTGCATGTCTCTTTTGAATTTGAATCAGTTACATGGAGATCGCCGCAGGACACTAGAAGCCACTCGAAGTCCGAAGTTCGCCTCATCCTAAGCTAAGTTACAGATGATGCCACCAGTGGTAAATGGAACAACAAAGTCAGGACTAAAAACTTCGCTTAAGCACATTCAAAGCCATTCTGTGTGCTTGTTGCTGCGTGACCAAGGCTTATGTCCACCTCTAAAAACATCTTTATTTTAAAGTAGCAGGTTGGTCTGTCTTTCCTGCGCTGCGCTGATCGCATCGCAGTTTGCTATGTGAAGAACGTCGTATTTTTCCAAAATCCGAGGCCAAGTTTGTGTCGCCGAATTAGGTTGGATTCAAGCGGCAAACTCCAGAGTGCAATGACATTTAGCTTGACAACTTTGGTCCTTTGGCCACCATTCGGGGAGAATTGCTGCCACTTATTAAACCATTTTGTGTTTGTAATGATGCACTTCAAATAACTGACTCCGATGTCGTACAGAACCACGGACTCGTTAAGCGCGTCTTGTAGATGGCATCTATCTCCTGCAACGTTGGGAGTTCACTTGTCAGCTTCATGGTTATTTATTAGGATTGCTATGCAAAAGAAGTGTAAATCATTTTGTATGTTTCGTTGACCTTTTTTACTTGCACCTACACCTCCTTAATGCCCACTGGACCTTTACACCAAGTGTGTAGTCACGGGCAGCGCTATCACACTCAGAGAAGCGGGAGGTTGGTCAGCGAGGCCGTATGGCCATAGCAGAGCTCTGCAACTCCTTCCCGAACACCTAACTCCATCTCCTACGGACACAGTGCCGATTTCCATCCAGAGAGGACTGGAAAACCCAATCACTCGTCTCAGAATACCAATTTCTGATCTACACGGACGGAAAAGCGTGTAAACGCCTGCAGCGATCTGCAACGACAGCCAAGCAGCCATAAGGGCCATCTCCTCAGTATAGACTTCCTCCAAATTGGTGCAACAGTGTAAGCGGGAACTCAAACAGGCCAGTAACAGACCTCTGAGTTCCAGGCCACAGCAACATATAGGGAAGTGAGATTGTCGACTCAAATACGCCATCTATCAACACTTCCTGTCCTTAGCTAGTATCAAAACGGCGCGCAACTGCGCTACTTGCACTCGATTTGAGACAAATCGGATAGCCACTTAAACCAACCAACCAACCAACCAGACATTTTTAAGCAATAGATGGGTGTAGGAGGAGCGGTGAAAGTGATGACCTCAGTTTTGTCTTTCAACTGCGGGGAGCACGCAGGCAGCACGATGTACTGTGCTATATACGCACTTGCTATCTAAATGGATACAAGCCTTATTTCATTGTTAATGCTTTTCGGTGTGACTCATTAACTAATGTATCCAACAATAAGCGAACTGCTCAAGTTCGTGACATCATCACGTATCACCGTGACTCCTTTTGGGACTTGCCCCTCCTCATCCTTGCATATAACTTCCATGCGCGTCATACAGCAGGTGGATCAACGCAGAAAAGAGTTAAATATATAAATAAGGAGCAAATTATAAGCCATCCAGATGTCACATTCGAATTAAATAATATTTTTACTCTTCCAGTGGCGCATTCCTGAAAGCGAAATCGAGCGACTATTTCGCGCTGAGAACCAAGAACAGCAGAAACGGATACTTGAGAATTTTGCAAAAGATCTGCCCATTTCGAATCGGTATGTATGCCCCCCCTCCCCCCATCATCAGATATCAATTGCATTCAATAACTAATCGATGTGTATTCTTTCACAAAAAGCACACTCAGCGGTGCTGTACGATTCTGCGAAAAATGTCAAATTATCAAACCCGATCGAGCACATCACTGCAGCGTTTGCGGGACATGCGTTCTCAAAATGGATCACCATTGTCCATGGGTCAACAACTGTGTGAACTTTAAGAATTACAAATTCTTTGTGCTCTTTTTGGGATACGCACTATTATACTGTTTGTATGTAGCGCTCACATCCCTCGAGTACTTCATAAAGTTCTGGCGGGTAAGAAGTGTATGAAAAATGATTGGAATTATGCTAAAAATCATTGTGGCTCATCAATGCTGTTATTTTAGGGTGAACTTAATGGTGGAATGGGTCGATTCCATATACTATTCCTATTTTTTGTATCACTCATGTTTGCGATTAGCTTAGTCAGTTTGTTCGGCTATCACATATACTTAGTTCTAGTAAATAGGACGACACTAGGTGAGAAAAAAACTCTAAAGACCATCGAATCGAAAGAAGATGAGCATTGAATTGGTTTTCCATTCCTTTTTTTGGTTTTCATTCTATTCAACAGAAGCATTTAGGGCACCAGTTTTCCGTATGGGTGGACCTGACAAGAACGGATACAATTTAGGAAGATACGCTAATTTTAGAGAGGTTTTCGGTGACAACTGGAAACTGTGGTTGCTTCCAGTTTATACTAGGTAAGTTTTTGTTACTTTCTCTTATATTTTGCGCCTTTGTTTACTCATCAATACACAATGTATGTAGTTAGTTTGTTTGTTCGAAATAAATATCGTAACTTAATGCGTGTGCTGCAACTGACCGACTCAAGAAAGTGCAGCAAATAACCCCTCTTGTGATATATTTGGCAAATTAAAAACATTCAAATCTGTGTAACTAACTTCTTGTATGTAGACGAGTATTGTGCAATTTATGGCTGAATTGAAAGTGATACCATGGGAATTTGTTGAACTCATTAATTTTGTGCCTTGAATCTGTTGAAACAATGCAACCGCTGTTATTGCCCTTTTGACGAATGGCTTAACTCAATTTGATTTGTTTTATTTGTTTTTTCTTTCTTAAGTTTGATAACATAGTTTGCTTAAATTGATTTATTAAGGTAACCCTTTAATTCCCAAGGAAAAAGGCAATTTTGAACACACGACTCCTCATGTGGGTATGTGACAGGTGACTTCAGGTGGTGGTGTGTGCAATTTTGAGCACGCTGGGCATTACTGACAACAGAATTGAAAACATCTATTTGTATGCAAATTACCGCCTCCCAGATCACTCGCGTATTCTCCAGGCTGAAGTACTGGCGATCAGAGAAGCGTGTAAACTCCTCAGTAGTAGGTTATG
The DNA here is from genome assembly GCA_907269125.1 of Eristalis pertinax. Lineage (NCBI taxonomy): Eukaryota > Metazoa > Arthropoda > Insecta > Diptera > Syrphidae > Eristalis > Eristalis pertinax. Next base: position 35,219,184 of record OU026148.1, read on the forward strand.
GTAGAACTGCAGCGATCTGCATCAGCAGCCATAAGGGCCATCTCCTCAGTATACACTTCCTACAAATTGGTGCAACAGTGTAAGGGGAAACTGGAACAGGCCAGTAGCGGGTGTAATATTACACTCCTCTGGGTTCCAGGCCACATCAACATAGAGGGAAATGAGATTGCCGACGAACTGGCCAAGCAAGGAGCTTCCGGCAACGCCCCCATTGAGCTGAAAGGCCCACCAACCAACCACCTCAAATACGCCATTTGTCAACACTTTCTGTCCTTAGCTAGTTGAAGGTGGACTAGGTCATCCAAGTACAAAGTCTCTAGGGTTTTAAATCATAGCCACCACGACGTTCCCACTTGGGGGCCAACCTCAATTGATCAAGCTGAAATCTATGCTGGTCTCAGGGCTTTCCTGATCTCCCGTGCCACCAGACTATAGCCTCTGGTCTAGCTACTATTAGGATGCCATAATATCCCCAGACTGGCCGGTAATGTTCTAAAAAGCCGTACACTTGTCAGCACCAATCTATGATTGAGATTGGCGCGTCCTTCTTTTTCCATTAATTTCTTTACGAGCTTGCTACCATCATATTCGACGAGCACTGGAATAGGTATCCTAAACCAGTTGCTCTCAGCTCATGGATTTAAGTCGCCTTGATAGTCGAACTTGATATTTCTGGCATCCAGGCTTTTTGCATCGATGTCGTGATGTATCGTGCTCCGGCAAGTGGCCGATTGTGTCTAGCCGTACATCCTTCGGTGGCAAATGAGCAACATTCGTTCGACCCCACTTGGCTGCGATCTCCGATTCCAAATTCGATTAGCAACCAGATTTTCGTTCCAGCAGTATGCCGGATTTTGCAGGACAAGTGGCCACTTCCATTTTAGTGTTTTCGTAATTTGTACTGCACAATCGAAAGGGCGTCGATATAACATCCAAGCGTTGATGATGGCCATATCGCACATGTGGTAGAAAAGGCGTTGTGTCCATTTGCGTGACAACTTTGACGTTCACAACTTTGTTGCCGTTCCATGCGACTGTGGCAACATCGGTGCCGTAGTGTACGAAGCCACGTGCTGTCACAACGATTGTCGAACTTTTGAGGAAGCTTGCACTTTGGAATGCGATTTATCATCGGCGATGGACAACTCCAATCTAGATTCTTAACTCTTTTCTAGCTCACAGATAACCTGCGCTACATTTTTGTGAAGAGTGCAGCGTTGCAACTAACGACGGTGCGTTTGTTTATTGCACAATGCTTCCGATCCCAATTCCGAACTTCGACGTTTTATTGCTCATTGATGATCTGACCATAGGTACGCTGTGCTTACGTTATCTCACATAGAACATATTTTATGTGGTGTGAGTGCCCAGTGTGCCATTTTGAGCATGACTGGGCACTCACAATGATGATTTCGGAGTCGGATTCGACCGATTTCCCAGTAATGTTCGTGTGTGAAAATGGCAAATTTACAAAAAGCGTATCGTCGTCCGGCGCAAACTCAACTGCATACCAAGCCTTCCAAGCAGTTGGATTCAAGCAGTAACTGGTGCATACTGTTTAGCTTGTATAGCAGAACGTAATAAAACTATTCGCACGCAGTTTGGACAATTTTTGTTGGACAAACTTTTTGTTCAAAGAGTGCGTGTTCAAAATGGACCAGTGGGTATTAAAGGGTTAATCTAGCCTAGTAACCAGTCTGACACCAGCTACTTCTTCCACTTCTTTGTTGGCGCTACAGTCCGGGGTGGACCTGGGCCTCAACCAACAAGCCTCTCCAGCCAGCACGATCTTCGCCAGCCGCCTCCATTTGAGCACACCAAGTTGGTAGAGGTCCTTCTCCAACTACTTACTGTCACTAATAAATTTCACATGTATCTTAGGGATTTACGATAAGTATCACTTTCGTTCAAGGGAGCTTATGAGTAGTACCGTCAGTAATGATTTAATAAACGATGTATTTTGGTTTCAAACAGCTTAGGACTGTAATGAAGAGGGAAAACTACATGTGAAAGTTCTGCTAATGAAAGAATTGCAATACGTCGCGGTACATACCTAATCGGTCTCAAGGATGAACAGATGAGCCACACACAATGGTATGTGCGGGTATTGCACTTGAGATGTGGAATGCAGTTGATTATCTAACTTAAACCCTCTTTATAGGTAAAACAATCAAAGACAAGAGAAATTGCGACGATGTCCAAAGGGGCAGAAACACTTGGATCCTATCGAATAGGTGTAAGGTGGTCTTAGATGCATCTGCGTAGACATGATAGCATCTGCGTAGACTCCAGTTTAGGTCGTATGTACGCTTTGTAGATATTAGTCAGACACGACGGTCACATTGCAGCATTTTTGACGAAGTCGAATATGTGGTCAATTCCCCTTAGGTTGTCATTTACACACCAGAGATTGGCATGTGATCAGATGCCGCCGCTTAAAATCTGCTCCGAAGAAAGCCAGTGCGAAAAACCAATGAAGTGTCAATAGAATGTGTATTTTCTATAAACTCAAGTGTCGCTACCTGTGACTCATTGTGTCCTGAGCCAATCCTGAGACTAAGCGGTGCAAAGGGAAAACACCGCAACTACGCTTTCTTGGTCCTGGTGTGAACGTCGCCAGCTTAAGGCGGCACTTTCTGACGGAGTTCCTTTTTCTTTGACTTGATGTGAACAGCGGTGACAAAAATCGTTGAAATTCCCCTAGTAGTTCTTGTGTCACATTTACATAGTTTTCGTTTTTCTAAAGCGATCACATATACCACCGCTTAGTTACGTTGATCCAGGATGAAATGACTCAAAATCATAACTCTCGGATGTACGCTACGAACCCCCGCAGTAACTGCAGTCCAGATTTACACTAGCACCGCTGTTTACTCATCTGTACCGTACCGTATCCGACCTGTGTGATACGATCACATCACGATCACATCAATGTGATGGGAAAAAACAAGTGTGTACATGCATATACGAATAGCTAAAGTATATATCTCTTATACATCATACGGAGGACGGAAAGCATTTCGGTTTCAGTAACGCAATTCAATGGCAGGAGTTCTTTACATTCGACTATGTTTAAAATACCCACTGTTAGAATGCTTCTTCTTCTTAAGGCGCACAGTCCAAGGAGGACCTGGACCTCACCCAACATGCCCTCACGATCTCTCACCATCTGTCTCCACTTTCCCACCCCAAGCCGGCTGAGGTTGCCGTCGACTTGTGTGCACCACCTTGTGCGTGGACGTCCTTTGTTGCGTTGTACCACAGGCTCAGAATTGCAGATTCATCGTGCCGGAGCTAGGTTGCCCATACGCTCTACATGGCCTAGCCGTATGTTAGAATGCTGTTAAGATCAAAATCTGTCATCAGCGAAATAATGTATTGGAAAATCAAAAGCAACGTTGGAAATAAATCTGATCCCTGTGGAACACCAGCGTCTATAAAGTGTATGTCAGACTTGAAACCGTCCATCCGTGCTTTAAAACTTTAAAAATCACATATCGAACTTAGCTTAATCCACTCCTTTTAGTCAAATATACACAAAAAGAGTGAGTATTAAGAAGCACTACGGCTAGTTTCAAAGAAATTGAATGACCTTCGATGTGTCTTTTGTTACGGGAAAGCACCAACAGTCAGCATTTGGACTCTCAGTCCAGCTAAGCCTCACTAACTTAGGGTTGTGCTAAACTTCGAAGTGTATTCTACAGCTGCTTGCTGACCGTTGTATAGTTCGGGCGGATGGCGACTTGTTTTGTCAGCATTTTTATGTGCCTGATCTATTCACATATATCCAGTCCATGAATGACAATGCTCAAAGTGTACAATTAGCAAGAAAAACCTTTCAAACATCGTCTTTCAGAAGGGACTTGCAAGAGTAGCTTCTCCACTCCAATCTCGGGAGGTAACGAGAGTACGTTCAAAATTAGTGGCTGCTAGAGAAACTAGAACTAGTTCACCATAACACGGGTCCACTCACAATCTATACAAAGTTAAAAAAAAGCGAAAGAAGTATTTTGTTGGGAGGGCGTGAAGGCTTTGGTATACGTTGACTTTATCCGCCATGGTTTGTTGTATCGTGTTATAACTGGCAAGGTCACTTGCCTTACAAATGCCTGGAATGTCAACCTATTAGAATGGAAAAAACTCACATTTAGAATAGCTGAATTAAACACATAAGCGTGTTGGAATAATCAATTCCGTAAATATGATGTTGCAAGCTAGCACTTTCAGAACAGGTGGGAATGGTGCACATGGTTTTATTGTCCTAGGAACATTAAAACGCACATTTAGGTGTTGTTACATTTCTTCTATTTACTCGACATATATTTGAGTATGAATACACATTCATATACAGTGTGTTGTTCCTTCTTCCTTTTTGCACTTGTCTGGCTGTACTTAAGTTCTAATTCGGAGAGCCTTTAAACAGACAATCCTTTGCTTCTAATCTTTTTTGAAGATAGCACTGCTAACGATACTAACCAGGAGGAATATAGAAACATGTCATTTACAAAATCAACGTCGAAGTCTTAGATTCTTGACACATGTCCTGTTAATTGATGAGGTTTCTCGTCGAACAAAAATGGGAAAAAAGTCAGAATTTTTCCAGAAACTACTTAGATTGGAGCTACAAATGGCTAAAGAATAAGATACAATTTCAGTTGCAGTTTATAATTGCATTTGTTGTATAATTCTTGTGTGGCTATACGTTTTGGTTAAGTACAAATGCACAACCTTTCTTCCGTTTTTTTTACTTCCTTTGGACTGGAAGTGTTCGCGTCATCGCAGGAAATCTCCTTCTCCCTGTCTCGTCGACTGCCTAACCACTGCAGTATATTCCAGGCAGAAGTAAAAGCTATCCAAGAGGCTCCCAGCTTACTGTCAATGAACGCGATAGACAGGTTATCTATTGCTATATACATAGACAGTCAGGCGGCCATTAGTCAGCTGCAACCTTACACTATGCTGGCTCCCTGCTGTAGTGGTATTTCAGGCAACGAAAGGGCCGACGAATAAGCTAGAACAGGGGTGGGTTTGCCATTGTCTCTACAAGTAATAAACACATTGTTGCTTACAGACGTCATCAACGCCACCAATCGAAGGTGGATGGAAGTAGATACATGCAAGACTTCAAGGCTAATTTGGCCTTTAAAAAACCAAAAAAAAAAAAAAAAAACAGGCACACTCCTAAAATTAAATAGAAAGGAAATCAGTAAGGTAGTTAGCATTATTACTGGTCATTGCCTATTCGGCACACACTCCAAGAGGATGGGAACCCCCTACAAGGCACGCTAGGCAGATATTAATTTAATAGCTTAGAAGAAATGTCAGACATTAGAATTCTGGACACAACAAAATTTATAAAAAAAAACACTAAGTGGTTGTAAACCAGCAAAGGAGTGCATCGTCCAGGATATGTCACTAGCATACCAGTAGGTAACTTCAGGTGTTTAGTTAGTGCCCTAAAGAGGAACCGGTGCGTAAGCTGCTGAATAGTGATATCAAAATGGATCCAATCAGGATCTTGTAACTGCTTAAGTTCCGGCAATCACATAAAACTTACCTAACCTAACCTACTTCCTGCTAATTTCTAATCTATGTTCCTCACTTATTCTGGTTTGAAATAAATCGTAGGATTTATCCTGGAGTCACTGACATGCTCAAAGGAAATGATTGAAAATGATATCATGTAAATGTTGGCCACGACTACGTCTGGGGTGGTCAATTTTGGGCGACTCGTTCGAGCATAGCGACGGGTATCTCGCGGATAACACGAGTAATGTTGGCTTCCAAATCGTCAATTGCAGCTGGCTTATTCCCGAAGACCTGAAACTTTACATATCCCCAGAAAAAATTGTCCATGATATCGCACGATCTAGGCGGCCAATTTAACGTAGCAAAACGTGAAACTAAATGCTCACCAAAATGATTTCTCAACAAGTCCATTGTTTCACGCGCTGTATGACTCGTAGCGCCGTCTTGTTGAAACCAGAGCTTATCGATACCATATGCTTCAATTTCAGGAAGCACATAGTCCGTTACGTGGCGCGATAACGGTTACCATTGACGGTAACATTCTGATAGGCCTCAATTTGGAAGAAATGTGGACCAATGATTCCACCAGCCCATAAACTACACCATACCGTTGTTTTTATTGGATGTAATGGTACCTCTTTTTACTCTTCGGGTTGCTCATCAGCCAAAATACGGCTTCAATACTGAACAAAATTTCACGATAAAATACCGGATTTGCATTGAGTTTTTCCAGAGCCCATTCACTGAAAATCAGACGCAAATTCAAGCCGCCTGGCTTCAATTCTTGCACAAGTTAAATTTTAAACGCTTTTAAGCCGAGATCATCACGTAAAATACGCCAAGCCAAGCTGCTGAGAACGACGACGAATCGATTAGTCACGATCTTCGCGTACACTCTCAGCTACGGCTGCTATAGTCTCTTCACTACGTGCTGGATGTGGTCTAACCGGTCGAATATCATCCATTAATGTAAACTGGGACTCAAATTTGCGAATGGTATTGGAAACAGTAGTTTCAGTAGGTCGTAAGTTCTTCGAATCGCACGAAAAACATTTCTCACCGAACGCTGATTTTCGTAATACAGCTGAACAATTTGAATACCGCTAACTTGACTTTGCCACCAAGCTGTTTCCAAATTGAGCCAGCTTGGGCAATCCTACAGAAAAGTGCAGCATTACTCCTCGCGTCACTCGTGAAAAAGACCTCGAAATGCTTAAACTTCTCTACCTGCTTCAATGGGATTCCATTAACGTGCAGAGTGCAGTCAACAGGCGTTCTGGAAGTCACCATAACCTCTGATCTGTCCACGTTAACCTTCATCCCAGCATCTGCACATACGGCAACAAACCTATCGAGTGCGCGCTGCAGTTCTGTCTGGGAGGATGTGAGAATAACTATGCCATCTGCAAAAATAAGATGACTTACCCTAAACTCTCCCAATGTGAAACATTTCTCGCCTCGGCAGCGCTGCAACATCCAGTCCATATATATGTATAATAAAAAAGGAGAGGTGACAAGACGCACCCTTGGCGAAGTCCATTGCCCACGATGAAAGGTGTTGATTTAACACCGTTAACCCGAACACAGAACAGATTACCATCAATCACATACTCCTGCAAAACTCTCCAGAGTTTAACTCGAGGAACTCGGTCGTATGCCTTTTCCAAATCTACAAAACGGCTGTATTTAGGTTTGGCGTACTCCCAAACCTTCTCGAGTACTTAGAGTGAAAAGCTGGGCGATTGTTACATTCTCTTATTAACTTCGACCCGTCGCTCGTCTCTGTCCTCATCGCCTTCGTCATTATGAACCGAGTTAGTGAAGTATGAATCGTCGCAGACTTTAATAATGCTCATAGCAAAGCCACTGTCCATTATCTGCATTGCTTGTTGTTTTGTACATCTTTCATTTGTTTCACATGCCATTCGTTGCATTTCAACATTCGCTTCTTCCTCCGTTTCAAGACCTGAATAATTGCAATCATCAGTGTTCGAGTAATCCACGGGAATATAATACTCATCAATTACTGATCTGCAACAGTCAATGAAAATGCATTCAGTTTGGTTAGGTTCTGATTGTGAGTGGCCGCAGCGTGCGCATAGGAGGTGGTGTATGGTCTCCTCCTCCTCTTCATCCCTGCAACTTATGCAGTGGCCGTTGTGAGTGATCTGAATTGATGCGGCACGTTGTGCATTCTAGCCAACCAAGATTGATTAATATAATTGTATGCAATTTTAAAAGATGATTTCCTGTAGTGAGTGGCTTATTTGGATAATTGCGGCTAGGAAAGAGAGCGAAGTTATTTGTTGCAAATTATCTAAACAATCACTTTCTATATCACGCACTTTGCGTGTGGTATCCTGGGCGTAGTGGGGTAGTGGAGGCATGACAACGCAAAGAGTATACCTTTCTGGAAAATACTTTTCAAACTTTTCCGCTCGAAGTCGACACAAAACTATCGGTATCGCGCACAACACGAGCGGTTGCGGCAGGGGGTAGTCCCAGGTCCACCTCGAAGAGTGCTTTCTCACAACGCACAAATATACAAATAGGAACTTAGTCCATTTCAAGGTTGCGTTTCAGCTAAATAAACGCTTGATCTACGTTTCAAACATGCAAGCATTCTGTTAATGAGTTCAATTAATTTTTGATTGTATAGAAAATATCGCTTAGGACACATGTTTATCTACAAAATACTAATACCTTTAAAAGAAACTAAACAAACAAAAAAAAAATAATACTTTCTGTTCGTTTTGTTCATTTATTTCCTTTTTTCTTTGTGTTTCCTCATCCAACTAACAATCAAAACACACAAAAACAAAAATTGTAAATTAAATACAAATCAAACGTAAAACAAAACAAACAAACAAAAAAAATAACCTTTGTAATTGAAAACATAACAACCAACGAATTTTGTTTCCAGTTTGGGTGACGGTTATACATACCCGACACAAGCCCATCAGCTAAGTGCCTCATACGAATCAATGGGAGACACCCAGACAAGGTTAGACCAACCAACTGATACATATTTAGATGAACCGATTGACAATTTGCCATTAAACAATGTGTATGGCAATGCCAATGCTAATTTATCAACAAATGCTGCCAGTATCGCTAATGGTAATGTTATCATAGATATGAATCAGTGTAGCCATAGTCAACACACCGATCCTCAAGTATTCATTGTGAATGGAATTGATGATGCTAGCGTACAAAATCGAAATCAATTAACAAATAAGGACACGAAACCCCAACTGGCGGGGACAACGCCACACGTGGAATACGAACAAAATTCACCTAGCATTATTAATATCTAAATGAATCTGATTCGAAACATATAGTTGATACATTAATATTGTTTTAAATCGTATTTCGTTTTTTTTTTTTTTTTTCATGAATGTCGTTGTTCAAAATAAGTTCTCTTTCTATTATTATTTTTAAATACATTTTTTTTTTGTCACTTGTTCTTAGTTTTACATACTGTATTATATACATGCAAATATTATATATTCATATATATATATATTTTTAAATATAAATATATTTTTTTTGGTATTTTTTGATTGATATGTTTTATTTTTTGAATTTTGTATTCTTGTCTGTATTTTAGAATTGTCCGATAGTTCAACTTCGATGTAAGAGTATGCTAAATTTTTACTTATGGTAGAATCATTTTAAGCGCGTTTAGTTTCTTTGTTTTTTTTATTTTCTTGCAAGGATATACAATGTAAGGTGGGTGTGCCTCTGTGCCATTGCAGAAGCACCCCCCCATCGATTAAATAATGTAACTCATGTGCCTTCATATAGAGAAATACGAAACATAGATTATTTATATACTGCTGGTGTTGTATGCTTTCAATTGTCACTTATTTATCACATTAAAGTATTCAATCAAATCTTGTATTCAAATACAAATGTCCTTCGACAATAAGACAATTTTTTACTTTTGAAAAAATCGAGGATAATCTTAATTGCTTATTTATTTTATTGAATACGTTATTTTTCTCATGACTTCTCTATTTAATTTTGAGATCAAATCCCATTGCTTTCATTTACCAGCATTTATTCGGTAAAGAAAGCATTTGAAGAAGTGCCGAATAGTTTGTCATTGTCATTGCTGCTGGCGAGTACTGAAAGAATTCACAGCCGTTTGAAGCAGAGATGAGGATGTGGCAAGAGGGGTAGAAGTCGACTATCTCTTTACTACTTTATCTATGGTTTGAAATTGACGATTGCGTGTAGTAGGTATGCTCGCAAGCATGTATCCTGAGAAACTGAAATACCCATACCCGTTTGGAAGAGAGCCTACGATTCGTCCCTATTTTATGTAACCCTTATCCATACAACGCTCTCGCAAGAAATCACTCTACTCTGACTAAAGTCTGTCGGTCTGTCTAGACCTCGAAAACGTGGCGTTGTGGGTCTCTGCGTGGCCTCCTAAGCACTTTTGAACCTCGGCGTCTATGTTCGAATAACACAATATGACAAACAGTCACACCCCTTTCGAGTCACTGACATTGCTGTCTCAAACTGTCTAGAAAAAAGCAGACTTGGCCGGTCGACATAAAACTAGGTTTCTTTCACTCGTTAGAGAACAAAGCACGCACAACACGAATGGTTAATGAAAAGCTAGGCTTTGACCCTCTACGGGCTGCAGCGCCACCCATATTATTATATTATTAAACGAGAAAATGAAGAGGTTGTCAGCAGTTTAAACAATCACCCCAATTACGAATGTCGTTTAACAACTTGTCACAAAAGCCGACTTGTCAGTACAGCGTGGATTCGGTATTACTGTTGTCGTTAAAATACTGTGGACTCCTAAGTCGAATTTGTCTCTAATTCGAAATATTTGTTCGCCATATTTTTCCTCAATTTTCCATACAAAAATCCATCCTCTAACTCGAACTGATTTCGATATCCCGTGAGAATTCGACTTAGGGGGAGTCCGCTGTAGTAGATTTGCGCTATTAAACGACCACAGTACTCTTACTTCATGTGGATTGTATTTCTTATTCGACTTACGTCGTGCACAGTCAGTGCCGACCCCACCATATGTGCAGGATCTGCAAATGCACAGGGCGAGCAGCAGCTGGGGGCCTATTGTGAAGACTAAGTAAACCCGTACTAAGTATGGATTTCAATTCACACACAAGAATTTAGTTCGAAAAAAGCCCACCAAGTCGCTGAGTTTAACACGCAAAAATAAAGTCTGCACGTTTTGCAAAAAATAAACATAGCCAGTAAATAATTGCAAAGTCCGTCCGTTAATTTGTCACTTGCTGACTTACGGTTTTAGAAAATACTAAGCGGACTTTGGTGAAAATGCGTTCAATTCACTGAGCGTAAATGCCATCTAAATTTCTTGAAACTCACTATCCCGTCTGCCAAAAAGGCTTTATGCTGGGAAATGTTTCGAAACTATTTTAGAATCGAAACAAGTATTTGAGGTAAAGTCTTATTTCAAGATACTAGATTAAGCGATTCAATTAATTACAAAAAGGTTTGATCACCTTGAAGGATATAAAACAAAATTTGCTAAATCTTCGGCAAGCTAGTTGCCAAAATTGAACTGCCTAAACTGATGAATGGAACGCTCATTTGTCTCGGGCCAGCGCTGTGCACAGCAATCAAGTATTTCAGAGATAGCCGACTTCTACCTCTTTTTCCCGTCAGGATTTTTTGACAGCTTCACATTTTCTCGGACCAAACGGGCCAATTAGAGACTGCCATTTACATGATTTCGTGATTAACTGTAAAAAAATCCAACTTACCTACCCACATGTCGTCCAGTTCGGTATTATGTACTACCATCCATTCAACTTATCTGCAGCTAAAGCATTGTCTTACTCTGTGTGTGGAGAATTCACTACTGAACTGTTTCATTTTCCCTTGTCATTTAAATCGTATGGTTGTCCCAATGCATTGTTATTTTCCCACAACTAAAAAAGACATACGGAGACTTCGAAAGCACAGAAATGATACACTGTGACCAACCAACCAACTGGCACAGTTTCGTTAAGTTTCGTTCACTCTTGTTGGTGGCAGTGGTGGTTTTGGAATTTAGCGTAAGTAACTATCGGCAAATATATTTGACCTCCTGTGATCAGATTCTGAAAAAGATGATGTGTTATTTATTGTTGTGCAAAATAAACACCAATCGTTCGACTATGTGACTGTAAGCCGCAAAGGAACCCGAATACGCACCTACTTATTTTACGCTTATACTTAATGTCTTCGTTCTTTGCTAGTCGTACTTCCATCTTTCTCATGATCGTTTGTATCTGCGTCATCTTAAACGTGGGTCCGCTATTTTGTTCCAGGAGGTCTTCGGGCCAGAGACAAGTTTTCCATGCACTCAATAAGACCCCGCCACCTTATGCCTTGGATTCGACCTATCAGACTTTCCTGGCTAGACTTAAATCGCTGTACAGTCCGTACATTTAGTGCACGGATCAGATGCCATAAACACGAACAGGTCCAAAGATCTCCCTAAAAACTTTTCTTTGGAAAAGACAAAGGAATTCCTCAGCGGCTTCTGAAATTGTCCATGAGACGACTGGGAGGGTGTTGCCTCTTTAGCAGAAATAAATAGCGATCTGCGCTTTTGATCTTGGTACTGATGTTTATGGAACTGCTCACTGCTGAGCCGAAACAGATGAAGTCCCGTAGTAGTGAGTATTGGGAGGCTCTACGCCCAAGACAGTAGCTTTGTCTGTCCTTTCTTGGACGAGGATGGGCCAATAAGTACCTGTGTCAGAAAAAAAGGTGCTAGTTTTTCATACTTTTTGTTCGTAGTCTCAAACATTGGACCATAGCCTTTTCTACTGAATTGAACAAGAAAGAAGACTATTGGTAAATACTTCTTCCAGTCTCCCAGGGATGTGATAAATATCAACCTAATCATCTTTTGTTTGTGGTGACTGCTACGACGGGAAAAAATTACCTACAGAATGAAACGGCTTATTGCACTTAGAGTAAACAATCAATCCTCAAGAAAGAGAACCAGTCTCACAAAATTCATGAGAAATGTGTCAGACCCTGTTTGTCTATGCGAGTTCATAGCAACCACTCTGAGCAAATCTATCGTAATCTCCTTACCCCAACGTTTCTGCCACTTCATTAACCTCTCCAAAAAATGTGATCTGTCAAACCCTTCTCGCTTGAGCTTAATTTCTATCCCCGAGCCGATGTTTTCGATTTGAGGAACAAAAAGTGGCCGAAGGGAGTTAGATCGGGCGAATGTGGAACCAAGTCGTAGAATAGTACTTCGTTATTCCTTCTTACACCGCCAGACCCATTTTAGTCGTTTCCGTCTAGCAATCACCACCACGTTCTTTCTGACAATCCGGATTTACTCACATTATGCTCTCATCGTCACTCCTTCTGATCGAATGCCCTTATCCACTTGTTATGATCGATTGTCCTTGAACGATGATCCTGCCTGCATTCCTAGTAGCGGTCTTTCACTCTTGTTTTTCTCTGCGATCAACCATAGATCTTTAATGACTAAATACACTGGAAAATGTGGTAGCGTAACCCGTCGAACCCAGTAGACCTCTGTGCAGAGAATCTGAATCAATTTGACAAAACAAACATCAATTTGAATCAGGAAGACTTCTCACATATTTCGGTTCTGCGTTAGAATAAGGTTAATAAGGTTTCCACATTCAATTGAAAGTTGTAGAATGTACAGCATGAGTATACACTGCACGATGTACAAGCTTCAGAATCTGTAAACCTTCCAATTTGAAGAAATTTCTGATAGGTTACAATCCCCGTGCCACGTAACTGGTTCATGAGAAATTACATGTCAGGGAAACCACTGATAAACTGACACATTCACCCGACAATGAAATGACATAACACTCAAGCACACATCAATACATTAAGAGCTCGTAATAAGAAGCTTTGCCTTCACATCCATTCATATCAGAACACTAAGCGATTGTCCATATGCCCACAAAATGTTCATCCCATTGATACTCATTTCATTGATTGGATTCACTGTGTCCGCATGCAAACGTCTGCACTTTTCACGTTATGTTTTCTTTGCACACCAACTACTACTAATGTTCACAGATTAATTTGAAATTCCAGCAACATTTATTTTTACTTAATAGAACATTTTAACCAATTTTATATTCACCTACTTGTAAGCTAGTTAACATCTAAGTTTAGTTTTACACATGTAAGCGAGAATGTATTTTCTAAGAGACCGTTATCGAAAAATAAAACCACAGTTCACTTTAGCATGATGTATTCGTTGTTTGCATTACGAAGAAAATATAGATATAATTTTTTAATTTTTATTTTTAGAAATCTCATTGCAAGAGAAATGTGTACATATGTATGTCCTGTAAGATTGTAAATGTAGACAGATTATTACGAGACAAAATGTTAAGATTAATGTTTTTAATTTGCCAAAAAATCGTGGTAGTAGGCTTGCATATTCACATCCATTTGAACATTGTTGCAACGTCGGTGGTGGTTAGCGAGTCTGCTGGGTATCAGTGATGTGTATTTTGAAATGGTTTATCTAGTCGTGAGGTCAGGGGTGGAGTGTGGACTGGAGACTGCTGACACGTTGACTGGTGAGACGCTTATCGTATCGTATTTTGTTTTGAATTCTCTGAGTCTTGTGACATCGCTGAGGGGCTCGTGAGTGACGACTCTTTTTCAACAGATCTCTTTAATGTTCCTTCGAATGTAAAATGTTCCTTCCCCACCTGTCTTCCTAACGGGCAGACTATTCATAAAAGTTTTCAATTCTATTGCGTATCAGTTCGAATGGCGTTCAAGTTCATGCACAGAACATAAACTGGCGGGATCGGCACTGTCCGTTGGTTTTTTTTGCAAACGTTGCTTATGTATAAAAGGATCGCGGGGGCGTTCGCGTTTAACGGTACACCAGACCCAGGTTTTCTGTGATCTGGAATGTTGTTCGAAATCGATAAAAAGAGGAAACTTATCGATGGACATACGGTTCAAGCAATTTCTTAACAAATCTACTGGACGCGGGCTAACCTTTCTTTCAATTTAATTTCCTCTTCATCGCACATCCTGGATTGTAGTAGTGTCACCGACAGCATGAAAAAATACCAAAAGAAATTCCCTGAACCTCGTGATGGCGTAGAATTCGTCTTTTTCTTGGAAGCAGTTACCTAGATTGGTAGGGGTGTTGTTATTCAATACAATAAGATGCTGCGGAAATTAGTTAATCCTTCGAGTGCCGTGTATATTAATCAGAAGTCGGCACAGAAAGATTTCATATCAAATTGACCTGAACATTCGCAGACACTATTAGTGGCATCTGCCCATTGAGAGGAATCAGCCAAATTCCCCGGCGATGTGAGCATATAATATTTAGCCCTATGACAGAATCCATTCGTAGCAAATATTCGAATCAAAGTTGCGATATGAACTAACAAAATGCTATCACACAATCCGAACAGAATCACAAAAAGCATTGCCACATAGAACTCTCCCACTCTCATTTTCGAAATCAGCTGTTTAGTGTCAAATTTGTCTAATGTGTGACAATTATTGAAATAAATTGTGCCCTAAACTTAAAATATCTAAAAAAAAAGACACTCCGTTTTATTCTGATTTTAAGAAGGCTTGCATTATCATCAATTTTAACCGACGTTGAAGGCAGCAAGGACGTATCCCATGGTCGTATGACGTAGACACTTTATCTGTTTATCTACGACTTCCAATCCAACCAAACCTAGAGTATTAAGCAGAATTTGAAAATAGATTCAATTAACAAGATCGTATACTTAGTTTTCTCCACACCATAGCTTCTTTAGAAGGTGGCCCAAGAGCGTTCAAATCAGTTTTCACCTTTTTCCAAAAAGCGTCAGATCTCCTTTTGGTGCTTTTGTAAATCCTTGTACCCGATCTGGCCTTTCATAAAACAAATTTCAAAAGCCTTTCATATTGTGCTTTAGTTGTTGTTTTTGCCCTTTTAAAGCAAAGAAATATGTATAAACAACTTTAAAAAATATATATATATAAATATATATTTACATACTTACATTGTTTCCCAAAACACAATCGCTTTCATCCACTACGACATGAATAACTTGTCGTAGACAAAGATAACAAATTTCCATTTCATTCTTACCAACTTTCACAAACTTCGAAATTCGTAGCAGATTCTTCACTACGATTCCGCTGCGAATAAATTCTGTGATCGATTTTTCGTAGTTCGTAGCACCATTTCGATTACGAAATGTACCTTGTCCCAAAATGTACATACATATATGTTTTTTCTTCCTAGTTATGTGTGTTTAATGTTTATGTATGTATACGAGGTAAGCCTGATAAGCCAATCCTTTTGTATACAAAAAATTGTGAGTAGATAAGCCTTTAAGCTCGAGTGCTTTTCAAAGTCGTGGACATTTGTTTCTGTGATGATACCCTCGTTTGGATATAGACAATGGTAGCAGGGGGCTGAATCTGCTTGTATTGGCTCGGAGGAACAGCTTTCTTAAATCAATCTCGAGGCCAATTGCGTCCAACATACTTACCTCTCAATACAGCTGGATGGCGCAGTTGGTTAAGTGCCTGCCCTTGGTTTGAAGGGTCCCCGCTTTATACGGTTTGTCACCATTTGCTGTTGGGATCAAATTAACGTCACTTTCACTGGAGTTTTCGATCAGTGGTAGTAGTCAACATGGCCTAAGTGAGCTGGCGATTTCGGTGGCAGCCCACTTACCTAAACCCTGGGCGGTCTGAGCCTGAATTATAGCTGTCTTGCGTCCGCGATGACTTGGTTCTTATACCGGAAAAATGCATCCAAATATCTGAATAATATTCGCCAGCGATCGTTTTATCCTTTTCGAGGAAGTCGATGTGAATGGCATCGTATGAGTCCCAAAAACAAAAACAGTTGCCATGACCTTGGTGGCCGACAGACACACCTTAACCATCTTTGCCGTATATTCAGTCGGAGAAACCTCCATTGTCTTGATTCCTGGGTCTCTGGAGTGTTGTGATGAATCCCAGTTTGTGTCAGAGGTAACGAAACCTGAAGATCGACAAAAACACATCTTTGAAGTGGTCACACGGTTATGCTTATGGTCGAGTGAGAGTAATCACTGCGCCCATCGCGCGGATGCCTCACACACTTCAATTCTCCGATCGCTTAATGTCATTCCATTTATCGAAAATGTCTGCCCTGACAACCTTTATTCTGCGACATGAACGTCCGGCTTCACTTATCCTGGTTCGACCACAACGGAACTCAGGAAACCACTTCTAAACTAACAAGACCCATTGCACTAGTACTTATCAAGTTTTTCCTTGGTTTTGGTAATGTGTGTTTTAAGCAAAATATACTGGAAATGCTTAGTCAGAACACGGAATTAACTTCTTCCATTTTCGTGCAAAATTGACAAAGTTATCTGCTTTCAATGATTGTCAAGCACATACTATATGACCTAGCTTGCTAAAAACTTGACAGTAGGCCATTAATGGGCAGTTGCATGTAAAGCTACCTTGTCGCGGACTTAGTACACTGCCCGCGTATATAAAACTATTCCGTGACAGTATATATACATATCACGGGAAGCATTTGTTTTAAAATGAAGCCCTTAAAACTCGTACTTGAACATCCTGTTTGACTATCTTATAAGCCAGATCGAAACACGAAAGACTTGGTCCCTGAACAAGCCTCACTCACTAGCACAATATCTCTCACTATCACACTTCAAGGAGTCGAGGTCCACTTCCACGTGTCCCTTAAAATAGCGAACGTGTTTTGCAGCAGCTCTGTTGAAATAGATTTCTATTAAAGTGCTGAAGTGCTGTATCTCCATTTGTTGGTTGAGACCAAACTTTGTTCAAGTGCTAGTCCCTTCTATTGTCCTTCCCTCGTAGTGAAAAAGTATTTTTCTGCAAAAAAAAAAACTACAGGAGATCCTTTTATCCCTTAACAAAAAATATCTGCAATAGTGAACTTGCAAAGGTGTCGATGTTTCTTAGTCCGGTTTTAAATACGTACTATTCACTCCTTTCGCTTGACTGATCGAGACACCTCAGCGCTGAAATGTTATAAATTTTCTTCAACAGAAATACTATAAAAACCTCCACGAATGCAAGCACGCATTTTTGTTCTCATCATGGTAGTGAAGTCAAAGAGGTGTCTTGTTCTAGGAGCAATCGTTGATTTCTTGTGGTCTGAGTTCGGGTGGATACTTGTAACGAAAGGAAAAACCTATGTGTGTGACTGACTATGTGTCCTGTTCTTGTATAGCGGGTGACTAGGCAAAATGTGCTTACTCGCCAATGGAGACGACCATAAACAATATTCACACTCCGAGAATAAAACTAACATAAAAAAAACATTAAAATTCGCCACTGGAGATACTTTACGTGCGACTAAAATACGCTTTAAGTGTACTTTGCTGTCTATACACACTATATCTTCGTCATAAAAAGGAAGACACGAATTAGACTGATCAAGTGATAACAGGTTTACGCAGAAATTGGGTAGTTCTCAATGACTCAGGGTGCCCGGACGGATTTAAGGATAGCGTTATTCATTGCACACTTGCAACGATATGATTTCAAAAACCAGAAGAAACAAACTCCTTCGTCTTCACTGTTGGAGTCATTAGGCGCCATTTTTTTTAGCTGACGATGACCACATTACGGTTTTCGCATTTTAGCGAACTTGTTTCATTTTGGATGCATAAAGGCTGGCATTTAGGCGATATCAAGCCTAAAGAATATACATTATACACTAGCCACCTTTTTAAACATAGAAGGAGCTTTTAACAAAATCAATTCAGACATTCTTAACAGAACTGGGCATAGGTAACCAGTTTACTCAATATAGTAGTATAATAATCTATTAATCTATATATAAATACGTGCTGGCCATTTTTGTGATACGCTTATACGCCGTTCTACCCAACCGAATAGCATTGTACTTGCACCATTGGAATAGTAATTGCGCGTAGATGTGCACATTTTTTTTGTTTTACCAAACCTTGTACACCTTGTACTCATGTACAAGATTAGGTAATTTTATGAAAACAAGGAGCAATCAAAATGGCGTATCTATTTATCCCTTTTTTCATATAGATTAGTCTATCATGTCTATTATGAATAAAATCACCTCCGAATTTTTACCCTAATTGGGAAACCCGACATTATGAAAATCGTTCAGTCTGACAGACACAATGGATAGTTATGTACATTAAGAAACATGTTTCGAATATAACTTCGAATTTTCAGAAAAAAACGACTTTTTCTTGGGAAAAGAAATGATCCGGGGGACAAGAAATTCCCCAGATCCCCCCGGAATTCATAATAAGCATGATAATCGGCGAATTTCGACGACGGGCGAGCCTATTAAAGCTTCGAAGTAGAAACATACAGGACACCCCAGGGTAGTGTTATCTCATTTCATCGCATTCCTTTTTTTGTACTTCTTAATTTGGTTCACTTTCTGGGCTCAACATTCTCATCCCTAATCGAATTGTATGTTACAGAGGATTAGGCCGACCAGGGGTACCTCAATCAAATAAAACGTATTGAAAGTCGTCTAGTGTTGTCAAAACGACGTATGCTGCCAAAACAGCAAACGTAGATCTTGTACAGGGCGCTCATTTGGCTCGGGGCTGGGGCTACATATCAACCCTGACAAGACGGAAATGCAAAATACCCTCCTTCAATCTCCCCTGCCTAAACGGTAAGCGACTTTATAACTATCTATATTCAAAACTCAGCTGGAATATGCAGATAGTTCAGTGACGTTTATTCGAAGGTGCGTAGGAGTGCACTGCACACCCTACCAAAATCTTTATTTTGCAACTGCCTAGCTATCAGTCAAAGGTGTTCTCGTAACTTTAACGCGCCGAATCCACGCATAATGTTAAAAAAACACGTTACTCTCTGTTATATAATCTATAGCACATGGTGTTCACCTTTATCAAGCGCACTTCTCAACGAAGTCATTCTCAAAACAAAAATGAATACATTTGAGTGTTCTCTTCACATCAGCGCAAAGAAAAACAAATCCACATAAATAAAAAAAACAGATAGAAAGACTATTTAGTTTGACAATTTTTGTTCATTTCCATTTCGCTTGCTGAGGGGTGGATTCACTGTATGTACCACATATGCCTGTGCATACCACAATGCGGATACAAGCATATACGCAAATAAAGGGGTAGTGAAGTTGAAGTTTCTCCTAATGAACGCCTTACTGGAAGCACCACGGCACGTCACAGCGCGGCGGTGTATATCTCGTCTCTATGCACGCGTTTATTTCCCGCCTTGCGTTCGAAGAGTGAGTATAGATCTGCATTTTGCGTTGAATTTTTTTTTTTTCATTATCTGACTTAGTGTGAAGATTTGGCTATTGTGAATGATAAGGGCCTATCAGGATATGCAGCCAGAAGGTTTCAGGACTTTGACAACGTGCAAAGCGTAGGTCTGCGCGATTTTAAGGAGTCCTAACCCTTGATGTTGGCGCTGTGAAAAGTGGTCTCCTTTCTTGAGTATCGTGCAAACGATACTCCCATTCGACTCGTCGGACATACTTTCCTCCGATCATATTTTAGATGAGCTAGTGTACACGTCCAACCAGATTATCAGAAGCTAATCTTGCCTAGATCGATGCAGAGTGCGAAACAAAAATCGGGGGAAAATATTGTCCGCAATAAGAGTATGAGTTAAAATAAGAGTTTCTACCTAAAATAAACGAAAACGGCTAAATATCAATTAAAGCATTCTCGAATGAGTCAAATCAAGTTTCTGGCAAAACTATAAAACAAGCGTACACAAAATGTCTGGTATATTCCAGCAGCGGGATTTTGGTTTTGCCATTTCTTGAAAAGCACCTACTACATATGTGTGCACACATTTTCTGTTGGCTTTCAGTCTGCCGGCAACCGCAGTAGTAGAGAAACACCGTCTTCACCGTGGATTCTTTAAGTTTTAGGTCTCTATCTTGGTGGAGCTTGAATTGTGGTTTTCTTCTCTCATCCAAGCCCACATTAGAACCAACTGATTTTGCTAAATGTTCATGTTTGTGGTGTTGTCACTAGAAACGCGGTGTCCCTTCGCTAGATGTGCCAATCCCCATGAATGTTTGAATATGCAAGCAGGCAAGTATATGTAAGTGAATACCGATCTCAAACAAAACACACACCCACATATGTAGTCACAAATTGTAATTCCAATCGTGTAGCTTATTGTTTCAACTTTCAAACGATTAATGTAAACATATGAACCATAATCTTCATACTTTTCTGTGAATATCTAGCTTTGGCGATGGATTTAGTTTTCCAATCAGACATTTGGATGAAGACGCCGAGTCACTATTGGGCAGCGAGACCCGCATTGATATCGAAGGAGACATCTACAATGATACAAATTTTCTAGATACGACCATTCAATAGAATTTTCTGATTTTCTGCGAGGATTGACGTCGAAACTCAAATCGTATCCTGACGGGCAGATGATCCACAGCCGCAAGTAAAAAAAGAAAAATGATTTACAATTTGCATGTAATAGCAATAAGAAAATATATGTATGTCTATATGCAAAATTCCAACGATACGACAATTCTAGTTTAAGATTAAAAAGAATTAAATAAGCATCCGTGACGACCGCGGCTTGGTGGTGATACATTAAATTTACTGCTTCAACAATTGATTAGTGAGTAGTACTAGTGCATCGTCTTGCGATCGGGACACATGACGCGTGTGACTGATTTTTTCCCCACAAAAATGCGATTTTCTTTTTATGTCATGTACTATCTCTTGAGTATTTTTATTTCATTAAGTTGTGTGTTTTTGAAAAAAAAAAATAAAGAAAACAAAAATATATTCATACATATACAAATGTATAACAGGAAATTATATTTTAACTTTATTTATCAACGTGTAGATGTAGAGGTGTATATACAAGAAAGAACTAAATAGTTTATTTATATTTAATAAATGCAAGTTATATATGTATTTAAAAACATCAGCAGAGGTAGAAAAAGTATTTTGTATAAAAGGAGTTTAGATTAATAGTATGTTGTATTTTGAGTGTGTAGACTAGGGTACACGATTTTGTTAAAATGTGAAAATAATAAAATACAAGAATTATCTCTACCAAAAGTGTGCGGGTTTTTATTTTCTTATTTTGGAAACCAGAAATAAGAGAGCAAGGAGATATCCAACTTCTACCTCTCTTGCCCCTTGATTTCATCTGACAGCGTTTTTTATACGCTTTTTCTCCCCTGTCTGTGAATACATGTGAGCTCTTACGAACAGCTGGTAAACAGCTGACACTCTTCCCCAACCGTAGTATTAGGGTGAATTAGAGTTCTTATTTTAAAATTCGCTCGTTACTGAACTTTTTTCAAATTTTGGTGTTAAATTTTCAACACAGAAAGGAGGGGTAAGCAAACGAACAAAGCGTATGTTCATGAAGCAGATTTATTAAACTTCCATTTGTGGGAATTACTATCTGAAGCACTAGGATAAAATTAATGAATACTTTACTTAATGTACATATTTATTTCTGCACATGTATGAATAATACATATAAAATGCATTCACGCGAAACTTGTGTAAAAGTACTATTAATAATAATATTGAAAAATTTGCATGAATCATTAAAAAAAATAACTTTTTTGGTCATTTTAGTTTTTTTAAAGAAATGTGATGGAAGTTTATTCCAAATTTTGACAACCATTTTCATGAGTTAGTTTTAGTTGCATTATTTAGACATTTTTCTGAACAATTATGAAATTTAAATTCATGAGTTTTCACAATTCATGAATGATATACAACTGCAAACTGATCGCCTATATATTACTTTGAAGAATTAAATTGATTCAAAATATTCCTGTAAATAGATTCACATGTATTATTTAAATAGCATTACATTTTTATTCACCCAAGTATTATATGTGCTCTTAAAAATATGAGTCACCTTTTGAACACCCTCCGAACAAAAGTACATGAGATTGGGCAAATACATGAATCTGCCGACGATTTCCCACAAAATCCACGAATCTGCCGCCATTATCCCACAAAATCCACGAATCGGCCGCCATATTGTGGTGGATCCATGGTTTTTGTAAGAGTATGTGTGATATACAAGAGAGTTCCACTACTCTCACATTTCTCTCCGGTGTGGACTAGGGGAAATTCTCGCCGAAGTTGGATATCTCCTTGCTCTCTTATTTCTGTTGGAAACCCTCCAGTGTGACGATGTGCCTTAACAAAGGTTTTTCGTTAGATGTCCCCAACTAATCGTTGCCCAAGTTGCTTGGGCAGCACCTTAAAGGCTGGTATCGTCCGTTACGTTGCTCCACCGACACGGAGTTTAAGATTCTTCGCGCTGTAAGGTAAGTCAAACACATACTCTGTCCCAGCGAGGTAACCGTTTGGAATGAAAACCTTTCCGAGTATCGGACAAATTTGACGTTTGGCTGACACGAATGTTTGTCAAAAATTGAACGCGTAACAATCGGAATCGTATGAAATCGGAAAAGTTTCCTTTCCGAATAGTTACCTCGCTAGGGCAGAACTCCCCCCCAAGTTGGTGAAGGTCCCTCTCTTTTTGTCTGTGCCGCCTTCAATTCGGACGTCATTCGCTGCCTGGTTCAGCCGACTTAGAGTCAGTGAAGTAACATAGTCACATACACGAGCTTGGGATCGGCGATGTAGATAGATAAGTTGTACCTATCGGGCATGTCAGAAAATGATCATATGTTTATTTATTTACTTATCAGGCCAACGACCCTTGAAGGCTGTAACCCTGAGCAATAGTTGCCTCCAGTCATCAATCTGTCTTGAGTCCGCGCTCAGGTTAGGTAGGTAGTTGGGCTGCCAGCGAAATCGCCAGCACACTCAGACTACTACCACTGATCGACAACTCCAGTGATAGTGCCGTTAATTTGATCCCAACGTCAAATGGTGACTGGACCAAATTTGAAAACCCGATAAAAGCGTTTTAACTATGCTTTCACTGGGATTCTAACCGGGAACCCTTCTAACCAGGGGCAGGCACTTATCTAACGGCGCCATCCAGCTGTATTGAGTGAGTCCGTGCTTACTTGGTCTTTATACCGGTGGTTCGCGACTTCCTCTCCTCGAACCAGAAGTCTCGCATTCGAAGACCCTCTTAGCTAGAGCATTGGTACACATGCGCAAGCCTGTGCAGTCTATGGATCTTTGCCTTCCGAACTACATCCGCTCACAGAGTTCGCGGTAGTGTCTCGTCCTCCATTCACTTTACTGTCAGACGGAACAATATATCAGAGGTGTCACTTTTCTTTCGAATCCGCCAAGAATCAGCTCTGGTATTTTGTTTATCGTCCAGCTTTCGGCTTCATATAGCAGGACTGACAAAATAAGCGATTTGTAGCGCATGATGATTTATCCTTCGAGTCAGTAGTTTTAGAAGCCCAGTTGTAGCAGCGGTTGCCAAGAACGAGGATGTCATCCTGGGAGTACCTCACAATTGTAGCTGTCGATCGTGATATTTTGTCCCAGATGGTGTGATCAAATGTTTGTCACAATCAAACACATTACAATTATGTACATCTATACCAAGATGCTTGGCCCAACTTTTCAAGATCATCAGCAGCTGCGCAAAAGCACCGCACCCGACAGTATTCAGGACCAACTCCTTCTTTCCCCAATAGCGAGGATGGAAACAATATTATTAACCATGTGCAGCGCTACAGTTCGAGGTGCACCTGGTCCTAGCTAAAGGTACTGTTAACCACTCGTGTTCATCGTGTGTGCTATTGTTCTCTATCGAGTGGAATGGACCTACAGTTTAAAATCGACTCCAAAACGGGGACGTTTTAGAAGCCTTTTCTAGCCATTGTTAGTGACGCAATAGAAGTGGAGCAACGAACAACAATGAATGTTGCTCATATCGGTGATTGAACTCATGTCTTATACCCAGTTTCACAATGAAGGTGTAAAATTAAGTTCAGTTGAACCTTAAACCGAGTCCAAGTTTTTGGAGGAGTTACCTCCAGTTTCACAGTGAAATCTGAACCTCAGTTCAGTTGCACAGCGTTTGTGTAATGTGTTCGAAAACAAATCTGGCATAACTTTCCATTCGGTGCGGGTATTGGCTACAATTTTAAGAGCTTTCGATGTATTTCCTGCGCTTTTTAGTTTTAAAACGCTTTTGTGCATCCCTTCTGAACTTCAGTAGCGCCATTCCAAATGATTCTAATAAAAGGAATTTATCGCATTACCAAACTTCAGATCTCAGTGAGAATAACATACGAAAGCTTGCCAAAAAAAAGAACGAGAAGCAAAGTGGCGTAGAACTTTAAACTACTCTACTCGATTAATCCAGGTTTAATCGAAACTGTAAAACCAACCATTGAACTGAAGTTTAAACCAAAAGTGGATTTTAACCGTCCACTGTGAAACGAGGACACAGCGACAAAGGATGGAAATAACCACAAACACTTACTTGTGCTTAAGCACTGCAGCGTACCTGTTAAAATATAAGGAAAGGTGTGGGTCTCATATCATCATTTGATTCCACGCCTATGCCTCAACAACCAGACCTCTTCAATTAGCCAGATCGCTGACTAGCTGCTTCGAGTTGTGCACACCAAACTGTTTGTGGTACTTCTCTACTTGTGTGCTCCACCTTAAAGGTAGACTCAGTCATATAGAGTGACCCAGCAACATTAGGCCAGACTCATGGCCGTACAGCCGGCACACTTCGTTGTTTATTCTTTTCCTTCAGATGCCCTCAATGCGCACAAGACCCAAGAAACCTAGCAGATTTTGCCTCGAAGATACCATGGACTGGGATGATCAATGTCATATGAATTCAACTTGATCTTGAACTTTGGTTCCTCCTCGTTCGCCGCCAGCCCAGTTTTTAATTACTAGCTAACGCCTCAGTAGTTGCTCGCTGTGTTTGACCAATTAGTATACGTGCTGCTGGAAAATGCTGACTTCTAGTAAAGCTTCCCAATGTTGCACAACGAAAAATGAGACGCGTCAGATTTTACATTAATCAACGAAGTAAACCATGTTCCTCAAACGAAGAGATTTCCAGGACCATAATAATGAGCGTAGCTAGTAGCAGAGCACAACGACTGAAACTTGAATAACTTCATATCTCTCCCTCGAGAAAACACATCTGATGGCCAGAAAAACCGTCGCATTCGCATGCAAATCGAGCTGAGTGAAGTCCATGAACTTTCCTTATTGCTCGATCAAAAAGAGGTTTCCGTTGCCACTTTCCTAAATTGTTAATATCGCATTGAAAAGTTACAAGCAATATTGATTATTCCATATCCTTTGGGTATTTTACTGTACTGAGATACACGGAAATGTGAGTACATCCAAGTCTTCGAAGAACATCCATCATATAAGGTGTGGTCAAGAAATACTACTGACATTAAATTTGTTTGTTAATTTATGATGCCGGCTACAAGTGACGCCAGTAACTCGACCACTGACCCGAATGAAATCTTTATGTTCATTATTTCTGATGTTCACAGCAGTAGAAGAAGCACTGAAGCCAATCAATTAACTGAACGAGCTCCCGGATTTTTACAGGGCACGACAGAAGTCCTTCAAACAAAACATATCCACTTCGTATGTAAACCACAAAGCTGGTGGTGCCAAGAACAAAATATAACACAAAACACATTCAACTCGCGTTCTTTTTATAAAAGTATTTATTATACGAACTCCATTGTCTGTTTACTTAAGTGGGATAAACCTAGAGCTGTGGGTGGCACCAATACCGGGCCTACCGTGCTTGACGGGTTTGTATGTGAACGAGAATTCTCCCAAGTAGTGTCCGATCATTTCTGGCTTAATTTCAACCTGCAATCAATGTCAGAATGTGAAACAGTCTCGGTTTCAAACTGGATAGAATTGACTAACCTGACTGAAGTCTTTGCCATTGTACACACCAATGATGGATCCAGTCATCTCTGGAACAATAATCATGTTTCTCAAGTGAGTCTTGACGATTTCTGGCTTCTCATTTGGTGGTGCTTCTTTCTTGGCCTTCCTCAATTTCTTGATCAGTGCCATTGGCTTGCGTTTCAGACCACGGGAGAATCGCCTGCGAGCCCGACTGTGCATCAACTCGACAAGCTGATTGCTGCAAAAAAAAAAAATGAAATTAGTTTTTAGACAAGAATAATCCATCGGATTTTTTTTTGCTACTTACTTTGGCATGTCAAGGAGTTGATCCAAGTCTACACCACGGTAGGTGAACTTTTTGAACGCGCGCTTCTTCTTAAGAGTTTCATCGACCTGGAATTGAGATGAGATTCGCAATTTGAAGGGATTTTATTCAAAATCGATTTGTGGCCATATTTCCACCGAACGGTACAAAATCTATATGCAATTCAACGCTGTGCATTATCCTTGTGATAATTTATCGTAGAAATTTGCAAAACATCACATGATTGCATATAAATTTAAAGATTTTTTGAAGAAAATTACCTCAGCCATGTTGACGTTTCTAAAATGCAAAACGGAAAGAAAAACAAATTCGTCAGTGCAGCCAAACTAGAGAATTTTCGCTTACAGTTGTCGCATTGAATTTGATGCGACGTAAGTTGGTCATACTGCTTGTTGGTACAGTAAGGTAAGAAGTTTTCTTAAAACAAGATTATATAAAGACTTGGGACTAGTTAAAGAGATTTTATTATAAATAAACTCAATGTGTTCAGAAATACCTGCAAGCTGCAAGCGAATATTGTTATTTTACATAATTCAATAAAAATTGCTTACTTTACTTAACATATAGTTGATTGGTTGGTTTATGTAGCTATACGATATGTCTCAAATCGGGTACAAGTAGCGCAATTGATAGCACACCTCGTAGACCGTGGTTGTTTAGGTTAGCTAAAGCCAGCCTGTGGAGTTTAGGAAATTGATTATGTTAGATATGTTCTGGTTAAGGTTTGGAAGGGTTTGCCGAACGCGATTTATCTTTGTTTGGCTAGCGCCGGAGAGACACAGAGAAAGTGAGGCAGACTTTCCTCTGATTGGGTGTCGAGGCAACTGCGGCAGTGTGGGTTGAACGGTATTCCGAGTCTAGCAGCGTGAATGCCTATAGGCCAGTGTCCCGTGCTAAGAGCCACGACTCTAGCGATTTCAAAGCGATTTTTATTTGAGGAGGTCATCAGTCTTTCGTTGAGTGTAGGAGGGTCAGGTTTTCCCAGAGATTTTGTACTTGGATGACCTAGTCCACCTTCTACTAGCTAAGGACAGGAAGTGTTGATAGATGGCGTATTTGAGGCAGTTGATTGTGAGCGTTGTCGGAAGCTCCTTGCTATCAACGATTGAATACGGTTTGGTAATTTACGAAGAATGCATAGAATCAACACTCAAAACACACAAATCCTGAAACCATCGTACCACGCAGCGGTTAGAAGAATTTGCTTACAGAAGCCGGTCTCCCGCAAATTGAACACCAGAGGAACATTCTCATAGCTCGCCTTGCTCCAAACATCCTCCGCTCACGCAACTCACCGACGTCCACCGTTACAGACAAATTGCTAAGAGGAACAAAAATTCCTAAACCCACCCTGGTTGTTATCACAGGATTCCATCAACATCAACCTCTTCAAGCAAAAAAACACAATACTCCCAAGGAAACATACATCCATCTATACAACGAACTAATTATCTGGCAGCTCCCAAAGTGACGAAGGCAGCAGCTATGCAGTAGTAGATGCTAACGGACATCTTCTACACGCCGAGAAAGTACCAAACTACCTCTCAGTTTTCTCCGTTGATGCTCTAGCTCTACTCGCAGCCACAAAAGCCGTTAATAACGTCCGGAGGCAGACAGTAATCTGCTCTGACACGCTCTATTCTCTAAACGCAATCATGGACCTCAACCACCGGGCGAAAAACATAGACATCATTTGGGTTCCAGGACATACAGGTATCAACGGTAATGAGTAAGCTGATCTCACAGCAAACCGTGCATCTTCAGAATTCATCCTAACATTGTTCTTTCCACCAAAGAAAGATTTCAAGAAATACGCGCATTCGCTCTGGGAACGCATAAGACATGCGACCAATACGCTCACCACTATTCCACCATCAATTCAAAAGCTGTTGCAACTGCGTACCCAACCGACATAGCAGCCATGATGAACATATGCTACCTTAGACTCCGCCTTGGACACACGAAAGTAACCCACGAACATCTGCTAAAAAAGTGAGCAGACATTAGTGATAAAAGAAGCTGCCTTAACTCAACATCAGGATATCGCAAAGAAGATGCCATCATTTGTTCCGACAGTCAGACTGTGATTAAATACCTGTATGCAGTTACCTTACTCGAAGGCATTCTTGAACTACCGCCTATCTCCCAATGAGACTGCCAACCACGTTAGTATTCACCAGAAATCATGTAAGTAGTAAATGGGCAAGGAGTCCTGTTGTATACGTGTTTACTATTTGATTTCTTCTTATGTAGACATAGCCGGCAATGAGTCAGCAGATGAACTTGCCAGAAAGGGGGCAGATGTCAGGAAGAAGGTGGATGATCAAATTCTAGAATTAGAGAGTAAAATATAAACACCTGTAAGACGCCTAGGATACTATGGCCCAATATCAATATAACTAAAACCGACAAATTCCTTCAGTGTGGCAAAACCCTACTAAGGATGGTAGTCGGAGCTCTAACGGGACATATAATAATATAATAATAATATGGGTAGCGCTACAGCCCGTAGAGGGCCAGGGCCTAGTTTCACAGCAACCACTCGGGTTGTGCGTGCTATTGTTCTATCACGAGGTGAACGGACCTACAGTTTTATGCCGACTCCGAACTGCCAAGTTTGAGAAGCTTTTTCTACTCTTAGAGCATTGTCAGTGACTCGAAAGAGGTGGGGCCGTGAAAAGTATTTCTTGAAGTACCAGGAATCGAACCTAGACAGATTGGTCCAAGAGCGTAGGAGTCGACGCACATACCCACAACGCCACGGGCCACTAACGGGACATAACCATCTTAAATATCACGAAACAAAAATGGGACTATCCCATGACTGCACATGCAGAGGATGCGGCAATGTGGAAGAAAGAGAGGATACTTCTTACTATCTCTGCTACTGCCCCAGCCTCAGCCAACTAAGATTCAGGACCATGGGAGAATTCTTCTTCCAGCAACTGCAAGAACTTAATAACAACCTATTTATTACTTTTTTATCTAAGTTTTTCAGGTTCATAAGGATGTTCGGGCTGACTGGACGAAGAGAGGTCGTCACAAACCACGAATACAACGTCTCGATAAGTAAGACAAGGCTACAAGGAGGAACACGTCCCCCTCTGGGCATCACAATGTGTCCACACGTCTACCCACATTCCTATCCAATCCTATATAGGTGCCAACACGAAGAACGAAGACGAAGAACTGGTTAGGCGTCGTGTGACTTCACACTGAGATGAAACTCACCCTCTATGCCTGACGCAAGTTGAGCATCATATGAAAATACATACATATGTGTATATAATTAAAGCAACCAATCGTGGGAAACGCATCAAGTGTCTCATTACAAAACAGATTTAGCCAACAGTCAATGGTAATCGGTCACTTTTGAGACCAAGAAGGCCAGCAATCAGAGTATTCATCGGCACTTAACAGAACACTGAGCAATTGGCACGGACGCACGTATGTAGTTTTCCGCGATAACACACGAATTGGGTATCTCCTATCCATTAAATCAGCTGGTGCTTGTTGCGAAGCGACTTTTTTTTTGTCGGAGGTTTTTGAACACTACACTGGAGCACTTAGACTAAAAAACTGGTCCATTGTACTACCAGGCAGCCTACATTTAATGAAATTTCAGGCGGGGGCTCTGTGATGAGGAGCCTACATCATCAGCTCTCATCTCACTAGCACCAAATAACTGCCACCTGATCCGAGCAAAGGCGAGACAGTGGCATAAGAAGTGCTCTGCAGTGTCGTCGTCTTCTCCACAAGCATCGCAGAGGGCTTCGTCGCTTAGGCCAAGCACATTTAGGTGTTTGGCGAAGGTGTAGTGGCCCGTTAGTACGCCGGTAGGTCATCTGCAGTCTTTTCAGTTAAGAGATAACGGGAATGCCGCGGATGTCTTACAGACATTACGGAGCATGCACTTGGTTTGTCTACATCCTGGAGAGTCGAGCCACCTTCGGCGATTGTGCTCTCGAGAAGCCCAGCCATCGATGGAAGCCCTAACCGAGGACGCGGGTAGTCCCAGTGCAGGTTAGCAAGCTTATATTATTCAGCACGAAATTCTAGCCGAAAGAAGACCTTTTCTACTTCGAGATAAAAGTTCTTCGCATACCTGTTTAACTTGATGGCGATTTGAGATGATTTAACCACGAACTGTTTGGGTCGTACACCGATATCAGCCTAGCCAGGCTGCGCTTTCGTATCCAATGCCTAGGCTCTTGCACGGGCCCATGTTACGGTCCGAAGAGTCTTCTTCTCCGGGCCAGTGAAACAACGTAACAAAGGACGCCCCCGTCTAAGGTAGAGGCGTACCTCAACTAACTTGATGTGTGCAACAGAAGGCATTCAACCAGAAAATTGAGTAACTAGAGAATCTTGGTGGTTGAAGCCCAAGTCCACTCCGAATTGTAGCGCCACCCAAAGTGGAAGACCATATCAAATAGACTCATCACCCTGGACATAGCCACCGACAGACGCGCAATACTTACCATCCTGAATGAATAACCGTCATGCCCATCGTACACAACAGAAAGTAATTGAAACTTTTTTGATAAATCTATTTCTTTTTTATTTAATTTCAATAAATAATGTTAACATTTAAGTTTCACCAGGTATCTGGGATACACGCTTAGATTTGGATGCGTTTGTTCTCTTCCATTTCGACTCCGTACACGTGTACAGAGAGTGCAGCAGGTGCTGTTGCAGTTCCAATGAAAAATAAAATAATAACGTCAGTCTCTGAGTAATGCGATGCAGGAATTAAATACAAATACAAGAACATAACAAAGCACGTGCCAGATACAGTCACGAGATACGAAAAGAATGTGAGAGTATTATGGTTTCACTCTTCATTGGTTACGGACTTTAAATCACGACCGATGCCCTGCAACTTGGCATCGATGATAGTGTGGGCGAGAAGGTCATCTACCTTGACCTCGTTTAGGCAGTTCTTCTCCTCAATGTTGGCGCTTATTTGAGCGAAATCAATGTCCAGAGCACTTCGTTTCTCGCGAGCACTTTTCAATGTGGTCCCCGCATCCAACTTATCTCGGGTAGCCTCGAGAATGTCTCGACGAATCGCCTGGATGCTGTCCTTTTTATCTTCTGAATCTTTGATCGCCTCCTCGGCGGCTGCTTTGGACGGACCAGAGTCATTCGCCGGCACAACATGTGGTTCTACTTCATCTACAGGCAGCTTACTCTTTTCGCCTTCGCTGACTTTGCTCTCCGAGGCAACAGGAGCGTCCAGTGGGAGCTTTTGCGCCGGCTCGACAATCTCTTCCTTCGGCAGACTTTCTGAAATAACTTTCTCAGGTTCCGGTTTCACTTCGGCATTTTTATTGACCAGGCTTTGTGATGCATTTATCAGCAATGGTAGTGGTAATGGGACTCGAGAATCCGACGCATTGGCGGCTTGTTCGCCTACTTTGTAGGACAAAGGCTCGTAGACTTCGTTCTTCACCTCATCGTTGACTACATTTGCTTGCTTGTTCTCCATAAGAAGCCCTAAAATGGAGGCTTTTGGCACCGATATGGGATCGACTGGATCCGGCTTCACTTCATCGATCTTTTTTGTCTCCTTGTGGACCTCTCGTTCGATTTGTTCAACTTTCTCTACAACTTCGCCCAGTTTCTCGACAACCATTTCTTGTGTCTCTTTATTTTGCTTGGCCAGTTCTTCCTTCAGTTCATCAACCTTCCGTTCCAGCAGCTCCTTCGTTTTTTTCAACTCGTCCTGTGCCTTGGCTAGCTGCTCCTGCTTCATGGATTCCTTTTGTTGCTCTTCAGCTGCAATCTCTTCGTCCTTCTTGATGGCTTCTCGGGCAATGGCGTGGGCAGTCACCGATGCTTCACTTATGACGGGCACAAGCTCCACCCCTGACGTTGGTTTAACAGATACTTTTTCTGGGAGTATTTCCTTTTTGCTCTCAACTGGCAGCGGGTCCACTTCATCAACTGGCAAGGGAGGACTGATCTTCGCTTTCTCTTCAACTTCCGCTAAAGCGGGGGGCTTCTCTTCAACTGGGGCTGCTTTGGCGTTTTCAGCTGTAGACTTCTCGGGCGTCAGGTGCAGGGTAAGGTTTTGTGAAGAAATATCCTTAAGCAATTCCTTTTTCGGCTCAGAGTTCTTCTCAATCATTGGGAGGGATGTTATAGCTTGAGTGACGGTATCTGGTATCGCAACAGGTCCCGATCTTTGTTCATCAATGGCACTCAAGTTGGCATATGTGCCTAGGATCATCAGACAACAGCCGCCGACTATTAGCGTCTGCGCTAGAGTGCGTTCGGAGGACTCCTTCTTGGATATCCTTCGGAAGCATGCTGCGGGAAAGATGATGCAGATAGCAACGCCTATCGTCGATCCAACGAGTCCTATTACCAGTTCTATTGATGGGATCAATAATGCAATGCACAATGAGCCAGTGACAATGAACACCGTGATGAGTTTGAAACGCGTTTCCGGGATGTATCCCGTCGCGTCAGCATGACCCTGCAAATGGTAACAAATTTTGTTTGGGATCCTTGGTACGCCGATTGGAAACATACCCTCCTATAGAGCAGTGAATAGATGCTAGCCCTGCATGGGAATATGACCAATGGGAAACTGAATGCCACCGAGAGGACAAATCCAATCTTTATTACATCGCTCCCAAAGGACGGCGAAAAGTTTATGAGAATGTTGCCTGCGTGGAATATTACTGTCAGAAGATTGTAGGGTGCATGTCGAAGATTTACCTGAAAATGATTGCGTACAGAAAGCCACGTAACCGAAGAATCCAACCGCAATATACACCGAAGTGCACACCCAAGTCGCATTCTTTATGATCGCGTTCAGTTTCTCCAAGCTCTGGTTGTTCACACTCTCCAGGACCTCAAAGAGTTGCCTGCAATACAAGTCTCGATTGATGCTCATTCTGTATGTGTATGCAAACTCACATTTGACACGACAAAGCCATGCTGAAGATTGGCAGGCACTGCAACACTCCTGCGGGTTCCCAATAAACTACTTTTCCCGGCCAATCATTCGTCAATATGTGGTCCTCCGACTCGAGGATAATCTTGACTACCAGACAAAGATAGAATCCCACCGAAGCGGTGCACACCGCTGATAAGCTTTCCACATTTTTCAGCATGCCCAGCGGGAGAATGCAAATAATCGTCACTACAACCATGACCAAGGTACGCAGTCCATTTTTCTCGTCCAAACCGAATATTTTTGCCACAATTTGTGGACCGATATCGCCAACGACCACAAAGTACGTGATGCATGATCCGATTAAGTAGCCGATTATGCACAGCTCAACGAGCAGCTTTCCGGAAGAACCAAACGTATGAAAACCTAGAACATATGCATTCGTAATCTTTTCATTTCCCTTAAGTGAAAGTGTGCAGTTGCAATATTTACCCAAGAATTCAAAGCTCTTCCGTCGTGTTAGCAACGATGATTTGATTAAATAGTGACACGACACCCTGGTGATAAGATTGTTCAGGATAAGCAATATAATCGAGAGCACAATTCCACACTAGACACAAGAAAGCCAGGATGAGAACGAAGGACGGGAGGACGAAGCACATTACTGACCTTCTGAAAGCAAAACGGCATAGCAAGTATTCCCACACCGATAATACTGTTCGCCAGTGTCATGACGTGCCCTGAATTGGATATCATCTTGACCTACACACGGGATACAACTGTTAATCGAACCGAAACCGGACTCTATAAATGATTCCGTCAGTCTGGCGAAGAAATCCACATATTATCTGAATGCAAATGTTTCTATTACTTCATGAATCACCTTGAGACTTTAAATAAACAACAAGCAACCGATGAATTTCACCCAAACACAAGAAATCAAGCTAAAACAAAAAAAAAATAACCGATAACAAGACAATTCGCTCAGCCAACCTCTGGCAAAATGAAATCGTTCATTGCTTTGGTGATTTAATCGCGACCAATGTGAAGTTTGCTCTAAAAACTCCTAGTACGTGCCTTCTTTGAGTGCATAAATAATGGAAACGAACATTTATCGGACGAAGTTTTTTTTCGAAATTCTCCAAGATCGAGAAACGTCAGCAATACAAAACGCTGAGAAAAAGATGCCCTATGCATGCATCGCAGTGTGTTGACCAACTCAGCGATTTGACACATCCCACTGACGCGAATGACAGTCGTAGAGATGCGATTTGTAAACAATGTATGGATTGTTATTTGAATGTCATGGCAATACCGGAATAGTGTTCCCAACCGGTTCGGAAAGTTAAGTATTCTTAGGGTAATGTATGTTTTATTGGCAAAATTTATTGTATTCGAATTGAATAGAAATGAATTAACGCATTTACATTTGTTGAAACGGTCGAATTTGGACAATAGGTGGTGTATATAAAAATTGAGTGTGAGTGTTCCGTCAGCATTTTGGGGGGAGCACTCCATCTAGTGCGAATAAAAAAATTGTTCGTTAAATTTAACGAAAACCCTTCACACACATGTTTTGCCAGTTGAGCGAATCATGAGTGTTCCCTCCATTTTGGTGTGACTAACGATGACTAGTACTGTGTAAACCCTTGAAGAAGTTGAGTGTGCATTGGCGGGCACTTTACGATTTAAAAACCTTTAGAAAAGTTTAAAGAGGTTTTAAAAATGGAAAATACTGTTGATGTTTTAGGTGCAAAACCCTAAAAAAAGGGAATTCTGGAATGGAAGATGGCTTACAATATTATCCGTGCTTGCTAGAAAAAAGCCAAACTCCAGCCATGAACATTAAAAAACAAGCAAAATTATGGCGTCGATTTTAACGTCTCCCAAATCCGGAAATTTTATCCATAGATTTGCTTTTGCACATCTAGCACAAGATTTTTTTTATTCCCACCAAATTGAGTGTTCCCTTTAACGAAAGCACTTTAGTCAGGAATGTTCACTCGGGGTGTTCCTTCAGTTTTTATTCACAACACCATTGAGCCTTTTTTTGTCGTAGGTTTTTAACACTACATTGAACACTCAGACTCAAAAACTGGTCCGTTGTACTACCAGGTAGCAACCTACATTTAATGGAATTT
Source organism: Eristalis pertinax (assembly GCA_907269125.1). Classification (NCBI taxonomy): domain Eukaryota; kingdom Metazoa; phylum Arthropoda; class Insecta; order Diptera; family Syrphidae; genus Eristalis; species Eristalis pertinax. The sequence goes on from OU026148.1 coordinate 35,254,971, forward strand.
CGTGGTATTCCGGAGGAATACCAGCAAGCGCTTTTGTGATAAGGAGCCTACATCACCGGCTCTAACCTCATCAGCACCAAATAACTGCCACCTGATCCGAGCAAAGGCGGGACAGTAGCAGAGGAAGTGCTCTGCAATGTCGTCGTCTTCTCCACAGGCATCGCAGAGGGCTTCGTCGCTTAGCCCAAGCACATTTAGGTGCTTGGCAAAGGTGGCCCGTTAGTACGCTGGTAAGTCGTCTGCAGTCTTTTTTGTTAAGAGATAACAAGAATGCCGCGGATTTCTTACTGACGTGTGGGAGCATGCACTTGGTTTGTCTACATCCTGGAGAGTCATGCCACCTCCGGTTGTGCTCTCGAGAAGTCCAGACATCGATGGAAGTCCTAACCGTGGACGCGAGTAATCCCAACTCAGGTTCGGGTCCTAGGAGTACCTCCTCTGGTCTTTGTCTAGCAAGTTCATCGGCGATCTCATATCCCGTGATTCCGTGGTGGCCCGGAACCTTAGCTAATTGAGCCTGCCGATCCAATTTAGAGAGGACTTGCCATTGAGCATACTACTGTCAGAAGTACGATCTCCTTGCTCACCTCTAGAGAGGAGATTTGAATTTGCAGATTCCTTGGCGAAGTCTTCTCCCATCTTGAGTTAAATGGTCTTGAGCATGGTTAGCTATGCTGTCGTAATCCTATCACACCGACAGATATACTGCCATAATAGAAATAGGCTCCTGACCAATTCTCTTATACTCTGATAGTGTTCGTTGTAGACACGATTCAGTCTGGAAATGTACAATACGTAGCGTATGACGAACGTGCTGAGGTTCCGGGAGATATTGGTTATCACTCGAGTGATCATGGAGATCTCCATATTGTGACACATCGATATACATTTGTATGTAGCAGCACCGCTTTAACTTAATGTTCAGTATTCCGAATATTGAATTAGCTTCCGCGTTTCTTTTTCTGTTAATTTCCAGTTGGGGCCCAACTGTTAGTTGATTTCTGGTTTCGCCGTTAATTTAAAGAGTACTTCCAAGGTATTGGAATTCCTCTCATCTGTCAACCAATTCCGCAGCTATGGGAGCCGTTGGGGCTGGCTGAACAGTTATTCTTCGGTTAATCTCGGTACTGATGGTATTCATCTCGGTACTGTTTACATGGGAGAAGAATATACACCAAGTCGTTGACAACCTGAAAAGTATCTGTCTATGGTGATGTTGTGGCCAAGTCGTCGATGGCGTATGTTCTTTCTGGAAAACAGCATATACTTCATTTTACTCACATTCACCGTTAAACTCCTTCCGTCCGTAACCGATTCAATGCCAACATACGCCTTATGCTGGGTAAGGCCTGTCCATTGTATTGTTCCAACCAAGTCATCAGTGCGTTCTTTCTCGAAGAAAGCATATACAGTTAAAGCTCGATAATTAGAACTTGTAGAAATTGGAATTGGAAATTTGAATACATTTTTGTTTTTGTAGACAGCTTGGAAAATGGAAATTAGTTAATCTCCAGTTTCATGTGCGCATGTTAATTAAAACGAAAAAATTGCAGACATTTTAAAGAAAACTTCAATAAGAGAGGCGATACTCTTTTTGAAATCAGCATGCGATAAGTTATTGTGACAGCTGAACAATGAAAGATATGCTGGCATAAGATCACTCAAATGCCTGCAACTCTCGACTGAGTCATTATTAGGGATCGATTTTGCTGAAGAGGACTATACCTATACCTGTTGCTAGGTTGATTTCCAACGTTCATGTTCAAGACATAATTGACCTGTTAAGCCTTGTTGGGCAGCTTATAACCGCTCGTTAATTTGAAATCTGGAACTCTGACAATGTTTCTGCTGACGTTCAATCAATTGGGGACGATTTCAGCAGCATTGCGCCCGATTGCGAAGAAGATGGACTTGGAACAAACATTTCCCCCAAGCAACTACGTTTACAAGCGGATTGTTGACATACTCGTATGTACATATGCTCATCGGAATAGCGTCTTCACCTCGGTAATTATTTCCATTCAAAATATGCGGCATAATGTCGCTCTTTTCAAAAAGGGGGACAAAGGAGATTGTTGCAATTACTGCGGCATATCTCTTTTAAGTCTCCCCGGGAAAGTCTACGCTAAGGTGTTGGAGGCACGGTGTTGTGCGGCTTTCGTTCCGGCAAAAGTACAACCGACCAGCTTTTCACTCTAAGAATGGTACTCAAGAAGACTTGGGAGTATGCCAAACCGATCTACAGCTGTTTTGTAGATTTGGAAAAGGCATATGACCGAGTTCCTAAGGGTAATCTCTGGTGTGTTCTATATGTATGCGATTGATGGTAATCTTTTGAGGGCCATTCAGTCTCTATACACAAGCTGTAGCAGCTGTGTTCGGGTAAACGCTGCTAAATCAGCACCTTTCACCGTGGGCGCTGGACTTCGCGTCTTGTCACCACTCCTTTTATATTATATATATGGACTGGATGTTGCAACGCAGCCGAGGCGAGGAATGTTTCACATCGGGACTTTCTTTTTGTAGATTACTTAGTTATCCTCACATCCTCCCAGACGGAACTCTAGAGCACTCGATAGATTTGTTGCCGTATGTGCAGATGCTGGGAGGAAGGTTAACGTGGACAGATCAGAGGTTATGGTCATTTCCAGAACGCCTATTCAGTGCACTCTACATTTTAGAAGAGTCCCATTGAAGCTGATCAGTTTAAGCATTTCGGGGTCTTTTTCACGAGTGATGGGAGGAGTAATGCTGATTTCCTGCATGATTGGCTAAGCTGGCTCAATTTTAAAATTGATTGAAAGATCTGTAATCAGGCAGGCCAAGCTTGGTGTCAAAGCCAAGTTAGCGGTTTTCAATTCAGTATTTGTTCCAACTCTCACCTATGGTCATACAATTTGGGTAATGACCGAAAGAATAGGATCGCTAACATAAGCTGCCGAAATGAGATCTCTTCGTGCTGTTGTGGGAGTTACTCGGCGGGATAGGGTGAGAAACACAGTACGCGATGAATTAAATGTAGAGCAGCTGCTTCTTCGAACGGAAAGGGCTATGCTTCGATGGTACGGTCACGTGGCTTGACTGTCTCCATCATTACGACTGCTGAGGCATACCTTAAATGCGATTCCATCAGGTTGGCGACCGCTTGGCACACCCAAGACGAGGAGGTGGAACCAAATCCAAAAACTCGCCTATTCGCGCTTTGGCATAACTGCTGAGAGGCGGTGGCGGAGGATCGAGTGGGCCTAGAGATCTCTCGTACGTGATGATGATGATGTGCGGGATAAAGCGGTGAAGCTGTTGGAAAACAAAAAGCAGAGGCAGTCCACCATATCCGACTTCTCTTTTTTTGGATTACTTCAATTTTCCATTTATGTACGTCTTTTTGTTCATTTTTTTTGATTTTTACTGAGATTTGTTCACTTTGGGCTCAAGAATATGGGTGAATATTGTGGTCTCCTCTGTTTAAATAAAAGCGCTTGGAAATTGAAAACATTTAAAAATTATAATTCGCCGAAACTTTTGTTTTCTAATTTTCGAGCTTCTACTGTATTTCGTATTTCGCACACCAGACCCATTGTAGCCGCTTCTGGTTCAGTGCCAGGAAACGCTCCATTGACGACTCATATGTGTTTTATCAATCATCCTCATATGATACAATTGGACTCGGCGCTCGTATCGATGCACGCTGCCTTTCAATGCCGTTGTATCTCCAAAATATGTGGCGATGATTCCTTGATCACCAGATCGCTCGTATCCAAGCTTACCCAAGATCGTCGCATACTTACGCCATATTGAACTAGACATCCACCTCACACCTTCATTCGATCAAAAAGTCTACGCACTTCAAGTAGACCGACCTACATTTACGTATATCACAATGAAACTTTGAGTCACAAACTAAAATAATAATTTTTCATTCCAATTTTTCGGCCCTTTTCGACGCAATGTATTCGCCAAATGTAAGTTCATTCGATAAACGACTATTTCTACAGCTTCAATCATACAATTTTTTCTTTAGTTCTTTAAAAATCAACGCAATAGCCAGACACCTTTCGGTTTAGTAAGTCTTCCATGTGACATTTGCTTCAAATAAACCCGTGAAAATTTCTTACAGAACCCACTGGATCACACAACAACATTAGAACTCTATCCACGTCGGCGTCGCACAGAGCTCTACCACCAGGCGGCCATACCTGAAGATTATCAAGTACGCGACTTTGAGCATCCCCGCAGTCTAAACTGCAGCCGTTCAAATGCCATGGCCAGCAGTAAAATGAGAGCGGAGAAAATCGTACCGCCAAACAGTTCGCAGATGCGTGTCGCCCGAGATAGCTACTTCTCCTGAACACCTACTTATGTTGCACAATCAAATGCTTCTTAGTTGAACTGTAATTTATTGTAAATTAAATAAGAGTATCAAAAAAAAAGAAAAAAGAAAAAAAAAACGTTTCTCTCAATCAACACGACAAACGACGGCGCGGCGCCTTTAAGTAAGTTAAGAAGCGATGGACTTGACTACATTGAAGAATCTTACAGCTAACCACTCCAGCGTGGGGGTGTATGCAGTATGCACATGTGTACGTTTTCTCTGACGTGACGTGGCGCGGATGCATCTTTCCACGGATTCGAGTTGAAATTTGCAATCGACAAACATCTACTAACTAGAAGAGTACTATGTAATAACAAACAACTTGTAACAACTATTAACACTAAAGTGATGATTTCTTCCAGCTACATATCTATGAGGTGTCTCATTATAAAAAGAAAATGGAGTATTATAAGGTTTGTAAGCCATATCATGTTCCATGTGGCAGTTAGATGTATTCAAAACGTATATTTCGATGAGTTGAGATTCAAAACATTTACAACAAATCGCCTCCTAATTGGTGCAGATCGTGCAGGACCTGAAAAACAAGAGAGAGAGAGAGAGAGTGAGTGTTGTATTCACAGAAGAGCATATGCTATGAGCTTACCTCTAGAATTGATGCAATGCTCCAGGCTTGCGTTCGGCACGAATCTCTGCAGTATGCTCCCTTATCGTTGGTCAGCTCTGGGAGTCCACGCCAGTGAGATGTTTGAATTTCTTTCAAGTGGGCTTGTAGAATTGTCCTACATTATAAAACAAAACGAAAAAAATAACGATAAAAATTCAACGTCAGGATGCCAAAGAGTGTGGAGTCTCCTACCAGGTTTCGGCAATAGTTTCGGGTAAGTAGCCACATTTTTTGGCGAAAATCAATCTCGCTCGCAGGTAGTAGCCAATGGGCCAGACCCATTCGGGTCCTTGATGATAGTTGGCTCCTTGTGCTACGGTTGCATCGGTGGAGTCATCACTGTTGTCGTAGTTGCCACGGTAATTCCAATCGTCCGGGTCTAAGGTCTTCATGCCGAGTGGTCCCAAGAGGAATTCACGTGCCAATTCGAGGGCTTGCCATGCGTTGTATGGATTAAAGAGTTCCGGAGCAACGACCATGGCAATGGGGAAATTACATCTCAACTGGTAGTCAGTCCACTTCTGGGTGGCTCCAAATGAATCTTTATAGATCAGCTTCTTGTTGGCCAGTGGGGCCTTCTCTTCCTTCGTGACGAAGAAATACTTCTCAAAGTTCGCCTTAATTCGGTCGGCCCACTCAGTATAGGTCCAGGTGGTCTTTTGACCTGAAACGAAACTCAAGTCAGACACTTGATTTCTGCGAATGGGGTCCACTTACCATTTGGTCCGGTCCTCTCGACCGATTTGTAGGGAATCAAGGCGTCCTTGTTCAACTGATCCATGAATCTCAACACCGCCATTTGCAGACCGATTAATTCGATGGCAGATCCATCACGAGGTGTGATTGGTCTGCCTCTGTTGTTGGCCTTCTCAGACGAGCCCATCTTGTCCATCCAAGTGCCACAGTTCAAGCCGTTGCCGCCGAACACGAAACCGGTCTCTGGGTGCACTCCAATTTGATTGTTGAAGCCCTTATCCTTCATGTGAGCGTCGATCTCATAGCCCGCATGACGTTCGCGGTACTCCAGGCCTTGGAAGTGCCTATTCAATGCCTCTTGCATCACATCGTACAGGAACTGATCACACTCGCCAGGGGCCATGTGATGGGAGTCGTCTGTGGGGAATAGTCTTGCGACTTTCTCCTTTAGGATCTCCTTGCCCTTCGGCGCATCGCTTATGTATTGCTTAATGCTGTGCAGCCACCACCATACAGCATCGCGGCAATTGAAACGGGGCTTCGCTCCTCCGTCGAGGAGATTAGGAATCAAACCGTGACGCATGCATTGTGCGAATCCGATGATGATGTAGCGGGCCTCATTGAAACGCCCGGTGAGGAAGAGATTGCCGCGAAGACCGATGAAAGTGTCACGTCCCCAGCAGCGCATGTAGCCAGTTGAAAAGTGAGGCAGACCAGCTGAAAGGGTGACGCACTGCTCCGGTGGTGGAGGAGGGCTCAGATTTGGACTGAACTTTGGTAAATTAGCTGACTTGCAGGTGGAGAGGAATTGAATTGTAGCCAAGCCAAGTGCTTGAGAGAAATTGCTTCCTTTGCTTATGAATCTGAAAATGGACGATGTGTTAGGATGTGGTCACCCGGTCTGGCATGGGTAACTTACTCTGGCATAAGGGAATACGCGTGATCGACCAGAACATTGTACACTCCGGTGACAATGGCATCGAAGTAGCAGGGAATTAAGTATCGTGGGATAGTTTTCAGCGGCTCAAAGGCAAGCCTCAACCACTTGGCGAGCTTCTTTGTGTCCTGGAAGTTCCTCAAGCGATGGGAGATGTAATCTGAAATAGACAGGGTGTCAGAATCTTGTGATAAGTACGACAAGTGTGCTTCTACGAACCCATCATCCAATCGCCATCCCTCAGATTATTGCACAGTGGATGTCCAAGATCGTTCTTTGGCCCGATTTCGGTCAGAATTGAGACGAAACCTTGCAGACCACAGTATACGACCGGCCCATAGCCGGGAAGATCATAGGCTGCACTATTGTTGCCCATGTCACGCTCCTCAGCGTCGCACGTGAATAGAGCACGATTGAGGTCAACCAAGTTCAATTTTCCAACAATAGTCGAGAGCTCATTGTGAATTGGACCGAATTGCTTATGCAGCGCGGTAGCGATACCTTGAAGTTTGTCAAAGCTGGGACGTGTTGAGGGATTCAGTGACACTCTGATGGCCACAATCGATCCCGGCTGAAGATTCTCAAAGTCCAATTGAGTGACGTTTCCGTCTTGAACGGGTTCGCGTCGGAAGATCTGTGACTGGTCAAGCGGAATGTGCTCTCGAATGTTCAAACGGAACTGTGTGTAGCCATTGATGTATTTGCCATCTTTCTCAATCGTAACTGGGTGATCGAACGGTTTTGGGCCCAAGTTCTTCAAGTCAGCCTCGAGAATGATTTCATCGAGACATCCCTCGAAGCGCAGCGGGCGCACAGCTGTTGGTCCTGCGAATGGATCCGGATAAGTGAAGGCTGTGTGCGCAACGAGGATGATGCTCTCATGACTGCTCGGAGAGTGACGAGTCACAGCAACGATGTTGGGGTCCATCTGATCTACGTATACTTGGGTGAAGCCTTCCTCTGCCATCTGACCGTGAAGCAAGTTCAGGGCCCGCTTGGCGGCTATGATGCCGCTGCTGGAACTGACGGCTTTGCCCCATTCCTGATACTCTCTCTGCTCATCTACAACGTGAATCTGAAACAGACGACGAAATCTCAGTAAAATTAACCCCGAAACGGGCGACTGTTTTGTACTTACATGATGAGGAACGAGCTCATCGTATCCACGGTTGCTTCCAGTGGCACAGCAGGCCATCGCAACCAAGGCGGCTGACGGCAAGAGATCGTAGACCGATCGCTTCTCTACGGGCGATGGATTGTCATGGGTCAGGTCCAGGAACAATGCATGGGCAATATTCGGTGCGAGATGACGTTTCGGGGAAACGCGGAAGGCTCCCACAGGTTCGCCACCATATCTGTACACCAATCTGCCTTCTTCATGGGAGTCCCACGCCGATTGGGCCTCTCTGATGAGAGAGGTGATGCCCAAGCGATTGACAAACACATTGTCTGTGGCATCCGAGTTGGTGAACAACTCAGCAGCTACGTACAGATCTGGATTGACTTTCCTAGCAGCGTCAAGCAGGTACTCGGCAACATGCAGTGGAGTTGAGTGACAGTTGTCAAGGCGAACACCGTCAAAGATCTTCGCAGTAATTTCCACGTACTTCGTCATGTGCTTCCAGAGATAGGGACTGTCCTCGGGCTTCTCTCCATACCGCAACTTTACACTGTCACCCCAAGAGATGAGCTCGCGCTTGAGGTATACATTCGCTCTGGTGGGTTGCTCCAGAGCGAAATCCTTCAGCGGATCACTGGATCCCATCACCCAGCCATTGTGGGCCATCATGTACTTGCCATCCTCGCCGCACATAATCTCCTCGATCTCGGCCATAGTTCTTCCCTCGACCACGAGGTGAGTGAAGTACTGCATGAATACGGGATACTTAATCGAGATCTCCCTGATCCTGGGACCGCTGTCCTGGACACGTTCATAGCGCACACCGGCTAGACAGTTCTCCACTGCGTAGTTCAAATAATCCCAGATTTCGCACAGAATTCCCTCATTGAGAGCATCCAAGTGTTGGCGCAGAGCGTCGGCGCACTTCCTCACACGTGCTTCTTCGTCGAAGCAGTCTGCATGGAACGTGTTGAAGATATCCAATGCCAATTCCATGTCAATAGTGGAGCTCATGCGACGATAATCAGGATCCTGAATCCATGTGACCTCCTTGTAACGTTCTCCGCAGGGGAACTTCTTCGTTGGCGGTGGCCTGCTGCGCACTTGCTGGGCGAACTCGTCAATGAACTTCATCACGTTTCCTTGGTACAACTCGTGAAGGTTCAATTTTGCGAGATAGTTGCTCTTAAGTTGGTGACGCAAGGCATCCAAATGACACTCTTGGTCGATAATTTTCGGAACTCCAACGTTCTCCAGGAGGCCCTCGTCGATGTCCTTGCCCACTTGAACCAAGAGAGCGTCCAAGAGGTACGCTGGCCTGAGGTACGGGCATGTGTAACAGGAGTAAGCCCCCTCAGGGTGTTCAGCTATCCAGGTGGACTCGTTTGCGGTGTGATTGACGACAATATCGCAAATTGAGGCGATCTAAGTAGAGAGGGAGAGAGACGCAGCCACACACAGGTCAGGTGATCAATGTTTGGACGTATGAACTTGAAGCTACTTACACCCCACTCCTGGCGGCACTTGCTGATGATCTTGTTCACATCTTCGAAGGACACCTTTCCCTTGGAACCAAAGTGAGAGTTCACACGGAGTTGATCTCTCAAGGAGTAGGCCGAGTGCGAGCCCCCCAACTCTTGAATGGGCGTAAAGTGAATCACGTTGTAACCGGATTCCTTTGCCACCCGCAATTTTGCTTCCCAAGTGCTCAGTGGGCCCAAGCACTTGGAAATGACTGTCTGACAACGGATTGAATCTAGTGGGATGATTTTGTTAGCTCCCTGTGGGCCGACCCTAAGAGTTGGCTCAACTTGAACATACAGCGACCCCAAGGGTTCCGTGCTATCGCTGCAAGGGAATGAATGAATAATCCAGAGAATGAGCTTACGATCGGGATTTAGTGTGAGACGGAAACTTGCCTGTTCTTCTCCTTGAAGTAGAAATGAAACGTTCCAGATACGTTCACCTTCACCTCAGCGTACGCATCAATATCGACCACGTGGACGTATTGATTCTTTGCCGAAGTAATCAGCTTGCCATACTTGCTGAACCAGTCCACGACACGAAAGTTTGTTCGGACGAATTCCTTCTTATCTGAAAAATAGAAAGTTCTTGTTAGGTTTTGAAGCATTGTTGAGAGAATCTGAACGCTTACCAGCTGCTGGGAAATTTGTATAGAGAATAATCTCTTTTCCAAGGAGAGCTATGTCCGGGTTGAGACGAAGTAGGGTGCCACGTTTCAAGCGATAGAGACTACTCTCCATGCTGCCCTTCTGCAGGGCTATAGTTACAGTTTCGAATTCCTTATCCATTGTTAGTGTATCCTGGGAAAATTAATAGTAAGTTTATTGTTTTAATACGAGTCTAAAGGCGAATAAATGTTGTTATTGTTTTCTTCTATTCAACAGAGAGAAGGAATGTGGACTAGGCGTGTAAAGCTAGTACTCTTCGTTAGTAAATACAAGATTCTCCTTGTGCGGGACTGTACTAAAGCTGGAAAATCTTCATTAATACCAAACTAAGATGGAAAGACAGCATCCAAAGGCGTGTCAGTCAAGCCTTCGTGACTTTGTATTGCTGCATGCAAAACTGGGGACAATATCCCTATGGAGTTGCGACATGGTGGACAGCGCTTGAGAAGGATATCAACTGTAACCTCCATAATCATATGCAACGTATAATCTACGTATGTATCAGCATAGCGTTACGGACAACTCTCTCCGTCGAGCCGCCCTGAACGTCCCCGAAAGGTAAAGTCGACAGACAGACAGCGGTCAGCACAGCAGCTAAAATCACTGCAAGTGTGGAAAGAAATTCGTTCTGGACACACTATCTTCCTTGACAGGTTTATATCCATACCCAGGGACACCGATTTCCTGCTACTTAAGCTCATTTTCGAGAAGAACTCCCTCAACCAGCATCCCCTCCAATTCATACTGCGATTGCTGCATGGTTCTCTGTGAATCTTCACAGGAGGATCAAAGATGGGCGAGGGCGTCTACTCTAAAGATCTAAATACGCAATTATCATTTCGACTGCCGAACCACTGTAGCGTCATTCAGGCAGAAGCTATGGCGAATAAGGAAACTTTGTCTTGGCTCATCGTCATCCGCTCCGACAGTCTCTGGATGGAGTCTCTTCTAACTCGAAGACTTTCCGGAACAGCCGCCCATCGCTCAACGAGATGATGGAGTATTTTCGCATCCATCTCATGTGGATACCGAAGCATTTTGACATTCCTGAAAATTGTGGATCTGACGAACTAGCTAGAAAGCGCACTAGTTCAATGTTCTTTCCGGGTGGAGATGTGCCCTTCATACCTCTCTATACTGCAAAACAGTTCTTGATGCCTGAAACAATTGATCACACCAATCGTAGGTGGTTTGAGGGCACAATGTGCCTCATAACGAAACAATTATGGAGTATCCTTAGTCCAAAACGCCTGATCAGACTGAAAAGGCTAAATTTCAGGGCCCTCATCGGTGTCATCACTGGGCACTGGGTCATTGGAACATCCGCCCCCAGATTGTGTCTGTTCTACAGTGACTTCTGCAGAAGTTGCAGAGACGAGGTAAAGGAGGATATCGCGATGCACTAACAATGTTCCGACAGAATAATTGGCAGGAAATTCCCTCAAATTGGGTCGACATACAATTGGGATCTCTATTTGTATAATAATGCAAATCGAGCTGTTTTTGTAGAACATATGCGAGTGCGTTCACAGTCAACCGGGCTTAATGTGCCAAATCGGCAATGTGAACACACAAGTTGGCAGACTTGTAGTACGGTAGACAGAGCATTTTGCCTTTTTCCAATCTGAAATCAAGCAAATCGTATCGACAAAATTTCGAGTGTGAACGCCGCTTATAGAAGGCTTTCCGTTGACGAAGCTATAGTTTTTGAACACAGCCCGATGATGTTTGACGCTAAATGGTTCTTATTAGTCGTTACCAACTAAAATCAGTCAAGTCCTCAATCAAAACTAAACTGCTTGCAGAATCGTCAGTAATTCGTTCTGCTTGCAGTCAAGATCAATGACTGCAATGCCCATTGGCAAGCAGTCAATACACAAGTGTCGGTGGAGAGATCGGTTCATGAAAACCGAAGAAACGTTCATTCATGCCAGATAGACTCTGAGTGAAATTGTCACGAAATTGCGAGATCAACAGATCAGCGAGATAGAGATCGTCATGCAAGCCATATATTGAAATATAGCGCTCTTGATACCCGGGTACCCGCATTTTCCGGTATTACCCGGGTACCATAATATTGGATACCCGCTATTTTCTGGGATACCCGGTACTCTTCCGTTTTATGTACAGGTCTGATCAGTTGAACAAGATGGGGAGATTGATTATTGACTTGGGTACCCGCGAACTTGGTCATTACCCGTAATGGTACCCGGTAAATTGCAAAATTGGGTATTACCCGGGTCGAAATCAAGATCCCTATTGAATCTGTGTACTCATCGTCCCTAAACACGCACATTCTTCTTCGCCTGGCAACCGAACAAAATTCAAATTTCCAGATCCAAAATTCAACTTGAAATTCTTAAATTATTATTATCTTTCTTGCGATCGCCAGCCTTGTGATCCCCAAACAATGCCTATTGTGACTGAGTTATTTTCCAAGAATAGGCCGCAAATTCTACTACTTCCCTCTCCGTTCTCACCCTGCATCCAATGAAATCGTTTGCAAACTGTCTCTTTAACTGGAGTACACTCGTTCGCATCGCCTGACCTCTCCACTCAAATGTAGACAACAACTGTTCATTTGCGGTGTACATGATGTTTTTGTTTACCACCCAATCGTCCAGTACCATAGGGCAGGGGGTTATCGCACGTACGTCTGAGTCTACACTAGTGAACGGAAAATTGGCACGCTTCTTCGTTCTGCGCCGATCGACACAAGTCTAAAATTAAAAATTCTAAATTTAGTCTTGAGTTCGGACATCGGAATGACGCGTCTCTTGCTCCGCGCTCGGTCACTGAGACCCTAACGCGTTTGTTTTACGATTGGAAGAGAAGAGGGGGCACAATTTAATTTCGGAAATGTCAGATGGCTGTAAATTCAACGTACTATGCAGACATTTATAGCGTCTGTGGTTCTTTGAAATTCTTGGATGTTTAGTATTTAGACATTTGTGGACAGACAAACGTACATACATACACGATTATGTATGTGTTGTCTGTCTTTCAATTGAGTGAGTTCGAATGTGAGTCTGGTGTTTATTTTGCAGGACGCGCCTTGCTTTTAAGCAGATTGCTTTCTAGCCATTTAAAATAACAATAAGCGGATGATGCAAGAGGCTATGTGACATCCTGTTTGCGTGTTTCCTTTTTTCTAACACGTTAATTTATTGGATAGTTCTCTGAAACGTTCAGAGACGTAACTGTCACATGCTGAGGAATCTTATTTAAAGACAAGTTGAACACTGAACATTTGTTTCTATTTGCGCAAATCTTGTATTTGTACGAAGAAATGCATTGTCTCGAAAATGTCACATCGTGGCAGCACTGGCGGAGTGGGTAAGTTCGTTGACTCTTAAAGTCAGTGGTGTGAATGAGGACCACCACTAGCATTTTCATTTTCACCTAAATTTCTTTTCCACTTCTCTAAGATGGTCAAAGTTTAGCACAGTTGGGGCAGTCCATGAATGACCATTGATTAGCTTCTGCAGCAGCAATGCATGATTTGTGCACACAAATGGAGAGACTTTCAATTTTATTCCGACTCCGAACGCTGTACATGGCGAAGACTTGCAATGCGAGCTGGGCTTATAGATGCATGAAACTCAAAATTCAATAATCGAACGACAACGATTGTCAAGCCTTTGGGAATTGTTTCAGGAACTCTATCGGAACAGGTGCAACAATTGACACTGCAACAGCAGTTGCAAACACGCCATCTGATGAATTAACTTCATTCACTGGGTCACCTTAGCCAAATGGAGTCGATAGTGGGATGCTACCACAACAAACCACACAATGTGTACCTATATGAAAGCTGTGTCAATACCCCAGGCAAAAGCGTGTGCATTTAGTCCATCAAGACCTTCAAATTCGATCACCCATTCAAATATAACATTTGACACGGTGTGGACAATTGAGTGTTTAAAGTGATCTCCCGCATTAAAGCTTATAGCACGAGGTTCGTTCACCCAAGGGGTGAGTTCGGCATGCAAGTACAAATCGAGTTCTTGTTTTATGGACTGTTCCTCAAATGCGCTTTTATCAACAAGGCCTGTTTTAACGTCTCTCCGCTGTTTTACAAGTCTCTTCAATTCAGCAAATGTCAATCAGTTGCTTGTCTCAGGATCGTCATCCTTCAGAGCTAAGTTTGGACACTGCGGCCGAACTTCATTTAGGGCTACGAACGAACAAGGGAGTGCTTTTCTGATGAACTTATATTCTCGGAATATTGTCAATGAAATGAAAAATTCGTGATATTTGCTCTTGGGACCCTTGCGGAGAAGGAAATGTTGTCTGTTTCCATTTGTGGGTGTTTGATTTCCGATAAATCTGCGGTATTTCGACTCAATATGCACGCTAAGATAAGTCAATCAGTTCAACTTTGTGACCAAAATAGACACAGAGCAACAACAACGACAATTAATGTTAGCGATCACATATGCAATCAACCGGGCAGTCTATTGAGACATCGGCTTCTCCAGAAGAAAAATATGGAGCATGAGAAACGAGTGATCGCGAATATAGAGAGACGGTACTGCAGGAATGACATTCGGAAACTTTTCCAATAGAATAGAAGAACATGCCAAGTGCATAGAAAGCAAACAGAAGCTTACAGAGATAGGGATGGGAAGCTCTTAGTTTAATTACAGTTGGATATATCATTTCTGACATTGACAAACTAAAGTGCAACAAAGGCTGTTGGTGCCGATGGACTGTCTGCCGAACTTTTCGAAAGCAGCTGGTGATGATTTGGTAAGATGATGGTAAGATGCATACTCCAACTCGTCTCCAAGAACTGGTCGGATGAAAGTATGTCGCCGATGGATAGAATCTCAGCATCGTTTTCCCGATCCGAAGGAAAGAATCCATTTATCCACTTTAAGCCCGCGTATGACCGCCTAGTTTTGGCATCCCTGAAAGACGGCCATCTTTGCAGACTGACGATGGAACTGCTTGTTGGTCCTTTCTGGTCGAACATTTATAACTCGTGGATTTGTCTTTTGGCTTGGCTGGACAGCAAGAAGTTGTATCCGCCCTACTAGGCAGTGGTAAACCATTCAGAGGAGAGGCATCGATGGGGCTGTGCTTGATCGGTTCTATATAGCAAAGGGTTGGTTTTTAGTTTCACTTCATATCGTTTTATGGTGTCGTCGAGATTTCCAAGCGATATTATTGATTTGAGGAAGATCTAAGTGAACTTAAGTAAACTTGCTTCCAAACCGCCCCCAGATTTGACTATTGAAACCAACATAACCTCCTTAAACAAGATGCGGACTTAAAGAAGAAAATTAAACAATCATGTGGCACTTGTCACTGTCAAGTCATTTCACAAATAAACCTTCTTAAACGCTGTAATTCAGATGCACAAAAAAAAACTAAAATATTTTCACACCGCTAAAAGGAACTAATAAACACGACAAACGATTAAATGTACTGCACACCTCAGCACGTCGAGTATCACTTTGACAGTCCTTCGGCGAATTCACAATTTGACACTTAGAACTGGTCGACACTGGCACATCTGAACGGGAAGGATGGATAGCGGCTATGGCCCACATACGTACGGTTCAATGAAATCAATTCGAATCGAAACAAACAAACAATGATGAAAGAGCCGACGACAAGTATCGGCTCATGTCGAGTAAATTTCACACTAATCCTGGTTGAAATGTTCCCGCTGCAGAGTCAGATGAACAACATCTGAGAGAGCTATTTCGATATTCCCAAATTAACATCAATTACATCACGCCAACACACAGTGTTCTCGACGGCAATGTCACCCATTTGCCACAAGCGATTGCAGACGGGGGTCAGCAAACGGCATCACATCTTGACGGGCATGACACTCTCTTACCGCACCAATTGACCGATCAGCAGCAGCACCCGCTATCAGGCGACTGTTCGTCGCCGCCGTTTGTTGCTTCACAAACGACACTAATAACAACAATTGAACGGTGTTCAAACTTAGATCAAGCGAACGAACTCGGTCCGCAGACGATACTGCGCTGGTCGGGCATTCCGATTCGAAGTGCCGGCGCAACGGGGCATGAGAGGCGACATTTATTGCGAGGCATGTAGGTCATCGGGATCAATTGGAAAACAACGAAAAGTGGCGACCGATTTGCTTAACTGAACTGTGCAAGTGCACGATTAGTCTTAACGAGCAAGTGATACAGAGGGCTTATTAGGAGACATACCGCGGATATGCTAGATTTATTCCCCATCAGGGCACTTTTCACTAGGGCACACACGTTTGTAAACATCAGCAGCAGGAAGAGCCATATGGCGTTGAGGATTGACTTGGAGTGTGTGTAGTACCGATTCAGCCGTTCGATCATGGCTAGAGAATGGGAAAGACTGCTCCCGGTCGAGGTTGCGCTACAATTCGCCGTAAGTGAGATATCTCGGGTTTGTCGCTTTTGGGGGAACCAACACCAATTGACCGATAACGTCTACAATTGAGAGCAATACACACCGCCGAGAGAGTGAGAGAGTGCCGAGCTTTGGCATGCCATTGATTGAGATGTTTTCAATAAATAGATACAGACACTCTAACAGTCTGTATCAGATTGGGGGCAATTAGGGCTGTGTGATCGTTGTCTCTTTGGAAGCGATCGGTTCGTCTTTAAATAGATCCTACAGATTCTCGCAAACGAAACAGAAATGAGCTGTGTCTTAAGGCATGGATGACTGAGGCTAACGCTTCGCGAATTATCGATGACTTCGGTTGGAATGCGTAAGAATACAGATTTAACTCGAATTGAAGTGGTGAGGATGGGGCGACGACGCTGCGACTCATGTGACCTTGAACTTGCTGTGGCGGTAGTGGTGGGGTTGATTTATTTTTGCGCTTATTTAAGTCGACTTGGAAGCAAGTTATTTCACACATAGATGATCATTGGCTAGCTGCAATAATGTTGTGTGTGTTGCATCTTACTGCCTCCGGGCTAAAAAAAAATCGAAATCGAAAAAAATGAATGAACATGCACGCTAGCGTGAATCTTGTGTGATATTTCTTGTGGTTAGAGGAATTCGGAAAATGGAATAGCGAGCAGATATGGTTCTACTGAACGTGGAAGCGAAAAGGACATCCTTGCGGATCATATATTAACCAAGAGTACTTCAAGAGGAATAAATCGTTTATAGTGTACTCCTTCATGGTGCATAATATTAAAGTAGTAAGCACTTAAGATCAAGGCTGTTGGAAGAATACATAGCCCGTGCTTCGAATCAACTTAATAATACAATTTGCTATACTTTTAAAGTTTGCCTTGTACAGGACCTCGTTAGGATTGAACTTCCCGTGTTCAGACTCGAGTACAAACGGAGACAAGTTCGAAGACACTGTCCATCGAATAACCTCATCTTTTCCGTCTGGCAAGGACTTACGGTGAACCAAAGCGGGCAACCGTACACCATAACTAGCCGAATACTGGCTATGTAACAGGTTACGTTCACCCTGGTATCAAGTTGGCTTCTGCAAAACAACCCCCTTGACGCAGCAAAAGCCTTTTCTGCTTTCGAAGTCACTCTGCAGGAACGTGTTTATTAGGAACTGATTTGTACGCAATTAAATGCGGCATGGAACCTTTGAGGTAGTGGTTGGCCCGTGGCGTTGGGGATATGTGCGTCGACTCCTACGCACTTGGACCTACCTGTCTAGGTTCGACTCCTGGTACGACAAGAAATACTTTTCACGGCCCCACCTCTTTCGAGTCACTGACAATGCTCTAAGAGTAGAAAAAGCTTCTCAAACTTGGCAGTTCGGAGTCGGCATAAAACTGTAGGTCCGTTCACCTCGTGATAGAACAATAGCACGCACAACACGAGTGGTTGCTGAGAAGCTAGGACCTGGCCCTCTACAGGCTGTAGCGCCACCCATATTATTATTATTATATATATTATGGAACCTTTCAGATCTGCAGTGAATATGGCGAACAAGATCGGCGAGCCAACAGCCCACTATTGCAGGCATTGGTAGAAGTAACGTCGGTTTAACGGTTGACAGACTAGAGGAAGAGGCCCTCCAACCAGACGGTATCTAACGCATTCCCCAAGTCAATCTTATTTTCCTCAACCCACTGTTTCAGGAATCGCATGACTATCCTTTTGAAGACCTAAGGAGATGCGCCTTTGTCCCGTTTAGGGTTCGGTTGCACCACAGTCGGTTTTCAGTGTCCCCGGTAATAAATTTGTACCGCAACGGGCGGAAGATGGCGAAGAACAATATTCGATATATGTACATAGCATTGAATTCGGCTGAATTTTTCTTCTTCAGCGAGTTAAGGACATCCCGGGGATCTTCTTAAGAAATCAAAATGAGATAACAATCATTGGCGACGGCACTTTGCTCTTCACTAAACCTGATGAAAACTTGGTTCTCGGATCGCTTAGAAGTGACTCAGCAAAGGCGCTGTTCTCCATATCGTGATTCGGCCTACAAACCTCGTTGATCGAGTACTGGTCTCACCTTATCCTGGCGATCTTCAACAACGAAAAAGTCGTTGTCTAGCACGGAAGATCATATTTACTTGCAGGATTTGTTAGATTGTACAGTCTGAATTCTATTGCCCTCGTGCAAGCTTAAAGTCGAGCTGTAAGGAGGTTCATAATCTCCGACTTTAGTGACCTGACTTTTGCAATTTGTGGTCTTGAGTCTTGACAGCAGCCTACTTTTGTAAACGCGAAGTGCTTGGAAGGTACACGTTTCATCATCAGTTACGATAGATGACATGAGCGGTTGGCTTTCTGTCTTAGCAACAAATGGCGAGCAAATCCTTCTCTTGTCCAAGTTCTCGGTAAGAATAAGGAGGACCACACTTTTAGGAATGCAACCAACGATCGCAGCGAAGAATTTTCAAGGTTTTTTTCGATGTTTTCTTCATTTCCCGAGATTCTTGTGGGCGTTCGCTGCCTTCATGGCTGAAACACAATGCAGCGTCTTTCAACATCAGCAATTTGCAAAATATTGCGCAAAATGATACGCAATTAAGCGTCAAATGTAAAACAAACGTAGTCTTTTCAAATCCTTGGATGCAGGAAGAACGCAATATTTTCCATCTGGCATTTGGTCAATGCAGATTTTAACGACGTAACGACGGTCAACATGCGACTATACAGCGTTTCGGAGTCCTTCAAATCATACTTTGAAATGACAAACCAAATGTATCACCTTTTAGTTCTGATTTCTCATCTCTTTTCCTCTCATTTATAAGTTGTAAATGTCAACAGAACGTGCTGTCTCACGCAAATCCTCGAAGTCGAAGAATAAGTCATGCTTGATCGTTGATTAGTTGAAACGATGTCGAACCATTGTCCCATTGCTGATGTTTATCAGCTAATTCAGATAAAACCCTTCTGCAAAATATTGTAAAACTAGCTAAACCTGTTCGAAAATCGATAGCTCCCTTTACTCGTGACGGAAAAAAATCAGCTGTAATCTGTATAATTAAACTGCGATCAAAATTTCGATGAATTATTTCGTGATTTTTGCATGTTTGCTTAAGATCGTCCAAATGATTCGCCAAAGTAAATAATGAACCCCGATTAGAATGCTAAATATAGAATTTGCACCAATTTCGTGCTGTGTCTACGAAACAAGATTGGAACCTTTATCAGTGATCATGTTTACACATTAGTCATAGATTGCCCCAATGTGATGACACAGCAAGAACATACATATGTATGTATCTATACATTCCATTTTGATTAAGGGGAACTAGCTTTTGCTAGATTTACTCTGATAAACAGATGACGTAGGATGATGTAGGCGCAGTCCGAAATTCTGAGGATTGACGATAAAGAATTCGAAATTTATAGTTTGCGGTACAATTAGCGGAATTTCATCATTTAAACGAATTTTAAAACAAAAATTGCTCAAGTAATGGAAATGTGGTGTCACAGTTGATAGCTTGAACTTTTTTTTATCTACAATTACGTCATTTTTAAGTAGCACTTAAGCATCAAGTTCGCTTGAATATGTTCAAATGACGAAAATTCAGTTGCAAATTTTTAACGTGCTAGGCACGGTGCTAACGTCTCACCTTCAACTTGTGTCGATGAAAACGGCTTTAAAGATGTGTATCATCAGCACAACACTTAGTTGGAATGATCACATGCTCGAAGTCGGTAAAATGTTGCGAAACGGATAGGTGACCTCACATATGTCATCCCTTCTGAATCAGCTTCAATTTATATGGCCCCTAGGCTTTATCCACCCTAAGCTTGAGTCTAAAGTCGCCAAGACCACCTTGCGACTGCTAGATAAAATACAAAGGCAAGCGATAAAAATCTTAGGTGACCACAATATCTCGAAGTTAATGGACTCGCTTGAACACCGATGGCAATGTACGTAAGTCGGTCATCGGTTGTCTCTGTTTTATCGCTATTTTTGCAAACTCAAGTGAGGTGACTGATTGGATTCATCATATTCCATAATTCCCCCGCAATACACGTCTCTCCAGAAATAATGAGCAGCTTTCGGCTTTCGATTAGCGACTCGATTCAGGCCATGCCCGGCCCAATATTCTCACTCATTGTGCCTCGACTTCGGTTCCGGGTATAGGCAATCCCCTTTGCACACACACATTAACGTAATACGATTTTAGGCATGTGACCGTCGCGACTGGCGGGTACATGGCGTAATAGGTCAAATTTCCCATACTCTTCGCAGATCCTCAGGCTGTTGCACGTAACCATGTCTCTGTTCGGCTCGCTGTTTACTGTAACGCTATAACCATTATTATTTGGACATGTGGCCCAATGATTCAACGCATTCAACGGTGATATTTTCTGGATATTATGGCTTTTGCGTGAGTTTCGCGAGTTCAACCATGTTTTTCAAAATACCATGAGTCTCTTCATTCACGATGAATTGCCAAACCAAACCGATACCTCAAAATAACCGAGAACTGTCAAATCAGCCACAGAAAACAACAAAACAATGAAACGATAGGTCTAAAGCACCCCTATCTATCTACTTAGCTAGTTCTCTCTGGTTTGGGAAGTGGCAACTAAAAGGTCTTTCAAAATCAAAGAAAAGAAGTGTGTAGTCACTTTTAGCTTGCTACTAGCACATCTTGAGGTAATTAAGATCGATGTCAGATTGATTGATTGTCAGATCACTCTTAGCAACAGATACTAGCATGGACAGGTCCATTAGAAGTGAATGCTGCACTGCGTCCAAACCGGCTGTTGCGACAGTACTAAGACTGTGCATCTTGGGCGTGCCCCTTTGTTTGGTGATTTTCATTGCAATTTATGCTGTCATGCGTCAGAATGTGTCTGACAATGGCTGTGTACATTGACAAGAGAGTCCTGGAGTGTGGGCCCATCTCCACATCGATATTTTGCTTGTCCCTCTCTTTGACGATGAGTCTCCAATTTTGATTCTTATGCCTAGTATTTCGTCAGTCTGAGTTACGGACGCCGACCTCTATAACAGGTGGATGACCTTCTTTTTGGTAAATAGGACTAAGTCTCTGTCTTTCGAGCATTGATTCCTAAGCCGCATGTCGTTTTTAATTTTTGCAGCGCTAGCTCGCAATAATAATATCGGTGGCACTACAGTTAAAGCCTAGATTCTACAGGAATAATGTGTGCTATAGTACAGTCACGAGTGGAAGGGACGTAGGCGAACGGCGAAGTTGGGTAAGCTTTTTCTAAGCGGGTATACTTTTTGAGCACTATCCGTGCCTCGAAAGGGGGGCGTCGATTATGAAAGTTCCCTGTGTCGGGAATTTAAGCCAAAATGCCACGGCGCGGCGGCCACTAATAGTCAGCACTCAGCAGACTCAGCCTCTTGCAATAAGCAATTACTTTTGCTCCCGAGCGTTTGAGTAAGCAGCTACCCCATCGGTTTTTGAATGACTGATGACTCAAGATACAATGTCTCATAGCTTTTTCATCTCTTCTCCGAAAACTCAACCGCTAACTTGACTTAGTAACCAATTTGTTGTTCTTAATGTATTTCCCGCATGTACTCGCATTTGAATGATAAATTAATTAGTGAATTACTGCGTGTCATGCAGTACACTAAACAATTGAATCTACAACTTCGACTGCAAGTGCGATCCTTGTCTAGATCGTATGGCAATTAATTGCTACACTTTTTATGAGATCTCTGATACAAGTGCTCGTAAAAAGTATGACCTCTATGCGGTCAGTATAAATTTAAATCAGACAGTTTGCTTCCGACTTTTTTCAGAGGAGTAACGTCCAGGACGGTCCTTAATTGTCATTCTTTCGGATGAGAGAACACCAACGACCATTAAATTGAGTTGTAATTTTGTTTGATTACAATCATAATTCCCTCATGTAATTTCTGTGATATTTCAACGTCCACCAGACACAATGAGACAAATGCATAACGTTCTACAAGCGTGACTGCCGCACGTAATCAGCGGCAATGAATGACGCCTTGATTCTGTTCGAATGCACTGGCCATTGTGGACGTGGGTGGAAATGCTTTCTACTTCTAGATGCGAACAATAACAAACAAAACTAAAAAAAAGTATTAAATTCCAAGCTGTTTTTGGATGCCTGTGCTCGCTTATTGTGTGTTGAGTCCAACTGAGTGTGACTGTGAATGAAACGATATAAATCAGCTCAACAATATCCGAGATGGTGTTATGGGTTACGTAACAGTCAGCTAATAACGATCATGAACGTCACGTTTAACGCTTCTCGGAGCGAGGAATGCGATGGTTTTTGCTTTGCTCTGTCATTTTGAAATTAAAAAAAGATAATACAGTGCACTAGGAAATAATCCGCACTGATTTGATTTTTGCCGCAAAAAATGATAAGAAAATTATGATTCTTGACTGATTAGAGGCAATGAAACTGCTGATCGGTTTTACAGATTCGGGCAAATAAACAAACAGATAGTAGTTGCGGTAATTGAAAAAAAAAGATGAAAAGATTAGCACATATTTATGTAAAAGGTCAGCATGAGTTGGAAATGTGTTAGGTTATAAATAACCTGGCGCCTACGGACTCAATGTTTAAGGTGGCTAGGTCATGTACAGCGCGTGTATAAGTTGGCTTTGGACCGATTTTTTTACTCTAAGCCGGCGCAATATACTACGGACTTTCACGATAGTATTGGCACACACAAATGGATAGATTGAATGAAAATGCAATCTGTGGAGACTGATTGGTCCACGGTGGACAGTAGCGACCTCAAAGGAGTAGGCTCTCAATGTATGAGATGTAAACGCAGCATGTATGCGCGGTCAGCCTTAAACTGAATGACACTTCGTTAAGTTTTTAATTTCCCATGAATTTAATGATCTTAACGGTGTATTCTATACACCGAGTCGACACTTCTCTTTCACTATTTAGGCTCAAATTGATAGAACAAATTACATTGTTATCTGTTTTTTTCCGAATTCAATAAACATCGTACACCAATTCAGCAATGATCCTATTAAACTCGAAAACCAGTTTATCCAAATGTGGCCGCCGCGTCGCACAGTGAGATGGTTTGTACAGGAGAGCGGAAAAAAAGTCTGCTAAATCGAGACCAGTGTACCGATTTGAATGTCTTGTCTTATGGTTAAAAACTTATAGATGTAGCTTAAATCAAAATTTTATTAAAAAAAAAATATCTTCCTAATCTCATCTCTGACGTTGAATTAAGTCTTTCACTTGATAAATATATACATAATTTACATTTAACATACATTGTTGTTTTTCAATAAAATCATTTAATATATTTTATTTTATATTATTTAGTCTAATAAGGCCCGCGCTTCATTGCTTAATGGATGTAAATCTTTCGTTTTTGGTTCAGGCCTTAAATTTGTAATCCAAGGAGCCGATGATACCAGCATTTTATGAGCAATACCTAAATTAGTTGACAAACCGGAGCATTTCCTAGTACATATTATGAATTCGATTATAACTATAATCTTTGTTTCTAACTTCCTGGGCTTCTTCTGGTAGTTGCCTCATAGACAATTTTTCAGCGAACACCTTTTGAATGTGTTCCGAACCCAAATATCTTGGCAATTAGAAACAAACATCCGATACCGGAAGTCATGAATCCAGTAACTTAGTAATTACAACCTAATTAGCCATTCTTATGTCCATTGCCACATGAGGACCGGACATAGCTTTTATGACACCACAATAAAGAACAAATAAAAACATCCCCATTTATCATTAATATTTCAAAACGGGTTTCATTCTATTTTGCATCAATACAATCATACAAACGACTTGAGCTCTAATACAAAATTTGCACAATATGTAGTTTGCAGCTTAGGTCAACATAATGCCACTCTTAAAAGGATCTTGCGGACAAAGTTGTCTGTAGATGGATATGATTTTTACATCATGGCTAGATCACGATTCCAGGTTTCAGATAAACCGCTAAAGCCTCTTACAGTCCAACAAACATTAAAACACACCCCCTGGAAAGTTGTACTTAATTAAGATACTAGTTTAAGAAACTGAATATCTCAGAGCCCCGTCAATGGATTCATATAATTTTTTTTCCTTAAAAGAAATATGTATATTCCTTCTAATAAATAAAGGCCTAGTTGCTTTCATTCCCAGAATTATTAGCCAAGAAATTATAACTTTTATAACATGACCAAAGTCAAAACCGTGTTCTGATACACCGAAACAAATTTGATCATAACACCGAAATATGAAACAAAATGTAGCTGATTTTTTCTGTGCAGTAGCAGTAGCTAATTTTAAAACTTAAAAATATTCATCATCATTTTTTTCTAGTACTTATGTTTGAGACTGCTTATCGGAGGCTTTGAAGATTTTTTAATTTTTTTTTGAATTTTAGATTGTCATGGGTGATGTGTAAATAAGTATATATATATATATATATATTAAAAAAATACTAATAATAATCATAAGCCTGGGTTATCTAAGAGTACTTAGACACAAAACTAAAAAGGTTGCATGTAACTTTTTTCCGAAGGCATTTTTTCCGCTCCCAGACCACTGTGCGTCGTGACGCATTCAACTGTGATTAACTGGTTTAGTTCACTTGTAGATCACTACTCTTGATGCACTGACAGTGTTCTTAGAGTATAACTGTCAAGAGAACGCTTCTCAAACTTCGCTGTTTGGACCCACAACAAGAGTTCACTCATATTATCATCACCCATATTATTATTATTATTATATTCAGCGCATTTGATGCTTTCCTCTTACTTATTAAGCTTCTAGATCTAAGTGCAAGAATTCTTTCTACCGTCTCAACACTTGTGGTGAACAACAATTCATTTTAAGAGGTTTAATTTCTCCACACACGCTACAGTAGTCGAACTCGTGAATGAGGACTTTACCCGAATATCTGTTTGGTCCGTTACTAATGCATTGCTCATACGTTGTACTAAAAGTTGTGCCACTTGTTGGGAGTCAAAGCACTCTACCTGGCCCATCCACCATACGCGTTGGATCTAAAGAAGTCGGGCAGTTCGTGGCTGAATTTTCTCCTATAAATGCCGCCACCAAGACCAACGATCGCACGCAGAGTTTTTTGTTTCAGTTATCTCTTGAGCCCATAGAAACAGCATTTGGCAAGAGTTACCCTGCGTTTGATCTCGGTGCTGATGGTGTTTGTGCTGTTTTTCGAAGTTGCCCATGGCTGATGACGCTCTGTCCAATACATCGACATTGTATGTCCTTTCTTGAGTTCAGCAACATCGTTTTGCCCTCATTTATCGCCAGACCCACTTCAGCCGCTTACGTCTCAATGACAGCAAACGCATCATTGACGGTTCGCTGAGTTCTGCCAATCACTTCAATGTCATCGGCGTATTCTAACGGTTATACGGACTACTGGAATATCGTGCCTATAGAGTTCTGCACGATCTTCTCTAGTATGAAGTTGAAGAAGTCACATGACAGCGCGTCACTTTGTCTAAATCCTTTTTCGATATTGAAGGTACCGCTAAATTCGTTGCCGACCTTTATGGAGCAACGAAAATTCTTCATCTTCGTCCTGCACAACCTGACGAGTTTGGTAGCCATGTTGAAACTAGACATGGCGTTGTATAGATCGTCACTGTCATATGACGACGAATAGGTTGTTTCTTACTGTGAATATCTGGTCTTATGTGGACTTTCCTGCGCTGGAGCCTCACTGATATGGGCCTCAGATTGTTTACGGCTTTATGCTAGCATACGAAACGGCAGTAAAGATCTTGTACGCGATGTTAGGGAGATTTATCCCTCTATAATTGGCGTAGCCAAAAGGATCTCCTTCTTGTGGATCCGACCTTAAAGCTACGACACGTAGAAATTACCCTTTAGTTAATTTAAACTGTCATGTGTCGTAGCTTTAAGGTTAAGTTTTAAAAATAAATCACTAAGTACTAAAAAATATATTAATCTTGTTGTGTATCCCTTATCTTGTGTATCCCTTATCTAGGCTCATTGATTTTTAAATAATGTCTTATTTCAACGGCTAGTGCAAGTTTTTAACCGCTCATCGTTAGATTTCGGCATGCGAATCAACACATCACTAATCGTAAGTATGTACTGCCAACTCGAGGTAATCATTTTCGGTGATACAGTTCATCGCAAGATGAATGGATTTGATTATAATAAAAGACATACAGGGAACAGTGATCCACAAAGGAATATGATTCAATTATTGCCCCACAGTCACAGCCTTTGCAAAGTAATTGAATAAAGTGATTTTCTTCCTTGATACTTCGTTTCATAATGTCCGCACACGTCCGCATACGCATGTACATGTAGATGAGCGAAGTGACCGATGCCGCTTTGCAGTTCGTACAGTCGTTGGTAATCATCTTTGTTCAATGGGTACGTCCATCGTACATCTTTACAATCTGCGACAAAGATTAGATTGTTTATGTCTATCGAAGGGGCCATGAGATTGTTCATCACACATTTTATAACAGAGCAGCAAAATGTACTACAGGCGAGATGAGCAAACTACGAACTGCAGCACTTCCACAGAGCACTGTTCTACTGGCCCATTAAGCTTACAAAACAAGTTTAGCAGTTTTTTTTTGTATATTTTCAACATGAACACCACACTAAGAGGATCTACCAAATGATAAAAGCAGTCTTGGGAAGTTCCCTGTGACTTGTTACTCAATGGAATTTGATTGGCACGTCTTATCACGAAATTTAAAGTGACACTCAGTGGTGTGAGTCATTCCTTTCTTAGCAACACATTGCTTAATTTACGTCAATCTATAAGCATAGTTCTTCCGAATTAGAGACATACTCGTATTTAATAAGCGTGAACTCAGAGAGTTGGTTTTTACGAGGTATTGTGATCGATTCTCTTGAAAGCGAAATTTAACTCGTTTTTTCTCGGGAATTCATCAGATTCGTGAAATTCCCGAATGATGATCCGTCGTGTGGACAGTTGTTACCACGTTCTTCATAAATATCTCCAGATTCCATTTCTCTAGATCGATATTGGCAAATTATGTTGATGAATACTGACCATACACATTTCATTGCATAGATTTGTTCCACACTTCGGTGCGAAATGCCATCAGATCACCAGTGGACATTTTGCTGCAATATAAACTGGTTCCTGCTCCAACTGCACAGTCCATCACCAACTGTAGGTAGACGTGTCACAATTCCTGAACGCCTTGTCTGCTTCCCCATTCCTCGTTGCCCGAGTGCAAACGTCGTGAAGAGCAAAATAAAACAAATTTTAAGACAAGTTGTTAGGACATGAGACAAGCAAACCGGTATGAATGAGATTAAAAGGCAAACCGAGAAGGGTTTGCGTAAAAAAAACGAATACACCTTAGGGTCAATGACTGCTTAAAAGAGAAAAAAAACTGAATTATTGGTGATTCACGAGTTGTGACAAAGCACAAGGTCACGAACTTTCAATTTCCTCCCGATCAATGAAACGAATATGACGTGGTTTGAGTTGGAAGAAACGTTGCAGTCAAGGTGATTGTAATTCGCTCTACTTACTGGTCTCGGTTTAGTTGCAGATAATTTATGCAGATGTGCTCAAGGAAGAGATACCGGCACATGTGTCGTTGTTCAAGGCTAACATTAAGTTGCGCAACTCATGAAATAACATTAACGAGGGTTATAAAAATACGAAAACGATATATTTAGGGTTCATTAAAGTAACATGTGTGTGACAAGCAGTTTTGAATGAGACTGTGTCGCTTGTGATATAGAGGCGGAAAGGATTGCTGGCTGCTGATCATATCAAGTGGATGGGGGCAGTCGGCAGCGCATAGGAGCGGCAAAAAATAAGTCCCACAAGACCCTGAAGGAGACGAGCAATATCGAGTTGGGATCTCCGACATGAGTAACGAACGATCAGTAACGGCTCAGTGGAACGGATAAGAGAGCACTACTGACTGCGCTGGTCAACCTTCATGGATGGCAAGGACACAGGCTGGTACGTTGATGGTCCCAAATTGATTATGTGCCACAATCAGGACTCGGTTGCGTTCCTGTTGGCTGCTCAACGCTAAGTTAGTCATTCATGACCGGTCTATGATACCAGTCAAACCAAGCGCTCCTTTATAATTGGTGTCGAGTCCGAAGAACCCGCATAGAATACTAACGACTCCAACACGAGGGTCTTTACAAATTAATTTTTGTAGTATCATGATACTTCCACACTTTCTCCCAATTTCGACTCAAGACTTGTCTGTGTTTCTCACAGATTTGCCATGCATTTGTTATATGCCAAAAACGAAGAGAAAAAAAAGGGAATACGCTAGTGCTACGTCGACCCCTAGAAGAAGCCACATCCCTTGCCTATACATTTTATAATGCCTCATGACTGTCTTACCGCGTGTAGAAGCCGCCTAAGAGGCCGGAAAGTGGACGTCCCCACAGGCAATTGGAGGATCACAAAAACTGAAAAGCGAGACGAGGCATCTTTAAAGATTTTTGAAGAGAAGGTGTTTAGCCTGAATTACGAGGTGTGCCGAGTTGTCCTGAAAAAAAACCATAAAATCGAATCTTAGTTAGCCTTCGAGATCTTAAAACATAGCCATTGCATCTGCTTACTTCGCAGTACATCAAAGAAGAAGTAGAACATTGACTCTGCTACAAACGAAAGGTGTACCCATCATCGAAACCTGCTCTACAGAAAATATGGTTGCCGTTACTGAAGGTGTGGATAAATATTCGATTTCAAGGCAAGAGCAGCATTTGGGCATGTCTTCCGGCAGTTATTCCAATAAAGCAGCTGAGGTCGGAACCGTAGCGTTTTTTTTCCTCATAGTCCCATCATTTTATTTTTGTTACCAACGACATTTATATACGCACATTATGGCGTATTTTTCATTCATAAAGGATAACTTCTTTTTGTTTGACATATGCCAGAGTCAGCTGTCAAAAATTTAACACTGCGAAAAAATCCCCCATTATTTGCTATCTATATATATAGTTATATAGTTTATCGCATTCAAGAATTCAAGCATGGCATGCGGAAAATACGCCGATTGGGTGCTTAAACGTCAGCGTTTGTATCACGATGAGGGTATCTTTTATCATACAAAATTGTAGCACATTTGGGAGTCGAAACTGTCAAAAGACCATTGCATCCACAAATATTCACAGTTTGGTGGCCGGTGTGGTTTCTTGGGGTCATTGCGTTCATAATTCTTTGATAATGAGAAAGGCGTTACCATCAACGTCACTTCCCATCGCTGCAGCTGACATGTTAACCGAGATATGGGTTTCAACAAGACGGCGCTAAATCTCACAAGACACAATCCATTATAACTTTATTGCACATTTTTCGCGTTTTGTGATGGGAACTGGCCACGAAGTTCACTTGATTATTATGTAGGGCTATGCACCTCAAACTCTTAACGCTTTGAAATCGAATATTCGTCAAGCTTTGTGATGTTTGTCGGAAAGTTGATTCAAAAATTGTCACAATCGAATCCTGCAAGAACCGCCGACAAGAACATTTTAAACTTGTTATTTTAGTTCCATTAAAATGACAGGATTCAGACACCATATTAAAATACAAATTTAAGCGATATCTACATACATATGTAAATCATAAATGTATTCTACTTAAATTCGCTTTCGAAATCACAAAATGGATGACCGCGTAGAATACGTAAACTCCGTTGAGTTACAAACAACTCAATTTGTGACATCATAATTCACAGAAGCCTAGTCATAGCTGCCATAAAAACAAAAACAGTTCAACCGGGAGTAAAGGTTTGAAAAAAAAAGAGAACATTCTCAAACTACCAAGGATTACGCATTCCGAACGCAAAGGTGACCTCGGCGGATGAATTTGACGTGACTGGATGCAAGACTTTCAGTCCAACCACCCGAATCACAAGCCATACACGGCCGGCGTAATCGAAAATCTAGAGTCGTGGCTATCGATTGAATGAGTCACTAGCCGTGTATTTGCGTATCTATCCATCATCACCGCGTCACCGAACGACTGAAGTCAACTGAATTCTTATGGCCTCTCATCGATGAGGAAATTCCCAGATATTATCCGAATACCGGCATCCATCGTGTATTCCACGTCCTCATGCAACGACTTGGGGGTCATCAAGGTCGCGACGACCTTCACGGATTTCACGTGACTGTCAAAAATAGAAACCGATTCCGAGTGCGGGTGCGTCACAATGATCAATCCTAAGCTTATGTAACCGTGGTTCGGGTTGGATGAAATCAATTGAGTCGTACATGTAGACGCCGCATTTGGTGGCGGCTGTTTTCCGACCGATATCACAGCAAAACAGTAGTTTTTACTCTGCCACGACTTCATACAACGCACAAGTTCACATTCGATGCGGGGGAGTGTATACCGGGAGATTAGAGGAAGCCAGAGACAAGTCACTCAGCGGCGTGTGTACCTAGCAACGTCATCAAAAGTCACCCCCGCCATTTTCGTGTGCCAAAAATAACCCAAAATAACGACAATCTATCAGAACGTTCATGTAATTAAGGTCATTTACCACGAAATCTTATGTACACCCGCGCTCTCTTGCTCTAGCACTCTCTTATGGTCGAACACACCCAAAGAAAATCGGCCGAGGGGGAGGAGATGCGTATTTGAATAAAATCGAAAGTTTTCCTCCCCACACACGCACGTGACAGTTTTCACCTCCGTAGCCTCGCAGCCTCGGCAAAGACACATGTGTCTCATTTGTATCCGACTTTTCAATGTCCGGCACGTTTGCATTGACACAGTTTTCGCGCTGCATCCGAAATGCACTTGCACTTGTTGCTTGTACCCCAACTCGTGCCAACATCGAATGGGGGTCAAAGCAAAGCAAAGTAAAAAGCTTCTCTCAAGCTACTGCAATTTTTGAATAGGAATATTGTTTCAGATACATTCTGATACGTTGCACATGATCGTAACCGAAATCCGTTCAATTCTGCAATAACGACTTCTTCGATTTGAAATGAAACGCAGTGTCTTCATCCGACACAAGGGTTCCGCTTGATTTTTGCTCACAATCCTCACATATCGTGTGTGTATCTATTGCCGGAATAGAGAAAATGCCATCTGAGAGCTTCTCCCACCGAATGTGAATTTGAGTTGTGGTGGATTCAATTTGATTCGATTCATAAAACATTTTCACTTTTCGGCCTTCATGACCTTCACGGATCGCAACCGAACACACAGAACATTTACACAAGAACTCACTCATCTTCGTCACCTACACACTCTGTGGTCTTTGGCGAAAAAAAAATAAAAAAAAAATTGAGCCAATAAATCGAAATCCAAAAAGAATGATATTTAAACAAACGAATCGTCACTTTCTAGATACAAAGTCCAAAAATGCACTCAAAATGCTCACCCTGACTGGTCTGCGCTGGTCGTATCCTATATTCCCTTCACAATTTCACAAACTGCAAGAACTATCTTTTCTTTTTTTATTTTTATTGTCTTTCTTTCTTATTTTTTTTTTCGCTCAAATACTCCGTGTAGTAACTTTCCGAAATTGCTTGCCGTTCGTTCACTTCACCGCCCGATTGGAAATTGAATCAGAAAATATACTTCAAGGTGACCTCTAAACTGTCAGCTGCTTACCTGAGCTTTCTTACAGCTTTTTACAAACAACTGCGCTGGCGTTAGATGTGTGTATCGAAACGCTTGCAACACACCCCCAAAAAGTGCTCCCAAAAAATTAAAAAAAAGAAATGTATATTGTACGGTTGATGATGAAAAGCGAAACGTCAACAACTACACGACACGGCGACAGGCGGCAACTGCGAGCGAGAGCACGTGAAAGCGAATGCTTTCGGTTTGTTTATGAAGCCGGTTGGACGCTTTGCGCTCGGTTTGGTTGAAGGCAGGTTGTTGTTGTTTACGTTACATAAATGTGGAACTTGATAGAGCGCAAGTTTCAAGTCTTGTGAATTACTTACAATACACTTAAACGGGATTGAGGTTGCGTACACTACCGAATGGAATGTATCTGACAGATGTGTGAGCTTTTATGTGCGTACAATGATTTGTACAGTGGTGTTGCCAGATGCGTTGCGGAAGAAGATTTATTACAAACTGACAGATGGTTTTTATGATGTGCTATGTTCAGTTGGAAGCAGAAATCAACTGTTATAGAGACTCTTACTCCTTTTCTGACAGGATTTCATAAATTATTTTATCGGGACAAATGGCTAATGAGACAATGCAATTTACATTACTTCGTGATTAACTGTCAAAAAGTCCTTCAAATTTGTGGAAGGGATGGAGGTGGGTAATCTGTCATATGGAACAGTTTCACTCGGTGTCTTGTATGTGTTGCTAATGTTCGTAGTCTTTCTGGTCAGTACTACTTGCTTAAAAATTTTATTGACATCTTGCCCTATTTTTGGATCTGCTTTTGCGGGACAGTCGCGTTTTTTCATGTTCAGCCCGCTCCATAATTTGACCGCAAAAATGCTAAATTTGACGGAACCTATCTTCGAAGCTGCAACTAATGTAAGCGCCAACCATAATATGCGTAAGCTAACTTAAGCTTATATCAATATCGAACTATAATAGCTTCTGGGAACATAAGCAAAATTCAAATAATAACTGTCACTTACGTACGTAGAGTGCGGTTCAAGTCGCTTCCGAGTAAGCTAAAGTTAACGAACCGAACGAAAGTGAATGAAGCAATCATTATAATCATATACCACCATTGATGTGACTTTGTTTTCTGTATCTTAAGTTGATAAACCGTCTATTGTGCTTTTTTGGAGAACGTTCACTTGCAGAAGTCCAATGTTCTGGTTGTTCCTTCATTCCTGGTGTGTGGTGGTGTATCCAGAAACCATCAAGTGTTGCGAAACGTTTTAAATATCTTCAGCCTGTCAATAGCTAGTTCATGCCCAAATCACCATGCAAGATTCGACTGTATTACTTCAAAAAGATAGAAAGAATTTACATCTATGTCACAAGCCTTAACCCATTTCGTCATTTGGACGTCCTGAACGCTCAGCAGCGTACTCAACGCGTTTGGAAAACGTACTCAAATGCATCCAAAGGTACGTTTTGTATCTCATCTAAGCGGTTTTATGGAAATTTTAGGATTTCATGTGTAATGTGAAAATTAAAAAAAATAACGCTTTCAAGTAATGGACATTTCAATGGTAGCTATGTGCTGCTGCAAATTTGATTAAATCTAAAGATGGTTCAAAAACATTACTTTGAATCAGGAAACATAATATGATTGACAGTGCCCACTTCCAGCCTACTCACGTGTTTTGTTTTGATTTTATTTAAGGTGAAGAATTGCCGCTCACTATGAGGCGATTAACATAGCATTAGCATGTATTCCGAAACCTCTGCAAACGCCAGTTCACCTTACCCATTTTTAAGTTTTCTTATGTTATCCCAGTACACATCTTCATCATAGCACTTTTGTGTTATCTATTGAGAGCCAATGAGAGCCCTCCATTCTTCATTGAGATCTTCTATATCACAATTCACAAGACATAAATGGGAAGCGTGGTTTGAGTTGTAATATAGAGGAGCTCTCTCCTGCCGCGATCTTCTCGTGGTTAATATGTACAGCATCGGACAAAACTAAAGCACCCCGCCTAAGCAAACTGAGTGCTTTTGGAGAACTTTTCTTGTATCGGGTGACATAGAGAAGTGAAGAACTTCTTGGCCAAACAAATCAGAAAGTCAGATAAAATAAAAAAGATAAAATAAAAAAAAGCTAAGTTAAAGGTTATTAAACAGAACAAGCAAGCAAATATAACATAATTTGTGACAAAAAAAAATGTTCTAAGAATAGAAAGATTCATTGGACAAAAAAATCAACACAAGAAAACTAAAGCAGCCCTTATGTGCCAATACAAAATCTCTTGAAAAAAGTAAAAGAAAGAATACACAATAATTAATATTTCGTTGCGAACCCTTTCGCCTTAATCACAGCTATGAATCTTTTTGGTGTAGACATTATTAGGTTGTCTACAATTTCATAGGCTCACCTTTCCATGCATCTTCCACTGCCTCCTAAGAATTATTATTTTTAAAAAGGTACTACGTGTTACTTTGTCATACTACCGTACTCAGCCCGTAAAAATGTACTCAAAAAGTACATTTGTGCTACGGGAGGAAACGCTGGTTGGAAAAAGTCCAAAAACTCACCTGAGCATACCTCCTGATGAGTCAGTGGCGAAGGATAGAGTCGCCTGGAGATGTCTAGTATGTACGTGCTTTACCCCCGCGACGCAAAAAAGGGTGGGACGCTATGTAGCTATTGTCCAAAATCGATCCTTGTTTCACTGCGTGAAAAAGACAAAACGATATAGTCCAATCGCTATGGTTTCCTTATGCTTTTGAAATGATCGTCCCAACGATAGTCGTTATACGTGATTAAAGCCCTGATTTGCGTTCATGACTCCACAGAGACCTGACGTACAGAGACCTGACGCCAGACTCCACCAGGCACAGCTACAACACAAAGACGGCTCTAGAAGATTTGCATGTCAACCTGAGTGCGAATGCTGTCTTTGATAGTCACCAAGCATCAGAGCTTTCAGTTTTGACTTACTTTCGCAATAAAATGTTCAAAGTTAATATTTCACTCTTAGTATACTTACTGCTAAGGCCGTCAACCCATGGACCCATGGACCTCGGTTGACGGTCGCGACTGCTGAGCAGCTGCTTTCAGTTATCGAGACCAAGCCTTACGTCCGCGATGACTTGATCCTTTCTAACGGAGGTTCGGTCTTCCTCTTCGTCACGAACCGTCCTCGCATTCGATTATTTCGATCCTCGTTAAATCCTGTATCCTTCAGACATGTATATTGAAATAATTTTTAAATTTTTCAGCGGATCTTATTTCTCAAATTCCCTGATTGCAACTCACGTTTATAGTTACATTAATGTTGATCAGCTGCGTTACCTAAACGCAGCTCTCTCAGAAACCTTTCCGGCACTACTTACGTTTTATGACGTTCCTGTCGTTTCTTTCTTTCTTCACGACTATTCTTTGAGTGAATATGAGGCTCATAACTGAACAACTTACTAAATTTTCAGGCCGGCGACCCATGGAGGATCCGCGCCTGAGCAATGCCTGTTTTCCATCGTTGACGGTCCTGGACACGCTGCTTCCAGTCATCAAGACCATGGTGTCTTCCATCCGCGATT
The DNA here is from genome assembly GCA_907269125.1 of Eristalis pertinax. Classification (NCBI taxonomy): domain Eukaryota; kingdom Metazoa; phylum Arthropoda; class Insecta; order Diptera; family Syrphidae; genus Eristalis; species Eristalis pertinax. The sequence goes on from OU026148.1 coordinate 35,290,486, forward strand.
ACTTGGTCTTTATACCCGAGATTCGGTCTTCCTCTTGAACCGAACTGCACGGTGTGTAGCGTGGCCCGGATCAGTTTTCCCGGGATCTGGAATTCGGCCATCGCATCGAATGCTGTCGTATGCGTCTTTAAAATCGATGAAAAGGTGGTATGTATCGATTTAAAACTCCTGGTTTTCTGCAGGATTTGCCTTAGTGTGAAGATTTGGTCTATAGTCGTACGTGCCGGTCAGTGCGGTGGAAAGCGGCTTTAGATATTCACACAGTACGCTGGACAGGATCTTGCAGGCGACGTTGAGCAGGGATATACGAATATATATGTTGCAAGAGGTAGGATCGCCTTTCTCGTGGATGGGGCATATGGAGCTGATATTCCAGTCGTCGGGCATGCTTTCGTCTTCCCAAATTCTACAGATAATTTCGTGCATGCTCTCCACCAGAACATCGCCACCGGACTTGAAAAGCTCTAATGGTAGGCCATCTGAGCCTGCGGCTTTATTGTTCTTCAGCCGTTTAATGGATGTGCCGACTTCTTCAAAGCTAGGTGGGAGGACTACTTCATCGACTTTAGTTGCGATTTCTTGATTCCCTATCACTCTCTCCTGATCAAGCCCGTTAAACAGCTGTTGGAAGTGCTGCTTAAACACATCCAGTATTCCCTGCGGGTCAGTAACCAGGTTAGCCTCACAATATCGAATAGCCTGGGTGCCTTCCCTAAAACCTGAAGCCAGACTTTTGGCTTTTATATAAAAGGCCCGTATTTTTTGTCTGTCCCTAGACTATTCGATGTCTTTGAGCTGAAAGGTTGCGAGAGACCTTTTCTTCATGCGAAGAAGCTTGTTCTCATCCCGGTACTCCTCTTGTTGCAAGTTTCTTCTGCTCACACTCGTCATCATATCCCGCGTTTCTTGTCGGAGGTGGTAGGTAGCCTAAGGTGATTTCCGCTACCTCTCTGATGGCCGAGCAATGCAACCACCTCTCGTTGGCGTTGGTGTTCGACGTAGGCATACTCGCTAAGGCGTCCAATGTCAAAACTCTTCCTTGTTGGCTGGTGCAGCTTACTGACATTGGACAATCGAGCTCTGAATCCTGAGTAGCTGAGCAACATTTTTTGGTAAAACAGCGGATCAAATTCTAGGGAAATCTCCTAAATTTCAACGCAAATGATGAATTTTGTTCATAAACGTGGACGGACAATATTGTTCAGTACGCGCCCTTCTAAAGGTGTCACTGCATTTTGCAAAGAATATGCTGCATAAGAACGGCCAACAATACGGCGAATGGTCGTGGTTACAAATGGTCGACTTTGTCGTTGCAAGTGTTCCATAAGTTTAGCCCATAAAACCATTAATTTTAGAACCAAATCTCGTAACATTATTGAAGTAGCCCGTGGCGTTGTGGGTATGTGCGTCGACTCCTACGCACTCGGACCTACCTGTCTAGGTTCGATTCCTGGTACGACAAGAAATACTTTTCACGGCCAATGCTCAAAGAGTATAACTGTCTAGAAAAAGCTTCTCAAATTTGTCCGTTCGGCATACAACTGTAGGTCCCTTCCACTCGTGATAGAACAATAGCACGCACAACACGAGTGGTTGCTGAGAAGCTAGGCCCTGGCCCTCTACAGGCTGTACCGCCACCCATATTATTATTATTATTATCGACGAAATTGCAGTGACTACATAATAATTATGCCCACGAGCTGCCAATCCGGCAACTGGTTTGAAAGATATAACTGCCTGAATTCAGCACTGGGTTGAAAAAAAAACATTTTATAATTTTTGAAAGTGCTACGTGGTTTGATTCCCCATGCTAGATTAATGCCGAGGGAAAGGAGATGTAAAATATGCTTAATTCCAAGTTGAATATTTGATTTTTCAAGAAACACCCCGTCCGACGAGCTGAACCGTAGAACCCCGAGCATGTCGCCGTCCTCCTCATCGACACTGAAGCTACCCGCTTAGCCTGCTGCGACATCCACTTTCTCATTGGCAGCGATAATATAAATCCTCAATTATCTCTGCTCATTAGTATAGCTCTCCAGCAGGGAGACACACCCGCCTTCAACTGTATTTAAATAAAACTTTATTTTCGATTTAGGCAACTAACTAATTTACAATATTTTGTTTCCATCGGTTTCTGATTTCGCTCTAAGTACTTTAAACAACCCTTATTATTATGAACTCGGCACTCGTTAACTAGAATGTATTGCGCTATGTTTTGTTTCACTTTTTATCTGTCTACGCTATCCTACATCGGCTAAAAGAAATAATTTAAGTGTACACTATTTCTTAGGAATATTAAATACTAAAGGCGCTGACTCGTCCTCTGGCTGTTCGACTTTACTGGCAGTTTGTCCATCAATGTCGTCATAGTCAACTGACGAGGATCGAACCAATTTGAATTGAGCTACTTTTTCATTTTTTGTGATGACCAACGATGCCGGTCGTCCTAAAAGTAAACGTTACACGATTAGAATAGATTCTTCTTTGTTTGTAAGAGAGGGGGACATACCTGATGGTGGCTTGGTGTTCCTTCGTTCGACTGTTGTTTTCTCAGAAATGTACTCGACATGTGGCAGGACGTTGTTTCCTTGTTTGATTGAGACACGCTTATCAGTCTTGGTGGCTCCAGTATTGGCGGACGTCGATTGCTTCAGAATGGAATCACGACGCTGGATCAATGGCGATGAGGGGGCCGTTGGCGGCAATGCTGCTGGTAGCATTGTTGATGAAAGTATACCGCCGGATGGTAGATCTACATCTGTTGGTGAAATTTTCGTTTATTTTTTACAAGAAAAGGGATTTAAGGTGATCTCATGAAGAGTGAACGAGAACCATCACTTGATGAGGATGACTTATCGAAAAAAGCGAACGGTTTGACGCTGCAATTTAAACGAGTTCAATTGTAGGCGATCCCAGTCGTTTGTGTTGACAGTAGTTAATGAGAAGGAAGTGGAACTGTTGGTGTATGTATCGCACTGTTAAAACTTCTCCTAGCTCTAAACAAATTCAAACGCCCTACGACCGTGTATTTAACGAATGAACAAAACAAAGGTAATTTCCGGAGCCTTTGCTTAGAAACACAAACAGCGTAATAATAACATTTAATGAAAGACTGGAATTGGAGACACAATTCTAAATTAACCATTTGACGGGCACGATATTCTTTGGATTTGCATAAATCACATTTCTGTGCTGGATTGGATAATCATAAAGACGAATGTGTGACTGATGACTGGGGGAGGGCCACACGGACTGGGATGAACAGCAATTTGCCATGAGTAGAGTTATAAACGCATGAAAGCTAATTTTATCGATTGTGCGGGTTACATCATAAGGAGATTGTGGCATGGTAGTGAATGGATGATTCACGGGAATCTGTCACCCTGGCTTGGTGGGGTTCAAGGTACCAGCAAACTTTATTCAAAGCAGATGGAGGTGAGAGGAAGTCACGCGAGTAGAACCCCTTAACTTAAAAGGACGTTCGTGTATTTAATTCAGCTTAAGAAATCTAGCTAGTACATAGGAATGATACACGCTGACCGCTAATAACCACTCGTTCAGTTTCGTTCAATTTTGCTCACTTAAGTGGAAGCGAAATGAATCGGTCTGTCACAATTGGTGTTGAAAGTTTGCTTAAGTTACCAGAGGAACCTTCAAATGCCGGCTTAGGTGTCAACCCTAGTGAAACGGAACTGATGCTCTTAACCACTAAAACCGAAAATCCCACCTTTCCGCTACCCTGGTTTAATGATCAGCCCAACCTTAGATCCTAAGCTCAGCTGGAAGTTATACATAGACCAGCGAATCAAGAAGGCGTGGATAGGTTTTTATGCATGCAGTAGAACCTTAGGCCCTTACGTCTTCACCCAAATTTGTTCCTATGGATGTACACGGCGGTAGTTCGACGTATTGTAACATATGGATCACTAGAATGGTGGCCGGCCCATAGAAACAGATACAATATTACAAAACTCAACAGGCGTCACACGGTCTTTACCAACAGACGCTCTGACGGTAATGCTATGCTAACTATCAAACGGCTTTGACACTCTAAGCCCCGACAGAATGGAATGGCAGAGCGGCCAGGTGTGCAGAGATTATGACCGGGCACCGAGTCGGTGCGGGAGTGTTTTCAGAGTTCCAGTGTGTTCGAAGCGGAACTGTTTTTCAATCCGGTGCATTGTGTGCACTTTAAAACCGGTGCTCCTGGGTACTTTTCGTTCCATTTTAACATACGTACATAAGCTCACGGCTACATTCCGTTCATTATGCACTTAGGCCCTTAGGTCTGTTCAAGCAATGATGCCAGAAGTAGAATACGTGGAGGAAGTTGTGTGACAGATTTGCATTGTCAGAAGTCCTACTGCCCGGGCAGTTTGAGTTTTGGAGGCATTGGAGTTTTTACCATTTTATCCAAGACATCTTTGTCCCTTCGACTGTGTGTAGGCATACGTTTAAGAGACTACAGACCTACGCACGGCTCACCTCTTTTGTCACCACATTTTCCTTATCACTGCGAAATTGTTGCAGCGTGTAGAGGCCATTACTGCCGATAGATGCGGTAGATGTCAAATCGATCATTCTGTATGCAGGCTGTCAGGCGGCCATGAAGGATCTAGCTACACTGGAGCCAGAATTGAAAAATCCCTCGAATATACAATACGAAATTCACGCTTGTGGCATTTCTTGACATCAACAGCATTGATCACTTTTGCTTAACAATCTCGAGATCGGAAAGTCCTTGGTGGCTTTTATTCATCAGCTACTCACCAGCAGGGTAATCCACTCTCAGCTGGGAGATGCTACGATCTAATGAGGAGTTAATAGATGAACCCCACAAGGTGGCGTACTTTCACCCCTTCTTTGGAACGGTTAATGAAGTGCTATTAATACAGGATGGGGCTGGATGCGTCAAAATACAAAAAACGGAATTTTTGATTCTTCACTAGAAGATACAGAATCACTCACTTTGACACCCCACACTGTGCAGCACTACCTTACATTTCTGGGTATCATTATTGATAACAAGCTAAGCTGGAAACTAAAGGAACGAACTAAGAAAACCCTCTTCAGCCCTTTACCAAATGGCAAAAATGCCATTGAATGAAATTAGGGACTACCGCCACGCATCGACACTAATTACCCCGTACAGTGCATAGTATTCTCCTACTGAATTCTTTGGGCTTCTGTAGGCATTCCAACACAAGCTTAGATTTGATGATGTAGGGACAGCACTAAGCTAAGCAAGCTAAGCTTTTAACTGTAAGGCACTCAACCGGCCTGCATGGGTATCAGGAGTATGTTGAGAAGCACTCCGCCGGATTGAATGTCTGACAATCAAAAGAGGACGAGCCCCTGCGTATCTACACAGACGGATCGAAGACGGACGGAGTGGGTGTCTACTTCAAAGACCTCAATATTACTCTCTCATTGAAGTTCCCCAATCACTGTAGCGTTTTTCATGCAGAAACCATTGCGATAAAAGAGGGACTGTCCTGGCTCAGGAACAATGTAATACCCAAAAAGGGACATCACTAGCTGTTCGGCCAGGCCTTAATTAAATCGTTCCTTTAATTCACGCTGATCCTCAACGAGATGGGCATTGCAATATACAACTCATCGGTGTCGCGACATTGTGACATACCGACCAATCACAAATGGCTAGAAGGCTAGAATGTATGGCCAGCACTAATTCAGCGTTCACTCTGTCTGCTCAGACTAATCAGACCTTCACTTAGGACGCTCATCGGTGTCATAACCGGCCATTGCGCCCGCAGGATGGGTGTCCCATATAAGGATTTCCGTAGAAGCTGCTAGACGAAGAGGAGATACACCTCTTCTGCTCATGTAGCGCTCTGGTAAGTCGTAAGTACTCACATCTAGAGGCCAACTATTTCAACAAACTAAATAGGGTACGCATTAGCCAGTTAAACTGCTTTTTCATAAGGATATAGGAAACGACAATTTGATGCACTAGCCAAAAAGCTACAACTCTTGGCCATTCCGAAGGATGACGCAAATATAAGATTGAATTTCCAAAAGTAGTTTATTAAGCTCAGCACCTAAAACGATTGGAGCAATGAATCCACAGTCCACAGATTGAGCAATTCGGTAAAATGGTACACAGACGCATCAAGAACTGATGGATGAACTGGGGCTTCGAACCCATGGGCATACGCACCAGTATCTTTCAAGTTAAAATCTATGCCATACACAGGTGCGCTCAAATCAATCATGACAGCAACTATACCAACTGCAATATCAATAATGTCGGACTGTCAAGCCGCTATCATGGCACTAGACTCCTACCATCATAAAATCTAAGCTTGTTATGGAATACCTACAGAAGCCCAAAGAATTGAGTAGGAGAAACAGAGTAAAATTCTGCTGGAGGCCTGGCTACACGGGGATAGAAGACAATTAAATGGCTCTGGACCATCGGAACCCTTCACGGCCTCAGAAACATTCTGCGCTGTAGGTCTCCTACATATTTCCTCAGAGAAGAATGCATGGAACTAGAAAGAAAGAACGGAACAGAAATTTGGAACAAAGCTCATGGTATGAAGCAGGGCAAGAAGCTCTGAGGTCAATGTAACCGAAAGAGGTTTGAGGCATGTATCAAAATGAACAAGAACAAACTCCGTATCCTAAAAATACTCTGCAGACTCAGAAAGCATTCCTTATGTGCTTTCTAGGGGTATCAGAAGGAGGTCTCTGTAGAATCTGTGGAGATTCTAATGAAATGAAATTGAACACGTTCTGGGTATTTGTGGGGCACTGAGCGAATGAATCCTAAGCGTGTGACTGTTTGATTGCAGCGGTGACATCACTGTCCTACTTTTCTTCTCAGACGACAATGAAAATAAAACAGTCAGTGGATAACGCTACAGAAGTATGATAGACTCGAGCAAGTTGGATCCACGTGGCACAGAAGACGTCTAATAATCCCTTTGATTGGTGTATACTCAATAAAAGTTCATTCAATTGTTTTGGTAAGTTTGCAGAGCTTCTTCAGAGTCGAGTTATGCCTCTGTTGAATTGTTTCTTGCGGGGAACCATTACGAACAACCCTGAAACGATTTTTTGTAACATAGGCCGAAAACATACCCTACAGCAAAGCCAGTAATTTAAATGGAATAATGTTCCATAATTAATCGCAAGGGTTACTCTATTTTAATAAATCAGCAGTTGTTTCAAAATATTGAACATCGGCTGCTCTATGCATATCAGGACTCGGCTGCAATGCAACTTCACACCGAATTGGATTACCCGCATATCTGAAAGTTACACACGACCGCCAAGAGAAGTAATCGTTATATGTAGACTATTGTTGTGTATATGTGTTGGGATTTATTTCCAACTCTCCTCGCCATTTGAGTTGAAAACATGACGCTTCATAAGGGAACCAACCGCCGCATGATAAGGCTAAAACTTCATTTTAGGAACCTCTGCCATGTACCAGGCGTGGTACCAGAATAATGGCCCGTTCTTCTTAAGGGAGAAGTAACTATCGGTTGAGGTGCTGAGGACATATGTATTTTTCTTACACCTGTTTCCTACCCCTACCTAGCGTACACAGAGTCTGCTGATGGTTGGTACTATCTATATACTTTGAAAGAACATGATTACCATTGGCCATTCCAATATTCACCGCTATGAGGCTGTTCAGCGGTTTTAATGCAAAGATTTTTTTTCTGATATCTTTCTGGACGCAGAAAAAACAATCAAATCTGTGACACATTTATTAATTTCTATATATTAATTTCGTCTAGGTGCGTCTAGGGCACTACAGTTACATAAAAGATGTGCAATTGTTTCTTCGTCTCTGCAGCTTCAGCACACGTCGCTATAGGGGAGGTCTAATCTGGAGGCATGTGTTCCAATGGCACAGTACCGGGTTATGAGACCGAGAATGGTCCTGAGGTTATGTCTACAATCAATAGTAGGCCATAGATATTTTGTAATGAGGCACCCAGTGTCGGTAAACCATCTAGATTCCTGCGAGTAAACATTTCAAGCTTTAGTGCATGCTTTGCAGTAGTGAAGCGTGCGGATGGTAGGTCTCTATACGGAGTTCGTCCGCTTCATAGTTCCCTCTCTATCTTCGTTTAATAGGCAAATGAAACTGTTCGTGATACACTGTAATTCTGTTACTACAAACTAAAGACTCTCTGATTAGCCACTTCTAATTTTGTCCAAAGAGGGACGTCTCGTCCCTCGAAATAAATATTAAAAGTCATAGCCTAACGAATTCTATTTACAAAGAAACCTAGCCTCTGCTCCTTCGGATGGAATGGTGCACAAATGGTTTGTAGACTTTCGTTGCGGTCGTATGCGCAAAAAGCTGCTGAGCGACAGCCCCGATATTGTGCTGCACGGTCGCCTGGCAAGGTTTGTGCTCTGTTTAAGATTGTAGCAATTTCAAATGATACCGTCACTCAAATCCTGCATCGCCATTTGGCCATGAATATATTACCGACAAGATTGCCGTCACTCAAATCCTGCATCGTCCTGCCGCGTTAGCGGTGGACAAAAGACCGATTTGGGCCAAGATTTCTAAACTGAATTTGGGTCTCTTCAACTCTTCCGAAAGTGTCCGCATAAACCGGAAATAGTCATATTTTGACGGCACTTCGTAACAGTCGATGGATCTAGGATACACCACTAAACACTCGGAATGAAGGAATAATCAAAACGGCATAGGACTGCCTATTTTGCAGAGTTTGAGAAATCATATTTTTTGGGAAGGGTTAAAAAATAAAATTGGAATATGGTTAAGAATTGTAATATCGGGCTGAAGGGAAAAAAACAATTATTTCATTTATCAGCCCTCGTGTATTACTTGTACCTGAAGGCATTCCCACCCACATGTCTGGTCAACAAGCCAGTCTGTGATCGGTCTCTCATCCCCTTTCCATCGGAAATGCCTCAAATTCGTGTAGCCCCAGTCGTTGAAGGACCTCCAGCCCATGGGATTAGCAAACATTTCCTGGCCATTGCTGCCCGCAAGGTCGAGGGGTGCCGCTTCCAAGTGAATCTGAATTCTCCCGAGGTACAGTGACAATCGTTGAGAATTTGTCTAAGATCATTGTATGAAATAAAGTTCTGGTTTCGCTTTCCATATTGATACGACTTTACATACTTTTCCACAAAAAAAAAACGCGTTCAACATGCACAATATGGATAGAAAGTCTTGGCTACAATATTCTTGTTGCAATAAACAGAAAAACCAATCGTTCTTCACTGAACTAAATACAGTTGTACCCCCATACTTGCACTCACCCTAGATTCATCAAAAATTGTCATCATTCAAAAAAGAAAGCAAATGTTCCCGTCTATGTTTGGCAAAAGCACAAATTACCACACAACATGAATAATACACTCCGCATAAGTAAGTGCGACAAAAGAACACACACGTGAAGCAGCACTCACTGGGGCGATATCTTAAAGAGAACAGCATGCAACACAGATGTCAAAGCGTCCCACCAACACACCACAAAACCAAACCAAACCAAACCAAAACCAAAATCTCTACAAAATAAATGATCATGAAAATAAAACCAAAACAAAACAAAAAAATAAAATTCAAAATTAATAACAAAATAAAAATTGCTTAAAATTTGTATTTCTAGTAAAAATAAAACACCACACCTGTATTTTGTTATTAAACTGTAAATTTATTATATTCTTACTAAAGTTGTATACCGTTTTAATTGCTGTTAATCGGTTATTTTCCATTACAAAACCCACATGCTTATTGGATTATTTTCTTGTTTTTCCTTCCCTTTATTTATTTTTTTTTTTTAGTTTTTAGGTTAAGTTATCAGCATTTTTTTTTTGTTTTTTTTTTTTTGCATTACATTCAATTAGTTACTAACAGTTATGATGTATTTATGTCAAAAAATAAGCTAATTTTATTCGCTTTAGCATCGTTCAGCGTTGTTAGCCAGAGCAAAAGAAAATATCTTATTTAATCTTATTGAATAGTCTTCTGATTTGTTTTTTGTTTCAAATTGTTCATCGATTTGAATTACATAGTTAATGTGTATGCAAAGGCAAGAAAATAAAATGGTAACAAATAAGCAAGAAAAACTGAAGAAGAATAAAAGAAAAAAATGAGAAGCCCATTGCACCCCTAGATTCGGTATATTTTTTTACATTATTTTTTTTTGTTGTTCAGTTTGTTGCTAGAAAGCCACCACACAAATAACATTATTTACAACTAAGTCTTTTTAGTTTTATTTAAAAGAAATCAATTAACAAATGTTAGTTCAATTCAAATGTATAGCTAAATGAATGGGTGCATTGGCGTGTGTTGCTATGAAGAGTGCTTATTGCATGTTTTTTTTTTATGTTTTTTCTTTTATTTAATTCCATTAGTTTTGACCATTTCCGTTAGGTTATAATAATAATTGCAATGAAGTTAAGTATCGTACAACTAAACACTTACATATAGAATGGATGTATGTGTGTATTTGTATCTATGGGCTGAGAGCTTAATCTATTGATTATGTGGATTTGATATCTGTACGAATAGAGATAAACCTTTTTGTTTTCTATCTGTCTGTCTGTCGGCTGGTGAAGATTGGTGTTTCAATGTGGAAATTTTCAAGAAGAACTAGAGATTGATGTGATCTATCTTAAATACGAATAAGGCGAACTTCTTATTTCTAACTGACTAAATGACAAAACCTGGAAGAAAAATAAGTGAACACAGTTCATCTTACGAAATGAAATTGTCATCGAGTTTAGGAGTTGTTCTAAAAAAAACCATTTTGGGTGTTTTATATAATGGTTGATGTGGCTTACAAAGCAAACAGCCGTAAAAGCATGCGAACTACCTTTCTGCATTCACTATAAAATTTGTACAATCTGGGACTTTGCGATGACCTCAGGAAGACTGTCAGAAATTAGGGAGCATGCATTTATGGTTCAGAAAAAGTGAAAAATTGTTCAAATTCACGAAGGTTGGGAAGAATTTGTCTTATGAAAGTGTGCAAAGTTCGCGATTCGCTACACTTTGGAGTGCCACAGCTTTTGGAAAAACGGTAGAACTGTTGTCCTGTCATGAGAGAACGTCTAAATCAGTTTTGTACCAAAGTTATCGGCACGCATTCCTACTATGGAGAATCCTGAAGAGCACTAGTGAGTTTCATCTTTCGATTTTAAGGACATTTATCGCCAGACACTATTCGATGCGATGGCCGAATTCAGGATCACGGGAAAATTGGTCCAGTTGTGGTGCAAGTAATGTACCGGGTATTTCGGTTCGAGGATTCGGCGCCGTTTGAGCCATAATGGCCTGCCGTGTGATATATTCAATCTGGTACTGGAGAAGATAGTGCGGAGGACATGTCTTCTATACATCAGTCCAATTATTTGATTACGCAGACGGCATCGACATTATTTCGCGTACCAGCGGGGAAACATTCACGGCGATTGAACAACATGCGAGAATAGCTAGTCTTAAGGTTAATAAAGACAAAACAAAATATGTATCTCCTGTCGAGCAAGATTCCGTGCAAGACTGCATTCAGTGAAAAGGGTACAATCATTACCTTACCTAACGACGACCACAAAATAAACTCGGGACTAGTCCGGTGACACAATCTTGGATTTAAAAGGTTACGTTGTTGGTTTTCGGAGTCAGCTCGATTGATCCGAGTGACGTTTGAAGTAATTTCGGTAATCTAGTACATGCGAGAGAGATAAGAATATCGCGAACAAGTGAACGCGAATCGAAAGAGTGAAGAAAATCTCCAATCAGCCGGACTTAGCAGAAGTCGACGCAAATAGCGAAGTGAAACGAATTTTCGTTACATGTGGATAAGTAAACCTTAGGAAGTAACCGGCTCTTCCACTCTCTTTCTGTATTTTTAAAATTGATTGTGTTTCTCTTACGGCTGCAGTAACAAGTCTTGGATTATGGAATACAATCAACAAGATTGGGTGTCAAAAACTTTGCACTCCGTAAACTCACGAGATAAACGTCAACTATTCCCAAAGACACTCATGGATAGGAACTCAACTCATTTCAAATCTAAAATAGTAAACAAACAAAACAAGGAAACTAACACAAAATAGATCGTCTTCATTAAACGGTAACATTTAAAAATAGATCTATACTCCTACTGGAAGACTTGCAGTATTCTACGACACAAATAGTAAGACAATTCACCACAACCAGAAGTCGATATGGCATTAAAATTGCATCGCCTTCTTGCTTAAGCCTAGTCCTTAACTACACTGAAACACCAAATGAAACGAATAAATTCATTCACCCACTAAGATTCTAGATACTATACTAAATATGTATTCATTTTGTTTCATCAATTCGAAATGCATCTGGTTAATTTTGTAAAATATCGTATCTTGTCTACAGTTTTGTATCGTCCACTCCGTTCGCATCGACATTCGGTATGACAACTACCGTGGGAACAGTTGCGTTCATTCTCTGTTCGTCGTCGTAAGCGGCCGCTCTTTGAGCAGCGGCCAACAGCTGAACGGACGCAGTCGTACTGGAATCCCCCACAAGACTGTGACGAATGTGATACATATCGATTTCCTTATTATGACTACCCGCAACATTTGCCAGAGATAGTGTACTACCACCGTGGTTATTGTTAAAATGCAAATTATAATTATTGAAATCATTGATTAGAGGCGAGTGTTGGTGAACGTGATGGGAATGATGATTCAGATTATTGTGTGTGATGAATTGACCATCATCGCACGGCGAGCCAAATTCAGATGACTCTCGAATTGGTGCTAATTGCAGTTGTGCTAACATCTCACCTGTTGGTAGGCCGGATGGACTTGGTCGTTCGCTGCTGGCTACATCTTCGAAGGCCTCCTCGTTGAGCGTCTGCAAGGCACCACAAATCATTTGCTCCTCAAGTGTTACCTGCAACGATGTGAAAGATCAAGTGATTAGTGATTGATGTTGTATTTGGGGGAGCGAGGGGGTTTTTTGATTGAAGTTCAGCAGGTAGCTCTGGTTAGAATTTGTAGTAAAATGAAATGTAAATTCTTTTTGAAAATAGAGCACAAGAAAATAAGAAAGAAAAAAATATCCAAGTGAATGTATAACTACGACACTGAATGCAAAAAGGAACAACAAAAAAAACCAACAAGCGTCCGAGTTGCTTTAGATACAAATGTACAGCGGATGTCCGGTGAAGAAATTTATTTCTAAATTTACTGACTGATGCCTGATGCTGAAGCAAACACAAAAATGAGTCGATGCACTGCAACGAATAAGAAAATAAATAATATCTGCGGCTGGGAAATAGACACATTTTCTGATAGATTGTTGATGGAGTGTTAAGAAAGTGAATTGGAGTGAAAAATTTACGTTTATTCAATCACGAAGAATTGTACGACATTGTTCCGATAGCCTAAACGTCTAAAAAATACGCCTGCGTTATCAGACACGTTTTAAGAGGAACAAGTGCCAAATCATCATAAAAGCATTCAACCGTGGAAAAAAAAATCTCTGGTTCATTCAGAATGTGCCACTAGAAAGAAACTGATCTATTAGATAGCAGCGCCACTTAATGTAGTAAATTAGCATGCTTAGTAGATCTTCACACTGCATCAGATTCTGGATGTGCAAATCGTTGACACTCACCACCTATTATTATATAAAGGGTGATTCATCGTGAGGTTTGATTTTCAATAGGCTTTTTTTGACAGATCACGCGTTACTTCTATCCAACTGCTTTGTCATTTTTGTTCCGTATCGTTTGACAAGTCATCATGGAAAGACTCACGCCACAATAGCGTCTCCATATTGTTCAGAGTTGTATTACGAAAATTAGCTTTCTGTGAGAAATGTTTTTCGTGCGATTCGAGAAACTTACTAATCGACTTACTGAAACCACTATTACCAATACCATTCGCAAATTGGAGTCCCACTTTACATTAGTGGATGATACTCTACCGATTAGACCATATCCAGCACGTAGTAGACATATTTTACGTGTGGATCTCGGCCTAAAAGCTTACAAAATTCAAAAGGACGGCGCTACGAGCCATACAGCGCTTGGAACAATGGACTTATTGAGAAATCATTAATTCACTTAATTTCACGTTTTCATACGATCATAGTCGTGCGATATCACACCTTTGGACTATTTTCTTTGAGGATGTGTAAAGTCTCAGGTCTTTAGGAATAAGCCAGCTACGATTGACGCTTTGGAAGCCAACATTATTCGTGTTATCAGCGAGATACCAGTTGCTATGCTCGAACGAGTCGCGCGAAATTGGACCTTCCGAATGGACCACCTCAGACGTAGTCGTGGGCAACATTTACATGATATAATTTTCAATAAGTAAATGCCATGAATTGTTCTTTTAATCGATAATAAGAATTGTAAGTTTATTTCCAAATTAATGTGTTTTATTTTATATAAACCTCACGATGAATCACCATTTACTACTATCACTTATGACAGCATTCGTACAGACTGTAGAGAAATGTACTAGCCGTAACACTATGAAACAAGCTGGAAAAAGATGTTAAACAGTGTCCAAAGGTTGGCGTGTATATCTAAGGGTGTGCTGGGTTCCTGGACATAGATAGAGACATTCCAGGCAACTGTGAAGCAGACGAGCTAGCCAGAAACGGAACAAAAATCATTGGACCAAAAATTGAAAACATCTGGGTGACAATAGAAACTCAAAAAACCAAAACCACAGAGCTAGCGATGGGCAGGGACCGTAAAAGATGGAAAAGGATATCAAATCATTCGTTCAAAAAAAAAATGGTTCCAGGAGTAACGGACGGTAACTGGCTCAGTGGCAACACAATGGACCCTTGCTTCTAAGTGAATCCATCGCTTATGATGGCAGCCACATTACTTAACCTAATCTACACATTTTCAGACGATAAACATTGGTTATGGTCCAATAATGCGTCGCCATGTCTACTTTGACATTTTTCCCCCAAAATATCAGGCTCTGCAGTATGACGTTGTAGAATTCTGCCTGTTGTATCGAAGTCGGTAACACACTCACCGAGATCTTCTATGTAAAATGATTCTAGACAAAGCGATGAGTTGTCAAAAAGCGTCTGCAAGTGCCCAAAAATAAACTCGAAAGCAAGCACAAGTTTTTACGAGATACAATCAAAGCTATCAAAACTGCAAACGTGTTTGCTGTGTCACGTAGACTCAAGTAATAAATCTGCCATTTTATTGAAAACAATCAATTAAAGGCAAGCGATTGCGTTCAAGTTCAAATTCCACATTGCGACGAAAGAAGTATAAATCTATCCATTTGATAAACACTTCAATAATTTGATGGACAGTTGAACACGGTATCAGTATATTAAACCGCTTATAATTTAGTGAACAATTTTGATTGATGGAAACAATATTGTGTAAGCCGATTAAGGAACAAATAGAAACAAATAAATGAATTGTGCATCAATCAAGGGAAGCACTTTTTTGGCAAATAATCTGTCTAACTCGTACGTAAATATGAATACCTAATACCTATATTTTTGTGACGGCATGAAATCATGCCGGTTTATTTGAATACCACTACCTTTTGTATGAAACCAGATTCTTTCGACTAAGCCCAGACTCTTTGCCCCCCATGTTAGATGGAACTCCACTCAAACTCACAACGGAGGGCAAGTATCTAGGCATCATTCTTGACTCCAAACTCTCGTGGAAGAAGAACGTGGAGGAAAGGATGAAGAAAGGATTAAAAGCCTTTTATGATTGCAAAAAGACCTTCGGCAAAAGATGGGGCTTGCAACTGTACATCATTCATTGGATGTACACAGCAATCATTAGACCCATTATTGCCTATGGGGCCCTAGTCTGGTGGACTGCCAGTAACATAAAAAGCTATATAAATAGATTTCACCAACGAATCAATAATTGACACGGGTACTGGAGCTGGATTCGACTCGGACACCATGCACAAACAGGAATCTTTTAGACTACCTGATACATGTGCTGTCTTCCAAGCAGAATTTCTGGCAATAGATAAAGAAGCCAAACACATACAAACAACCGATATCCCACCATCTTTGTTGAGAGTCAGGCTGTACTGCAGTCATTTATTACCCTGTACAATGAGATCAATGGCAATTATGAACTACCGCGACTCACAAAGGTCTATCAGCCACCATAAGGTCAAACTCTGCTGGGTTGCAGGTCATAGCTCAATAACAGGGAACTAGAGGCCATCCGAACTAGCCACACAAGGGTCTGAAGCGGGCATCACGGTGGCCACCGATCAGTGCATTATACCGGACTATAAGCGACAAAATACAAAATGAAGCCAACCCTGGCTCACAAGTAATGACTGTCAGACGATAAGATCAACGTAGCCAGAGCTTAACAACGGCGAGACAAATAAGTCTCTGGCGTTAGACCGCAATTCGATCCGTGAGCTCGTCGGAGTGATCACAGGGCACATCGGAGCAATGCTCCGGAAATGGAACGCGGAATCCAGCGATATCTGCCGGAGCTGCGGCGACGAAGAAGAGACATTTTTCAACATTTGCTGTGCCACTGCCCAGCTCTCCAGAATCGTCGCCTAGCCTAGCTGGGTCAAAGATTCAGAGACTGCGTACTTACTACTTAGCAAATGCAGACATATAGGATCTCCCTAAGATTCGTAAAGAGTACGGGGTGGTTTAAGCTATCACGCGACAGGATAGGTTAATTGATTATGTATTCCACAATGGGCCCGTCGTCAAGGATTTGGGGAAAAAGATTTAACCACTAACAGTGAAATGAGTCTAGCCAGATGTCTACGGATACAACGTCTAATGACGTCTAAAAACTTCACATGAACAACACTGCGCCAGCCCGGAGAGTCTTAGACTCCGCAATAGAGGACGCCCACGAAACCGATGGCGCACACAAGTAGAGAATGAGCTAAACCAACTTGGCGTACGAAATTGGAGGCAGCCGGCTAAAGATCGTGTAGCTGGACAGGATTGATGGCAGCAGCCCAGGTTCACCCCGAATTGTAGCGCAAGCAGAAGAAGAAGAAGAAATAAATTGTATTCATTTCAAATGTTTCTGATATAGGGATTGTTTAACGTCAAATCGAAACGATATCTTTTAAATTGACACGCTTCCATTAATCTTACGACACTCGCTTCTGTTGTAAACAAATGATGATGCTATGCGGAAATACATGGTTATCAATATAAAGCTTTTTGTTCTATTTGTTCAGAATAGCGAGAAACTCGGCGTGACCTTTCTTGTGGCATTCATGTGCATAAGACGAATGAATGAGAAAAGCATGCAAGAACCTTGCAGAATGAAGTCGGAAAGCAGGTGTGATTATTGTTGTTTAATTGCCAACTAGACAAAACGATCAATCTACATACATATATGAGAATGTATAACCTATGCATACATATATGTATGTGAATCTGATAGATATAGAAATAAAAACGAATTGAACGTAGACATCGTCGCGTTGCACTAATTGGACCGATAACAAATTATTCTTGGCATCAATAAGACACCTTTGATGTGAAATACATGTGATTTCTAGCAGTCATACAGCCAGGCGCGCGGCGGCGTCGGCGTCGGTAACAGTGCAAGTGTTGAATAGAAAGTTCCACTATCACACGACTTTTTCATTTATCAACCGAAATAGTTGAATGTTTTTCAATATCTCTCGATTTGGGTTAAATATTTTAAATAGATAGACCACATTTTTTCTTGTACATATTTAGACCTTAGAGACACTTTTTCTGGGAGAGGTGCAAGTTTATGCAGCTTAAGAAAGTAAACAGTCAAAAAGTGGAATAGAAGGATTAAATTCACATTTCCCGTTCTCAAGTGCAAGTGGTGTACGCAAATTAAATGATTGACACTATATTCATGTTCATTTCCAGCGCATAAGAATTGGAAAACACCATGATTTCAAGGTCAATGGACCAGCATCATATTTCGTATACAACATAAGAGTATGCAAATAGTGGAATGCAACAAGATGGCACAAAAACGAGCGTGGAAACTAAAACGTCATTTGTTCGGTTCGTAAACGTCAACAATACGCAGTAAAAAAAATAGGCGTGCGTCAGGCAGATTGCGCAGCCAAAATAAAATAGCTGCGCGAAAGCAGGCAGATTTGATTTGCGAAAAAATGTCGGTATATTCGTGGAAATTAGATAATAAGCAACTGTGAGCATATTGTGACCACCTACAAAAGGATAAAGAAACGTAATCAGCAATCTGGTAGAGAAGCCGCAACCTGGGAGTTTTTTGAAACGATTGATAAAGTGTATGGCGAAAGACGCAATATATCGCCGCCAGAGGAATTCTTCGAGGCTTCCTTGGGGACCCATGATGGTGTAGAGGTGCGTCAATCTGAGGAAGAATCCTGTGCAGCGCAGGTCCGAGTTAAATGAGCACCCTGTCCTAGATTTACGTTTGGCGCCCCATCCTGCTGTTTAGGCAGCATAAGTCGTTTCCACGTTCATTTACACAAGAGGTAGACTTTCAATACGTTTTATCTTATTGAGGTATCCCCGGTATCCTCGGTAACACACGATTCGATCAGTGATGAAATGCTGAAGCAAATTACGAAGCACAAACAAATAGAAATAAACTTTTTGGATGAAGTGCGGTGGAAATTCGTACAGCTGAAGAGTAGTACCTATATCTATTCTTAAGAATTTTCGGAAAATTTGAAGGCAAATATACTGCGAATATAGTCGATTTGCAATGGGAGAATTCATATCGAAGAGACCTTTCTGACTTGCACAAATAAAACAATACGAATTCAATGAAAATAATACAGTGCATTCTTGATTATAGCAACTAATAGAAACTGGAGTGGTTGCAATTATCGAGTTTCTATCTGTATGAAAATTTGCGATTACTGCGTCAATAATGATAACAAATTTAATTTAGGTGTTGCGTGAATCGAGTTGCGTTAATCGAGAACGAACTATGATACCAAATATTCGTAGACGTGATAACTCAGTTTTTAGTGCCTAAATTACAAGACATGGATGTGACCAACAAGTGGTTCCAACAAGACGGTGCCATATGCCATACAGTCAGAGAAATAATTCAATTACTCGATTAGTCATTTCCTATTCGTGTAATAGCTTTTGCAATCAGAATTGGCCATCCAGATCTTACGATCTAACGCTATTGGATTTTTTTCTTTAAGGTTTTATGATTTCGACGGTGTATGCAAACAAGCCCACGAGCACCAACGTCTTGAAAGAGGAAATTGGGGAGTGTATTAATGAAATTCAGCAGCATTTATGCGATGGGTAATAGAAATTTTCTTCTTGCCAGCAAAGTCGTGGCGGCCATTTATCTGATGCGCTATTCCATACATAACCCCAATTTGTACAATCTGTGGTTCAATACAAAGTTTAAGTTTTCTAATTAAAACTCTGTATTTCCTATAAAAATTACATTTTGCGTGAATTATGGATTATGCAGAAGACACTCGGTCTTTCAACGAAATTGCAATCTGTATTGAACCTCTCAGCGAATTCAACTGCGGTAGCCGCACACGAGGAAATGTGAAGTAATGCATCCCTCCGTATTGGAGTCCTTTGATGAGCAGAACTTCAGACTTACACTCCGTTGCACTCCTCAGCTGTTTAAAAAGTGCATCAGACTCTCTCCTTGCTTGTTCATTCTAATGAAAGTCATAAACCCTTGAACGGGAGCGCATTATAAAAAAAACACCATACAGAAAAGGGTACATGAAGCTTCTCCAAACAACGAAGATTAATCAAATTTATTGTATCGCATTTATAGACCAAACAATGTTCGTGTTCCTGTCAGTAATCGGTATACGTGGATGGCATTGACATAATTGGTGGAAGACAGTAAGCTATAATGAAGGCTTTTGCTACGATTGATACGGAAAGTTCTAAAATGCATAAGATCGTCTTATAGAAGAGTCATACAACATCGACATCTTGGACCAAGCGCCACAATGGGAAGAGCACTTCGTCTACCTTGGTTTCGCTTCGAACCGAAATCAAACGAAGAATAACTCTTGCCAACCGTTGTTTCTTTGAGCAGTAGAGCCCTCGCTGGAAGAACCCAGGTGACTTTCTATAAGATATTAACAGTCGTACCGCTCAGAGGAGACATTGGTTTATCTGTCTGCAATCTTTTGTTCTTTTTGCATGGATGCCATCTGGAGGAGAAGTTTCTACTACAGAGATATGAACATTGGATCCATTTGTTTCCCTGCTGGTCTCCTTATTCGGGTGATGTGATCTGACTAGAAAATTCAGATGTCATCATCCGAAAAAGGCTACCATAAGGTAAAAGAATGGATCCAAGATACTACCGTAAAATTTGGTGGACGAAATGTACATGGGGTTGCTTCTTTGGTTGGGGGATAGGGCCAATCTTTAGAATTATTGGTATTATCGATCGGTATAAGTATTTAGATATACTAAAATCGGGTATGCTGAAGCGGAGATGCCATTGACATAAAGGTTTTGACAGAACAATGATCCAAAACATACAAGCAAGGTAGTTAAAACCTGGGGTCACGGCATCCCTGAACGGATTTTCATTATACGAACAAAAATTACGTTACTCGTCATACGAAAGAACGTATTGGGATTATGTCATATTATTATTCCTGGGGAATATTGTAGTAGAGTCGAAGGTAGTAAATCTAATAGTTAAACGTCAAATATGTCATTGTGTGCTGTGTAAATAAATAGATATTCAAAAGCGATGAATTCTATTTTGCAATTTTACACAAGTGCATATGATTCAGAAAATTCTAGCGAAGAGAGATTGATCCGAAGGCAATTATGAGACAAAAGTAGCCCTTTGGAACTACCAAACAAAGTGCAAGAATGATTTGACACACAATTTGCAATTCGAATGTATTACATATCTATTTTCAGATTCATTAAGGGTTTTCGTTTGAACAAGGAACAAGCATATAAACATGTACTCTCTAACTTGTCCAAAGCCCAAATTTGTCTACTGCAATACCTCCTGTGCTGTAATTAGCATTGACGCTATCGCTGGCATGTGGGGTTATCAACATTCAACATCATAAGTGTTCCCCCCACAATCTCCCCGATAATTCTTTTTTGCGAGGTATTTATTTTTTGCAGTTTGTCCTAGAAAATGTAGTTGTTGCATTTTATATACTGTTTATATTTTAAACTTATTAACGAGGTGCTTACACTCATGTTTTATTATTTTAGACATAAAAACTAAACTTTTTAAAACCCATCCGTTCAATGTCAACTGATCGATTCAGTCTGATACGTTTACGTGAACGATAACGTGTGCTATAATCTCAAATTAGGTTAACACATATACATTCACGTTTGCTGTAATCCCAAATTCACGATTTTCGTTAACAATTTATTCCATCACGGATGCGGTGATTCGACCCCTGGATTGATACCAACAAAATAGAGGATCAACATTTGCCTACGCAGTCTCCAGACTTAAATTCCATAGAGAAGTTGGAGAAAATAGTGGACAGACGAATAAACCGGAACCAATGCAACAATTTGGATCAGCTCTACGGGGCAGTGAAAGATGCATGGAAAATTGAGCCTATGAACATAGTAGGCAACCTAATTATGTCTATGCTGTGAATAAGGCGAAAGCGTTCGCAACTAAATATGGATTATTATGTATGCTTTTTTATAACTTTTTTGAAGAGATATATATATATATATTAGTTTTGTCGCGGTGATTTTTTTGTTTAATGAATCTTTCTATGTTTAATGAATTTTTTTTGTTGCAAACTTTGTTATGTTTGCTCGCTTGTTTTGTTAAATAAGATTTATATAAATGAGGCAACAAATTTTACTTTCGTCACTTCTCTGTCACCCGATACAAGAAAAATATTCCGAAAGTACTCGGTTTGTTTATAAGGGGTGCTTTAGTTTTGTCCGATACTGCATATGTATGTACATAGGCACCAACGAGCTTTAATTCACATGATTTGGAAAGAATCTAATAGGGATCACCTTAAATCTAGAAACTCTGTGTTAACCTCTGTGTTAGGACGCCCTTAGATGTGCAAACGATACTACCTACGAGTTATTAGTAACGTCAATACATATATCGTTAGGTCTACATTTCGGATGTTATATCAATTCAACAAATAGTAAGTAATGAGAATAAATCGTCGTCTTAGTGACACAAAAACGTAACTACTTGATATGCAGTTTAAATTGATATATTTTTTTTGCTGTTATTTTGGTGAAATGTACATGTTTGAAATTCATTCAAATATAGGCGTCTCAATGAACCCAAGAAGATTGTCAGAAGAAAACGAGTGCCTAATGCAACATCCTGGAAGAAAAAAACGTACCAAAGTTGTAAATACAAGAGGTTTAGTGTCGAAGAGTCGATTGTTGAAAGTGTGACGATAGTATTTTTATGCCCAAATGGTAACATATCTCACGGACCTTTGCCCGGCGATCGTCCAGTGAACCACTTGAGCACCATTCCATGCGAGGAAGCAGTCTTAAGTCTGTCTTCAAAAAAATTCACTTTTTTCCATTTTGGGCCAACTCTCACAACTACTAACATCGCACAGATCTACTTGATATTTTTCGTCAAAGCCCAGAAAGAAACAAAGATGTCAGAATCCTCTATGCAATCGGACCAGCATCTTGCATCACATTCAGTTCAGAACTAATGAAATATGGGGTAAAACTGAAAGTGTGTCAAGGATTGTTGAATTCTGCTTAATGTTTCAGAACACATTTGCGCTGAAGTATGAGGTTTTTCTAAGCAGGAAAAAAATATAGTCTTTGAGCATTGTCGGTGACTCGAAAGAGGTGGAGCCGTATCCCAGCGTATTAGTCCACGCACCGATCCACAACGTCAAGGCGGGCATTTGGAATAATAAGCTAATTCAATTTGCAGTTGCGCATTGTTCTGAACTGATGTCGGAAATTAATAAAAAAAAAAACTAATAAGAATCGCGATTACAAGCTGCCGAGATGAAATATCTTCGTGCCGTTGCCGCGATAGGGTGAAAAACACGGCAGTATGCGAGGTCCTCAAAGCTGCTGCTTCTTCGAACGGAAAGGGCTGTGCTACAATGGTTTAGACACGTGACACGATCATCAGGATTGCCGAGGGATGCCTTAAATGCGATTTCATCAGCTGGGCGACAGCTTGGCATACCCTGGACGAGGTGATTGGACCTAGACATAACTCCTGATGTGTCAATGGCGGATGATGGAGTGGGCTGGAGATCTCTTTTGCGTCCTTTACCCCCGCGACACCCTTAAGTGCGGGTCAGAAGATGATGATGATGATGCTACAAAGAACCGTTTCGAAGCTAGTTTTGAATGCGAGGAGAGTAATAGTTGTGTACAAAGGGCGGGAATTTCAAATTTAGATGTAATTCATCAACATTGGAAAGCATCCAGGGACTAACACTAAATGTGCTTTAATCAAGATTCAACATAATTTGATGTGTGAAAGTCGAAAAAGTACTCGTTATTCACAGTCCCTTGCAACAACTATTATGCACACTACGCTGGCTTGATGGGACCAGCTACAGTGATCAAAAAAAGTATTCGACATACGAGCTCCTTTAACTGAAAAGTAAAAAAAAATCCTTTTGGAGTAAGAATCTTAAGAATTATGTATCTACTTTATAATTCAATTACTTTTATTTTAACAAAATACACATTAAACAAAAAGATACACAAATTAACTAGAGGAGAAGAATGGCCCGCAAAAAAAGTATTTGACATTAAAAAAAAAATAAGTAAAAACGATGTTTTACAAATAACTTAATGCCTTTTTACTCTTCCTCTTGGGCGTATACCTTCTTTTAAGCGATTGGGCATGTCCCTTTCAATGTCTGCGTATATTCTGGATCTATGCAAATTTAACCATTCTTTTTGTAGAGCTATTTTTAATTGATTCTTGTCTATGATTTCGCAATTTTCGCTCTAAATTCCAATGCTCAATGGGATTAAGATCCGGTGATTAGTTTTAAGAAAATTTGGACGGTTATATAGTATTATATAGTGGCCAAAGTCTAGTATTAATCGCCGTATGCTTGGGATCATTATCCTGATAAAAAAGATAAATTGCCCCCAGACCAAATTTCTTAACACTTTCCCGTAGATTCTGCTTCAATAAATCAATGTAAGTAATGTGGTTCATTATTCCATCAATAAATGTCAGATTTCCAACACCAGAGACCGCATAATACCTCCGCCAGCGTGTTTTACTGTGTGTACTACATTTCTTTCTGAAAGCTCGGTATTTGGTTTTCTATACACAAGAACTTTGCTGTCGCACCCAAAAAGATTGTATTGCTCTCATCTGCAAACAGTACATTGAACAGAACTCCAGCGGCTTGTTAACATATGATCTTGTGACTTCCAACCTGTATTTCTTGTTCTTTGAAATAAATGGCTTTTTTCTAGCTGACCTGGGATGGAAGTCGTTGCTTCTAAGGACATTTCTGACGGTCAATTTTCTGGGGCATCCTGATCTTGACTTGTTTTCAACCGATTTTGTCTTTTTATATGTAGTGGATTGTTGTTCTTGGTTGTTCGTAAGGCAGTATTGCTTGAAACGCCAATTTTGTGTCAAGATAAATACCGAGATATTTCACACTTGATTTCCAAGTAACACTTACTCCACAGACGTTAAGTGAATTATTGGGTAGAGAGCGGCTCTTTATTTTTCAGCTGCACTTCTTCTCAGTATTCATTTTAATTTATTAATATAATTAATAAATATTCCTATCCCACATTGAAGACTGGTCTCAATATTGAGTCGTAACTCGTGAGAAGATAATATACCTGTATCATCAGCGTAAATGGATATTTCACAATCTGGGAGCATTGGAATATCAGAGATAAATAAATTGTAAAGAACTGGAGCAAGGACTGAATCTTGTAGTACACCTGCGTCAAAGTGTTCAAGACATGATACTTTAGCATTGACGTAAAATATAAAGAATCTATTGGTTAAAAACACTTTGTATAGTCTTGACACACTACACTAAGCCATCGTGCCAAACGGAGTCGAAGACCTTTTCGATATCCAACAGCTCTAGAACAGTGGATATTGT
The DNA here is from genome assembly GCA_907269125.1 of Eristalis pertinax. Taxonomy (NCBI): domain Eukaryota; kingdom Metazoa; phylum Arthropoda; class Insecta; order Diptera; family Syrphidae; genus Eristalis; species Eristalis pertinax. Next base: position 35,315,548 of record OU026148.1, read on the forward strand.
CTATATCCATATTCTTCTTAATGTGTAAGTACTGTGATGGCTTCTGAAACCAAATTGCTCATCTGGAAATATGCGTTTCTCCTGAATAAATTTCAAAAGTTTAGTTTTAATTATCTTTTTGTACACCTTACAGAGACAACTAAGTAGGCTGATTGGTTTGTAACTATCTTGGCTTTGTCTTTGTGATTTGAACAGCTTTCCATGTTCTTTCACTAAAGAATTTTAAATACAGGTAAGCAAAAGGTTTCGTCGAATACTTTTTTCGCAGACGAATTGTTCCCTCTATTTTATTTTTGTTTAAAGTGCATTTTGTTAAAATAAAAGTAATTGAATTATATAGTAGAGACATATATACAGATTGTTACTCTTTTTAATCTTTTCAGATAATGGAGCTCGTATGTAGAATACTTTTTCTGATCACTGTATATACTGAATAAGCAAATCGACTGTTTTGTTGAGTAATTTGCAGAGCTTTGGATGGAATATTTAAGGAATTGCTTGCAGGCACAATTAGATTAGGGGGATTTCCTTGTGCAGCTGGACGCGTTGACGGCACGATAGACAAATATAGATGCACATAAGGAAAATGAAGCCCACTTTGCTAATAAACATGGAAACCATACACTCTGTGCTGTGGATATAAAAGTATGCAAGTGTCCAATTTGTCAGCAAGTTTTAACGAACAGAATATCGAAGATATTCAAGTGCAGTTTCAGAGCAGGAGACAGATGAAGACAAAAGAGACTCTTCAGAAGAATATCACCATTTTGACATACGTTTTTGTGTCACTGAGGCGACGAACTGCAAATAACAAATTCAAAATACAAAATAAAAAAAGAAGAAAAAATATACTTAACGTTGTTTCATGTTACCAATCGATATTAATCAAATAAAGGAAAATCGAAAAAAACAACAACAATAACAACAATTAGAATACCACAACATCAAGAGGAGTTTGATTCTCATTGCTTAAAAGAAGGAGATACAACAAAACTCTACGTTTAGTTTGAAAGGAAACAAGAAAAAAAAAACCAACAGAAAAAAAAAAAGAATATCAAACTCATAAAAATTACTCGCACATAAATTACTTATACACATAAGTCAATTGCTTTACCTGTAGATATTCGTAATCATGAATTTTTGGCTGCGTTTTGTGATATTTTCAAAGAAACAATATATAGTCATGATAAAAGAACGTAAATAAACATTGCCGAAGAACAATACAACAAAAGAGACAATGCATAAAATGTGAATGAGAACAATATTGATGAGGTGGTGAGGTGTGAATGATTCGTGCTCGTGTGCGGCACATTCAGAAGATGATTTGCACTCAGTTTGATGGGATTGATGATGATTGGAATGATTTACAACGACGATTGATTGGTGGTGACATACCTGTTTTTCCATGTGACTGGAATTTTTTCGGGAATGCGGAGCACTGGGCGCCAAGTTGTGGACATCTGCGGTTTCTTTGAGATTATCTGATACTATTGGGGGGGTGATTTTGATTTTGTGTTGCATTTTTTCACATTCACGAAGTGTGGTTATGAGTAGACGAAACAGCTCCCAATGACCGAAACTTAGGCCTAAGACCTGGAGAGAAAACCGAACACAATTAATGAGACATCTGCAGTTGGTTCGGCAGACTAGACAGAACTTACAGATTTCAAGTCAGCTATATCACAATGTTTGAGAACCCGTCCGGAGATTGAATTCTCTTTAAGTACTGGCGCTAACTTTGGCAAGGCGGGTTTTAAGTCTTCAATGCGTTCCAAAAGGCCTATGATACCGTCCACACTGAGTTCGGACAAATTTATCTGCAATATATCATCCTGCAATGAAGAGAAGAACGAAATGAGCTGACTGCGATTTTGAGGTCATTTGCGGAAGTGCTCTACTTACCGGGAACGAATCGAGAGGAGAATGTATCAATGGATTAGCAGTAGCATCCGAATTCGAATTGAAAGGATGATGCCGCAAATCTGTGAGTGCTGTTTGTCCAGCGCTTTGGGGATGTATCACATTAGGGTTGTACATTGCTTCATTTTGGAATATTTGATACGGAGGATAAGGCGATTGCATGTACTGCTGCGGATGAATACGCACAGGTGGAGGAGCATTTTGTTTTGTTTGAATCACAAGCGATCCTTCATCTTCAATTGCTTGCTGATCCTCTGTGGGATAAAGAAACGCTGCTTAAATGGATTCCATTGAATGAAATGGATAACGCGTGCTTACCCTTTAACACCTTTCGCAAATATGGATCTAGATTAATTGTAAATGGAAGAAATATTCTAAGGTCAGCAACTAACAAATCTGATTTGTGTAGCTGTAAAAAGGCATCAAGCTTCCGTTCGTCACGATCCAACTCGAGGAGTGGTGCTGCCTCACGGAGGCATCCCAGTTTTGGACGAACCCTGAAAGGATCATCAACGATTACCATCGATTATACATTCAAACGCATTTTAACTCACTTTTCGTAGACACTTTGCAACGATATGGAATCATCAAAGGTATCCATTGTCTGGTCGTGTTGAAGAACAATCATACTTGCCCGCAAAGGCCATTGTTCGGTAAGATTAATCCAAGAACTTAAACGATACCAACTAAAATCTATTTGGAATGCTTTCAAAAGACGAACTGAAATGAAAATGAATCGATCAATGATCTCTGCTCTCTCTCTCTGCCCCATCGCGTTCGCGGGACTCACCAGTAATATAGATAACATTCATTAGACGTCGCATACTCCTGGGATTCACGTCGCTGAAGTAGTCATCAGTGAGCATGATTTTCGACATATCCAGCACACCCTGTGGATTCCCTCCCAATCTGTGCAGGTTCGAACCGATCGAACTCGCCACAGACTCTGATAGACGAAGTTTCTTGCTGCCGCTTCGATTTGGATTCAAGGGAGCACGTAGCTTCTCTTGGCTCGACATGATTTCCGATGCATTCGATAGTCGTCGTGCCGACACGGAATGCCCAAGCGTGGGTTCGTCTGACTGGAAGTCAGTGTAGTTCCTCTTGAAGAGCAACGCTGTCATCTGTGCCCGCTGAACTTTTCGTAGCCCAGAGTTCTGTAGGTAAACCGGAAGATGGACAAGATTTCTGAGGAAATCATGACCACCGATCCCACCCTCGGTGAAGAGACGACGACTGTTGGCTTCGGCTGCCTTGGCAATGACATGCGGATCAACCGCGATCAGCAGGACGAAGGGACGGTTCGGCGAAGAGAGGAGGGTTTGAATTGCATTCAATACTGACAGGATTCGTTCAGTATCGCAAGAGTCCAGAGCGTCGACCACACCCACGAGACGGCTTTGTTGATTCGTAAACGCATCCAAGCACTGCAAAATAGAAGAAACAAAATAAGTCACCTTCTTGGTTTGTCTGAGGCTGTAACTCACCTTCACCATGTCCGTCATGAGAGCTACCTCAGTTCCCAGGGCAGACAGTGGGGCTCCCTCGTTGTGCTGCACAGAGCGCCTAAGGTGTCTGCCTTGCGAGATGAATAGCGAACCAAGAGCCTTTGCTAGCACATGCAGATTCGTGCAGACCACTGTGATTAGAATTGCCGTTATCACATAGATGGCCATCAGGACGCTTTGACGGTCGACGTCTGCGTAGTATGAGAAGAATGCCACGAGCAGAGATATCCCAGCTATGAACGTCAGCAAACCAAGCTCGAAGATGATTACAATTGGAACGCAGCACATTCGTCGCCACCGCCAGCCGGAAGAGGCTTTCAGAGGCTTCGGACGGAAGGCACGATAGAGTCGCGTCGCTAGCCAACCGTAGTGGTTCTCAATGGCGTCGAAAAGATTCGACAGCATTTGCCCCACAGCTCCCTCCCCAGTAGGCGATGCACCGCTGGCTTCGGCAAAGTGAAACCGCACCGGCTTTGCTTGTGGATCACTCTGGGCCCCGGGTGGATGACAGAATGCCACCTGTAGGATCAGTCTTAGCCGCCCGATGCGCTTCACTATTCCATGGTGTATGGAATACGCCCAGTACATGTCCATTCTGTAGTTTGCATACCTTATGCCGATGACAATCAAATACACGACCACCAGGAAGAGCAGTCCCGCCGATCCTCCCCAGATCGCTGACCATGTGATCAAGCCCACAACGGTACCTAGGATTAGAGCCAAGTGGAGACAAACTAGGAAGAGAAGGCCGGTGGTGCTTATCGGAGGCTCTGTCCACTGGTGGGCGAAGTTGTTCATTTCCTCTCGCAGCTTGTTCAGAAGGAAGCTCTTGCCGCTTCCCCACTTTGCGTAGAGTCCAACTGTGATGGGAGTGGTAAGTGTGGGCTCACTCAAGACATCAGCCAGCGCTGATGAGTACAGCTCATAGCCCAGCATGCCCTCGGAGTCTTCGTTCGTATTCAGGCGTCTAGCGCCGAACACTTGACCCAGTATTGTCTTTTGATGCAACGTGTCAATCGCGTATGGAGTTTCTCCCGCTTTGTTGGCTCTGTACAGCAGCTGACTGTTCTTTGGATTCCGCAGGAGTGCCTCGACTATCGCCTTGGACCGCGCCCGCATGGCTATGTGAAGGCAAGTGTCGCCTCGTTTATCGCTTGCTGTCACCTTAGCCTTTCGCTCCAACAGCATCTGCACCATATCCAAGTTTCGATTGCGGACCGCCCTTAGCAGGGCTGTGTCTCCGTCCTTTGTTGCCAATTCCAGGTCGCCGTTCGACGGGAGAAGGATCTTCACGATGTGCGAGTGACCCTTCTCCACGGCGTTGTACAGAGCTGTCTTTCGATCCTTCCCCTGAATGTCGACGTCGGCGTGCTTCTTTAGCAGCGCCTCAACGACTCCCCGATGGCCGCCCTTGACCGCGTGAATGAGTGGCGTATCTCCGGCTCGGTCCTGAATGTTGATATAGGCCCCAGCGGCAATGAGCGAGACGGCGATGTCCTGCAGTCCCTCTCTGCTGGCTATGGCCAAGGCAGTCATGCCATCCTTATCGAGCGCGTTCACGTTCGGTTTCTTCTCCAACAGTGCCGAGACGCAGTCGGTGTGACCACCCGACGTGGCCACTAAGAGCGGTGTCCACGAATACATGCCAGCTGTATCGACATTGGCACCGGCCTTCAGGAGGATCTCCACGATGTCAGCATTGCCCTTGCGGCACGCCCACACCAGAGCTGTGGTTCCGTACTTATCGCCGACGTTCACTTTGGCCCCGCGTTGGATCAGCATCTCAACGATCTCCTTGTAGCCCCGTCCGGCTGCCCAGAGCAGTGGCCCGAGGTGGTAGTTCCCGTGAGAATTGACATCGGCATTCTTCTCCAGCAACAGCCGCACAATATCGGTGTGGCCCCGGTATGCAGCCCACATAAGCGCTGTCCAGCCACCCTGCAACGAGAACTCATCTGAAAATCTGATTCGGAAGGAAACAGAAGTGAAACATACCATATCCCTGTGTTCGATGTCAGCGCCATTGTCCAGCAAGATTTGCACCACATCCAAGTGACCGCCCTTGGCCGCACACAGTAGCGCTGTCCAATTGTCCGCATCCTCTGCTTGAACATCGGCACCGCGAGCGATGAACTCTCGAACAAACGGAGTTAGACCACGTCCAGCTACAACCATAAGTACTGTGGTTCCATTCTACAATCGAAACCAGTCTCAATTGGCCTCCCACAGGCTTGAAATATGAACTGAAGAACACTTACCTCATCTCGATCATCAATTGGGAGATGACGGTTGTCTAAAACCGATTTGAGTCCAGACAGATCATTTGAGTCAACATACTGCAGCAGTGCTCGATGTCCTAATGAACCCATAGAATCTCCGTATCGATTAAGATTCTATAAAAGAGAAGAGAAGAGAGCAACACAGAGTGTTGGATTAGACTTGATTGTCTCTCGGGCGGGAGGGGCGGTGAATGGAGTAGCATGCGCAAAATTGCTTTAAAAAAGAGAGGTTAAGAGAAATATTGTTAACTCTAGCGTTGAGCATTAGTGTTTTCTTTGTTTTTGCCTCGGAACACCTAAGATTGAATGAAGGAGAAACAACAACGAAAACGCATTCCACACCAAGTATAAAAAATCAAATAAACCATAATTCTGTTAGTAATTGCATCCCAAAAATACAAAACCTTAGGTACTTCAGATAAAAAAAGAAACTCAGTCTAGTCGAGAGCTTACTTACATTTCGCATACTCACCGAACGATGCACAGAACGCTTTACAACGTCGTCGTAGGTAGGGAGCCAGAGAACAGATGTAAAAAAGAACTTATGGCTAGGCTAAGTGTACATATCTCACCGAGAGTAGTCTCGTTGAATCTAGTCACTATGCTGATAATGTTGGAGTTGTCTGCTGACAAGTCAGTGTCAGGTAAAATAGAAAGTGACTGGGCGATGAATTCATGGCGACTGTGAAGTGAATGGGCGATCAATTCGTATTTGAGATTGACTTCGATTCGTAGATCAGGCTAGATTTAGATTGTGTATACGACAAGGCCACACTCGTTTGCTTTCGAGGTAATTAACGACGAACGAAAAGGAGGTTTTACTGAAACCGACTTTAGCGTGGATTTCCTTGTGTATTGAATCAGGTCGCAGGGTGGACAACACTCTGTTCTACGAACCACATCGCATAAGAAGTGCAAATGACTACTCTTTAGACGGTCTTTGGCCTCACCTCAGAATATATTTGTCCTGTCTCATATTACATTCATAGTTTGTAACAACTACACACTAAAATTGGTACACACATTTAATACAATTTTTATTTGAGTTCATAAATCCATGGAGATCCACTGTAATTGGCGCTACCTTACCGACGCGCAGTGGTTTGAGGGGCGAAAAAGCTGTACATTGGGGCTTCGCATTCTTAAAGTATATTAGGCTCGCCCGTCGTCGAAATTCGACGATTATGTGTTTAAATGCGTGCTATGATATTTTCTCGTAATAATATAACATAATTCTGTACATGTATTTAACAAACGTCTACTCAGCCGTTTGGCAGAAACACATTGGGCACATCTACATCTAAATTATCTTTCCAATGGTGTAGGTATCATGCCATTCGGTTGAATATAACGGTGTATAAGCGTACCACAAAAATCGGCATGTTCGAAATCAATGAAGGGTTAACGGCTACGTCGTTCTCACGGTCATCTGCAAAAATACGGTTCAGTGATTCCCTCGAAACATAAACCGCACAAAACAGTGCATTTTTTCGGGTGCTTTGGCAGCTCTTGTATTGTCTAAGGTTGCTCATAGGACCAAGTAAAGCAGCTTGGTTTATTAACATACCCATGCAACAAGAAATGAGCTAATAAATCACAATCTTCCATGTAGTTGAGTAATACAATCCCAATTGCTGCAAACGGCAAGGTTTAAGGCTTAAGGTTCAAAAGAGTGTGCTCACGCTCAAAAATTCCCACTTTGAGGCGAATTGCCTTGCACACTGAAGCCATGAAGCCAACTGAGCCGGAATTTCGATATTTTTTTTAATAATTTCCACAAGTTCGACGATACCTGATGAAATGGCAGAACTTTCTGAATTTGTTGACACCTAGATGCCATTGGTAACTTTGACAGCCGCTGAAACATAACAATTGGAAAAACTAACATTCCTATCTGGTCACAATTTAGCAAGCCGTGATTACCGACTGTTACTGTAATTTGTAGTGCGGTAACACCGGCAAGGATACGTCAAATCGAAAATTGGCGTCATTTAGCTTGACGTTTTCGTTGCTGCACGTAGCCGGAACTCTATTTCACACTTGTGCAATTTGTGTTTTTTATAGTAACTTAAAAATGTAACTTCAGCCGAAAAATGAATTTAATCGTGAACATTTCCGTGTGATGAATTTTTATGTACGAATCAATTTGTTTTAATGCTTGGCACCATCCCGAACTTGAATGGTTGTTCGTGGTACAGAATGATTAGCAAGGGAGCAACTAATTGAGTGGTTGATCTAGAATGTAGACTAAAGTTCGGCCACATTCGCTTAACTACTTGACATCGGAATTTATTGCAATCCAAGCCAAGTGCGATCCATTGATCAAGGTGTACCTACTGTCGCATCTGTATGAATATTGCATGCAGCTGTCTTCAAAATTTGAATAATCATCTGTGTCGGAGTAGTCGGCTCCATTCTTCAATGCACCCACAATCTATTTTAAGGGTTCCATATCCCTTTGGCGATCTAAGTCGATCCTTAGGGTAGTTGAGGTTTGACTTTCTGCAGTCAGTACCGAAGGAACAACAACAGATGACTGGGTTTATTCATTACCTTCGAAACCACAATCGCGATTTGACTTTTTCGACTTTCACACGACGAATTCGGCCATGGAAGGGGTCTCCTCTATCGATCGATAGTTATTTCACAATAAAACAAATGCAATAAGCAATGGAGTCGAGCAGAATGATTTTGAAACGTGACGCAATCACCTCGATTTGCCCATTTTAAGGGATATTCAAATTTAATACATTAATTGAACGACAACACGGCGAGTGACATGCAAAACCATCGAAACAACCTTCTGGAAAAAGATTACACTTCGACATGCAATAACGACGGAAATTGAGCAATTGCGGGCTTAAATGTTCTTCGAATTCGATTGATCATGAATATAATTACGACACAATAAACTTGTTAAGAGCACACTTAAGTCGCCAGTAAATCCGTCGCATATTAAAGTGAATCATGGGCTTTAGGAGACCCAAGCATGGATCATATTTTCGAGTGGGTGCCTACACATGTGTGAATAGACATATAGATACTCAACCCAGGAGACGGCTTGTTATGAGTGGCCGTATCTGGATACTTTATGGCTTGCAATAAATTGTCAACGTTTCACTTTATCATATTTACAAGTGAATTATTCCTCGGCGCACTTTAAATATCTCGGTTGTGATTTTGAGATTAGGCGCATTTGCTGCGGTATTTACGAGTATTAGCGTTTGTAACTGCAACTGCTGTCACTGACGTTTGCTGCCTTATTTCAAAAGTGTTGACATTCAAACGGATTGTCAAGTAAATCTTGAACGATTTCTTTCGACGTCAATGTTAATGGTCATTTGTCAGTTGCGGAGTAAAAATCTGTCAATTGAATTGGCTTCGATCACTAGCGATCGAGTGAATAAGAATATGACCAACGTTTCTAGACCACTTAAAACAAACGATCTGAGCTCGAACTGAAATTTTTTCCATCGGTGACCTCTCTAGTTTATTGTTTTTATGAACAATAAGTCAGCAAATGATTTCCGATTTGGGTCATCATGTATGGCGTCTTTGCTCAGTCACATATGTCAAACTGAACTGTCATCCGAGACTAGTGTGATTAGTTTAAGGTTCGCCATTTTAGAATATGGATAATTTTACAATCGCTGAATGTGTTAACATTCTGAAAACTTGTTGCAAAAATAGCCATTCTGTGGATAGACAGAAGTACGTTCTGCGCATTACGAGCAGACTTTGATCGACATAATCGTCCATTTTAGCGTACTACAGGCAAAATTGTTTTCAAAGAGATTGGCTCTGTTATAGATTTCTGAAGGGCTATCGAAATGGACGCTCTAAAGAAAATATGGCTGCGTTTATTGTAAGAGACTCTTTTTTATTTATGTCTTCTGCTGATCACTGGACGCTAGCATATGGAAGGAGGAGAGAGTCCTCCTTCATCAAAGCAACAGAAACAAATATCGCTTACAGAACAAGAACAGGAGATTATTTAATCGCAGTCCAATATAGTCCCTGTTTCGAGGGGTAAAAGTATGACGATCAATGTCTTGTCTACACTTACCATAATCACTTGATCTCAAAGAAACACCGACTGACAGGGATTATTATAAGAGTTATTACCGTAAATAACGCGATCGTTATTTCGGTGCAAATTAGTATAGTTTACATAACTCTCAGTCAACGACTTTGCAGTTACGATAATTACATCTAATGGCACCGATAGGGAATTAATTGACGGACACAATCTTGCGGTGAAAATTATCACCTGTAATAATGGCGTGGGACTAACTTCTGCAGCAACCACTCGTGTTGTGCGTGCTATTGATGTCTCACGAGCGGCCCCTCCGCTCTTCAATTTGATGCCAATTCCGAACGACGAATTTTGAGAAGCAGGAATAGTCTTTGAGCTTTGTTAGTGTCTCGAAAAAAGTGAAGCCGTGAATCATGAAAGGGCCGTTTGTAGGGTCTTTCATAAAGCAACTCCAACCATGATCTTCTAATCAATTTGAGTGATCACTTTCAGCTCCTCTGCAGAAGTAGAAAGATTCAAACGACTGGGATTCAGTTAAACACTTTAAGCAATTTAAGAACAACATACAAATGGAAGGAAAATTGCATTTCCAGGTTTTTTTCATTTTCAAAGACAGATATTGTCATATGTTCTATGATCAAGTCTTTCGAGGCAGTCACATTTAATTCGAAAACTTGCCTACTGCCGCCTATCTCTTAACGAGATATCTCGACCTCTGATACAATGTGACATTCCAGAAAAGCTGCCATGTTAATCATTAATCTGCCTAATTGATCAATATTGAACAATAGCACGCACAACACGGTTGGTTGCTGAGAAGCTAGGCCCTGGCCCTCCACGAGCTGTAGCGTTACCCATATTATTATTATTATATTATATAATCAATATTGAGTAGCAATATTGTTCACTTGCAGCAAGAATTAATAAATAAAACCATTTAAAAGACAATGGTTGCTATAGCTATGAACCATTTGCTGATTGAAGGCCGAGCGTACCCTCCTTTGGTCAAATCCTCACGAATCACCGCAAATAAATGTGCAAAAAACGAGCAGCAAACGCCTAGCCACTTTCAATGCAGATACCTGCTCCTGACAAAAGTACTTTAATCGCATCAAAATGTCTGGAAATTCTAATCTTAATCCTACCAAGGATACATCTGTAACCGAACGCGATTCCATCGACAAATGGGAAAAAAGGCTAACAAAAGAACAAATTAAAACTTGATAAAAACGAACAGCAAACAATTGCAATTCCACTCCAATCACAGACATAACTCAAATCAACTGCAAGCACTGACATTGATATCAATTATTGACGCGTGAAATCTCCCACGACACCGCCCGAACAGCAACTTTCCCTTGATATAACCGACAGTAAGCCTATTAAACTAACTAAATCAACCTCACTTTTTTGTTCAACTCAAATCTAATAATCGAATGCAATCAATTTTGCACGTTTTTTTCAGTTTTTCGCAAGTTGCGACTCGCAAGTGAAGGGCACGGCCGTGTTTTTGGTCCCGTTGCAGTGGAGTTAAACAAATGAAATTAAGGTAGAATATTATGCTAAACAGACACAACCAAGGTTTCGACATTTAGCAATCGGTTGCACACAATTGCAAGGATTTGTAATTAATTCATTTTAAAAGGTTTCCGTGTGCAAATTATATTATCATTCGACTAATTCGAAATGTGTCAAGTTGAGGGAAGTGCCGTTAGGCATCGGTGAATATTTCAAAATTTCACAAATTTTGTCATTCCACGTTTAGAAATTTGGCATAAGTTAGTTATGAGGAAATTACTTTATATATTAATTTTTTGAAATCCATTTGAAAACTGGGAATAAATATATGTATATCTGTCAACATTGAAAATGAGACCACCGAGATTCAACGAACAGACCCTGATTATTGCAGGCTGCGTTTGAGTTAACGCGAACTTGCTCGTTCAAGTGTTCACCTCTGTGTAATGGGCTAATCCTTAATGGATATAAGGATACATAAGTCAGATTAAGCAATCGAGCGAATACACTAATTGTGACCATAATAACCAATTACTTCTGTTTCGTTGAGTTTCGTTTAGTTTTGCTCACTTCAATGAATTGATCCTTATCTACGGATATGACAGGTGATGTTGGAAATTTATATTTATGATTGCATCTAACCACATTTCGTTCAGTTTTGCCAAGTCGTTGGGTCTTAACTCGTAGAAAACCAGATTTAGTTAGTTTAAAATGGAGAAAAAACAAGTTACTAACAGTAGTTGTGGCTGGTTGAAAAGAAAAGTCACACTTAGGCCAGCACAAGCAATGGTTTCCTCCTCTTACTTATCTCTACAACTTATGTAGAAGTCATTAGTTAGCCAGTTCTGAACTGAAAGTGTGTGTGTCCAGTGACAACGCCGATGAGTCCAAAGTGACCGCTTGGGACTTAGAGTAGACCACTGTTGTTTTGTAATTAGACACAAGATGTCCTACGATTAGTAGAATTAATTGTACCTAGCATTATGATGACGGTCAGAAATTATTGGGATGAACAGACATTCATAGAAGGCATTGTGTCACGGACTTGGGTCTACTTGGGTTCAAAAACTACGATCGGGCAGTTTGTGGTTTAATTGATTTTTAGTTCATTCATACTTCTAGAATGACATCAAAAAAGCTTTGTTCAGAAAGAGGTATCGATGATTTTCAATGCACTTTATATTACAAAATCCATTCATTACAGCGAATTGTCCTTTTGTGATGTTTGACCAAATAGTAATAATGTGCGTGGGAATACCTTAAACAGCAAGTCTATTCGAATAAACTGAAAACAATTCAAGCGAACGCAACTAACGTCATCCACCAAATTTCGTCAACTCTTTACAACAAATCATTGACAATTGAACTTTCCGCACCAAAGAAAAGCTGTGTAGAGAATTTGAGCAACTATATGCTCCATCCTTATTATCATGCAACGTCCTTTCAAAATATCCTGTTTATAAATCAAGCGAAGCTCCATTTACTTCCCTTGTCCGAATGACATTTATTTAAGTCTACGGAGATAATCTGACGTTCAACTCCGCGGTGAACTGTCATACATTTCAAAGATAGACTGCGTCTAATCTGGCATAATCCCAGAACGGAGCAAACAAACCCCTCCTCCATTCAGCAACAAGCAACAATGGTAAACAAAGGATTTTCGTCTCACTTAGAGGGGCTTTCAGAAAAGATTAACAACAGCACTTACGTGCAATAGTCAAGTGGAGGGAATGAAATATATCGCAAATATTTGTCAACAACCAACGTACATAGGAACGCGTATATTTTATCTCCTCTTTATTCAGAATCGAAGAACAAAACGACACTACATAAAACGGCGCATTACGACATTTTTTCATTCAACAAAATTATTCACGGACTGTCGCCGTTCGAGCACAACACACAGGCTCTCATTTGTTTACTAGAATTCGGCAGCAGATGAAGTGAGCCAGAACAGAAGAACAACCTGAGGAGCCACCCTCTGTCAGATTCCACGCGCCATTTGCTGAACATGAATACGATATCAGTTCAGGAATGGTCTTTGGCATAGTCATCGACGCGATTAGGTCGGCAGTTCTGATGAGCCGCAGACAACGCCGGCGACCACGGCGTGCCCTTTGTACGCAAAGCACGGCGGTGGTTTTGATTTGATCGACCATTTGCATGGTTAACTAACTGGAGTTGGAATTGACGTGAATATTTGCATGTTGTTTGTTTTGCACCTGTGTCCGTGCTATAATCTGCGATCAAGCTGGAGACTTTATTGCTTTGGCGCGTAGAGGCTTTATCGTGGGAATATGAATTAAATCGCAAACCGCCAGGAGGGAGGTGATAGTTTGATTCTGGATTACGCTGCTCGGTGTGGTGTGGCACGTGAGTTGAAATGAAATTAATGAGTTCAATTGAATTCAACGCAACGGGTACTGCGGTAATTGATATCACGTGCCGCAGAAGAGAATTCCAATGATGGGCCACAAGGTTGACTGATAGCGCCTGAGCTTTGTTAAGAACTTGTTGACATTAAACGCTTGTGTTGAACAGGCATGTGAGTGATTAGTGGCGCTTCCAATTACTTGAACTCAATTACTTCAGTGATCGATAGTGATTAAAAATATTTCCATTCGAAGACTATTTTTATTGAAATAAATTAAATGGAATTGCTTTGGGGATTACGGAGGTAATCAGTTGGTAATTTTGTGGCTTTGAAATGTCTAGACGAAATAGATTTGAAATGACATCGCCTCATCGATGACAGATAGAATTCAATTGGTTTCGGTAATCCATCAGAATGAGAAAGGAATGTAAAGCCAGTTTCATTCAATTCAGTCCGTTGCTAATTGCGATGGCCATGACTAGCGCGGTGTCGTGTTAAACCTCGTCACAAGCTAACCGAAAACTGTAGGTTTTTCTCATGAGAGACAAGATGAGTCGTTAGTTCCTTGCTAGGCATCAAACCTCAAAGTGTAGCCATGCTAAGGCGATGAGTTTTCTTTCAGTATCATAGTCCAATAACGAGGCGATGTTTCTGATGACATTCGCAACCGTGACTGAAAATTCACCATTCACACATTGTAATATCACACATTGTAAATATCGATCAACTAAATTCTATATCAAGGAACTATTCGATCGATCGGTCACCACGATGATTCTCAAAAAAATTATAGGATTGTGTCAAGCCACACAAAACTACGTACCGTGGCTCTTGAACTTCCGGCAACGCAATAAGTTGTCGTGTGACTTTAGTTATGTAGGACTGCAACGATCATGTCGACATTGCAATGCATTCTTCGCCTGCTGTTATTTCTCACGACAGTTTATGAACAGACTGGACGAAGTGAACCTAAGGCAAATGAAGCGAAGGAGAAATTCTATGCTGATTCGCCGCTCTGCAGACAAAAGTACCCACCGAAAGCCCTACCGTTCTGCAATTTATGCTGGCATGCAACGCATAGACTGCAAAGCTGAAGGAGGCGAGTGATAACACCACGACAGCGGTGATCGTGATAAACAAGGTGTAAGGAATTCGCGGTAGACTGAACTAGGAAATATAAAATTCACCCATTTATCGTAAAACATTTCAGATGTGGGCGAAATGTCGACTCTTCACAATTCGCGACTCCGCACAATTCCACACTCTCTTTGAGAAGAACTTCTCTACCAGCATTCTTTTCAGATCTTACTGGAAGTCTAATGGACTCTGACTAGTGGGTGTCTTCACAGATGGGTTGAAGGAAAACGACGGAGTCTGCATGGGCGTCTTTTTTACGCGAAAGCTTGTAAGCTATATATATTTAACGTTGTCCGAATACCGCATTATGCCGTGAGCGCCATCTGTGCCTCCTCATTTAAGTGTTACATACTGTGCCGATAAATAATTTAATGTTGTCGTTTAAAAAATGTCGCGATAAAAGAAGTTTCGTTATCCGATCTGCCTGCAGAAACAATTACTGGATGCAGTAATTCTCTAATTTAGAGATTCATTTTTCGTTCAGTGTTCACCGCATTTGGACGCCAAAGGACATGTAATTACAAAGCCTACACGGAGCAAATACGGAGTACTCTCACTCCCGACCGCTCTGTGCCGTACAGACCAAAACTTCGGACGACAGAGATAATTCTCGATTCTGTCGAAAGAAAAACATAACGTCAGCTATTTAATCCTGTCTGCAGGGAGTATGTCGTCAGCAAAGCAGAGACTCGTCGCCTAAACTCTTGGTAACTTTGGCAAAGAAACATTTAGTCAACTATGAACAATGCCATGCCAGCTACTATATGAATAGTTCCCCGAATTCAGGATTATGACAGAACTTATTTGCAATCGCATTTGGTATTTGAAGACTGGAATTTATCTCGCAATTTAATAAAATAAAAAAATTTGGAAAAAATGACCCATAGTAATCCCCAACGATTAAATACGATGAAAACCAACTTTACGCCAGCAAAAATCCCCTTTGACCGCCAAAGAAATTAATTCCCTAAACGTGTTTCTTGACTGTCAGAAGCAACTGGCAACTCACGTAAAGAGATGGCAAAATTTTCAACAATCAATCATTAATCAATGAATTGTTGATTACTTTTTTGCAACTCGTACTGATCTTCAGTCGATATTCAATTAATTTTGCACAAACACCAAAGATCCTGTTTTTCCAGCCGAATGCTTCTTTAATTTGCGAACACATTTAGGTAGGCTTACCAATGTTAGCTCATTTGAAAATTCAATGGGTAAGAATTTGTGGTTTTCAGTGTTGATTTCAGGCTGGTGACTCATAAGCCGGTGATAATAAACTGGACAAGATTGCAGCACATTGTAGGAAGTTGAAAATGTTAAATACATTTTAATGCTCTAATGCTAATTAATTGAATCGGAAATTGGTTGCATGTGCTAAGTGGCGTTTAAGTGTGCTAAGAGAAAGAAAAATCCCTTTCATTTTTGGACGAGAAACTCGTTCGGAATTTAAGACAAGCCACTCTAATGTGTCGCGTTTAGTTGTGAGTCATTGGGTATTCATTTCCGCGTGCATTCAAGAGTGAATTGTTTTTTTTTTTCTTTTCGGAACAAATGTCTCCTTAGGTGATTCTCTTTGACAACTAAGATGGTAGGACAGGAAGTGTCTTTGTCCCGAGTTGAAGCAGTCCAAGAACGTATTTGATCTAGGTTAGGTTAAGTTCCTTTGAACAACAAGTGAATCAAGCTGGTTAACTAGGCAAAGACGAAAAATGTATCCGTGGCTTAACGACTAGGACATAACGTCAAGTTTCTTAAGGGGATTGTCTAGCTTGGGGCAAGCCTGAATTCCACAAATAACGTAGAGTTCATTGCAACTTGTTGAATTGGTTCAAAACTCCGCCCTCGAAGGATAAAAATCAGCATCATCATATTCTGACCCACATGATACACTACAGAGGTCGCTGGGGTAATGCACGCACAAGAGATCTCCAGGCTACTTGATCTTTCGCCAGCGACTCTAAGTCATCAGGAGTCATGCCCAAGCGCAACCAGGTGAGTTTTTGGACTTGGTCCAACGACTTCGTCCTGGGTCTGCCAAGCGGTCGCCTACCTAATGTAATCGCATTCAAAGCACGCCTCGGCAGTAGTGATGATGAGGACATTCGTGCCACGTAACCAAACCATCAAAGCATAGCCCTTTCCGTTCGAAGAAGAAGCCGATCGACGATCTGTCTCTGCAGGATAGGATCAAAATCATGTTCTACAAAATTCTTGCCAAGCTTCTACAGACTACCACTCGTGTTGACCGTACTTTTGTTCTATCACGAGTGGATGAGAAGCACATTTTTAAGCCGCCTTTTGAACGCCTTCTCGACAGCAATACTTTTTGACCATAAATTATTAAAGTTGGCAAATTTGGGGAGTGAACCTGGCTCTCCCGGCCATAAAACTTTATATGGAGACGAGGTCTGGACCATAAACAGCTTAGCTGATTCTCGTTGCTTGAGAAAGACCCAATCTGCAAGACCAAGACGGCTTGATCTCGATAACTGGAAGCAATGTGCCCAGGAAGGTAGCATTAGATCATGCTTAGACCCTCCATCAGGTCGTCGGCCTAATAAGTAAGTAGGAAAGTTAAGTTTGAGTGGCGGCCTTAGTTTCATCAACGCGAGTCCTTACTGTCACCAAAAATTCTCTAAAAAAACAGATGACCAGCTATACTCGTAGTAAAGTAGTTTGAAGTAAAGTCAAACATCCTTTACAACATCCAAACGATGCTATTCATGGGGCACGCTTTTAATTCTTTCAGATTAACTTGTGTAGCAGTCCGTTCGCACCGCTGCTTTGTGGGAACATTTGTTCTCTTCTGAATAAGTTATAAGTCGTGTAGACAAGTTTATTGCTGCTTTATATGCTGCGATCATATTGTAGCCAATCTTGTCTAACATCACATAGTTGACCACAATGATCTATATAAGAGGTGAGAGGTCGTATTGTGTGGTTCCTCTGTTAAGCAATTTTAAAGCCGTGGTCTTAATAATTTTGACGTACGCCTGAAATTTTCCGAAAAATGTGATTAAAGATTAATTTCTCTCAAACTGTATGCCTCCAGGAAAAAAAACCTACATATTTAAAGTAGGTCTCATGGACATCTTTCGATCCACTGACTTGATTTGGATGGAAATACAAACAAAGCCAGACGCAAAGTAAACCAATTGATTGCCGTCGGATGGCTGGAGTAGAGAGCATTCAAATCAACATTTTTAAAATCTCAAAAGTCACTCGGTGCATACGAATAAATCCTGCACAAGTTGCGACTCAATAAAAAAGGGATATTTTAACGAAACTACTTGCTGAATTAAGGGAAACCAATAAATATTAAGTCGTTCCGTTGAAGTAGAACAGACTGACATTCTTAGGCGCATTCAGGCTTCTATATTGCTGCACGAGAGTGAGAGGATTCAGATCGGGAGTGACACCTCCATGTTAACCACCCAGAGAAAATTGTTTGACTGGCCCTCGGATGGTGCTCTCGAATTCTTTACAGGATCAAAATCAGGGATAAATGTGAGGATGGAGGTATACTCCAATGGCCTCAATATGTATACGACGTTGTGTCAATGAATCTTGGTTACACCAATTCACACCAGAAATGCTCTGGAGGTCTGCTCTACCGTGCTCGAAAGAAAAAGTTATCTGTATATCAGCCGGAAGAATAAATTGAATTTTGAGAAAGAAACAAGTCCCTGACTAATCGAACAGCCCTCGTATAGGTACATCCCCAGACATCTGGCAGAATTTTGCTGCTCATTTTCAGACTGGGTGAATAGAGTGCGACACTTTGTCATTCGCAGGCATGCTAGTAGGACGGGCATTTCATGTGATCAAGTTTTAGGGGACGAGAACAGCAAAATGTCATACAGTCTGTTCATGTACTCTCCTTAGCTTAGTTTAGTTCGTGGACAGAAATGTATTAGCAGCGTTTTACTTAGATCCAGCTGGACCTATTGTGAAAAGTTGGACTTTTACAATAGGTTCTTGCTTTTAGCATAAGCCCTGCATGCACTAATTGGGTTTAGTAGTTGGAGGTATCCAATTCGCTTTGTGCCACAATGAGTCAAGATTGGTCATAGTGTAACGGCTCTGTACTCATCTACTAGAACCTAATGTTCTGTTTAACAGAGATTTGTTTACAACAAGGCTGCAATCCCTCGATGTAGACATTTTTAGCTCAAAGTCCGCTCGAAGCTGCCGACGTCAAAACGTGGTGACCAAGCGTGATGAAGTAATGACTTCAACATGATGACTACCTCATCGTATCCTACATCAATGCCTTATAGCGAAGTCCGACACACCGTTTACGAGATATGATCGATTTTTCAAAAGGATGTTCTGTCCAGTTTCTCCGAACTTCTATTGGGTGTGGCGTTTGCCCTCAAATGATGCGTTGTTGACTGATGCATCAATTCCTAAAAAGCTTTAAGAAAAAAACGCAAATGTTATGATCAAACACTTAAGAATAAGTACACCTCATTTGCGAGCAAGGACAGAGTGGGATTTCAGGAAAATGCGCAGACAACGATGCTACAGCAAAAATCTTTAAAAAAATTCGCTCTGCAAACTCCACCGTCCGCAGGTGGTCAGAATACCCATTGTTATGAAACAAATCTGGACTTGAACCCATACTCTGATTAATGTTAATAAAAAGGCATGAACATTGCATCATTGGAAGACACATCGATATATTGCGTCTTCTTCGTAACGACTTCTGTCGTAGCTGGAGACATGAAGAAACGAACGAAATGATCCCTCAACGCCCCTGCCAGTGCAATGCTTGCTTCCACTTCGCAGCAGAAATCTGCACCTGCGAACATAAGAAATTATTCAATAATCTAGACACTGGCATCCACCAGTTCAATCTTTTCATTGCAATCTCAAATTGCTTCAATTAGTATCATTATACACTTAAATTGACCTAAGTGCAACTGTTCTGTTGCATATACGAGTTATTTTCGCTTTAATCGGAGAAGAGTTAAAATTTTGATGAAGTTACCTCAAGAACCAAACCATAATTGATCGCGTTGATCGTTCAAGTTCAGTGTCAAATGACTGCCAATTAGTTTGCTTAACACAATCTGCGATTAATTAAAAATTAAGTTGACTTAATCCTCGTTGCATTGCGACTCAAATTAGTGGTGTACTTTCAACTTAATTGGTGGGAGAACCTTACAGAATATTGTTATACGCATAATTTTGCAAGCTTCTGTGGAAAAAATACGTTTTCGTAAGAGAGATTTTCAAAACATTTATTCGCTTGATGTGAAGTCAGTAACGGTGAGACAGTTGAAAGTAGAACTGCAGATAATGCAGACAGTATGACATGAGCAGAAATCAAACGGAATTCATTCTCTCCCTTATTCCCCTCTATAGTTACGATCCGTGCTGTGTATCTTTGATACCAGCATTAGTACAAAAATAATGGTTTAACAATGAAAGCCGAGTCCCGACCGGATAGTCTTTCTGTAGATTAGTCGAAGCTACTGGCCAGAACGATTATTGTTTGAGGCCGCCGTGACGCAACGAAGTTCGATTCTGAGGACACCAACCACAACATTTTCACGGTATAAGCTGCTCTCTTTCAAGTTGCTGACAACGTTGCATTTCGGGCAACAAAAGAATTGCCCGACTCATTGATGGAATCATGAGATGTTAAACTTAGATCAGAACGTGAAGACAATTTTAGAATCGTAGTCGGATATATTAAAAAAGTGGGACGATCAATCTGCTACTTTATCATTTGTTAGTATATTTCCACTTCCCATAGACAGTAAAGAGGTAGGCGTATATTAAGCTTTGTTCTGTGATTTGTAATAGCGATGTCTCGCGAATGGGGAGGTTCCAATTATACAAGAGAGATAGAAGAGAGATATGATCCCGTGAAAATGAAGACTATTTGGGTTGTTTGCTGCGTTTGTTTTCTGGAACGTGATATCCGCCCGTTATATCTGTGTCTTTACGGATAGCCAGGCAGCAATCAAGTCCTCCACATCGCTCTCTATAAGTAGTCATAAGCTGTCGTAAATCTCTTGACGAGAGATCCGAACAGTTTCACATTCGACTGTGCTGGGTACCAGGCCTTAGAGACATTAGTGGAAACTTGCGAAGCTGACAAACTCACAAAAATCGCCACAAAACTGCCGGTTGACGGCACTACCTTAGCCACATTCAAGTTACAGCTAAATATTCTCAATAAACAACAAGTCAATGACAGATGGAGGACAGGCAATACATGCCAAGCAAATCTGGCTCTCTTTCGATCCAAAAAGATCAGATAGCCTGAGAAGAGATCCAAAATTAGCACTGCAGTGGGAATAATAACCGGACACTGCCTATTAGATCTACATGCAGAAAGACTAAAAGGACTATTCTCAAATGATTTCTGCAGTAACTGCCGAGATGAAAAAGAGGAGGAAAGTGTACAACACCTTCTCTGCATCTACCCTGCACTCGCCTTGATCACGAAAACCACATTGAGGTCTTCCTTCGTCGTTAATCTAGGCAACCTCAGCCAAACACCATCCACGTCAATATTAGAATTCACTGACATATCTGCCTGGCTGTCGTAGAAAGGCCATTAGGGCATACGAAAATGTTCGGCAACACGGTTGACTAAAAACGGATACGGGTAAAGATTTCAAAGTAGAATTTGGATCTGACCAAATTGTGTGTGTTGTTGCGGCGTTATTAAAACCTACTTATTACTACGTTACGCAATTATTTATATATCACATTTCATACCTCGTCAACGGAGTCTTGAAAGGGTTGCCTAGAGGTCGTCGCAGTATTTAAGTGCGATGTTCCTTTCTGAAACTATGACTGCGGGGGTATACAATCTAACTGCGTGGGAATTCTTATTCCGATTGATTGCAAAAGTCTGAAGTGCATTAGAGTGGTCAGTGCGGTCTGGCTTTGTTGGGCGTAGATACAGCTCGCAGACAACAATTTGAATTTTAATTAACTTGGCTATCTCGAATGTCGTAAGTGCATGCTTTAATCATTTTTTTTCTGTTATACACCTCGTTCGAGGGAAAAGAAAACTCATTAATTGACTTAAGCCCTTATGCACTCAGACAATTTCAATTGTAAACGATAGCAATTTATCCGCCACCTGCAGAAATCAACCACATCGACAGCGGTGAGGAAACTGCATATCAAAAGCACAAAGTCATATCTGAAATCAAACCCGAACCACTTCAGAACTCCGTCAAGCAGTCAACACTTGTGAAAAGACATTTACGACCCAATCAAAAACCGATATGAAACTAAAGAATTAGCATTAGTTTATTCCATCACTGCAGAATGTCACTTGAGCACCACTTAATGGCTTCACAGAAATGCTTATAGCAAACGCAGTCGCCGCACTTGATGAGATGCGATAAACGTAAACTTCTAACACCCCGAGTGAGGATGAGGCGCATTCGCAAACCTGTTTTAGATTACAAGAAAACAAGGCAAAAAAAAAGCACAATTTCCCCCACGAGACTAGTGTCGGATTAATGGAAAAACAATTTCCATTCGAATTGTCCATTCAAGCAGGAAGACGATTCAAATTCATGAAGCTATTAACAATATCCTAAAAACCACCCACTCATCAGAAACAAAACAAAACAAGAAGAGCGACCACGACTAGAGGAATTTGAATGTCATTTTTGTTAATTTGGAAAAATGTATAAATAGTCCGTACTAACTTTTTTCGCTTTTCCTTTACCCGGCGATCGGAGACTGTTGAGACTTAATCGCGATGCACTTAAAATTAATTCATCTAAACTCTTTGATATTTTCATTCTAAAAACTAATATCACGCGAGGTTACCTCTGGAAAATGAAATGAAGCCGAGAAAAGAAGGTAGACCTCGGAAAACAAAATAAAAAAATAAAAAAAACAACTAGAATTGTGTGGAAATGCGAACAAAACGATTTTTTGTACTTTAAAAACGCGTCACAGAACAACAAGACAAGCCAAATACTGACACTGAACTTAAGTTACTTTATCAAACCAACCGCACACACACTGGCTTTGAGTTTCCGTCACATTTGACAGACATGAAATAAACTTCTCACACGGATCACACGGAAAGCTGTTCCTTTTATCGCTCTTACGATAGAACAGCACAAAATTATTGATTGACCACCATCGATAGATCAATCTTCCGCACGATAAACAAACACGCCCAGTGTCAGTCAGCCAAAAGACCCGAATGGAATGTGTCACCACGACTATCAGTTGTCAAAATGCACTTGACCAGACACACACCAAGTTGTTGCCCGTCTTGCCCGCGCACGCACATTTATTGCTACTTCCTTAGTTTTTCCTCCGTCAGAAGCTATTTTCCTATTTTCTTCTCTTTTCTGTTCTTTGATGTCACGCGAAAATGGTCGCGTTGTGGGTATAGCGGTTTTTTCTTTGTTTTTCTTTTTTCATTTTGTGACGTTTCACAATCAATGCGACCGCGACGGCGGCCAGCACTTGTGTGACGAATTGACCATTGCAAGCGGGAATTATTTATCACACAGATGTCTTAACGCGACAACGGTGGCTAAGCGAATGGCTTTAATATCTCGCATAGACTGAGCAGTGTGTCATGGCAGTGGCCATTTATTGTAGCACGGCACTTTAATGTGTCATAGTGAGTGGTACACGAGTAGAATCTAAGAAACTCACATGGAAGACACACACTGGACGAGTCGTTTGAAAAAGCGAGAACGAGCATGTGAAACGTCACACAGAGCGATTGCAGGGGTGCCTGCTAAAAACTTAAATCGCAACGTCACAAATAGCCGTTATCGGCTGCGATAGTGGATATTACTGTGGACAGCCCCTGGGGCTGGTGGCTACCAGTTTGTCGGAGGTGGACTTGCATGCGAGTGGAAAATCGGAAAACCAATTACGTTCTAATTCACTCGTTGGTGATACTCGGATGATTGGCAAGGCCTCAGACGGCGGTACAGAGGAAACGCTGGAAATGCTGAAAATTACAGATAACAACAGCCGCTGGCACTATCTCTACACTCAGTGCAATATATCTTTGGAGAGCTGTCACATAGATTCGAGTGACATTTGTGCGACGTTTATCCGGTTTTCTGTTTTTTTTTTATTCGTTGTTGCGTTGTTTTTTGTTTGGTTTTTCTGTTCCTTTTCGCCGAGAGAATATCCGATCTGAGTCCGTTGATCTATAAAAATAGAAACCAGTCGCAACAGGTGTCTGATGCTCGCTCATAATTGGGCCAAGCGGGGTTATGGTTATGGCTTGTCTTTCATGTGAGTTTGGAGCGCATATTTGGTTGGGGTTGGGGTGATTGCTGACAAATCGCTTCGTAGCGGTCTTTGTCAGTCGTTCTTTGTGGGAGGGATTTTTCATGAAAACTGTTTCTTTTCATTGAAAACATTTGAATATCCAATCTTATGAATGATTCATGTGGAAGGCATCTAGACAATAACAAAAATGTTTTTGTGCGACTGCAGGGGATAGATTTGTGATGCAAGCATTGGCGTAATAGTTTCTTGAAAACGTGTTTTTGTCCGACAAACTGTCTTTCATTGTTGAAGTTCTTGTTCTTTTTCGAGACTGAAGGATGTGATTTGCCTTGTACGTTTTTATTTTAACGCAGTGAATCATTGAAATTGATGGAATTTGTTTTAGATGAGTGAACGAACTTTACGATGAACAATAAGTTCTTTGTTGGCGTTTATAGGAATTAAAAAAAAAAAAAAATACTCAATCATCGTCTATTCTGAGACTACTATGGGAAGATGTCGCGAATAACATTCTCTGATCCGGAAGAGTGACACCAAAGAATGAGCGAACGACAGAGGCATTACTGAATAAAAAAAAGGAATTCGAAGAAAAATCATTGATGGACTTGAAATGCAACGTATGCCAGTTTATTTCAGGAAGATATTACATCTCAGATAGGACATTATAAGGGGTGTTTTTTTTAGAACATAGTTTCACGTTACGGCTTCCAAAATCGTGGGATTTAACCCCGCTTGACTATTTTCTGTAGGGATAATGAAGTTAGTCTACGCCGATAAGCCCGAAACGATTGAGCACTTGGAGGACAACATTCGCCGCGTTTATTGACGATTGGGACTCCAGATTAGACTATACACATATATCGACGATACGACCAAAATTGGTAAGAATTAGAACGGTTGAAAAGTTACCACTAAAGATTTGAATCGCATACACAGAATGTACACAACTATGCGGATCGCAGTTTTGTGCATGTATACTCCAACCACATTTCTAATTCGACAACAAAACATTAACACCAGCTATCAACATCAACGTCGAAGTTTCGATGAAGTTACACTGTTTAACGTTGCTTCAAATCCTTGACTGACATTTAAATCTCAGACTATAGGGCACGTCGTAATGGGTATGATTTTTCATTTTTATTTTTTCATTCACATTAAATAGTCAATCAAAAAGACGCTAAGAGTAGTGCTCGATAATCAGTAGTTCCAACGAGAAAAGCCCCGTCGATAAGCAGTGACGCTTTTCGGAGTCTCTTTTAGAATTATTGCCCGATTACGATATATGTAGCTATGAAATACATTTAAAATCAGATAAATGGATAGCGGAAATTTGCAGACAAACAAGCCTGAGAGAAGATTAGGGGAAGAACGATGAGTACTGAATGAAACCGTCATGATGTTTGCGGTTTGACATTCGTGCCTCTGAAATAAGAGCTTTATCTTAGTCGCTAATAAGAAACCTTATTTATCTTCAGACAACTAGCAGAGGGTAACGCTGCATAGTATACTAAAGGTCCAGCCATAATGTACATAAGGAGATTTATGTTATCTCAAGCAATCAAGCGAATACACATAAAGTATAAATTGTGATCATAATAACCACTTCACGTTAAGCTTCGTTCACTTTTCATTATTTAACTGGGAGTGAAATGTTAAGTTCTCATAAGCAATAATGGACACTATGAAATTACTGATTTGGACATTTTGCATTTGGTTCGACATAAGCTTTAGTTTACTATAGTCAACTGTGGTTGGTCCTTAACTCTTAACAGCAGTTGTGAATTCAGTAGATCATTTAATTTGTTTAAGAAAAAGATCTGAGCTTACGTAGCTCTTCCCACTCCTAGTTAGGTTTTTTCAGTAAGCCTAAGTGTGAGACATAAACACGCGTTTTGCTAGCTGCTCTAGCATTTCGCTAGCGGCCAGTACCAGAATACGTATGAGTCCCCTGGCCGTAGGACTATTGTGTTGTTGAATCATTTGGAAATCTGGATGGCTCAAATTGAAGATCTGTGAGTGAAAAACAGTGACGAAGAATTTGTTAAAAGTGATATGACTCAAACATCATGTCTGACGGCGAAGAGATTGTGGACCCTCGCTAAAGGACAGAAGAGAATATCCTGATTTCTGCTTCAGACTGGCTAACCAAAGCACACCCTTTAAGAAATCTCACCTTACCACGCTTCGAGATGTAATTCTGTACTCATCCTGATATCCCACATCCTTAGACTCGTCCCAGTTATCGAGAAAATCGTTCCACAAAACTTTGTAAGCATACAATCCACTTCGATGAAAATTCGTTGATTTTCGGGGAAAAAAATTCGACACAAGTGTTTTAGCAGTTTACTGCATTTCTTCGTGTAAAATGTGTAATTTTTTCAACAGTTAATTTTCTTAAAGTCTTTGCAGACATTTCACCAAAACCGCATGGAGGACTGCATGTGAAAAGATTAATTGATGTCAATTCAATCATAAAATTCATTCGAAATCCTTGAAAATTGGAGAAAAATGCGTTTTGTGTACATGACTTGTATCACAATGCTTGCGTTGCATGCAACTTGATTAAATTGTGGATGGGTACGTTTTTTACAATTCAACGAATAAAAATGTATGAAGTGTGCATTCAATAGGCATTCAGTAGGTTTTTGCATCGTTAGAGCGATAGCTTCATTGTTTTACCGTGAAATTCATAGTCGTGTGGCTTGCTCTGAAACTGTGTTTTTAATTGTATTGTTAAGTTGAATCGGTGTTATTACTTCTTTTAACAGTCTGATGTTTGGGGCTTACTATACAATTTACCATGAAAGTCTCCGACTCAGTCAATACACTTGGGCCACTTGGTTCAGTATTTTATCGGACATCACTCAGACGAACACACTTAGCTTTCTGCAAAATTGAGAAGACCGAAAGGTATCGATAACAGAGTTCGTCGCCGTTAAGAGTCAATACTTAATGACAAAAATCTGCTATGATTCACACAAATGCACCCGCCATATGCTGCTCACTGGCGTTAAGAAGTTCCTTCTGCACAATGTCAAGGAAGAGGCAAGATTGTTCAAGGAGTGTCATCAAAAAACGTACAGAAATCGTTGGTTGTCCGTCGAATACAAATGGACGCACATATGTGCTCACATGACTACCAATTAAACTAAATTCCCTTTGTTTTTGTTATAAAATGAAAGACTGTGAATGGCTAGTACCCAATGCGTAGTTCTACTTTTCTTGACACTTTTCCTGATAGTATTATTGCAGCAGGAGAAAAGGGTGTAACTTTCTTTCAGTTCAGGTTAGGTCAGGTAGTTGGGCTGCTAGCGACATAGTCAGCTACCCATAGTCAGACTTCTACCACTGATCGACAACTCCAATGATAGTGCCGTTAATTTGATCCCAACGGCAAATGGTGACTGGGCCAGATTTGAAAACCCGATAAAAGCGTTTAAACTTTGCTTTTACTGGGATTCGAGCCGGGGACCCCTCTAACCAGGGGCAGGCACTCAACCAACGGCGCCATCCAGTTGTTTTCCTTCAGTTTAGTTTGCTGTCAATTATTTCACATTAAAGGCCAATGGCATCAGCAATCGATCTTGTGGTAAGGACTGCAAGTTCCTTTTGTATGACGATTCAGGACGCGACAAGGAAGATAGGTGGCTTGTCTTACGAATGAATATAACTACGAACTGTAATTGGGCCATGTAGATTGCATGAAAAAAAATGTAATCTTTCATTTCTCAATTAGATGAGTGTGGTTCTCGTAAAATGGTGCAGCGGTGCATAATGCATTCTAATGCAAGTGTTTCACTGTACACGGTTAGTAACAAGGTTAGTTTTTTTTTTTATTTCAGAGACTCATACATTTCCTGGTGCTGTTGCGAACAACACAACACAAAATTTGCAATCTAGAAATATAAAGAATGACAGTTTGCGCCCGCCTCCCTTAATCGCAATCCGAGAGAAAAAACACGACAATCTTGTTGGATGGACGCATGGAAATATGTTATCGCAATCGAATCCTTTATTCTGATCGATGACCCGTACGTTAAGCTAATCGCAATCGCACTCGATAATCTTCCCATCGGCGGGTGGTCAGTCTATAAATCCATTCTGAATTCGCTCGTGATTATTATCACTCACTTCATCGATAAGTACGTAAATAGAAGTTTGTTTAAATTTCTCTATTTATTTATATAGCAAAAAATATATATTTTAAACGCAATCAAAATAAGATTAAGCCTATGTACTTACCGAGTTAAGATCTCTCGCTTAATTGGGGAATATACATATACATAGGTGAGAGAGAACTTACAATCTGTTGTATGTGTGTTTAGAGCAAGCACTTAATAATCTAGAGACGGACTAAAATCGGTCACAAAACAGGATTCAAGTTCATTGTTAGGAAAAATCACCAAGAGAACACCAAAAAAAAGGGGAAGTTTGAATGACGGAAGACTTCGAAAGAGAAACCGAAGAGAAAAAAGAAAAACGATGAAAGAGGGGTTAGGTTTGAACACGCATAAGTTCCATCTGAGACTCTGGCCGATGGCGAGGGTGAATGGAAGCGCCGAATTCGTAGTAACATATTTGAATTTATGCATTTGTGGATGGACATAAATTAAACAAATTATGGAAACTGGTGGCTAAACAGGAATGGGTATTAGCATCATGTGACTGGCTTATGTTTCATTTTTAATGCAACGTCATTAATTATAACTATGAACTAATTTATAGTTGAACAAGTGTTCGAAATCTTCTGGATGGAAATTTGCACAAAAAAAAAAAATACATTTCAAGTTCTACTAGACTATGTACAAGGCTCGAGTCAGAAACCTGTCGAAAGCATTTCCATAAGACACCAATAAAACTCATTCCGGAGGTATGTCAGACAGTCATCTCTAGATTTGTTTTTGTTTACAAAAGACCATCATTGTAACTACATTATTTGAGTATGAACTAGTTCCGAGGAAATGTGGTAACGTACACCCATGCCATCACTAATCCCAGCGAAACGAGTTGGACACTCACGTTAGTCAGTCAGTGCTGGTCAGGTGGTTACTTTAAGCTGATTCCGGTTTTATGTTCTTGACAGTTATTAACATTAATCACTTTAAGTCAGGAATTGACTGTGCATTTTATTGCAAAACAAAATAAGTCAATAAGTCAGATAATGAAAGACATGCTCTGAGCGAACGATAAACCTTAAATTACGAGTTTCCGAAAGGAGATACATATTGTTTTAATTATGCAGTATCAATGGAAGGCAGTTATAGTTCATGCTCAGGTCGCAGGGCTGGTAAGTAAGTAAGTAACGACGGTATTCGGTGGATCACTTTGTTGCAACATTTAATGGTTTGAACGAAAATCTGCTCAGAAACCGTCATAAAAAGCCTGGCAAATATTTAGAGCCCTTGGCATGTTTCAAGAAGACCCGTCAAACCGAACTGTCATCCGAGACTGTCTACGTTTAGTTTAAAATCTGCCAAAATTTAATCGCTGAACGTGCTTAAATTTTGAAAACTGAATGCGTGGAATACCCATCGATAGGTGGCTTCAACATCAACGTTTGAACATTTGGATGACCAAAGTCATCACTCGGTGACTACGTTAACAAATAAAATTGTCGCAAATTTGGGAAGCAAAACTGTTGACCACTGCATCCACAAAACGTCACTGTTGGCTGTGCAATTCTGTCCGATGGTGCCACTGGTTCATACTACCTTGAAAATTACCATGGAAACTCCATCCCGAGCTATCCAGCTCGATTCACACAACAGATCCACAAAGTTGTTTATTTCTTTTCCATTCGCCCTTTTCTCAGACCGTTCAGTTCTCAGACTGGACTATGATACTCAAAATTGTTATACACGCACACACAAAAAAAAAAGTCAAACCATGAGTGGAGGTTTAGTATTTAGGCAGCACTTGTTAGAATGAAACCCGGTTTGAAAGGAAAATAATTAGTCAGAGACAGACACAGAGAAAGAGAGAGAGAGAGAGAGAGAGAGAGAGAGTGAGAGAGATGAGGAAAGATAAAGAGAGAGAAGATGCGCGACACAGATGAGTGCAGCGAATCAATTCATGCCCCTCGGACAGAACAGAAACATGGCAAAAAAAAGTCAAACAGAAAAAAGAAAACGACAAACGACAGAGATCATGCTTTCACAGGGAGGAGAACAGTGCGTCTTGATGAGATGCAACTTCTCCTAATCGGATGCAGTGCGTATGAGTTGAGGTTTTGTTGTTCTGTCTGTGTGAGCGTGAGTGTGTGCGATTGGATTATTTTCAGTTTAGAGGCGCAAAAGGAAAAAGAAAAAACCCTCTAAAGCCTTCTACAAAGCCAAACGCCAAAGCGGACAGTTTTCAGCTGCTGCTGTTGTTGTTGTTGTGGTTGAGGTTATCATTTTATACCGCATGAGAGTGGGAAAAGCGTCTCAGTCCGAGGGTGAACTGGCTGAAACGTCTGGTTGGGCTGTGGGCATCGGTGGGACTGGTTGCTCCGTCATTATCTAGATCGGTTATAACGAACGTTGGCAGGGATCTCGGCTGAGCCATTCGGTCTGAGTGCCTGCTTCTGTCACCATCATTGCCATGGTCATTGGCATTTGAACTGGCGCTGCCATCACTGCCACGACCACCACCACCATTACCATTACCGCCATGAGCATCACCACCGGCCCCATGACCACCGTGCGAGTCGATTCCAAGCGCGGAGTCGATGAGCGGCAGGTGAAGAGACGCTGCATCTCTGACGCCAGCATCGTGGATACCACGGACCAGTGCCCTTATGTGGCTGTAGGAATCGTGTCCACGCTGCTGACGCGGGCTCTGTTGGTAATGCTGATAGGAATGGGGCTGCAGTTGATTGTTGGACCCAAGATGGTGGTGGGCATCTCTCATTGCGATGGCTTTTCGTTGAGATTTTCTTGTATCTGAACTGTCCACTGTCACATCCAATCCACGGACGCATGCAATTCGTCTCCAGACGTGTGTCGCATGCAGCAGTAGCAGCCACCGCCGCCGCCGTCGTCGTTGTTGTCGTCGTCGCCGCTACCGCTCTGGCCGAGGTGTGTTCGATTTAGCTCCTCTGCCATCCGGTTCGGTTCGTGGTGGTGAGATAGAGAGAGATTCATGATATTTCAAAATGTTTGCTTTTGTTAGTTTAAATATCTTTTTCTTGTACACGGAATGTTTTCTTATTTTTAAATGATATATAAATAGTTATAAATAATTGAGATGAAAAGTTAATAGACATACGATGAGGTGGTGTAGATTTGATGCCGTTGATGGGGCTGGGGGTGTAGGAGACTGGAGACTGGTTTCTATCTAGCTACGACAATATTGTTATCTACAAACAAATTAACACATCTACAACAATGCAGCGCGACAGATACAGATTACAGAGAGAGAGAAAAATAAGGATAAATGTTGCAAAAGATTGACAGAAGTGAGTAGAGATGGTGGAAAGTGAGTAAATAAAGTACAGAGAGGTGAGATTTGAGGGGTGCCTAAAATGAAAGGGTGCTTATGTACAGGTATACAGAAAGTGGCAGAACAGAAATTCACGATATGTCGAAAGGAAATGCCATTTGGCAACGGAGAAGTTCTTATCCTCGATTTATACATCATCCTAACTTCTTTAAAGTGTTTGAAAATTCATTATTGCGCCGAAATCAATCGAATCTAAAGCTATGAACGAACGGACTTCTTTGATAGTTATAGAGTGCTATAATTAGCACGTAGTGCGTTGAGTGGCGCCTTCGATAGCAAGCAGACGTCAAACACTCCTCCAGTATTATTAATGTTCGAACTTTCCGAGGAGCCAACACAGACATGGTATTTTTCCTTGATGTTGAGCACGGATAGCTAGACAGCGGCCAAGCCGAGGAAGAACACCACGGATTGAAGACGCGTCGGAAAGTTAAAAACATTATATTCTCTTGTAAATGCCAGCAAAGTCTCCTTGAGAATTGCTCAACTCCGGGTAGCGGTCGATGCAGCTGATTAATTCAAATTGTGAGACATCGTCGGATACGTCCCTATTCCAGTGCTCGTCAAATATGATGGTAGCAAGCTCGTAAAGAAATTAATGGAAAAAGAAGAACGCGCCAATCTCAATCATAGATTGGTGCTGACAAGTCTACGGCTTTTTCGAATATTAGCGGCCAGTCTGGGGATATTATGGCATCCTACTAGTAGCTAGACCAGATGCTATAGTCTGGTGCCACGGGGCATCAGGAAAGCCCTGAGACCAGCATAGGTTTCAGCTTGATCTATTGAGGTTGGCCCCCAAGTGGGAGCGTCGTGATGGCTGTGGTTTAAAACCCAAAGTCGCGGGGAGAGGTAGAAATTATGCCATTGTGGCAGGTAACTCCGAGACGTGAAAGGAGTATGTTCCAAATCTGTGTGGAGTTGCAAAATACAACCGGGTGCTACGACGCAAAGAGTAGAAGAGGTTTGGGTAGGCCTCACCACCTTACCAGGGTGGAGAAATAAGTTCATAAGCTTATTTCTAAATTTGGAACTTGAGATTCTTACTGAAGGCGTCTGGCCCAGCGTCGTTAAATGGCCCTAGGAGTAAAAGAACTCGTGATATAAGGCTTATGCAAGGTGATCACTTAATCAATTACTCAGTTGTACCTCACTAGTGAAAAGAACTGTTTCATGGAATTTCACACAACATGTGATACGCGGCCGATGCTTTTTGATTCAAATTTCGTTTTTTAAAATCATTTTTATACAACTTTTTTCGTTTATTTTCAATAAAATTAATTTGCAAATGTTTTCAATTTTGTTGTCGGTAAGGACCAAATTGTCTGACGCGTCGATTCTTAGGTTTGCTCAAACAAAATGCTCACTATAATTGTCTAGAAAAGGTTTCCTTAACTTCGCCATTCAGAGACAGCTCTAATCTGGTCACACACACATGAGACCTCACCTCGGCCTGTAGGAACGCCCACATGTACTATTTGGCAAAGTAGTACGAACAAAGTAGGTAACAATTTCCATGCTAAAGCGCGACAAAAAATGAAGTTTATGAACACAGCTAACGCAAATTCTGCAGTTTGGTGCAGATTGACACTTATAAAGACAGTCATATCTACACTTCCCATTTCTATGGTCATATTGTCAAGATTGTATTCAAGGATTTATTCGTTGCATTCATTGAAGTAATCAAATTTTTCCTTCAATTAATAATTCTTCAGCCATGATCCATGTGGATCATACGATCACACAAAATCAGCAAAGAGTAGCGTTCTGTGGTGGTTTACATTTTAAGGAGCTCATCTGCCATGTGACTGAATATTTTATAGCCATGAACTATAACATATACCAAATGAAAATGAAATAATGCAGCCATTTAAATCACTCCTAAACTTCCGGCAATTCAAATTAATTTATTAATTTTCTTTTGTGAGCCATCAGTAAAAGATTAATTTATTCGTCGCAGATATGCCAATATTTGCAGCTGGTTAATACAAGTTTTGACCTGTGGCGCACGGGTTTTTGCCGGCCATGATCAGGACCACATGATCAGGCGCGGGGATTCATTTGAAATTAAAAAAAAAAACCAATCATTCTCCATTTTCACTTCATCCTAAGAGTATGCACTCGCATAATGAAGTCCACAGAATCCCGCGGAGAAAATTTCTATAGCATAGATTTAGGTATCCACCATTATTTCTCACCGCATCATCAGGCGATGCCATTATCCGCCATGAAATGTGCCATTATCGTTATGATTCGCTTCATTTCCTTGCGATTATAACCCACATGCAGTAATGATGCTCTTGAAAGTCTTTTGAAAAGGGCATGATGGTGCCTTCAGGTTCTGACCAATCGTTTGACTTAGATGTTGTCGTGTCGTGAGCGAGTTGTCTTCTACAAGCTGCATATTGGCGCCACTATCAGTCACAAATTGAGTAATCGATTAGTGTTTAGTGTGAACACAAGTGATAGCGCCGGGACACTGTGTGCTTGTGGAAATAATCTCAATTTTGATGAATGTATCCCAATCGAATTACTTTGTGTGATGGTGCTCCGTTGATAAGATAGTAAAACGATTACTTTACGGTAATGAAGGAGCATATCATCTACTTGAGCTAATGACTTAAGTAGGTCCGATTTATTGATTGAGCTGTGCATGGAGAGTATTTTTTAATGGATGGGAAATGTTTAGACGATTAGGACGAGTGCTGCGGCAATGATAAATTTAACTAGTCGCAAAAGTGTGAAGCGGTAGAGTAGCAAATATTACCTAGTCAGTTTAGAAATTGAAAAGAGTTTGAAGGACATAGACTATGATCGAATCATGGTAGATTTTGTGCAGCAATATGAAGTTGTTTGGGACTTAGAAGGGTTTCCATACTCCACGGACGGCAATGAAGTGCACGGACGTACGGAGATTGGGTATTTTCCTGAAAGGCTGCACACTGCAAATTGTCACGAACACAGCAAGCCGTAAATGGGACGAAAACGGCCAAAACGGGACTGGCGGCGAATTATACTGTAAACAGGCCACCGAATTTATGTTATTTATCGCCGGTGGATCTCTTTTTGTGGGGCTATGCAAAATACGGTGTTTATGCACAAAATAAGCTCTTAATGCTTTGGAAACCAATATTTATCATGCTACATATGACTGGAGGGCTGCGTATTGCGTAGGTATCAGGATAACGTTCTCTGTCGGCCTAAACATACTCCTCAAAAATAGATATAATCGGAAGACAGGTCGCGGTCCGCACAAATGGGGTAAGGACTCGGTTCTGGAGTCACAAGCATCGCACTAAATCTTCGTGAAACACGCTATGATGGTCAGGAAGCGTGAAAAAGCCTAGAAATGTAGGGCCCCAGTCACTGTTGTTCTTTATAAGGACATTCGAAGCATTTTGATCAAGAAGTTGTTTGGACTTTGTTAGCACTTGACAGAGAAGAGTTTCCAAACTAGGAAATGCAGTCCGTAAGCTAGAATTCATAAAATGTTTGGCAATAATATATGATGAAATGTGAAATAAGTGAGCTGTCGTTGGTCTCATGACATCCTTTCATTATCGAAATGATACGAAGTGACACATATCGTTTTATAAGCCTGATCTCGTAGAAGAAGGTGCCATGAATTCGAAAGATCGCGGATTTGGACATTCATAGCCAATTGCGCGTGTATACACTTTTCTGAAATCCCTTACTCACGCTCTTCTGCGAGATTTTAATGTCTTACTCAAACTAAATTACATGTCAAATTACCGGTGTTAAAACTGCCATGAAACAATTTCCGTTAGCAGTTCACACCGAATGACAAAAGCCACGGCATTCCCAATTTAATTAAACATATCAATTTCTTAAACGAAACAATTACTATCCCCAAGCCGTGGACAACACATATGTATATCGTGTCAATAAAACAAAAACTAAACATTCACTCTGGTCATGACACGTGGCTCGCGTCCACAGCTTGACGGTGAATTTACGACGCGTCACCACGCGACCACACTTCTACTCACTTTACGAGCTACATACTTAACAGTGCAAAAAGCTATGTAGCTTCCCCACGAGGGGGGAAATATTTTGGCATACCTCATTTTCGGCACTTGTTGGCCGCAAGCGGGCCTTAAACATTTTCTTAAAACTTTTCCCGTTGTTGGACTCCGTTTTGACAGCTGAGCACACGCAGAATAGACGCAAATGTTCGTGTTTGACGTTTTGTTTACTTCACGGGCGTTCTTTCCTTCACGTTTGATGGAACCCGCGCCACGCTCACTTGATTTGTGTTTCGTTTCTTTTTTTTGTTTTCAATTTGTTTTTTTTTTGAATATAAATCTGAAATCACTGTCACTCGTTGAGTGATGAACGTGTGGAGAGATTTATGGGGTTTTAATTGAATTAATTGGCACCGCGGGTGGGTTGGGTACGATGACGGTAATTAAGGAGGCGCGGAGAGCAGCAGCTAGCACTAGGACCAAAGAACCGACAATTTCGATCGAAATGAATTCACTGACGGTGCGATCGGAGATGCAAATTAATTTAAAAGCAATTTCGACTGCAGGCAGGGTTGGCCTAGGCAACTGTTTCTATTAATTAGTGTGCTTAACGACGTGGCGACGTGGCTTGACACTCTCGCGATAAGGCGGCCACAATGTGCAGGGTGTTGCGATATTGTTGTCTTTTCCGAATCCTAAGACAAATTTGTTATTAATTTCTTTCTTTCCTGTGTGCTGATTAAATACACAAAAACTGCGAACGGACTGCGGTATGTTTGTTTATCTCACGACACAACGGCGGTTTCCGGTCGATTTGGGCCCGCACGGTGTCGAGGTGCAAATATACCGACAAGCTCGCGTGAAACAAAACCGCCTGTTGACACTTTTCTAAAATTGTGCATAGCGGAGCCCTTGCTGCGGCGGATTAAATGGCATCGGTGCGTCGCTCGGGAGGATGTGGAGGCGGCTATTCGATCGCCGGACGGAATGCAACTAAACTCTCGCAGTGATCGCAGATACAATTGTTTTGACAATTGAAAATGCTGCCATCACATGACAGCTGGGACGGACTGTAGGAGACGCAGCCTAAGGTCAACAAATGCCCATCAGTCAATAGTCACTACTCGGTCATGTGAGCAATTAATTACGGGAAGAAAAGAGAGCCGCAAACACATTTGAAGTTTATTGCTGGTGCCTTTGATGACATACCCGCAAATTACACGAGTTTATGGTGCGCTTGGAGATGCACCAGTCGACACAGAATAGATGAAACACACTCTCGTGGTGGCAGCACATTTATACGATAAGCGAGGCGGCCAGGACTTGGTTTGTTTGCTGCTACTTTATGAGAGAGTCAATGTAATCAGCTGTAGATGGTTTTGTTGGAACAACTTTAGTTTGAACTTGATAAACAGATTAGATTTAATTGGTTTGGAAAACCTGAGTTAAGTGATCGTAAAAATTAAGACATTAACCGTCGTACGTGGATGCAATTCAATGGAATATGTGACGTTGCATCGTCGATAGGGTAGGCAAAAGCTATGTATTCTCTCTGTACTCCTAGATACCATGCATTTTTGTGGACGACGATGGAGAATTCAAGCAGATCAGACAAGATCGGTAGCGTATCAGCGTGATTTAAGTTTTAGGGAAGACGCCGTCACACTGAAGCTCGTTCTTAAAAAAAAGGTAAAATAAAACCGTTTAATATTTGTCCACGACTGTTGGCTCTATTTAAAGGGGTTAATTATGGAATATCATTTCATTCAAATGTCTACATCGGTTGACTGTGCAGTAGATGAATTCTGTCAACACAATTCAATTCTAAATTCGTTTTGATGGTTCCGCATGAGCACAACTTCTCCATCGTCTATAACCACCCAAACAATCAATTAAGATCACCGCCCTTCTCTTACACACTGAAGGCATGTCTAAGACGCCACTAAACATCAGAACTCCATTCCTATATTTTGTCGCAATAGCCTTCAGATATACACAACTCTAGCCCGTGTTAATGGCGATAATCGCAACCTGGCCCGTTCAAGTAGAGATACGTTCAGATTCAGTAAGGCAATAAAATATGCAACATAGTAAACAGAACCTCATTATTGAACAAATCGCACGGGACGAGCGGAAAAAAGTCAACAAGCAAATACATCTGATAACGCTGAAGTTGCGTTTCACACGAACATGATACACAGATAAGACTGGATGCAGATAACACTCAGCACCGAAGAGCGTGCGTGTTTTGATTAGGGCGGCTCTGCCTCCGTGCATCGCAGCTACTTCAACTATCGATGCGAGAATGCATTGTTTTGCTTTTCAGAGGAATGCACTGAAGTGCATAAGAATTCTCATGAATTCTCATGAATGCTCACAAAAAAGCGACTTTTGCATGCGACATAAGATGAGATAAAATAGCTACTGTACAACTTATGGCGACTTCTGAATTTTGATTATATTTTCCTGTTTGTCAGAGTTTTGGAATCGCAAAGTGAAATGGGGTTGAAAACAAAGTTGCTTCATATGTTAGTACTCGCGTACTCCAAATCGATTAATAGTAAATATAGATGTTAAAATAAAAGTTTCGATAATGGTCTGGGGTTGCATAGCGGAAGGTATTATAATTAGAAGACATGTGCCTGTAAGGAGTGCAAAATTAGACTTGAATTTTTTAGAAGTACAGAGCCAAGATTGTAAATAAGTAGCAGCTTTAAAACGGTAACGCCACCAATCTTCTCTTGGGAGAGGCACGATCCCTGTGGTTGTCCAGGAAGCAAGTCCGAAGTCGGTGTATGTGTTGTATACAAATCTATCAACAGGATATGCCATGAAGGTATACTTAATGCTTTCATGTCCGCATAAAGGGAATAATGAACTTAACTATCCCATGTTTGTCGTACACTTATACACCGTTCTACTCAACCGAATGACGTAGATGTGTAGGGTGTCGACGACATCGTAATTGTTCGGTAATTTCCGCCGCAGAAAGATCCAAACATTTGATTGTACAGATGGCTAGAAGAAGAACAACGAATGTTGGGGCTGTCTCAAACCTTATTGTACAATAGAGTATGTGGTGTATGATCTCTCATGTCTTGATGAACCTATACTTTTGTGTCCACGCGATTTAAGAAGCTTTACTGGCAGCTTGCAGTTATAATTGGAAATCGGAGTAACTGATTCGGGAGAGGTTTTGCCACTGGGACTAGCCTTGGAATCAAACCACGAACGAGGGGTTGGCCTCCGGATTTTGGCGACTATCCCAAGTCTAAGCAAGATGGTCTTTGAATAACGGTTTTCCATCGAGAACCATTTAATGTCCGTGATACACAAACTACCCAAAGAAAATTTAGACATTAGAAACAATATTCGTCAAGTAAGGAATAGCGACTACATCCATCGGAATAAAAGTGATTTTGTAGGATGGAGGATTCAGCCGAGGCAGCTATTTGAATAAAATATTCCATAATTGATAGCAAAGAAGGTTTTTCAAGCGTGTCTAGCCTCTGACCATGAACTCCTACTTGAACTATTCACCTCCACGAAGAATGGGGTACCAGCCAAACATTGGTTAAGACCCACGTCCACCCCGGATTGTAGCAACATACAAAAGAGAAAGATCATTAATCGGAAGATTTTCAAATCAACAATCGTTAATTTTGTTCGTCTTTTCCACAGGCTTTTTAAAAAGAAACCAGCAAGTCTTACAGGCCCCTTGGCATCATGGAATTGACTTTCACAAAGTTACAACAGAACGTTGTGGTCAAGATTTCACTCAATTGATGGACGAAACGTAATCGGTAAATACGAAATATTTTGATTTTAAATTCTCATCTCGTGAGTCAGTGACTATGCATTACTGCCAACGAACTTCTTAAAAGCGACAAAAAAGATCCATCAACTCATGGGGGAGGAGGTCCGGATTTGTTTTTGTATCTTTAGCGACGAAACCCATTTCTGGTTGAATGCGTATTGACTATTGGCAAAGTGATTTTATGGTATACGCCAAATCACTTATCTTCGCCAAATAAGTGATATGATTTGATTTACCGACTCAAATAAAAATTGTACACACTTATGCAATTTTCCTGTGTTTTTTTTATAATCAGCACTGTTTCGTGGGACACAATGCTTGGCGAAGTTTCCAATGATATTTGCAGGAATCGCAATGAGCCCGAGATAAGTAAGACATTGAAGCACCTCCTCTGCTTCTAGCCAGCTTTGAACAAGTCGAATGCACAAAGTGCGAGGCGGAGCTACTCTCTACAATCTCGAGCGTTTTGACAGTTGTGTATTAGATTAATTTATTATAATGTATGTATATTAATGATTCATAATCATAGGATATTGTACAATTAATGGTTTGTTAATAAGAGACTTGATTAGATCCGCTTCGTACCAGAACGGACATACACTGGTCTAAGAGTGACTACAGTTTGCTGGCAGTCAACCACTTAACCTAACCTTACCTAATGAGTGAAAACATTCAGTTAACACTCGAAAGAAACATTTTTCAACTTAAGAAATAACAAAACACACTACAAGCTGTTTCCGATTTAACAAATGCTTTTTGACACAAGACCATCGTAAACTGGACATAACGCAACCTAATAGCTGCCAAAGCAAGAGCGCGCGAATTAGTTGCGGCGATTTGTCTTTTAAAAGGGTTGTTTCTTACGACTTTCGTGTTCATTTTTAGGATGATTCGGCCTTATTTTTCAAGCAACTACACGTTGTGCGTGCTTGTCACGAGTGAGGAGGTTGAAAAATTCTGCCGACTCCGAACAGCGATTTTTATTCAGTTACCACGGACATCTTACCCTCGAAACTAGTTCATGAATGTAGTAATATAGACGTCTCATTAGCGGACTCGATGTATGATGACTATAATCTTAGCTCTAGGACTCAAATTGTTTAGGGATCGAAAACGATGACGAAAGATGCCATAGGAGTGTCTAAGTCCAAACGTTCACGTGGACATCCCGCTGGACACTAACAAATCGCATTCTGGCAAGTAATTTACGAAAGTTTAGTGAAAGTGAAACCGAGAGACTGACAAAAGTACATATTTCGATGCATAGGTTAGGTTAGGTTTATGTGATTGCCGTAACTTAAGCAGTTTAGGCACACTTAGATCCTGATTGGATCCATTGTAATATCACTATTCGGCAGGTTAAGCCCCAGTTCCTCTGTAGGGCACTAACTAAACATCTAAAATTACCTACTGGTAAGCTAGTGACATATCCTGGATGATGCACTCCTTTGCTGGTTTACAACCACTTAGTGTTTTTTTTTTTAGGAAACTACAGTCCCATGCGCTTGCCATAGGTGCTCAAAGACATAGTGATCAAATACAAGTCACATCATTAATTCCTCAAGTCGTTACCTCTGCCCAACATGGGAACAAGTTTAGCTATAAAAACCAGGCTTTCAATTTAGGTTTGACACAAGTTAATTATTCTTGGATTGAGACGATCACATTTCATCAACAGTTCTCTTTGTATGAAATGGCTTCTTAACATAATTCATCTAACTTCAATAGCTATCACCGCCACACAGTTCGACTGGTGCCACGGTATAAAACGTGAACATGTCAAGCTATCTCCAAAATCGAAAATAGAACTGTCACACCACTAGGAGCCGAAATAACACAACACGCAATTGAAGCAAATGAATCATGCTCCAAAATTAATCACTAATCCACCACTCTGCAGTCCACAATCGGCTTGTCGTACCTGTCACTACTTTGATTCGTACCTGCATTGAGTTGCTCCTAATGAATGAGTTCCGTAAAAATCCAAAATACGGAATGATACTGCCGTAACTGCTGTTGCTGGATGGTCGTCGACTCTGCTTGTCTCGCGG
This sequence comes from Eristalis pertinax, assembly GCA_907269125.1. Lineage (NCBI taxonomy): Eukaryota > Metazoa > Arthropoda > Insecta > Diptera > Syrphidae > Eristalis > Eristalis pertinax. Next base: position 35,356,914 of record OU026148.1, read on the forward strand.
CGGATTCAGCGGTGACAGCTCAGAGTACGCCCGCCCAACGCCTTCCAGTGGAACATGCCGAGTATTGGCCATAAAAAAGCACAAACAAGCGTCTTCCTTGGCTAAACAGAAGCACAAACAAAAATGACTTTGTACTTTGTAAATTTATGTACAAATATGTAACTACGACACTAGACACGAAATGTCAACTATTGACGCACGGATTTCGCGAGATACATGCTCCCGCACTGATAGCGCAGCAGAATCAACTAGGAATCACGGGCAAGATTTCAAACGAATCAAAACAAACGATTGAACAGAGATTTCACGAATTTCGCATTGTAATCGACAGAATCTGACACGTGTTTGCCCAATGGATTTGTGATACTGACAGCGCTACTGTGGCAGTGTTTGACACAACTGATGTGACTTCTGCCAGACGGTTCAGTTTCACTTTATTTACTGATTACGTCCACTGATACGATGATAAGTCAACATTGTGCACTCGTTCTCCGCCAACTCGAAAATGAAATTATTAACAGAAAAATAAACTAGCCAGAAACCATGGCTACGAGGAAACATGGTCGATGCGTGGTTCTTGTGGGCCCGTGACGTGGCGGAGGACGGAGGGTAGTCGCTAACAGTCAGAAAGAGTCAGCGGCTACTGTGATACACTCGTGTGCACAACTTAACGGACTAAGCATTGAGTGACTGTAAGGTGCTTAGCAAATGTGAAAATAATTTTTTTTATATTTAAAAATAATTGCCACTGAATAAGTGACATTTTTCAGAAGAAGAGTTAATTTAAGAGAAATTTAAGTGATGACAAGGTATTCAAACCGCAAATGGCATTTACGAACATACCCCCTTATCATAGAAAGCTTGCTTTTTTCTTAGGTTAGAGGCGAAGCATTGCACAGTTTTTGCATTCTTGTTGAATCTTTCAGAAATTACAATAGATTGCGGCACGGATTGGGGCAGATCATTTAGTTGATGTTGGAGGATATTGAGACGGGCCGGGTGATTCAAAATTAACCGAAAACTCGAGTGAACGAAGTTAGTTCTAATAGAGAAATCATTCAAGTTTGTTCAGACAAAAACTTCGTTTAAGGTGCATGCACAGGGAAAAAATATGTTGTGAAACTAAAGTCCCATTTAAGGTACATACACAAGTAAATGGAGCCATTTTAAAGCGATGGAAAACGGTGTAAGTGGTTTTAAGGCCGTGGTTCAGTCGAGTTTAATGTATGGCTAAATATTATCTGCGGCATATATTTTATATTAATTATTTATTATGTTTTATTTGGCCACAGTTGTGTAGTGAGCAATTCTTGCTGCGATAGAATGCAAGTATCGTATCAGTAGTCAGGCCCGTACTGCAATTTGGTGGACATTACTTGAAAAAGATATCAACTGTGCCAACGTTCAGGGCTTCCAAATAAAATAAATAAATTGTCCAAGCATGTTCACCGTTGACAACGACAACTGTAACCTCCGAAGACCGTTAAGGACAACCCCCTTCGACGCTTTTAACATCTCAATCTTCCTTCGATAAATATAATCGGCAGACATCTCTGGACACTCTATCATCCTTGAGAGATTTAGATCCATACCTATGCTCCTATTCAAAAATAACTTCCCAACGAGCGTCCCCTCCAGATCTTACTGGAAGTCTAACTAGTAAACGTTAAGCGGTCATCTGTGAAACTTCACGGACGGATTGAATATGGGCGAAGGCGTGATTGCAGGCATCTACTCGCATCTACGAACCACTGTATGGTGGAGCTTTGACTTGGCTCAAGAACCTGCTCCTGCCACAGTCTGTGTCTGCCCTAAAATGACTTCTGAAGAAGTTGTAGACACAAGAAAGATACCTTCTCTGATCTTTCAGTGCCCTCCCGAAGAAATAGTCACTTAAGGAGTTATTTCTTCAACAACTTGGCCGAAGTAGTATTAATTTTAGCCACTTTCGCTTCCGCATTCGACCCGCGTGGTAACACAATGGCATTAGCCTATGTGTGGCTGCTGCATGTTGACAGTCAGACATCTTAAACTGATAGCGTTGGAATATATCGCGAAAGTAAGCAAAAGTTTGAAGAAAAATCCACTCCACTGAGCACTCCACAGGACATGTGTACAGAGTGGGCCGTCTAGTGGTTTTTTTTTAAGTCATAGGTTATTTTGACGGAAACAGCTGTCATCCTGCACGAAATCTTGACAGAAAGTCAGTATCATACCTCGGCAGGACGAAATGATCCGCTTTACGCTTAAAAATCGTTGGGAAATATTGAAAACTTATTTCCAAAGTGAGTGCTATTTAGCGCAAACAATGCGTTTTTTTTAAAAGAAGGAGTTTTGGCCGAACCCACCAGTATGATTTCCGTCGTCGCGTCGTACGGTGAGCACAGATGAGAATAAAGCTACTGTAGCCGAGAGTATAATACTCAAGTCACGAACTTCAATAAGGCTGGGAACAACGTTTCGGACAACGTTACAGAGCCATGTTAACCTACTTTTGATTTGTACTGACATTGAAGACATGGATTTGGGCGACCTTTGGTTCATGACACAATCGATCTTTTGCGCACCGAATTCCCAAATTGTGTTATCAGCCGTCTTGACGATGTCGATTGACCGCCTCGGAACTGCGATTTGACCCCTTTTGACTTCTTTGTGTGGGGAACCGATGCCAACAATTCAAGCACTTAAGGCCAATATCATCCAAGCAATCCCTCAACAAGGTCTTGTAAAATTGGGGTGACAGAATGCACTACCGCGAAGCCAGCCGAGCCACCCACTTGAAAGACGTTGTATTTCATAATAAATGCGAATGTTTGTTCTTACTAATAAGGCTTTAGGTTAGGCCTATCTAATAAATATACGCTTTTTGACATCACTTCAAAAATGATGTGCTGTTAACTTTGTCAAGTTATAGCAGAGTTATTGCCTGATATACATATGTCGAAAAGCCAACAGAAAGCTGGTGCTGAAAGAGCTTCGAGCATATTTGAATGATACATTTTCTCGTATGTATATTCCATTCACAAATACAAATTCCAAACAATGTACTGAAAAGTAGATTTGATCGAAATCTTAGTCGTAAATTTGATTTGTTGAACTTTATTTTCGGAACCACTAAATGAATGACACTGTAGTTAAGAGGAAAACACCGAATTCCTGAGAGGTTTGACGTTACCGCAAAATAGCTTGGACAACTTTATGAACCATTACGATCAATGTAATCTCTCACCTCTTTCCAGTCACTGACAACACTCTGTCTAGTCTAGACAAAGCTTTGCAAATATCGACGTTAGTAGTACGCAGTTGTGGCAGCAGCTCCCAAAATTACAACGAAAGAGTCCCTGACTACAAATTCATACAAAACAACAGATCCAGGAAATTCTTCAATTGAAACTGCAAAACGTGATCATGTCAAATGAATGATAGAAAAACAAAATAAATAATAAAATAGACGAGTCCATAAAACATCTCAGAGCACTACCAATTAACCATGCAACCACCAGAACGGCGGTACATGCCATCTGTTCCACTCAGCAGACAAACCACCGGACTCATTAATGTTGCATACTTTTCGGCTCCTCCCACGACATCGACGAGACAAAGTGTTTTAATCGGCATACCGCCTGGCAATGCCTGCCCCCCAACGCCCACTCACACCACTGAACGAGTATACATGTCACTTGTGTTTACAACACTTTTGAGAGCTTTTAACCCGTTCGACATAGATTCACGTGCTTGTCATGAGTTCTCGCACAGCCGCCCTCAAGTGTCTCGTTAGCTTGCCACGGCCTGTCAGTCAACTCAAGTGACTTTTAGTGACTCTCGGCTATTGCTGGCGATTAGATTATGAATTCCGCCGTTAGATTAACAGCAATTAAGACAAGAGGACTCGAACCAACTGCAATTATATGTGGAATTCTTGATTTTTTTTTTCTTTTTTGAGTAACGGTGGCACTTCAGAAGTCATCACAGAATTTGTCTTTTCCTTTTTGTCTCAATGCCGCGTTACATCATGCTGTTGTTGGTTTGGCCTCTTTTCATTGAGAATTCGCGAATACAAATTTAGTGCAGACTCGCAGACGTCTTTAATCATTTGCAGCAGCGCGCGAATTTTAGAACGAAATTCATTCGAATGGGAGCGCTGCATTTGAATGAGAACATTCACATAAACCACCATGGCGCGGCAACTGCTTAGCAGGAAAATCACGGAGTGTCCACGAAAGTCACGAAATATGCGTAATAACCCCATCGGTACGTGCCAAGTGAGCCGCATTGACGGGGATCCACAGAGATGTGTTCGATTCAGCTTATACGGAGAATGAGTAATGATCATTGGAAATCAAAGGAAACACCCGTCAGAGAGAAGTGAGCTGCCATGTGAAATGAAACAGACTCGAGCAGATGATTAACAAATTCCGACTGTTTGCCCGTGGTCGCCTTTATTTATAGCAAACCAAAATTAACCACGTGATCTTTCATTCAAATCAAGAGCTCTCCAGTCCTTGCCAGTCCACATGGATTTCATAAGAAAAATTACATTCACAAATATCAATGTCTCCACAGACAGGAGGGAATCTATAATTGGAACTACTTGGCACATTGATAACTGACTGCCGTCGAGTCGCAAACACTGGCAATTTGAGATCTTGACAACTGTCTGCAACGCATGTAAACTCTACGGTCACATACAGAAAACATGACACCAGATTTTGGGTAAACAAATTGAACTATGTATGGAGGCGTGGCGCTGTACAAGTTGTACACGTGCCTTAAATTTGTTGGCAAGCCTCCCGTGAGGAATGATCTGTAAGGTGTTTTAATTGTGACGAAGACCTAAGGCTAAGATGTCTCTGAAGGGAGCCATAGTTCAGTTGTCCTTACAGAACATCTGCAGGGTATCACATATGTGTTCAAAGAACGATTGTTGAATAAGTTGGCCAAGCGAGAATAATTATAAGGAGATTATGTTTCGGAATGTTATACATATTAGGTGCATAATTTTTGCATGAAATTTAATGCTTAGTTAGAATGATCCGATTTAGATAAAGTATGCGCCGATCTGTTCGATAACTTATCAATTTAAATGTAATTCCGTAATGCCTCTCTGGTAGAAGCAAAATAACTGGGAGTCACAATGAGGCGACATTTTCACCTGCAAAATCGCTGCTCATGAACAAGTGGTCATCATTTGTGGCCCCGTAGGGACTATAAGAGCCTCCAAGCCAAGTTCCCGTAGTTTCTGGTGAGTCACTATCTGCGACTATATGCGTGTGACTTGTCCGGTGTCCTGATGGAACACAATCCCTCCGTTTTAGGCCAAAGCTGGTTTCTGAGCGATTGCTTAATTAAAAATAAGCCAATACTGCCAATGCTGCAGAACACACATCAAATACGTTTTTGTTCATTGGGATCCAAGCCCATCATAATCAGTCATGTTTTTGAACACTGCACTGGAGCACTGGATAATTGGTCCATTGTACTACCAGACAGCAACCTACATTTACTGAAATTGCACGGTATTACAGAGGCGCTTCTGTCACGAGGAGCCTACATCATCAGCTCACACCTAATCAGTACCAAATAACTCCCACCCGATCCGAGCAAAGGCGGGACAGTGGCAGACGAAGTGCTCTGCAGTGTCGTCGTCTTCTCCACAGACGTCGCAGAGGGTTTGATTGGTTAAGCCAAGCACATTTCGGTGTTTGGCGAAGGTGTAGTGACCCGTAAGTACCCCGGTAAGTCGACAGAAGTCTGTTCTGTTAAGAGATGACAGGAATGCCGCGGATTTCTTACAGACGTTTGGGAGCATGCGCTCGAAGCAGGTTCGGGTCGACGAACCGTAATCCGTAAACAGTAATCTCGTGGTGGCCCGGGACCAATGTAAGTCTTCGCGAATTGAACCTGCCGATCCAATTTAGAGAATACTTGCATTCCCGGACTATCCTGGCAGTTGTTAAAGGGTTGAGTTCCACCTGTTCTTCACAATATAGTTCGTGGCCATTAGGATCGCATAGGATTCTGCTTGGAAGACTGACAACATTCTTTTTCCTGGCTCAGATTCTGGCCAGAGCCAGTCCAACTTTGTATGTGCGTCGCAGCTGGATTGCTGGTGTCCTTATGTCGGACGGCATGTCCATGAGACTGGGGTCAAAGGAAATACGGTGCACAAGGTTCCAAAGACTACTTCTTTTTAAACGGAAGATGGCCTTGAGAGTGCACCCCATATCAAGGGGGGTGCATCAAGAGCAGAGCCAGCCGTTCTAGGGACATTTACATGAAATAATAGCAGTATACACTAGGAGAGCAAGAACGGCAAACGCCGCAAAAAGGAAAGTCACTACCATACCTTTATTTTACCGGGCAAGTCTATTTCTATTTCACAAATCCTGTCTTTCGCAGTTGTTTGAATTTTCATGCAACATTCGAGAAATCTTGAACATAAACATCTTGTTGCCCAGAATGGGCTTGATGGAATCGTGGATATCGTGTAACGATATCAGATCACTGATTGCTTTGAAGTAACACTCACGTGAATTCCCAAAGTAAGATTGAAACTTACTTAAAAAGGAAAACATCATGAAACTCTTCTCTTTACGCCTCTGAAAGGAGGCAGATGATTGTCATTTTCACGACAACGACTGAGTCAAACACATCAACGACATGTTGAACTTTAAGACAACACATGTAAAGCAACACATGTTCGCACGAATGCCTATTTTGTCCGATCTCTCAGCGAACAAATTGTCCCAAATGTCTTAAACTATGTCCACAAGACTGCGCCATCTGATACTATTGTAAGGGCTATATGGCGTTGACTGTGTACTCATCCGTTTGTGTCGATGATCAGATGTTATTGTCTTGTATATTGATGGAGACAAAAATGTCCCATAAACTGGGTCGGTCTCGATTGCCTGAATGAATGAATCGGCTAAAGTGCTCTATCGTTTTCTGTGTTAAAGTGTTGGTTCGCTTTCAGTCCGAACCGTGTGAGAATAGCGTACATTTTGCATCCACGTATTGCCGGCGGGCATCCTCTTTACTATAGTTCGTAGCTAAATTCAAGCCTTTCAATAATTCCAACCGACAATATTTTAGAGATGTCAGAAATGACTCTAATGCACACAAAAAAGTCGACTTCATTCTATCGCTATCCGAAATACTATTCATAATGTTACTCATGTGTTTTCGTTTGCCATACTCCCTGCAATCCTGCAACAAAATAAAAATCACTGCGAAGTTGATCGCATTGCTTTTATGAACGCAGTTACTGACTGCTGTCATGCAAAGGTAATGCAGCTTATTTACATTTATGAACGCAAATCTTGCAGGGCTGCCGCAGTGTGACATTTATGAACTCGGCCAACTTCTCTACTACTTCGATAACGTTACTGCTTTCGCAAAACAGGTCAAACGCGATTACAAAATTCTGCTATTGTTTTATTTTTTCAGATTTTGACAGGAACCTCTGACAAATCATATTTTTTAAAATCTAAGCTTGTAAAGTGTGTTTTTTTAGAGGTATAGAACTTTAAGTTGGCTACACTATTTTAACTGGCCGCCATTTTGTCAGCTGTTAAGTGATTTATTTTTAGTTTGGTTTGGCATTTCCACATGAATAGACTGACGAATAACGCTTTTGGAAACCATGGTTCTGTTCGAAATACGTATCGCGCACTGCGTCCATTTTCACCATGCTCTTTTTTGGTTGAATGGATACGTCAATAAACAAAAATGCCGTATTTGGAGTGATTTTTTTTTACATCCACAAAAACTGACTGTGTGTGCTTTATGGGTTGGTGGAATAATTGGTCCGTTCTTCTTTAAAATCGATGTTGGCCAGTACGTTACAGTCAATGGTAAGCTATAGAGCCATGATTACTGACTTCTTCGTTCTTCAATTGAACAACCATGATGTGCAGGAGCTGTGGTTTGAGCAAGACGGCGTAACGTGTCACACAGTTCCTGATACAATAGATTTATTGAAGAAAACGTTTGGTAACCGCATAGTTTCACGTTATGGACTCCCCGTGAATTGGCCTCCAAGATCGTGCGATTTACCGCCGCCTGACTATTTTCTGTGGGGATATGTGAAGTCGCTAGTCTACGCCAATAAACCCGAAACGATTAATAACTTGGAGGGCAACATTCGCCGCGTTATTTCCGACATCAAATCACCACATCTGTTCAAGAATGTTGGAGAAAGCCCTCGAAAATTGGACCTCCAGATTAGACTACGTCCGAGCCAGCCGTTGCGATCATATGCAGTAAACTCAAATTAAAATGCCATTTCTAAGTTCTATACCTGAAAAAAACACCCCTTATATCTTAAAAAGAATTAAGCGAAATCCGATAAGAAGCATTTAAAGATGCAATCACTTTTTGCTTCACCGCCGCATTTTCATCGTTCCTTGTTTGAACAGAAAACGGCTTATTATCGTCCAGGCTATGACAAACGTATCATATTAAGACTTCTCCAGATTAAGGCAATCGGATACACCAATAAATAACACATTTGCTTGTCACACTCTGCGATCTAAGCAAAACAAACAAACCAACAATAACACTACCAACAAACATAGATTGAACTAAGCCAACAAAACCGATGAAGACAGCAATTATCACGCATCCGACTGAGTCTGCGGCGTCTCGCACACATCACATCAAATCACAGACACTTAAAGTAACTAAAAGCGTTTTAATAAACTTACACTAGCCGAGCCTGTTGACATTGTAGCTACTGCCTCCATAATGTACGACACTGAATAAATAGACGGCTCTCCGTCTCCGTCCATCTTTGAGCTTGACGAAGATAATGTGATCGAGTTATCCGTGAGTTGAGCTTGTGTTGTCCTTGCTAACGCTACCAACTGACTAAGGCTGTGACAGCCAAACGCTGATATCTCTTTTCGATGGCTTAAAGTTTCTCACAATCAATCTGTTTCGCACCGGTGCTGTTTGCTCTGTTGGTCTAACGAAATGTGTTATCGATGGTCTGTTTTGATAGGTGATTAGATGACACTGACACTGACACTTGTCATAAAAGAGGAATGTTTATTCGTTGAGGCTTTTGATACATATACGAGGGTAGTATAAACAGCCGACAGTTATACGAGGGTAGATTTTTATTTTTAGAAAAAAACAATTTCTATGCGCTTAGTTATCGGTTGGTGTGTTGCGTCTCAGTTGAGAGTGAAGTGACTGCAGAATAGGGGCTGTAGCAAGTTGAATTGTGGTTCTCGCAATCGTAGAATACCGCTAATAAATGATAATTTGATCGTCTTTATTATCTTTGGAAAAAGCTTCTGGATTAAGACTTCGACTAGATATGAAGATATAAGGAAGGTGCGAAATATTTTCCTAGCCAAGTTGCAAGCAAGCACGTGCGTTCGACTCAAACAAGCAATTAGCACTTAAATTGAGATTGCAGATCGAAGTCTGTATATCGGGCTCTTTTCCACGTCCAATGGGAGGAGCTGAGTTTTCTAGTCGTGACAGCTTGGCGGATCCGTACCTCGGCAACGTCGAGCATCCCGTCGAGAGTGTTAGCTGACAAAAAAGAGATTAGAACGCACTCCTCGGGGATGCTGAGGAATGACCTCCTATTCCTCCTCGTGTACATCGCTTCTACGGAAGCACTCTTAATCTAAGCAAGTAAAAGTTTAAGGTTGAGTGTTAGACAAATCTAAATGTGTTTTTTTTAATGAGCCACGTAGTGGCCTGCTAGCTTTTCCTATCATCTTTAGAAGATAGTTACTTGTACGAAGAGACATAGATAGTGGGTTTCCTCTTGGCGAGAAATACGAGATCGTACGCTTTCGCAAATACAATTGGTATGACAGAATGTCTCGACTTCAAGTGGGTGCTTTTAGAAGCCATGTGACAGCACATTGATCAAACATCTTTATTAACATAAAAATTCCGAGATGGATCTGGACCTGACCACGTGTGGTGTGTGCACGGAACTTACAGACTCTGAAGGGTAAACTTTGAGAAGCTATACTCTCTTAGCAAGTCCTTCTGGGGAGATGGAACCGCGACTTATAAAAGTTATTCATTCATCAGATATTGAACCGTGTCGACGGACTTAGTCTAAATGCCACGGCCGCTACAAACATATTTGTCTTTATGCTCTGCATAAGTGGTGATAGAATTCGATTACCTTTCCCTGCACGTCGGTGTATGAAGAATAACAAGGATGTGTTTAGCAGTACGTGGTATGTGCTGCCTATTCAGTCAGAGGTCTGTGAAGTCTTTGTTTCTGAAGGACGGTCTCTCAAAATCTTTTTTTGCCTGAAGCGTCCTTGACGAGCCTGTTGAATGGGATTGTCCTCATTCACATTATCTTTTGCGGATAATTTTTATTTTTTCGATAAATCATAATTTGTTAACAACCAAGCAAATTTAAGAAGAAAAAAATAAAGAAAACTTAAAGTGCCCTATCAATAATTTCCAATTAATCACGTACATACTGCGATATCGATTTGACATCAGATGATAGATTGATAATTGTCTGATAAGGAACCTCTATATTTCGCATTTTGTTGTTGTGTTGTGTTCAATAGTTTACGACTGCCACACCGAACGCCGATGACGCTTTGGAAACCGAAAATAAATCAAGCAATCACACCAGTATTCAGATAAAAAAAAGAAAGAAAGAAAGAAAACACACACAAATTGTGTAATTCTACATTTGGTTTAATGGCACACTCGGTAAATGGACTCGATTGAAGGTCGCTCCAGCCGACGTTCCATCAGAATGATCATAAAATTGCGTTCATTCAATTCACTGTCACCGAAATTGCTTTGCATGGCCATTCGAATTGGAGGTTGGTTCGTTAAATTAGCTCTCAATGAGCTGTATGAGGCAAATTAGTCATTCATATTCTGTGGGGATCATTGATCATTATCTTGGTACCGCAGCAACAACACAGAAGATTGAAGAGCTTCTGGAATTGAATCTTCAGGTGCTGTGCTGTGTAGTAGAATTGTGTAAACAAGTAAGCTTAACTCATTATTACTCAAATCCTAGTGATAAAACTGTATAACAATTTTAATGCGCTATTGACAGTCGTACTCCATTTCTCATGGTCACTGTTTACAAATAATTATTATTAGCATTTGCGGACACTATACGACTTGTTTGTTCTTCTGCAATTTTTTAATTTGGTACATGACGTCGTTTGGTTTGTCTAGAATATATGTATTTGACTAAGTTGATCGTACATTTTCTGCAAAAAAAGCAAGTCGACACCATTTTGTATTGATATTCTAATTTCAAGCACCACGTTAACCTTTTGCTAATTTGTTTCAGCTTGTCTTTTCACAAATTGACAATGTTAGGTTACGCTGATTTAGTGCTTTCCAAAATAAAATTGACGTCAGGACATACATTCAGCGTTGTGGAAAAAATGTTTTTCAAGTTGCACCACTGCTACCAAAAAGTGCCATTCTAAGGTCATGCGTGTCACAAACGGAAATATACCAAAATATGTATAAGTTTTTGGGTATTTTAATCAAATTTACTGATTTCAGAAACGTCGAACATTTGCGCAGTGATGCATATCACTTTTTTTTCCGATGATTATGCGATGATATTCCGATGAAAAAAGGGTCTCCTTTTTTTCAACAAAAAAGGGTCTGCTTTTTTTCAACAAAAAATTGTTTTTCTCAACAAAAAAGGATAGCCCTTCAACTGCGCCAACTCTCTTTACAAGTCTTCTCTATCATTTTGTGTGAGCGACTGAAACCATATGTCAATGACCTGATAGGTCCATATCAGTGCGGTTTCAGACCGGGGAAGTCCACCATCGACCAAATCTATTCGTCAATGTCAAGGCCGTATATGATAGCGTGCACAGAGACGAGCTGTACAACGCCATGTCTAGTTTCAACATTCCTGCCAAACTCGTCAGGTTGTGCAGGATGACGATGGAGAATTCTCGCTGCTCCATCAAGGTCGGAAATGAACTCACCGAGACCTTCAATTTCGGTTTTAGGCAAGGGCACGCGCTGTCATGTGATTATTTAAGCATCATACTTGAGAAGGTATGACTCGCCAACACAAGAGACACGATCTTCCAAAAGTGCGTACAATTGCTAGAATACGCGGACGACATTGACGTGATTGGTCGAATACAGCGAGCAGTCAATGAAGCGTTTGCTGGAGGCGGCGAAAATCGCTTTAGCAGTGAATGAGGGTAAAACGAAGTACATGCTGTCATCGACAAATGACGCACAACATTGACGACTAGGCCAGAACGTCGCGTAGGCAGCTTTAACTACGAGGTAGTTAAGGACTTACTTTACCGCGTCTCCCAAGTAAACAGTACGAACAACATCAGTGCCGAGATTAAACGCAGAAAACCTCTTGCCAATCGCTGTTCCTTTAGGCTCAATAGCCAATTGAGTGGAGCACTCTCCCGAAGGATCAAGCTAACATTATATAAGACCCTGATCATCCCTGTCCTACTCTACGGCGCAGACGCCTGGACCATCTCAAGAGCAGATGAGAGAGAAAAATTCTGCATTCCATTTTTGATCCTGTTCGCGTTGATGGTTTTTGCAGATGAAGATTCAATCATGAACTAATCAGGCGTCTACGGATTCTACGGAACCAGTGGAGCAACCCAATAGAGGACGCCCACGGAACCAATGACGCACACAAGTGGAGAAGGACCTCGAACAACTTGGCGCGCGAAATTCTAGGCAGCTGGCTAAAGATCGTGCCAGCTGGAGAAGATTTTTGACTGAAGCCCATGTCCATCTCGGACTGTAACGCCATTAGAAGAAGAAAAATATACTGCGCATTTCCTATCAACAACGTGTCAAGAAATTTAACGATAGTCAAAAAGTGCCATAATGGCCCGATAGTGCCACATCGACAATGCTGCCTTGACTCCGTGCATCGTTTTTTACCAGTAAGCTTCTGTTCTCCCAACAGAGAGGGTAGTTCCTCACTGAATTGAAATTACGCCGCCTACTCCACTTTTTCCAACCCCTTTCATACAGAAAGCTCTAGTTGTCTATCCTGGCGACGATCTGACATCTTGATGTTAAGACCTTGCTGTTCTTCGAATTGACAGCACATGTTGTAGGGGATACCACTTCTGTCTCTAATCGGTTCAATAACCTACTGTTTTGAATTACTTTAAAATGTATGTTGAATGGATTTTTCGCTTTCGACTCGTTCTGCAAACACATTTGGAATCGATGACATTTTAACTACCTTCTGGCTTCTTGCTGGCAAGGCTTATTTGCACACCGCATCTTCTGAAGTATCAAACGTGATGTCTTTCGAATAAGACACAAAGAAGCTCAGAGTCGAAACATTTTTTTTATTCAGCATCTATTTTACAAGGCGTACGTTCGATTATAAATATATCTTAAAGCGATAATGCCTTCGGCAGTGTTTCTCTAGTCCACACAAATTGCGATGGCATCTAGTTATGTTCGCACTTGAGTGTACTTGAATAAGACACTCCAAAGAATTCCTCGACTACGATGCAATTGACCAACGTGCTCAATGTGACGCACGCAAGTGGAGGTTTAATTCCAATAACTTGACATGCAGCATCGGATGCGCACTGTACGTTTATTCCTTGCAAAACTCTGATTCGAATAATTGGTAACAAATGTCTAAAACAATTGCATTCTCGGAAACAAAATTAATGACAACGTGGGAGTAGAAAATAATAATTTTCAAGACCGCCTAACAGTCTAGATATTCATTAGGTTGGCAGGAGACAGATGTGTCAATTGTATGCTTCATTTGAAAAGTTTCAAGCTCTCTCATTGTTGTAACCTTTGAATGCATATTTCTGAGAACTGCGATTTAAACAGGTACCCAACATGCTTCGACTGGGTTGAATTCGAGGAAAACTCACATTGGACAAACAAATGGACAAACTTTCAAGAAGTCACGATTGACTAAAGAACTTCAACTTGAATGATGTCGTACACATAAATCAACAAGTGTTAATGTGTGTGAACTCCTCACCAATGACTAAACCAAGCCATTAAGGCATTGAAACATTTAAACTTTCTCAGAACCAATCGAGCAAGTATTATGTTCGTAATAGGGACTTGTCCATACAACAGATTTCAACCAATTCTTCATAACCGATATAATGACACAACGCAGTGAAACTACCACTACTACCACTCAACTAATCTGACATGCAGCACTGGACAAGCGAACAACGAACACACAGACTGTGTGTCAACAACTTGAGCTCATTTATCCACATCTGTAAGAGCCTAATGTCTGGGGAAAATCATCTCTCTACGATTTCCATAGACCAGTGGTGAAAAGAAAGTGGTGGCAGTCGAAGGGGAAATTCACGGACATTTTCTGTCACATCTTCGAAAAATCCCTGGCACACTGTCCCATTGGAATATATGTATTTTGCGTTGTCACTCCTCATAGCGATTTCTGCAGAAATTGCAGACACGAAGAAGGAATATAATCTGCCCTAGATCTGCTCTGCGAATGTCTAGCCTTACCAAGGAACATAAGACATTTTCTAGGAAAACTCATGCAGTCGTGCATCTAACTACCCTTGCGGGGCGCATCAAGTGCCAACTACAACTACCAGAGTGAACTTGGAAATCAACCAACAAGGATCCATATTTTGTCTTCATATGATGAGGAGAATGCAATCCACGCACCTTTTCACCGAAGATGCTTTGCGGAGAGACAATGTAAACTTGCAATGTGCTCATAAAAGTCGTAATGATATTTGCTCGTTACAGGATGAGGTCGGATATGTCCTAGGGTGTTTACAAAAGGAACTAGAAGCAATTCCTGAAAGAACGTCACAAGTTTGCCTTGGGAAAAGAGCATGTGCATGTATCAAGGGAACACCAAATTGGATGCTTGGCAACCAAAAATGTGCATATTTCTGAGGAAGTAATACCAAACAGTGGTCGTGGTGTAGTGGACAGGTGGGTTCGTAGACTCTTACGTTGAATGTCAAGATTGCACCCCCAACACGAGCAGCTTTCACAATTCACGACTTCACCTCTCCTGCCTGTGTCACTGACAGTGCTTAGAGAGTATTTCTGCTTAGAAAAAAAACTTGGCCGTTCGCAGTCGGGTGACGCAGGGAACAATAGCACGTACAACACAATGGGTAATTGGAGATGTTAGCCACGGGTCCACCTCGGAGTCTAGCCATATTATTATTAAAAACGACCAGTAGCCGCGCGGAGAGACTTCCAGTTGTATGAAAAAGGGGCAAAACTATGCATATCGCCAATCATTCACGTTCAGCAGTGTTCTAGTATGTTTTGGAAATGCCACACTCGTTGGCATAAGCGCTCAAATCTATGGTTATGTTGCCCAGACCAATGACAACGCATTCACTAACGAATCTTTACGAATCCCTGCACATTGCAAATAGAATTCATGAATTATGAATGCAAGGTTAGTTGGATAGAAATTGCTGCTAGCTACGCAGACGCAATCATGCCATAAGCCCTGAGACAGAGATAAATAAATCCACATATAAACACAAGTGTTGTGTCCATTATTCACTTTATCGTTCGCATTCTATCAAACACAAGTCAGTGTCAATTCCACTTTGCTTAGTCAAACAGCAAATTTAAAGTGCCGTGCAATCGTGATAAATTTTGATACCATTTGATGCATTTCTGCCGATTACACAAGTTCATACGCGAACGTGACGCATAAGAGAGGAAAAAGAAAACAAAAACAAAATAGCAACAGAATCCGCTTAGTCTCCGCCCACAGAACTGCAAGCATTTGCATTCTGTCCCAGCCACTATTTGGATATAAATTAAATTGAATTGCGAAATACATCTTAGTGCATATTTCTCATTAGAATGCATATTTTTCTCTATTTGCCACATGTGCTTGATCCTCTGTATTGAGACTTCTCGAAATTCATAACGCGACAAGAGTGCCTAAGTTGTCCGTGACCTTATGTCTTGGAGTATTTTTATTCGACTCTCATCACCATTTGGCAGTTCTGTCCAATTAAAATGTGTTACTCAACCAGCAGCGCGGCGCGGCGATTGATTTGAGGCAGTGATTTCTTTCGTAAGGAAATAGCGATAACAACAGGCGCAGACACAGAGAATATTTTCTTCAAGTATTGATTTGCTTCCCAGAAGCTATGGCCATCAAGTGGCAATTCAATTGGCAACGATTGCTGACAATCCAATCTAAGGAAATGTTATCTCATCATCTCTGTTAGATAATCGCAGAGCAGAGCACTCGAGGTGCAAAACAAACCCAGATAGGGTATAGATAACTCATCTTTTTCTGTCTCTAATTGCGTAATGATTACTAGTTGTGAACATGTTTAAAGCTAGAAGGATAGTGACAGCCTCTAATAGCCACCAAGATCACAAACATTTCATGCTTGGTATAAGTAAAAATAATTACAGACTCCAGTTACACATATGTACGTACGTTGCCTACTCTTGAACAATCCATCGACGACTCATGCTCACATACTGTAAGAAATTGAATTATCCACTGAATGTATGTAGGTACGTATCTTTTGCATTGGAAATGGCATTTCCTTCCTGCTTCCCTACTCTACACAAACTCACACACACACACGCATATATACGTCAAACTCATTCATCAGACGGCAGAGAAACGACATTTGAGCATGTGGGTGTATATGCCTTTTTGTGCACGCTGTCACATAAACATTCAAGGTCCACGGATAGACGGATTGGCGCCTGACGTGGGAAAACGCAAAATGACTTCAGTTCGAAAAAAAAACTTTGAAAAACCTATAAATATGTTGACCGACCATCGCTTAGTCCACTATGATGGATCTTCCACACTATACTGTGATTGATTAAGTGGAAAATCAAGCCCTTCATGCCACTGGTCTTGGACATGATAGAAAATCAATTTTCTCCTTCACTTAAGCAACAAGCTTGCGTCCGATTGTAAGGCGCACGTTATCATGATTGATTTCTAATGAATTTTCATTTTGATCCAATTTATCATATCGGCCGAAGCCGCTCGACACGAAATTCCTTAGCCAAAGGTAAACGGATTGAATTTGTTTTGATTTATGAGCAAAGCGCCAAATCAACACAATCGTGTGACACATTTTTTTACATTTGCTTCTGATTTTATTGGCGGGTGAACTTTTGCCAAGTTTTGTCCCCGTCTCGACGGCACACATTTGATTTAAAAAAAAAAACACCACAATACATATAACTTATCCAAATGAATCTAATTATAGCAAATCTCAGTCGGCGCGCTGTAAAGGGCAACCGGATCGAGATTCGAGAGAAGAACTTTCAGTTCATACATCAGTTGAGGTTGAAGGTACCCAGATGCGCCTTTGTTTTTTTTTACAAGGATCTACTGATTGTTTCGGGAGAGGGAATTTCATGAAGATTGTCGAATGAAATTACAAATGAATTCATGGAATACAAAGGAAATCAGCGAGCCGTGAATACTTACCGCAGCAATTGATGGACATTAAATGTATGTTTCACTGAATTTTTTTGTTAGTTTTAGATAAATATATATTTTGAGTTGGCTTCCGTTCGTGTCGTCTACGAGTTGTGGGCGGATTAAGTGTGTGGAATGGTTAATTTATTAAAAGAAAGAAAAAACGTTCTATAAAACAAGCGACACTTTGTATTGTATCCGTTCAAATCGAATCGAGGGATGAGAAACAACAACTATTTAAGAAACTCTTTTTTTTATTGTCTGTGAGGAGAAAACTGGTTAAGTGCACGCAGAGAATGAATGAGAAGATAAAGTATAACTTAGTTGTCTTGATCAGCAAAATTAGAAACACAAAAAAAAAAGTAATTAAACGCACACTTTTCGCGGTGAAGCAATTGTACGGGAGAATAGTCAAACAAAAACACAAAAACGAAGGAACTTAAAATAAAAGAAACGAAAAATAAGAACAAAGTTGCTTTTTTTCTTTTTTGTTTATTTGTTTTATGGAATTTTCTATTCACACTTTTCCACTTTTCACTCTTGTCACTTGTTTGTGCTAAATTCTCTTCGTTTTCAGCTGCGTTTTGTAGGGGCACAATTTTTTTTTCTTGCTAAGGGATTTTATTTGGTTTTCTGTCGCACTTTACGTTGAGGGCGCTTGTGAGTTATTGCAGTATTTAGTTGCATTTGATCTTTGCAGTTTTATTAAAGAAATAAAAAAATAAACAAAACATATATAATTAAGGGGAAAATGTGAAAGACTTTTCCGCGTTCCGATTGCTCATAGCGAATTGTAAGTTGAATTCGGATGAATGACAATAATGACAGCGGCCGAGACAGCTGTTTGCGATGTTTTTGAATGTGTCATCCTGGTGACAGTTGAAATTGTGGTTGAAAACATTGAAAAACGAATGAAAGGCAAGTTTGTGGTTCGCACATTAGGTTATGTGATGCCAGGGATGTTATTTGAAACATTTGCTTTGCGTGGCAGAAAGCAGCGGAAAGAGAAACACGGTCGCAGTTCGCAGCTGTACTGTAGTTTAAAAAATCCACGCTGTCATGCAGGACCCAGTTATCTTCCATTTATGCCTGAAACACAATAGAGGGTTGCTTCTAGCCTTGTCTTTCAACACAAGCAATTCATATGCTATTCACAAAATACTGTTTCGTTCTTTTCTGAGAGAAATGTCTCTGCCAGTTTCTCGTAAGGATTTGCTCAGCGGTCTTCTCCAGTATCTCGAACTCTTACAGCCTCCCAGATCACTCGAGTATCTTCCAGGCTGAAGTACTAGCGATCACAGAAGCGTGTAAACTCCTCAGTAGTAGCTGCCCTTAAGGTAGCGATCTGCATCGTCAGACAAGCAGCCATAAGGGCCATCTCCTCAGTATACACCAGTAGCCAGTAGCAGGTGTAATATTACTCTCCTCTGGGTTTCAGGCCACAGCAACACAGAGGGAAATGAGATTGCCGACGAACTGGCCAAGCAAGGAGCTTCCAGCAAAGCCCTTACTGAGTTGGTAGGCCACCCAATCAACCACCTCAAATACTCCATCTATCAACACTTCCTGTCCTTTGCTAGTAGAAGGTGGACTAGGTCATCCAAGTAGATAGTCTCTAGGAAAACCTGGCCCTCCTGCACTAAAAGAAGGACTGATGACCTTCTCAAAAGAAATCGCTTTAAAATCGCTAGAGTCGAGGATGTAAGCACAGGACACTGGCCTATAGGCATCCACGCTGCTAGACTCGGATTACCGTTCAACCCATACTGCCGCAGTTGCCTCGACACCCACTCAGAGGGAAGTCTGTCTCACTTTCCCTGTGACTGTCCGGCACTAGCCAAGCAATTATATATCGCCCTTCCTTAGTGACATCTCCGAGATCGCTAACCAAAACATATCTAACATAATTAATTTCTTAAACTCCACATTTGTGAATTAAAAACAGCTACCATTTTGAAGCTTATCTGAAGCTCTACCTCGTAACGTGAAAAAGCTAACAACAACGTCCTATTGTGTTTCTCACATTTATATCTGCAATAAAACAACAGATGGACGAATTCTTAGTGTATTTCCAAATCTTAAGTCCATTTCAACGCCAATATAATTTCAATAGATGATTTATTTTGATCTATTAGTTCATCGAAAAAATTGGGAAAAAATTCACGAAATTCTGGCGTTCTAAAGTGAGTCATTAAATACGCAAGTCCTGGCAATATTTTCTGTAACAACGGGCGAATCACTTGATCTCTTTCCACGATTTCCAAATCCAGTTCCTCGCCTGGAAGTTTTGCACTAAGCTTCTGCATATTCTCCTTGAAGTTGCGTAGGTTCATATTTATCAGAGAGACCTTGATGGATTCAAAAAGGGTGCTCTTTTTTTCCTTGTCATAGTAATCGAACAGTTGGCACTCCTGAACGATGAGGGATTATGTTTCATTCTGGTCTGTTGGGAATGCGTACTTGCCTCTATGATCATCTGGATTATTTTGAAGCGGATTAATTCATAGGGAAAATTGTTGTAGCGTCCAAAAATTGTACTCTTTACTGTGGGCGAATCGTCAACCACTATGTTGGTGCAAAGAGCCGCAATCATCATGGTGAAGGCCTAGAAATACTTTCTTTTAATATTTTATGCGATGAAAGGAGAGTAGGCGTAAGTCAACTTTAGTCAGGTGAAGCAATTGAGCGAATACAGTTCGATCAGTTTCGTTAAGATTCGTTAACTTTCGCTTACTCAAGTGAGAACGAAATAAATCATTGTCGACGTATTTACGTAATTTATTGAACGATTTAAACGATTTGGAATTTGGATGTAAGTTCCTAGAAGCAATTAGGAGAACTTTGAAATTTGAAAATACTTCTGACTACTTTTCGTTAGGTTTTGACATAAGGAAACAACGATCAAACGAATTTCGTTTATGTCAATTATGGTTAAGCCTCTAGGTTTTTGGTGAAATCTGGGAACCGAGAACCTTCGATCGAAGATGAATCATCGTTAATATCTGCAAGGTGGAGAGAGAGGGGAGTGTCAGCCTGTCAGCCCATCTCTTTTTAAGAATGAATGCGAATGACCAGATCGACTGATTAGTCAAGAATGGCGTCCAAAATGTCTGACCGACGTATTCGGAACTGTCATTGTAAAATCCTGCTTTTTTTTTTTTTTTTTTATATAATTTGCGCGCGCTCAAGGGATTGCTAATACCCTTAAGTGTCCGGGGTCAAGACACAGCACGGGCCGAAGGTATAGAGGGAGAAAGGGAGAGGAGGTACCTGTAAACATTGGTCTTAAATATCTGCGGATTGTAGTCTGTGGGAAATATAGGGCTGGGAAGAGTATTCCAAATTCGCGTAGTACGGCTGAAGAACGAGTCTCTAAATTTAACTGTGCGTCCGAAAGTAGGCTTAAGGGTAAACTGATGAGCATTCCTGGCGAGACGAGTATTGCGGGTGAATTCATGGAGAGGAGGAATGCAGTTGGCTAGCTCACTTGAGCATCGTTTGTTGAAATAGCGATAAAATACAGACAAAGAAGAAACGGTACGTCGATGTTCGAGCGAGTCTAATGACTTTGCGACATTGTTGTCTCCTATAAGTTTTATCGCTCGCTTTTGGATTCTATCTAGTAGGTGCAGGGTGGTCTTTGGGGCACCAGACCAGATATGAGCGTTGTACTCAAGCTTGGGGCGGATATACGCCTTATAAATGAAAGCCAAATCAGAGGGGGTGAAATATTTCTTGCATCGATTAAGGAAACCTAAACATTTCGCAGCATTTTTGGCGACCTCAAATATGTGATCGTTCCAACTAAGTGTTCTGTTGATACACATACCAAGGATGGAAAGCTTTCCGGTTTCATCGACACAAGCACCATTCATGGATAATGGCTGATTAACAAGGGTTCGCTTGAGTGACAGCAGACAGCATTGAGTTTTAGAAGCATTGAATTCCATTCTGTTGTTGTTTCCCCAGTTAATTATGCTATCAAGATCGGAATTCAATGAGCTTAACATACGCTGCTTCTCTGAGGCTCGTGTGCAAAGAGGCCGCTCTGCTGATGCAAAAGGTGACGCAGGGCATGAGGAATTGTATAGCTTCGAGACTTGCCGTGCGTCGACGTCGTCTAAGTGCCTAAATGATCCTGTTATTCCTAGACAGACGTTCTTAAGGTGTGAGCTTCGCCTAAGAGGTCCTTCGAAACCGAGCCATTTGGTTCGGAAAAGATCAAATCTCTGCTATCGCGGGACCAAGACCGTTTCGCCTTGATGAACGTCAACGATGGAACGCAGGCACCGTTCAGACGCTCCATGGGTTACATGCCTGATAAGTAAGGTCTGAGAGAAAGTATTTCTTCTCTAGCGCTTGCAACCAGACTAGAAATCCATTTGTTAGACTGGCTCCTACTGTCATTGTGTGAAACAAGTTTACCAGCCATACAAGAAAATAAGCAACACCACCTCTACACTGACTGTGGCCAGTAGGCAGACACAGAAAACATCCGAAACTGATCCTGTTGTAACTTGTGAACTTCACTGTTTAAAGACGCTCGATTTCTCTTCAGTGCCACCCAATACAAGATCCTTAGTGAATTCCTCCTGAATCACACTTACCGCCTCTCCATTGGTGATTGCACCAGAGCTGTTCAGCAAGGTATACAAGCTGTGAGCAATCAGAACACTTGACCGGAAACAGACACGGTCAGCAATTGCGTGACACTGTTCAACCATCACCACAAAATCTTGCAAGGCGTGGTCTGGAACTCGAAAGTTACCCTGGATACGTGTCATCATCTCAGCCGCTTCGTATGCGAGCCTCTTCTTGTTTACTTTTCTATTATGATCATAGTCCCATCTGACAGAAGATCATTTTTATACTTCTCTCTATTTCTCAAAAAGTCGTAGCCTTACGTTTCCGAAAGTGAATACTTGTATTCAGGCTGACCTCGTAGCCGCTTCCCAAACTGGTCAGCTTTGCTCAATTGAATGCGAATAATCTTCATCACCGTCTTTTCCAGATTCACCTAAAATAAGTTGACATTCAATTGGATCTTGACTTGGTTGACAAGAGCGAATTTACTTGTTTTTTAAGGTATCCACTCGAGTATTCAACAATCGCCCAGACTGTACACATTTTGGTAATGGCCTCCATGATATGCTTGTCGAGGGGACTGAAGTCCGTGTGACCAATTTTGTCACAAGCTCTAAGCAATCCGTGAATCCTGTGGTTCAGTATATTTGCATGGAAGTGCGACAACATCCTGGATTTCGACATCGGCCCAATTGTGTAGACATTTTTCGAATCTTGCTTGGCCTCATAACCCTCCGAAGTGTTGACGATTTTCGTAAATTTCCCTTGCTTCTCGAAGAACATACTTGCGATGGTTGAATGTGTGATCTCACGTGTCATTAGCTGTTCGAATTCGTGCTGTTATTTACGAGCAGATTGAACGTAGAGTATACTTACGACAACTTTGTGTAGGAAATAATATGATCCGTCAGGAGAACCGCTGAATGCGTGCGCTTCCAAGAGCGCTTGCAAGGTATCTTGAGTTTCATTGTAATTGCTGTAAAATACTGCATTTTCATTCTGCTTCAGAGCTTCAGCGCAGTTGCTTAGCATAAACTGACACAATCTCAGTTCGATCTGTTGAGTGTTTAAAGTGCGGATGAGTTCAAGTCTAGAAGGGAATTCTGTTGCATTCATACAAACGGAGTTCAATTTAAAATGGTGGAACGTGTCACGCCGATTGAAGAACGGGTAAATAGTATATGCTAACGAGTGAATTTGTAACGCGTTTCTTTACAGTTAATGAATGCATTCAGACCAAAGTTGTAGATTACTCTCAAGCTGGTGAGATGCAAGCAAAGATCTTTTTAATCCCCGTGGCGCCCTCTGGATGCATCATACACCAACCGATTAAACCTGAACTATCGCATACAATTGACGTACTGGATGGTGCAGTTGGTTGAGTGTCTGCTCTTGGTTAGAGGGGTCCGCGGTTCCAATACCAGTGAAAGTACCGCTTTTATCCGGTTTTCAAACTCTGATCCAGTCACCATTTGCTGTTGGGATCAAAATAACGGCACTATCACTGGAGTTGTCGATCAGTGGTAGTAGTCCAATGGACCAGTTTTGAGTCTGAGTGCTCCTGTCAAGCGTTAAAAAAAACGCATACAACGGTCGCTTAACAGACCAGTCCGTGAACTTGCGGAGGTCCTAAAAGTCTAAAAGGCAGCCATCACTGCAATTTAGGAGGTGCGACGGGATAGGCCGAGCAAAAAGGAGATGAGTAACTGTGACATTTATTACTGCACAAAGCGAAGGCAGTGCTTGTTCTGATCCGGGTTTGTCGTAGCAAAAAAGGTTGTAGAAGCTTTGAGTATATAAGTGAGAAGCTATTTTGCGGCCACGCTGCAACAGAGGGCACAACGGGGCGAAAACTCTCTGTGGCCAGTACGCCTAATCCTAAAAGAATCAAGCTGACTTTATATAACAAGTTAATTATTCCTGTACCTGTCTATTGCACGAAGGGACGAAGAGCAGATGAAGAAGCCCTTGCTCTTTTAGAGAGAAAGGTTCTACTTTAAATGTTTCAATCTGTTTGTGTGATGACATTTTTTAGAAACACATTCAACTACGAACTGTATGGGCTGTAGAACGACATGAGTCTAGCCAGGGGGCTACGATACTATGACTAGGATATGTAGAACGCATGGACAACACGGCTGCTGTCAGTGGGACAATTTAAAGAGGACGCCCACGAAACCGATGGCGTACATAATCGGAGAAAGATCTTTGCCAACTTGACGTGCGTAATTAGAAACGCGCCACCTGGATGGCTTGTTGGTTAAGGCCGAAAAATATTAAGTTTCTCAGCTGAATCCTTCTTCATCCCGGAGTCTAGAGTAGTCAAATTCACGATCGTCACGAACATCCCTTTAATTCAATGTCAATGATTTGAATTAAATTCTTACTCCATAACATGGGATCAGTTAATGAGCTTCTACGTAAGACACACTTACCGGCTTATACTGTATGCCGTCTTGTCGATAATATTCAACGACACCAAAACATCGATTCTCAAAGGTCATCAGCGGCAGCGACATAATATACCGCGGAGACAACGACGCAATATCCTGCATATAGGGATAATTTAAATCCGCTGTGCTGTAGCAATCCACTAATAAGGGACACAACTGCTTAAAAGCTGTTGTAGCTATTGTGTATCCTGTATCTAAAATTGAAATAGAAATGCATACGTAATCGTTGAAGTGATATGATCCTTACCAATATGCCACTTATAACGGTGTGGGAAGCAACGCTCGTGATCTGTCTTCACCGGACAAAGGTACAATTCCTTAAGAATATCGTCGTATTGATAAATGATAAAGCCTACAAAAAATGCACAAATTTAGACAAGGACAACGTAAAGTAATTTGTTATAAGACAGCAAATGGGTGGATGCTCAACCTCGTATAGAGTCCAATATCACGTGAAATAAGACTAAATTTTAATGTAAATGATTCAGTGATTCATTGGCATTCAGTGGACAGTGGACACCGTCGTTCCGCTAAAAATACCGCAGCAATTGTCAGACAGAAGTCTATATCCAAAAGGGTTAAGTTAGGTTCGTGGGCTGTCAGCGAAATCGCTGGCACACTTAGAGACACTATGTTGGTCCATTGTGATACCCATAGTCAGACTATTACCACTGATCGACAACTCCTGTAATAGTGCCGTTAAATTGATGCCAACAACAAATGGTGACTGGACAAGATATGAAAGCCGGATAAAATCGTATTAACTTTGCTGTCACCGGGATTCGAACCAGGGGACCCCTCTTACCAGGGGCAGGCACTCAAACAACGGGGCCATCCAGCTGTATTTGAAATAAGGCTAAGTTTCAATATAAATGACACTGTTTCGTTTTCAAACCCAAATTCTTAGCTTACATAACCTTATTTTGATTTAAATATTTTTTAAGATTTCGGAGACACTTCGTCGTTCCGTTCCGAACAAAACCAAATTTATGTCTCAGATCTTATTTCAACGTCCCTCATTTCACTAGACCGTCTCAACTCACCATCACTCTTCGTTATTATTTTCAAATATTCTGATGTGGACTGAAGCTTGGCCTCAATGCTTTCGCCGTTTGGAAAAAATTGTATCTGCGACGAGATGGACTGATCTCGACATCTGAAAATAATGTATGAATGTTAGGATTTGTTGTTGTGAGAACAAGAGCTTACTGGTTGGTTGTCATTGGCGTGGGAAAGTCATAAAATTCCATTATGGGATACCAAATTGATTATTTTTTCAAACTTGCTCGGTAAATTCTTATCAAATTATTTCTTTCAAGTTTGATTACTTTGTTTCACTTGACTTTAAACGCAGGAGATTCTGCATTCTAAGTAGAAATCAAGTATTACAAGCATTCATTATTACATGTACATAGCCGACTTCTACCTTTCATTTTGACAGCGCCTTTTTCTACCGATTTTTCGGACCAGGACGCCATTTATATGACTAACTACCAAAGAGCCACTCAGATTCGCTACTTGATTTCTGATTCTAAGTTTTTAAGCATTGACACAAGCGTCTGCCTTTGTCCAAAAACTAGAGAGGCGGAAAGTGAGCCCATATTAGACATCAAATGATTGTACAACAGCTGTGTTTAAAGTTTAGCTGCGTCTCACTCGAGTTCGTATAATCAAAGTCTAGGTCATGACATTGTAATATAAACGGGGGGAAAGTGTTTAAGTCATCAGTCGTCAACCAGATTAATCACATTCGGATAGACGTCCGATATTCCTCCGGTGTTCTTGATATGTTCTCTATTCGGACCTTACGAGCAAGTAACATAGACGAGCAACAGAAACGATCAGTTCCTAGTTGTATCCAAGGTAAGACCATTGACATAGAGAGAAGTCTAGCTCCTCCCGTGCACCACGATTTGATATCGGATGAAAAGCTGTGGTATGCATCTACAGATTCGGTTGAATAAAGTAGATGTCCTTATGTATTTGAAGTAGTCTCGCTGGAGAATGAAAAATATCTATGTAACTCTTTCTGATTATTATTGAAAGTACGGCGTTAAAATGGATGCGGATGATTTACTAGTCTCAGCCAAATTTGGAAAGAGGATGTGCCAGGCTCTACGAAACCAACATAATGTTCTGCGAAGCTAAAAGGTGTTACTGGAGGAATGTTCAAAAGCTCTATAGAGATTATAGGCAATTCCGTCCGACTGAATTAGGTAAAGTTACGGCGGCAGTAGTCAACAAGGCTGCTGCTACCGATGGACTGCCCGCAAAATTTGTCAGCTCAGGTTGGGGCCTCCTGTACTCATTTGTAAGGTTTGGTCGGATGAGAGAATGCTTGATGGATAGAGTATCAGTATCGTTTATTCTATCTTAACTATGCTAGCTGCATAGAAAAAAGTCTCCTAAACGCAACATGTAAGGAAATATCTTCCGGTCCATATAATGGCCTGAAACCAGACGTCAACACTAGAAGCACGATCTTTTACCAGTCTGTAGGACCTTTGTCTGTCTAGATTTCGAAATAAACTCGAGTAATGATACCGAAGAGATAAACCCGAGAACTACTCAAGCCAATAGCTGTATCTTCGGGCTTAAACGGTAATTGAATAATAAAGATGTCTCTATCTGTACATATGAACTTGATAGTCCCAGTCCTGCAAGCGATATCGACCTATATTATAGAGCTCGGAAAGTAACGGCAACGCATTAAAGGAAGATCTCGCTTCCGATGGTATGTTCAGCTGGAAAGGGACCTCAGTTAACTGAACAGCCGCCCACAGCTCAAGATCGTTCTAGTTAGAGAGGCATGTTGAGACCGGGTCAACCCCGGACTGTAACGTCAGCCGGGGGTGAAGGTTTTGGCACAATTAAAGGGTGATTTTTTTAAAGCTATAGGAAAGTTTTTAAAAAAAAAACACATAAAATTCAGAAAAATGCATGAAGTCTTTATTTGAATCGATAGTACGGTCCATATAATTTAATGTTTGAAGATTATTTCATTCAAATGTTGACCTTGACTGCGCCTCAAATGGTCCATCCGCTTAGTCCAATTTTGGCATACTCTTGCAAACATTTCGGCCGGTATCTCACGAATAAATGCTTCAATGTTGTCTTCCAATGCGTCAATTGAAGCGGGCTTGTCTGTATAGACATGAGCTTTAACATAGTCTCACAAAAAATAGTCTAAAGGCGTTAAATCGCACGATCTAGGCGGCCAATTGACCGGTCCCGAACGTGAAATAAAATGTTCACCGAACCCGCTCGTCAATAAGTCCATTGTTGCGCGTGCTGTGTGGCATGTGGCACCGTCTTGTTGAAACCACATGTCATGCAAGTCAAGTTCTTGCATTTTGGGCAAAAAAAAGTTGGATATCATCTCACGGTAGCGCTCACCATTCACAGTTACGTTACGATTCGCATCATCTTTGAAGAAGTACGGTCCAATAAACCGCACCAAACTGTGACTTTTTCTGGATGCATTGGTAGCTCTTGCAATGCTTCTGGCTGATATTCACTCCAAAATCGACAATTCTGCTCATTTACATACCCATTGAGCCGCTTCAGTGTGTCGATTAAACTGACCATAAAATGGAAGCTAAGAACTTTCTTAACAAATCACGCATTTTGATAATAAAATTCAATAATTTGTTCGTTTGTAATACGATTCATGGTTAAATTATAGACCAAACTGAAGATGTTTGACAGTGAAACAAGACACGAAACGTGCGTCAGCTGCTTAAACCAGTGTTGTCAAGAAGATAATAGCTAAAAAATCAGCCAGCAACTCCAGCAACAGCGGCCCGCAATAAGCCATGCCAAGAATGAGTTATAAAATTTGCAATGTAAAGAACCCAATGGACAACAACGACCTGTAAGCAACTTCGCTGCAGATAACAGACAGATAGCAGTATGACCGTAACTGCTGACGGAATGTAAAGCTAGACAACTGAAATTCTAGTATATAGAAAAATAAAGTGTTTTATTTCTCTCAACTCTCGTTTCAAAGTTAGAGGATAGTAATTGTTAAGCAACAAAATCGTATCTGGTTAGTTGTTTTTAGTTTTTCAGATAGATTGTGGTGACACTCAGGACCCCCGTTGGTCTATGTGAGGCTATGACCGCCACTGTAACTTAGCTTAATTAGGTGTACCTATAATTTGAATGAACATTTACAGAAAGTGGTTTTATCCGTCCTCTATTTTGGTGCTTTCTCTATTAGTAAATATCATCAACCGCAGGATTGTACTTAAATCAACTAGAATTCAAATTAGTATCATCTTAAAAAATAATAATTTTAATTACTGAAGCGTCCCTTCTATTCATCCACCCTTATTGGAACGGAATACTACTTGCGCAGTGTCCCTTTCAAAAGTCACTTCCAATACGAACAACATTTCCAAATGTCAAATTGAAACACATCCACTAAGCAGTAACTTACTCGTACATCACTTTTCAGTCGCAGTTGAGAATACAAATATGGCTTCGCTACCAAACCCTGTCCAAGTAAATATTTCATTAAAATTCATCACAATTCTAACTTTTATTTCAATCGAATCCCATATCAAATTCAACCTTACACAAAGTGCTATCAGATTATCAAAGTATTCCTTCCATTCACGTGGAAAAAAATTGCAAACTTCATAAAACAAATTCCATCGTTCGTCGTTCAAGTCGATTTTTTCTTCAGTCAAAGGGTGTCACCATCTGTCAAAAAATTTTCTGTTTATCGATTTTGTGATAACGACTGGAAATAGAAAAGGAGAAAAAAAAACTAATTTTTTCTTCTCATAACCACCTCCAAATTCAGCGAATGCATTTGTTTAAATGACTAATGAAAATGAATTGCAATTTTTATTTCAGGTATCGGGAAAACACAATGCGATCTACGAAGCCTACTACAAACAGGTATGGACAAGGGGAATCTCTTTGTGCGGAGCTTAATTAGATGATGCCAGCGGAATTCAATTGTGTGTAATATTTGTTCTCTTTGCGCTTGTGCATTCTTTTAGATTGACCCAAAGGGCACTGGTGCAATTGAGGCAATGACAGCGGCTAAATTCTTGAAGAAGTCTGGCCTCAGTGATGTGGTGTTGAGTAGAATTTGGGATCTCTCGGACCCAAATGGTAAAGGTTTTTTGGATAAACCGGGATTTTTTGTGTCGTTGAAATTGGTTTCGTTGGCACAAGCAGGACTGACAATCAATATGAGCAACATATTTACAGACACCGCTAATCCCCCAAAAGTGGTATGTAACTGAAAAGCTAATTCTTTAGATAAGTGGGTTATATGTACTATATCCTATATCTGTTTGTAGGGTGAGATTCCGAAAATAATGCCTCAACGCATTCAGTCAGTGGCAGCCACCAACACCGACTGGTCCATAAAGGTGGTTGATCGACTGAAGTATGAACAACTGTTCGAGTCGCTGAACCCAGTCAACGGCTTCTTGGCTGGCAACAAAGTGAAAGGAGTGCTCATGGACTCGAAGTTGCCTATGGAGACGTTGGGAAAAATTTGGGACCTGGCCGATCAGGACAAAGATGGAAACCTAGATAAACACGAATTCGTAGTGGCCATGCACTTAGTGTATCAAGCTCTCGATAAACGTGCTGTACCGGAAATTCTGCCAGTCGAATTACAGAGGCGTAAGTCGGGTGTTCCTCCACCAGTTCCGGCTCAGCCAGCCGCAGCCGCACCACCACCACCACCAGTAGCTCAAATTCCACGGGCACCAAGTGGTGATGGATTCGGTGATGGAAGTTTCGTAGCGAATTTTCCAACTGATATTGCACCACCACCAGTGCCACCACTACCAGTGGCTGTACCACCAATGCAACGTGTTCCACCACCAATCATCCCAATGCAGCCGCTCATCTCAACCGATCCACTAATTCCGATTGGTGCGCCAGCACCGGCTGCAGCCGCAAGCGACTGGGTGGTTGTTCCCTCTGAGCTGAAACGGTTCGAAGTGATTTTCCGCGACTCGGACCGAGACAAAGATGGATTGGTGTCCGGTCTGGAAGTGAAGAATGTGTTTCTTCAATCCGGTGTACCTCAAAATTGCCTCGCTCATATCTGGTAAGCTACTCCGGTCTCTCTCCATAGAAATAAATTGTTTTTACCTAACCTCACACATATTTTCAGGGCTCTCTGCGATACAAATCAATCAGGAAAGTTGACCCTTGAACAATTTGCTTTAGCCATGTGGATGGTGGAGCGCAAGCAAAAAGGAATCGAACCACCACAAGTGCTAACAGCCAATATGGTGCCGCCATCGATGCGTGGCATTGTGCAAGGAGTTGACGTAACTCCGCAGGAGCCCAAACCAACGTATTCCAATCCAGAACTTGAGATGATCTCCAAAGAAATTGAAGAGTTGGCCAAGGAGAGGCGAGCCCTTGAGACCGAGATTGCTCAAAAAGAGGCGGACATTCGTATCAAGTCTGGGGAAGTTCGTAGTTTGCAGGTACATATTATCTGCTCGTAACATCATTCTTAAAGAATGTGGACAAATGTGTTTTTTTTTTTTTGTTTTTTCGTTCTCAGAGTGAACTGGACACACTAACTGCAACATTGAAACAGTTGGAGAACCAGCGTGGCGAAGCACAGAAACGTTTGGATGATCTTAGAGCTCAGGTGGGACGTCTTATAAGTAGCTCCTAGTGGACTGTAGTTTCCTCTTTTGATTTGATTGCTTTCCCTTATGCTTTTGGTACTAAGAAATTATTAAAGTTGTTATCCTAGTGTGGCTTTAGGTGGAGTTTTCTCAAATAGTTGATAAGCTCAGATGGGAGATGATGTGGGCAGGGAATGTAAACATTTACTATTACTCTCGGGGATCTGTCGCCATCTGCTAACGTAAAGAGAGTCATAAACAAGCCTTTATCGCTTTAAATGAGTGGTTTAATTGCATCGTCACGTATTCGAACAATTATCGGCATATAGATGGTTCGCGATCATCGATAACAAATTGTGAATCTTTCTTGATGGAAAATCACTTTGATGGTGACTTCCTGTCTTCAAGTTTACTCGTTGGATTCAGTGGCTATCGCAACCCAGTGTGAAGTGATAACGAATGTGTTTTATGCTCCATGAGTCACGAACCATAAACAGCATGCAATAAATAATTCAAATGATTAAAAGAGATTCAAGTAATTGGCTAACTGATGGGGGGTTTTATGACTTAATGGCTGTTGCTGTTTAATGAAACGGCATGTTCCACACACGTTTGTATTTGGATGGTTGCCTTCCACTTTCTTAAAGTCTCTTTGATGCCGTACTTCATTTGTGACTCCTTTACCAAACTAAATGTCTCTTCTAAATATGCAACTAATTCCCAATCCACATGTTTATCCCCCCCAGCATTTGACGCAATTGACACCCATTCAGACGCCATCCTCCCATTGGCTTTGTCTTATCCGACAAAAATTATGCACGCTTCCCACTCGTTATCTTTTACTGCGACGTTCTCTTTGTGGTTTAATGGCCACCATAAAACTGAATTGTAGATATCTACAGCTCCGATTATGCAACGCACTTAATGCAACCCCATTCCTCGACTGGTTTGTCGGCCAAAAGTTTTTATTTCCGAACACACTGTCTGCGGGGGTTTGGAAACAGATTTTTGTAACATGAATCACGCAAGTCATATTGATTCTTAATGGCTGGATTCACGAACGCCTCTGGGTGAGTTTGTTGTTGAAGCACCTCCATCAATGAAAATCGGGGCGAATGGCAAAGCAGATCGGTACGTCACCTCCGATGCTGAATGTCCAGGTTCAATTCCCGACACAAACAACTTTCATAAGTCTCGGCTTGGCGTCTGTCGAGTCACTGGCAATTCGCAGAGGGTGTTCCCGTCTAGAAAAAGCCTATCAAACTTCGGAGTTTCGAGTCAGCATAAAACTATACGCACCCTCGACTCGTGAATTATCAATAGAAAGGCCTAGGTCCACTGTGGACTGTTAGTCAGGCTTTCAATCTTGACACGATTGCATCAACTCGTATCGTCAATGGTCTGAAGGCACACGGTCCGCCTTAGCACAAAACAAAGATGGCCTAGTCTCAAATATAAGCGCTCACATAGTCAATTCAGGGTAAGCAGGCGAGCTCTTAGGTCTCTCATTGGTTCTC
This sequence comes from Eristalis pertinax, assembly GCA_907269125.1. NCBI lineage: Eukaryota > Metazoa > Arthropoda > Insecta > Diptera > Syrphidae > Eristalis > Eristalis pertinax. The sequence continues at coordinate 35,389,534 of OU026148.1, forward strand.
CCTTAAACCGGCTTCTATAGATAGAACACACCTCATCTGCTCCTAGAGCAGCATTTCCACTCGAAGAAAACGGCACTTAGGAGATTATTTATTCGACAACTTAGGCTAGTGTCAACCAACTAATTTTCTTTGTCCGGCGCTACAGTCCGCAGTGGACCTGGCCAATTCGAAGCTTGTCCACTTGTGTGCGTAGTATACCTATGCTGCGTCCCACAGATGCTTCCTTTCCTATTAAACATATTGAATTTCAATCTAACATGCTCAACTGACGAAAGACTAACAGACATGAATTTAATGCTGTCACTTAAGCAGACCATCATTCATTATCCATGAAAGACTTTCCATCCCTGGTCAAGTTCATCAATAGAACACAATTGGTATGATGACATTTGTGATGCTCCGAATTGTTCAGATTTCCTCAAACGACGCAAGAAACGTCGTAACATCAGTATTCCATGTAGTCGCTCACCTACTTAGATAGATATATCAGCTGTCCCCATCGAAAATATCATCATGTACCCACCTACTAAATATAATCCACACGATAGCGATACTTCTTCTTCTTCCAACGGCGCTACAGTCCGGAGTGGACTAGGCCTCAGTCAACAAGCTTCTCCAGCTGGCAAGATCTTTAGCCAGCTGCCTCCAATTTCGCCCGCCAAGTTGGTTGAGGTCCTTCTTCACTCGTGTGGGTCATCGGTTCCCTGGGCATCCTCTTTGCGTTGTTCCATTGGTTCGGAGTCGAAGACTCTTCGGGCTGGAGCAGTGTTGTTCATGCGCTCTACATGGCCTAGCCATCTTAGCAGTTGAATCCGTAGACGCCTGACTATTTCATGATTGAATCTTCTTCTGCAAAAACCATCAACGCGAACAGGATCAAAGATGGAATGCAGAATTTTTCTCTCTCATCTACTCTTGAGATGATCCAGGCTTCTGCGCCATAGAGTAGGACAGGGATGATGAGGGTCTTATATAATGTTAGCTTGGTCCTTCGAGAGATTGCTCTACTTGGACCCAAAGAAACAGCGATTGGCAAGAGTTATTCTGCATATGATCCCGGGACTGATGTTGTTCGTACTGTTTACTTGGGAGACGTGGTAAAGTAAGTCCTTAACTACCTCGAAGTTAAAGCTGCCTACGGTGACGTTCTGGCCGAGTCGTCGACTTCGTTTTACCCTCATCCACTGCTAAAGCGATTTTCGCCGCCTCCAGCAAACGCTTCATTGACGGCTCGCTGTGTTCGACCAATCACGTCAATGTCGTCCGCGTATGCTAGCAATTGTACGGACTTTTGGAAGATCGTGTCTCGAGTGTTGTGTTGGCGAGTCATACCTTCTCAAGGACGATGCTTAAATAATCACATGACATCGTGTCGCCTTGCCAAAAACCGAAATTGAAGGTATCGGTGAGTTCATTTCCGACCTTGATGGAGCAACGAGAGCTCTCCATCGTCATCCTGCACAACCTGACGAGTTTGGTAGGAATGTTGAAACTGGACATGGCGTTGTACGCTGTCATATGCGGCTTTGAAATCAACGAATACGTGGTGGGTGTTGATTTTTTTTTTTTAGTTTTTGAGTCTTTTCCAGGACTTGCCGTTGTGTGAAGATTTGGTCGATGGTGGACTCTCTCGGCCTGAAACAGGACTAATCGTTCGGTAGTTGGTGTAGATTCTCAGTATTGACTGCGACTCTATTACTATTTGCCGCTTATCGTCCCGATAGGCTTCTGTCCGAAGTTTATATCCATTGGATAGTTGTTTTACGCGTGAACCCGGAAGAAAACATTTCTTCATTTCTCCGTACGCGCTTCTCATGCTCTTTCTTTCTTTTTTTTTTTGAGAAGCCGGTGCTCTCTTCTTTTAAGTTATTAAAGGCCACGAACCGCTCTCGTCATTCTGTCCAGCGTCGCCTTATATGCTGCTTACTTCGCTAGATGCGCCTACTTGCACTCGTTGTCAAATCAAGGGTTTTTTCTGGGTGGCGTTTTAAAACCTGACACAACAAGGGCAGCTTCTTTGATGGCGTTTTGACTATGGTTCCATTGTTCGTCGATTGTTTCACCTGGCAGGGTTGGACTCTCTGAAAGCTTCAGGAAGACTCGATCGGAAAAGTCTCCAGAGGTCGATTGCGATACTACGATACATAAAAACCTAGGCTGGAGCATAGGACGGACACTTTCTATGCAGAAGTCGTGTGTGATAAGGCCTATTCTCTTGAGCGTCAGTGTCCTATTTTTACCAAAAAACAAAAGTTGTCGATCGAAACAAAAAGCGATCGAATTCAAGCTTAGCAAATAATTCATTATTCCATGTTAATGGGATGTCACCACTTGAGAATTACACAAGTCGCAGATTGTTGGTCCAGCTGAGGATCCAAAATCCAGTATGTGCAACCGTCCCTTATTCCATTAGTCTTGAAGGGTGTTCAGTCATGCCGCACAGAAGTAGTTGCTATGTCTTGGAGGTCAGGGAAGAAATGTTCTTCCAGTGTTCCGTATGTCAACTGGCGAAGATTGGAGTAATGGCCGATGTAGTGAGGAGAATGCTATTGTTCCTCTTCATCGAACCATAATAGGACTACTGTCAAGTGCGTATGATTACTGTGGAAGCTAAGACGACCTTGAATTTCATGACATTGCGTATCCCGAGTTGACGACGCTGCTTTCAAGGAACTGGCCTAAGAAGCTCTACAAAGTCCTTGTACCCCATAATTGACTCTACGAAGTGGCAAGGGTATGCTATCATTAATTGCGTGTTTTCTTGAGGGTTGTAGAAATATTCATATTAATCGCTTAGCTGGCGATTTTGGAATTGTGTTTCCCAAAGATAAAGAAATTAATTTAATTATAAATCGAATCAGCTTGCAATAAGTAATAGAGCCCCTTGAGGTTGCTGTTAAGCAAGTCTAGCGATGCTGCAGTCTGTACTTGTCTCCATTTGCATAGAGTCCAATGTCTATACTCACTTCTCCAACGTGGAGAAGCCCTGACGGTTTAATCTAGATATTCTTAGTCCCTAAGTTTGTCTTACCCTTTTCTCTTTGCTTTCCCAGCTCACCTCTATCTTTGCTTTCCCATTCCATACCTTTTTTTACATCCATATCTTTTATTTTATTAATTATATTTTTTTATTTTCATTTCACTTTTCCGGTTTTTGGTTTATTTTTAAATTTATTTTGGGAATAAATTTTAATTATGCAATTGCTCAAAAACAAAAACCTTGTAAAAAAAACCCCCACTCCTGATCTCGAATCAGGAGTCAGAATATGAAGAAGCTATTGCTAGTGTTAATTTAGAAATATCCGAGGTGCGCAATCAGGTTGGTTGGCTATTTTATAATTTAATTCGTTTTGTTACTTACTTTGTTTCATTCATACCTTATTTATGTGTTTTGCTTCAGTTTGTGTTTCCTTTCATGCATTTCTTTACGCCTCGCTTTTTTTATTTCTTTTATTTTTATCCCTGTATACTCGTATTTGTGTAGTTCTCTCTCATTGTGCTGGTTGTGTAAACCGCGTCTGTAAGTTGCGTAAATCATAGAACCAACGATTCAAGTATTTGTTTTTAATCACAATCTAGGTGAACAAAGTGCGTGAGCAGTGTCAAAAACAGGAGGAAACTATCAACGAACAGGAGACCGAGTTGACCTCGAAACGTTCTGAATTGCAGAAACTCAAAGACGAAGAGGCCTCCTTGGAGAAGGAGTACGAGGAGAACCGCAAAGAATTGGATAATCTCTCGAAACATTTGCAAGACACACAATTGCAAATTAGCCAGGTTTGTGTGATGAGCATTCAATTTTCCAAGATGCACCTTCAATTCGGCGATGCAATTATTTAGGTTCGCTCTATGGTAACACAACTTATGGAAACGCAACGACAAATGACGGATGCTTTGATCATGTGCAAAGCAGCTATCGAAGCAAATGATGTTGATCTTGTCACTGAATATCAACTCAAAATCGAACCAGATTTACAAGACGCCAGACAAACTTTGGAAACGAAAATTCCCGAAGAGTTCAAGCCCGAGGATCCATTCCAAGAGAAGACAAATGGATTCGGGAATGTCGATGCCTTCGCTACGAACGGTTTCGCTGCAGATCCATTTGCGGGAAATACAAATGGTTCTCAACCTGTGAGTGGATTTGATGATAGCAGTTTTAGTGCTGGAGGATTCGATGATGCTTTTGGTGGTTCTGCGTTTGGGGGAGCTGCGCCAGCTCAGCGAGATCCATTTGGTGCTGCCGGAGTTGCTGCTGATCCATTTGGTGATAAGAAAACTGCTGCCATTACTCCTGAGGTAAGTGAGAGTGTGAGAATTGTAAAGGTCAAACTGTGACCTTTGTTGTTTTCTTCTTTTAGCCTGGAAAAGATGACTTTGGTAGCGACCCCTTCGCTGCCCTCCATGCACCGACTGGCGTTGGTCAGGTATTAAGTCCGAACGCCCAACGTTCCGGACCACCACCAAGGCCTGAATCTCCAAGTCCTGCATTACCACCAAAGAAATCAAAACAACCACCTCCACGACCAGCACCGCCGCGTCCTTTACAGGTAACACATAACATATCGTTTGATGTGGTTTCTTATTGAATTTTTGGCGATGTTTTTAGGCTCCAACACGTCCGTCACAACCAGGTGGTGACGGCTTCGGTTCCGGTGGTGGCGGCTTCGCTGATTTTGCTGATTTCGACAATAAGGTTGGTACAAGACGCATGCCATTAAAAAGCAATCAGTGGTGGTAGCTTCTTGAGCTTTAAAACAAAAATTAGATGCTAGTCTCTTTGGAGGGTACTCCAGCCTAAATTAATTACCGCATGATAATAGTATTTATTCGTAGACAATTTAATTAATATTCATTTTTCTGCTACTAACTAAACAAATAAAGTCATCCAAAAACAAGCAAAAAAAAATCCTGATTTTCTTTGCTAAACCAAGTATATTGTGTTTTTTGTTTTTGTTTTTTATTTTCATTCGTTTACCGTTAATTTGGTTTGCCCGACAAAACAAACAAAAATAATCCCCCCGCTCCCGAAGGGAATCTATATTAAATCTGTTCAAATTTTGCATCGCATTGGTTCCTAGTTAACGTACGTAATCATTCCAGCCTTCGATTTTGTGTTGTTGTGTTTGTGTTTGTTTTTTCTTTTTTTTTTTTTTTTTTTTTTTCAAAATTCCAACATTTGAGAGTATCAATCATGTACTTGAACTTGAAACGATAAATAATAACCTATATCTCTCCGCTTAACTAACAAATGGCTTACATTTCAAATTCTATTTTCAGTGAACATCATCTCCACTCTCTATATAAATGTATTTAACATTCCACCCCTCTAATTAAATTTGAAAACAAAAAACTAACAAAGATTATTCACAATTAACCTGTACCTAACTTTTAAGTGTTCATACATATTTATTGTTTTTAAAAAAAAAGAATTGATATCATTATATAAATATAGTATATGCGTAGTTAAATTATTTAAATAAAACAAAAAACAAAAAAAAACAATCTCTCCATCTTACCATATACCCTCCAACGATGAATATAACTTACAAAATTCCACATAGAGCATTAATTTAAAAGTAAATCAAAACAAAAGAAGCAACAAATCATAATACTCAAGTACGCATTGGAATATAGAAGTAAATTTTGATTTTTCTGTTGTTTTATGTTCATTATTTATTTATTTTTTTTTTGTTTTTTTATTCAGATAACAGTATATTAACGCGTTTTTAAGCTTCAGAGGCATATTCGTTGTTTAGTTGTAAAATTGTTTCTCAAAACTATATCTTCCTATGGTTCATTGTCAAAATGAAAATAGTTATACATACATATATAGAGATGCATATGCAATTAACTCATTTATGAATTTATCGTCTTAACATGTGTATACAAAAAAAAAACAAAATGAATTGCAGAATAATATCGTTTAACATAAATAAAAACAAAGAAATAATAATTAAAATTCAAGAGTTACTGCATTCTATTAGGTGCATTTATTTAAGTGGGTGACGGGTGAACATGGGGGCATGGGTTGAATTATCTGTCCGGTAGTGTTGTGATGGTCGTGTTGTTTTAGTTGTGAAATAATATATCCTTAGAATTCAGAAATCAATTTGTTTATCGATACAATTCAATTCAAATAAGACTGAGATTGGACAATAAACTTGATGTCACCATTCTTTAGAAAGCAATGATTGGTGCATTGAATTTTTTGCAAGCACAGAACTGAAATCTATTGAATTCAGTAGTAGTCAGTAGTGATTTCACTTTCAATCAGTTGGAGTGTCAGTCATTTCAACAGAATTTATCTGAATTATTTTTTAAAAATCAGTGAATTCTCAGCACATTGTTTCCTTCTAAGAATAAGAGCAGACAAAAATACCATAAGCAAGACTTCTCCTTACATGGAGAAACAAATTTCATCAATAAGTTTCAAAGCTGATTATATTATAATATGGGTTAACGCTTATATATGGGTTACGCTACAGCCCGTAAAGGGCCAGGGCGAAGGTTCTCAGCAACCCCTCATGTTGTGCGTGCTCATGTTCTCTCACGAGTGGAAGGGACCTACATTTGTATGCCGACTCCGAACGGTCAAGAAGAGAACCTCAAAAGCCTTCTAAAAAGATTGATCTTCATGACTTATTTTGACTGGCAAACCTCAAAAATAATTATATTATAATATGGGTTACGCTACAGCCCGTAAAGGGCCAGGGCGAAGGTTCTCAGCAACCCCTCATGTTGTGCGTGCTCATGTTCTCTCACGAGTGGAAGGGACCTACATTTGTATGCCGACTCCGAACGGTCAAGAAGAGAACCTCAAAAGCCTTCTAAAAAGATTGATCTTCACCAGATGAAACAAACAAAGTGTTATTAGCAACCTTTTTATTTTCGTTACAATGTAGACAAACAGAATTCTCATGATAATATAGTTGTCGCCACACTCTAACGTCGACCGGGGTCTTAGCTTCTACAGCAATCATTCGTGTTGTGCGCACAGTTTTATGCCAACTCCGATGAGAGATGTTTGATAAGCTTTTTCTAGACAATTATACTCTTTGAGCACTGTCAGTTTCTCGTTTCGAATCCAGAACCCATCGCGTTAACGAACCTACCACTGGGCATGGTCTCAAATTCTGTCAAAATTTTGTGAACATTGAAGAAAGTCAAAGTTGAATGTTTTTACGAATATAATACTTTTCTTTTGTCCTTCTTCTTTCAATTCACAACACACACGTTTTGAAATAAGCGGAATATTCCTGGTTCAAAATTTAGATCTAGCGTAAAATCATTACATTGGTGGTCCAGTATAACATATGATATAATGCCCAGTTGTATTCGTTTAATCGAAAAATTCGTAATATCGAGTACATTTTACTTGTACGAAACGTTAAATAAATGGACAAATATAGTATGCTTTACATTCTGGACAGTCCATTTCTAAGGAACTACCATCTTCATCAATAACATAAATATGCTGGTGGTACAACTATCGTCTATAAGAAACATTTCAGCATTGTTGCAAGACTGAAAATTCCCTTCTAGCAAAAGACGTTTGCGAGTTAAAGACATTTTTCCAAAGTTTACTCGAACTACTGTCACAACGAAAAACGCGACAGATGCGTATATGTGATTTGCACTTGTAAAAAGATAACTAAATGAATAAACGCCACTTGTTCTAACTCGAAACTAAGATCCAAATGCTCATGTGCGCCTGACAAAACAAACAGAAACCCTGAATAGAAGGAAACTTTGCAATGTGCATAAAATATAGATGTATAACGGTAAATGCACAGTAACAAAATAAGTATCTGCCAGTTTTACAACAGACAAATAAACATGCATATGTCCACAGTCAAGGGTATTTGCTTTGTGTCATTCTTCTCTAACACACCGTCTTCACTGGCCATGGCAATGTCCAACCACAATCTGAACAGCCATTCATGCTCTCTTTTTTCGTGGACAAATTGTCGTTTCATTTGAACGTTGGGTGCAGAGACACAACATCGAGTAATCACCAATCAAAAAATGAGATCCCACTAAAAATATCACTTATCACTTTTACTCTTTTCGCCTACGGAACGTAAAACGTAAAATCTCAAATATCACGTCTCGTGGAGCAAATATTACATAGCTCATGTCTTGTCATAAATCGAGGTTCTCCGACATGATGTTAGTTTGGACATGGATTTTTTTTGTCTCCACTAGATTTTTTAGTGTCATGTTCATGAACAGGGCATGGTTCATAGCCAGTAGGTAACAAGGTAACAATAACATTTGTCATATCGAGTGTCAACTCTTTTTTTTGTATGTTATATAGAGCATTTGAAAATAGTCTACGTTATATCGAGCATACGTTATATAGGCATTCGTTATACTGGACCACCACTGTATATGGATCCTTACTTTGAAATTATTGCACTCATAACCCTCTTGGAAAGGGAAAGTCACCAATACTTTTAATGAATCATTTTATTTTGTGTTCATGTGTATCCGGTAGTTTCTTAAAATATGTACGACGTACTATTTACGATATAAGGCCAGCTGAGATTAGAATGTGCAGAATCTCCACTAAAGATAATCTATGCAGCTGTCGAACTAGAACTGTACCCGTGACTTCCAACCCCTATTACTACCTTCAAGTTACAGCTGAATAATCTCTACGCAAAGAAAGTCAACGCCAGATGTTCGACAGGTATTACATGTCGAATCTCAAAACAAATCTGGCCTAAACTTAATCCTAAAAGATCAAGCGGTCTTATCTTCCTAAAGAGATCCAAAATTAGCACGCAAAAAGACTAGGTCTATTTTCAAACGAATTCTGCAGAAGCTGCCTATACGAAGAAGACGAGGAAAACACTCAACACCACCTTTACAATTGTCCTGCGCTCTCATCAATCAGGAAGCCACCATAGGCTCCTACTTCTTTGACATTCTAAACGACCTCATCAAAATACCAGTCAATGCGCTAGTCAAATTTGCTGAGAAAACCAACCATAAGCTCTCTTTATCTTTCTTTCCTTCTGTCTGAAAACCCATGTGGCTGTACAATGGCCCTACTTTGGCCTAAGTACATTAATGCCAATACCTACCTAACTCAAAGATTTGATTGCATGAATTTTGCACTGGGTTGCGATAATATCACAGGTTCGACTCTAGTACGTTGCATTAGTCCACTTCATTTGGTTTTCCAAACTTACCTCCAACATGGGGCATGGTAACAGCCGTGGAATATTGGTAGCTTGATGTACCGATCCTACACTGTGATCGCTAACATTATTCCATCGATTCTTTGATATCCTCTGCGAAAGTGTTCAGTACATACCTTCAACGTCAATCAGTGTATAATCAGTTTGGTCGTAGGGATCATCACAGGTCACTGCAGGAAGAATGGGAGTCCCTTACAACGACTACAGCAGGAGCTGCAGAGATGAGGAAGAAGTATAATCTACGCTACACTACCTCGACACCTGTCCAGCCTTTGCAAGAACAAGGGAAACTACGCTAGGCGACTATTTACCTAGCAGCCTAGAAGAAATGTCAAATATAAAAATTCAGAACATAGCTGAATTCATTAGAAAAACAGACTGGCCAAAATAACCCAGTAATTAAGTGAACAATCCCAGAAGAGACCACTTGGATACCAGCAGGTACTTCTTAGGTGTCAGTTAGTTGCCCTGGCTAACGAGGTATCGGTGTATCAATCACCGACTGTGATTCACTGTTTCAGCTGTGACAATCACTCTTACCTAAACTAACCTACCTTCAATGTCAAATTTCAAAAATCATTTCTTGCTTGGCTTTGTTAATGTATGTATGTCTTTTTCCTTATACTTCGGCAGTGATTAAGAGCACACGGAAAACCATCTGGGAGTTGCATCCTTTTTCTCAATTCACTATTGCGTCACTTTTAACATTGTTCTCCGTTGTTTCTGTTGTCTTACACTTTTTTTTGTATTATTTGTTGAGATGTAAAGCGACTTTTGATGGTACTCACAATGCATTGGATGCAAATGCACAAATGAGATTAGTATACCACTGTAAATCGACGAATAAACGAAATAAACCACACTAGCTAGAAAGTCTGTTTCTGATATTATTTAATAGCAGTTAATAGACATACGATTGAGGGATGAGCACCTTAGGGAAGTGTGCAGCTATCAGTCATTGATAAGACATGTCAAGCGGGGTTCGCATTAACCGATTGTTCTCATCAAAGCTCGGTGGTGCAAGCAAATCGTATAGAAAAATCATTCAATATCAACCCCGCTTTACATATTTGTATGGCAATAATTTGAGGTCCAACATTATAATGAAATTCTCTCAAAAACTTCACAAAAACACCAACTCAAGCAATGTTTCATTCACCAAATAATACAGAACACTATGTACATCAAACATCAAACTAACTTAGTCATATCTCAAAAAACCTACCTGATCTCCTTGTCCCTTTAAGATAATGTATAGCAGAAAAAAAGCATTTATTAAGCAAGACACAACGCATTTATCATTCCGATGCGTGAACTCAAATACAGGGAACTTCTCCTCTTAGCCCGCGTCGTTAACATTTTGCATTCAATGTATGCTAGGTGAAATCAAATCCCGACACAGAGCAAAAAAATGGAAGCGCCACACAATATGTGTAATATAATGTGTTCCTACATCAGTAACAGTTGAGCTATCTTCCCCGTTTCAGATTACAGTTGAAAAAAATAATTATTTTATAACCTCAAAGTTCGGGCTTTTAAATTCGGTTTTTATTTTCCGTATTATTTTACTGATTTAATTTTTAAATCTTACATTTGTTTCCTTTATTTATTTTGTTTTCTTTCTTTCTTTTTTTTCACACATATGTTTTGTCACTTTAGCAACCCTCAATCCCTCCACCACAACCACCACCACCAATAACAGTTACTAGATCTACTTCTGCTTCAACTACATTATTCAATCCACAATCACAACAACAACAACGTTCAACTACCCCCCTTCAGTTGTCTGCAACACCAGTTGCTGGATTGGGATTAACAGGAGCAGGTCCGACAGATTTCGTCGATGATCCATTCAAGGATTATCGCTATGAAGATCCATTTAGCATAAAGGATCCATTTGCAGATGAGGAGTTTATCGAACAAAACAGTTCTGAAGGTGAGTGGTGACACTTTTAATTGTTTAAGACATGCATTCAAATCAGATAACATTTCAGATGAGGCAAAGAACAAGAGTAAACTGACAGAAACCGCAGCATCACCACTTTCACATGCATTCAGCATTAATTTGTTAAACACTAATGTAGCTCCAACAATCACCACGAACAACATGAGCAACAAGTCAAGCAGTAATGAATTTTTAGACAGTTTTGATGCATTCAACGCTAATCCCAGTCCAGTACCATCGCAACTATCGGGAGCAACAAAATCATCAGCTCGCAATACACCAATTAGTAATTTCGATAATTTCGCTAATTTTGATGCCTTCACGACTGCTCCACAAAAGACGGTAACAGCGACAGCAACAGCAACACCAGCAGCAAGTGCAACTACAACCGGAGCTATAGACTTTTTTGACGCATTCGATGATAACTTTAAAGATTTCGGTTCGGCCAGCAGCAACAACAACAACAGCGTTACAACTACGAACGATGCTTTTGATGCTTTTAGCAGTACAACGAAGGTATTCAGTAGCAGCAACAATACGCTGACAGATAATGCCTTCAGCATCACGAACCCATCGAACAAAGTGACAAAAACCTCAGACATCAAAGTATTTGAAGACGCCTTCGATAACGGATTTGAAGATGATTTCTTCCGTCTGAAGATGAACGACAACAACAATATGGTGACAGCAGCTACGTTGGCAGACTTCTCAAAGACCAGCACCACAACGGCGGCGAACAATGGAAATTTTGCCCAATTTGATGGCTTTGCCGAGCTATCCGACAGCACTAGCACTGACTTTGCAACAGCATTGAATAACTCAAAGAATTTGAATATCTCACAATCGAAGGTACAAAATAAGATCACACTTGGCAAGACAAACAATACTGAGAGTGGGGCTAAGATGCCGGAGAAATTCGCCGGTGACTACTCAAATCCGGATTCATTCGATGCGGATCTAGAAGAGGCCCTCAAACGCAGCATGGCGGAGAAATAGTGTTTACACGCCAGAAGGGGAAGATTCAAGAATACATAAATATATAATATCTATTTAGTTATTACACCCAGTAAATATATATATATATAGAGTCTTACATTCAATCAATGCTTAAACAAAGGCGTGCGTCTAGACATACCATACATGTCTTGTGATCCGGCGTACAACAACGGTGCTCTAGCATAGGAGATAGGGAAGAGACATCTGTTGATTCGAAACAAGAAATTCTCGACTATAAGCGAAATCTGATTTTAATTTAACAAAGATACGTAGATGAACCAATTGTTTTTTTTATTAGATTATTAGAAGAGGATAACATTCAGTTTTGGCCCCTGTTGTGGACACACAAGAACTGCTCGTTGTGTCAGCAGAACACTTGTGCGGTTGTTTGTTTTCCTTATTTTTCTTGCGTGTCATGAAATTGCATTTTCTTTTACTTTTTTTTTGTTTCTCTTGATCTATCATCTTTATTTTTTGTTAATTTATTTTCAATATTACTTTTTTTTTTCGTTCACAATTCATTTCTTTTCGTTTTGTATTGCCTCGAACAGGAAAATAGGGAAAGGCTGCTGGAAGATGGTGGCACTCGTGTAAGCATTAGTGAGCAAATTATTCCAATATACAGATAGATACGCGTATGTAGAGATATAGATTGTGTGTATTTCTTTGTAGTGATAGTTTTTATTTTTATTTAAACAATGAAATAAGTATTTACCTGTTAGTAGAACCACATACAGAGATATCAAGGATTATTCTATGCTATATTTTACATAAAACTACTGAATGAATACAAAAAAATAAATGCAAATATACAAATTACATCCGAGTTGGATTTCTCTTTACTTCTGCCATTGGGCTTCTGTGTATATGTACCCTCGACTTGTGAAACCCCATTGTGGACAAGCAACAATCGATGTCGAGTGTGCCTGTCTATCGTGATGATTATGAAATCGTTACTGATAAGTGAACGCTGATAAAAAGAATCGCTGATAATATGCCTTAATAAGACAACCTGTCACACACTTCGGGATGAAATACTGATGTGTTATCAAAAGCTGTATTCAATCATTTCTTCACATTGATCAATTACCGAGAGAGTTGATTCGTTGTGAGACGTTAGATCCGATTTCCGGGCCGAAACGAGTTGGGCAGCCGTATACACTGCTTAAAAAAATGTTCAAGTACAGGTGCAAGGGTCTTCTGTGATCTCTTGGATAATTCCTTGGCACTAAAAGACGACTGTAGCGCTCTTCATGTCGCGACGACTGCGATAAATGTAATAGAGCGTTGAAAGACCCCAACGTAACTCACCGATCGATTGCTATGAATTCCGATAGCCAGGCGGCTTTCAGAGCTAGAACCCGTCTCATACAAATTCCTTGCAGATGTCATCACATAAACTATCCAGTAACCAAGTAGTTGCCAAGAAATCAAGTCTCACAGGACATTAAGAGTCATCTAGCATTAACCCCTGATACGACAAATTTTGTTATGCGTTGAGAAAACATTTGTAGTATAATGTACTTGTAATAAATATAAACCTAATGTATTCTTTTAAGAGTGTTTAACTTGAAAATTCTAGGCTTAAAGCAAAAAGGACTAAATCGATTCGAAGGAGCACATACATAGAGTGGATTAGAATCAGAGATGTAACGAATAGTGATATGATCTAATACCGGATACCGGATATTGGGTGTATTTTATCCGGCCGAATATATTGCCAAGAGCAGAATATGTACAGCGCGATGTATTCTAGTTCAAACACGTTACGTGAACAAGTTGAAACTTGTTTGATTGTCCTCTGGTTTGATTGATATTTTTTCTGCGCAGATAGTACACACAGTTGCCATAAATTACTCGTCGCACTAAGACCTCTATTGTACTGAAAACGTTTACCAAGTTGTACTTTTTTCAAGATTCAAGCTTCAAGACAAGTTTCTTAGGACCGATTCAAATTCGAATAAACGTCACTGATTAAGCCTATTATAGAAGTCATCAATAATAGCGGCTCACTGCAAAACTTCTGTAGCGACTGCAGTGGGAAATCGTATACATATGTATGTACGTTGCACTTGATTAATTTTCATTTATCAACATGCAATAACTGTCGGAAGCAGGCAACAACCGAAGTTAGATCAGTGATCACATCTAAGGTGGCGCACACAAGTGGAGAAGGATCTCCACCAAGTGGAAGTAGCTAGGAAGAGTTCGCGATATTATGATATTCAACTAGGACGGGTATGTGGCTGAACGCGGATACTGCTTAATTGCCACAACTCGGTTATCGGTCTTTCCAAGATTTTCAAAATCCTTTACTCTTTAAAAAGTATACTCCAACTATAACGAGTTTTGTCTGTTTTCGAATTTTTTTTCGCTTTTAAACCACCGAGCATGATGTCAGTTGTAAACAGTAATAATTGAAAGCATTTATCACCCACAGTGCAGTTCACACCGTTGCAGCCATAATTCAAATGCACTGATTGCGTAAGCACCTAGCAACGCTCTAACGCCACTTATCACACCCTAAAACACCGAATGAACTTTTGCACAATCATTTTGAGTGTATAGTTCACTAGCTTGATGCATGCGTCCATATAACACTTCAAAATATAAAGTGAACCTGGCGAATCAAAGGAATCCAAACAGAAGAAAACAAAGATCACTCCACAAACATATGTGTGTACATGCATATACCCCTGTATAGAAATAAACGCTATGTTTGTGCGGATGTTGAAAAGCAGTAAAGAGCTTTTAATTAACGGGGGAACACTGTTTTGCACGATTAAAGATACGAGCAACTTTGATGTGTACACCTACACAAAGGCCAAGAGCTTAGTTGGTGGACTCTTCTAATTCAGTTGATCGCTGCTGTTCTCCACTGGTGCTTGTGCTTGTTGTCATTAATCTCTCGGTCTCCTCTATAGCCACCATTTTGAGAAAACAAAAAAAAATATACAAATTGTCCTCTTCTTGCAATCAAGCAGTAATTAAGGTTCGTGCATTCCTTCGAAAACCCTAATTCACCTAACCAAATCTAGTTATGAGTTATGTGGTGTGAATGGTTTTGTGTGTGGATTAATTCAGTGCAACTGTGGTTATTTTCCATTCAGTGACGTCATTGTTTGATTACAAACAAAATCTCAAAAGAGCCGGTACATTACTCCGCCAATACATTAGATAATATGAAAAGTAATTCATGAGATTAAAGTTGAGTTTTTTATCTAGAACAACTCTAGATAGACGAGGTGGGAATTTATCGCGTAGTTTCCACTATTCACCCGTCGAACTGGGACCCCTCCTGATACATACCACAGGCAATTAACTGCAAACAAAATGGAAAGCAAAGCAAAAAAAAAAGAAACGAAACGAAAACAAAAACAAAAAGCATTAAGTGCCGTGTGTGTTGGGGTTATTCAAATGTGATAACATTTACAGGGTGACAATTTCAGTTTGCTGAAATCGAGTTAGTATCTTGAAAAGCTTTCGGTGAAAGTTCACATTGCTCACATCAGCTGAGCTTGGACATTTGAAAATTAAAATGTTGTGTACCTCTATTTGTGGTGTTAACCGTGAAGGTTTTGTTAAAAGATTTAACCTCGAGGAACTTAAATTGTTCCAATGGCAACATCTGCCAAATTCACATGCTCAAATTGTGGTGGACTACTTTTCAGTGAATGTGAAATGTGATTTTGGATTCTGTGAGTCTTGTGGAAAAATAACTCAGCATGACTCGTGAATATGAAATCAAATAAAAAGTATCATACTTTACATGTCGATTATGGAAAACGCCGAATTGACTGCAGATGGATTTCATCGAATCTGCATCCGCAGTTCAGTCTTCTTCAATAAGATTCATTCCAGCTACCACAAATTCAAAATCAAAAGCTCTTATTTATATTTAATTGGGGCTAAAGGATGGTTTTAAAATTCAGAGCGATCACTGGCTCAGCTTGCGCGCTTTCCTTTATTTGTACTCATCCACAGCTATGTTGCCCCTCTGGGTATGAGGTGCCGATTAGTTCAGCATAGTCTATTAATCATTTGCAAACGCTGCTTGACTATTTCCCAAGATGAACTTAGGTCGTGTGCTGTTTGCGTTAAAATGGTATTCAAATGAACCATGTTCTCAGCATGTTCAAAGACTGTGCTAATTTTTGAGAAGTTTTAAGAAAAAAAATCAAATATAAAGGTATAGTATCTATTTCTGTCCAAATCATAATTCCACTTCCGCCTTGTTGCCGACGCACAGTGTGACGAGTCGCTAATTTAGCGGGATTAAATGAATAGCGCTCACAAGTGAATGTTTTTGTTCAAGTTTGTTGGTTTTTTTTTCATTGGAATTGTTCACAGAATAGAGTAATATGGCGCTACAGCCCATAGAGGGCCAAGGCCTAGCCTCTCAGAAAGGGACATACAGTTTTATGCCGACTCCTAACGGCCAAGTTTGAAATGTTTTTTCTAGATAGTTATACTCAGAAATAAATGAGAAATATTCAACTTCTTCTTCTCTTGCCCCTTGATTTCATCTGACAGCGTTTTTTATATGCTTTTTCTCCCCTGTCTGTGAATACGTGTGAGCTCTTGTGAACAGCTGGCGAACAGCTGATACCCTTCCCCAACCTTAGTATTGGGGTGAATTAGAGTTCTTATTTGAAAATTCGCTCGTTACTTGAACTTTTTTCAAATTTCGGTGTCAAATTTTCAACACAGTAAGGAGGGGTAAGCAAACGAACAAAGCGTATGTTCATGAAATAGCTTTCTGCGAGTTACAGTCTGAGGTAATAGGAAAAAATAATTTTGCCATTGTTTACATTAATTATTTATGCATTAATTATTAATGAATATACGACTTCATGTATGTATTTTTGCATATGCATAATATCGAAAAAAAGCATTCACACGAAACATGTGTACCGGCAACTAATAATAGCAATATTATTGAAACATTTGCTTGAATCAATTAAAATAAACAGCTTTTTTGCTTATTTTACTTTTAAGAAATAGAGATGAAAGTTAATTGCAAATTTGTTTGAGTTAGGTATAGTTATATCCATTGCTCTTAACAGATTATGTTATTTAATTGCAGAAGTTTTCATAATTCATGAATGAAGGATATAAAACTAAGTTCATTTGCCAGTCATGGCATCTAAATCAGCTATATTTTACTCTGAAGAATTAAATTGATGCAAAGTACTCCTGTAAATAGAGCGTAGCATTACATTTTTATTCACCCAAGCCCCTATTACAAATATATGTCCTCTTAAAAATATGAGTCACCTTCTGAACACCCTCCGAACAATAAGTACAGGTTCGTGGGCAAATTCACGAATATCCCACAAAATTCATGAATCTGCCGCCATTATCCCACAAAATTCACGAATCGGCCGCCATATTGGGGTGAATTGACGAGCGTTGTAAAAGTATGAGTGTAATGCAAGGGAATTCCACTACTATCACATTTTTCTCCGGTGTGGACTAGGGGCAAAAATGGCCGAAGTTGAATATCTCTTTACTCATTAATTTCTGGTTATACTCTTTGAGCATTGTCAGTGACTCGAAAGAGGTGGGGCCATGAAAAGTATTTCTTGTCGTACCATAAATATAATATGATCAATTATTTAAACATGCCATTTTAAATTTTCTTACATATTGGATACATCTAAATGTTTCAAAACTTCATGTGTTCAATAACACTTTTTTTTTGTAAACTTGCTAAAAATGGATCCGAGGTTATTAATAACCGATTTTGAAAGTCAGTGTTCGTATTTACACGCGACATTTTCCTGGTAAATAATTCCCTAAGCTTTCTATATTTTACTTGTTTCTTGCTTTTTGGGCTTCTTCCGAAAGTATTCCGATTGGAAGTATACGAGAAGAAATTATTTGTTTTCCATGAAACAAGACTTTCTGTACACTTACTGGCATATAATACTACGCATCAATTTGAAGGTTCAGATCCCTTCATTCTTTTTGCATAACTTTCTGAAAGCATCTGCATCAATTGTGAACCCAGACACAAGAGCTTCTAAGATGATATGAAACTTTTTGATGACATTTCATTAATTGCTTCATCTCTAACCTGACACACTTTTACATCTAGCCTATGTGACGGATACATTTTAAAATTCCTTTTTTCGTCTTTTCTAAGATTTATTCCATGAGCCATTGCAATCTCTTGAGCACTAAAAGAATCTAAAATGGTTTGTACTTTTCTCTTCCTGTTTTTTTCACAGCACTCATCAAAGCTCTTTCTCGGGATTCCTACTCTAGTTGAATGATATGAAGGAGGTAACTTCATCTAAAAAATGTTGCGGTTAGGGTTTTATTTAGCCACAAGGAATTTCTGTTTTCGAAGCGCTCTCTATGCCGACCACTTTTGGCTTATGTTTCGTCAAATCTTTTTTGACTTTATGGTTTAATTGACTTTATTGCTTTGCTTTCGTATCGGAAGATGAAAGATTACTAAAACAACCCATAACAAAAGAAAAAAAACAGCCTCTAAGCACTTAATTTTGAATCCAGATTCCAGTTCAAATATCAAAAATTAATTTTTTCCCTAAATTCGGTCGACATCCTAAAAAACGAAAAATTGAGTGTGGGTGTCGCACCTGTGCGCAAAAACTTTAAGCGCAGTTTAACTATACATATACAAGGCTTCGCAACAAACACGGTCTACAACTTAAACAACACTGAACAACTCCACTTTTCGTCTAACGAAAATCAGGAACACATATTTTATCTATTGATTTTTCATTTCATTTCTCCCTTCCTTTCATATTAACAGAACACATTATACATATTAACGATACACATATATCTAAACAACTTACTTTTATATTCTACAACAGTTAACTTATTCTGCAAAAAAAAATAACACGTTCAATAGAATCCACGATAACCACTTAAAAAAAGAAATAAACCGTACTCTTTAGACTGACTTTCATACCAAAGAATTACTTATAATTTGAACTTAGCGATACTTTTTTTAGTTGCTGCACTATACTCTAACCAAAAAAAAAGTGCACAGTTATTACTCATTTTTGTTGACTTTTGTGCATGTATTTTTTTAATTAAATCCAGCTAAATCAGCGATTCGTCACACTGTGCGTCGTCTTAAGAACAGGTCTTCTTATCCCAAATCATGAAAATAATCCCATTGGAGTTTATAATGGTGGAGCATTCCCATTTTTGTTTATAACTCGGAACTGCACCCAAAATGTGCACTAAAGTGGGCCATAATCTGCTTTTAATTTCAAAATTTGTTTACACACTTTCTGTTGAACACATTTTTTTCTGCTCCACTCATGTTGCTTGGCCTACACACAAGGAGTTATCTTTGTGCGTGCTTATCTACCGGAGATAAATACATATCTCGCATAAGGCATCGTTTATCGTGCAATGTGCCTGCGCTTGACTGCTTCTTTCACTGACACAAGTTTTATAGTTGAATAGTTTCTCTCGAGTTAACACTACTCAAAAAATACTTGATTAAAAAATTCTTACTTGATTTACTCTACAGATGGGAAAGCCTATTTTGTACTATGCAACTCTCAGCCCACCATCTAGGGCTGTGATGCTCACTGCAGCTGCTCTTGGCATTGAACTCGAATTACGGTAAGCATACTCATTCACAAAAGGAAATCTGGATTGAAGACCTTCACTTTATTTTAATTTCAAGTGCAATCAATCTGATCAAAGGTGAACATCTCACACCAGAGTTTGTCAAAATGAATCCACAGCACACCATCCCCACGTTGGACGATGATGGGGTGATCATCTATGACAGTCATGCAATCTGTGCATACCTCGTCGGCAAATTTGGCAAGGACGACAACCTCTATCCAAAGGACTTGGTGAAGCGGGCAAATGTTGATGCTCGCTTGCACTTGGACTCAGGACATTTATTCGCACGCCTGAGAATGTTGTACGAGCCGATCCTCTACTATGGATCAACGGATTGCTCTATTGATAAGATCGCTTACATTCAGAAGTGCTGGGATATCATGGAGAACTTCTTGAAAGAACAGTCCTATCTGTGTGGAGATGAATTGACAATTGCTGATCTGTGCTGTGTCGCCACCATAACATCAGTGAACGATGTCGCTCCCATCGATGAGTGCAAGTATCCAAAGCTCTTAGCTTGGCTGAAGCGAATGGCTGAGTTGCCGTACTACAAGGATGTCAACGAGGAGGGAGCCGAAGAGCTAAAGAAGCTCTTCAAGGAAAAACTGGCCGAAAACAAATCGAAGAAATAATTTCCATCGTCTGTCTTTTTTTTCTGAATTACTTTTTTATTTTTTATGTAATATACGCGGTATTGCCTTTTACAATTTAACGTGGAGTTTTTTTTTTACTGGGATATAGCGAATAGATACACTCATTGCCAGAAAGAATAGATCTTATGATGCATATAGCGATGATCGGTAGAGAAACCGAAGAACAGGTAAGAATACAAACTTTCTGAAGAGCATTTTTGGTAGAATCCCTGACCATGCCGCAGTAAATGAAGGATTATTATTTCTGTTTGAGTTCACAACGTTTCGTCGTTGAGGGCAATTATGAGATAATACTTGTGGTAACTTGAATCATTCATTTTCAGTCTTGCACTGCATTCATTGATTATGAATTCTCATTTTATTTTGGTCGATAGTTGAAGTTTGACATTTGAAATAAAAGAGATACTTTTTGTAAATTTCTACGAATAAAAGGTAGCTTGCAGTGTAATTACAAATTGGTGACCCCCACGAAGTAATTAATTCTACACATAACATAACGCATATATTCACAAAACTTTAATTGGACAGCCAACTCCAACCAAGGTCATGCGGTTGCGGCGAAGCAATTTGTGGACACCAGTCAGTGTTAAGAACTATTGCGGCGAAGTTTGTGGACAGCGGCCAGTGTCAAAAAACTATTGCGGCAAAGCTATTTGTGGACAGCAGCCAGTGTCCAGAAACTATTGCGGCGGAGATATTTGTGGACAGCGGCCAGTGTCCAGAAACTATTGCGGCGAAGCACTTTGTGGACAGAGGCCAGAGTCCAGAAACTATTGCGGCGAAGCAATTTGTAGAGAGCGGCCAGTGTCCAGAAACTATTGCGGGGTAGTAATTTGTGGATAGCAGTCAGTTTTAAGAAACTATTGCGGCAAAGCTATTTGTGGACAACAGCCAGAGTCCAGAAAATCTTGCGGGGGAGCCATTTGTAGACTGCAGCCAGTGTTAAGAAACTATTGCGAAGAAGCAATTTTTTTTCAGCTAAAAAAATCCACAGTGTCGAGTTTTTCACCTAAAAAAATCCACAGCGTATAGTATGGATTAAGTAGCTTTTCATGGCTCATCTTCCAACTGCCACAGTGGCCCAACTAGGCGTACCTACGGCCTGTGTGCACCTGTGGTTATGTGTTGAGATGTGTATTAACGAAATCCAAAGACTGGAGTGGATCCGACGACATCGAATTTTTCACCTAAAAAAATTTACAGTGTATAGTAAGGATTTTGGAGCCTTTCCATGGCTCATCTTCCAACTGCCACAGCGACCCAACAAGGCGTACCTACGACCTGTGCGCACCTGTGGTTATGTGTTAAGATGTGTATTAACGAAATCCAAAGACTGGAGTGGATGCGACGACATCGAATTTTTCACCTAAATAAATGTGCAGTGTATAGTAAGGATTTTGGAGCCATTCCATAGCTCATATTCCAACTGCCACAACCGCCCAACTAGGCGTCCTACGACCTGTTCGCACCTGTGGTTATGTGTTGAGATGTGTATTAACGAAATCCAAAGACTGGAGTGGATTCGACGACATCGAATTTTTCACCTAAAAAATGTACAGTGTATAGTAAGGATTTTGGAGCCATTCCATAGCTCATCTTCCAACTATCGCAGCGGCCCAACTAGGCGTACCTACGGCCTGTGCGCACCTGTGGTTATGTGTTAAGATGTGTAGTAACGAAATCCAAAGACTGGAGTGGATCCGACGACATCGAATTTTTCACCTAAAAAAATGTACAGTGTATAGGAAGGTTTTTGGAGCCTTTCCATGGCTCACCATCCAACTGCCACAGCGGCCCAACTAGGCGTACCTACGACCTGTTCGCACCTGTGGTTATGTGTTGAGATGTGTATTAACGAAATCCAAAGACTGGAGTGGATCCGACGACATCGAATTTTTCACCTAAAAAAATGTACAGTGTATAGTAAGGATTTTGGAGCCTTTCCATGGCTCATCTTCCAACTGCCACAGCGGCCCAACTAGGCGTACCTACGACCTGTGCGCACCTGTAGTTATGTGTTAAGATGTGTATTAACGGAATCCAAAGACTGGAGTGGATCCGACGACATCGAATTTTTCACCTAAAAAAATGTACAGTGTATAGTAAGGATTTTGGAGCCTTTCCATGGCTCATCTTCCAACTGCCACAGCGGCCCAACTAGGCGTACCTACGACCTGTGCGCAACTGTGGTTATGTGTTGAGATGTGTATTAACGAAATCCAAAGACTGGAGTGGATCCGACGACATCGATTTTTTCACCTAAAAAAATGTACAGTGTATAGTAAGGATTTTGGAGCATTTCCATGGCTCATCTTCCAACCTGTGCGCACCTGTGGTTATGTGTTGAGATGTGTATTAACGAAATCCAAAGACTGGAGTGGATCCGACGACATCGAATTTTTCACCTAAAAAAATGTACAGTGTATAGTAAGGATTTTGGAGCCTTCCATGGCTCATCTTCCAACTGCCATAGCGGCCCAACTAGGCGTACCTACAACCTGTGCGCACCTGTGGTTATGTGTTGAGATGTGTATTAACGAAATCCAAAGACTGGAGTGGATCCGACGACATCGAATTTTTCACCTAAAAAAATGTACAGTGTATAGTAAGGATTTTGGAGCCTTTCCATGGCTCATCTTCCAACTGCCACAGCGGCCCAACTAGGCGTACCTACGACATGTGCGCACCTGTGGTTATGTGTTGAGATGTGTATTATCGAAATCCAAAGACTGGAGTGGATCCGACGACATCGAATTTTTCACCTAAGAAAATGTACAATGTATAGTAAGGATTTTGGAGCCTTTCCATGGCTCATCTTCCAACTGCCACAGCGGCCCAACTAGGCGTACCTACGACCTGCCCGCACCTGTGGTTATGTGTTGAGATGTGTATTATCGAAATCCAAAGACTGGAGTGGATCCGACGACATCGAATTTTTCACCTAAAAAAGTGTACAGTGTATAGTAAGGATTTTGGAGCCTTTCCATGGCTCATCTTCCAACTGCCACAGCGGCCCAACTAGGCGTACCTACGACCTGCCCGCACCTGTGGTTATGTGTTGAGATGTGTATTAACGAAATCCAAAGACTGGAGTGGATCCGACGACATCGAATTTTTCACCTAAAAAAATGTACAGGATTTTGGAGCCTTTCCATGGCTCATCTTCCAACTGCCACAGCGGCCCAACTAGGCGTACCTACGACCTGTGCGCACCTGTGGTTATGTGTTGAGATGTGTATTATCGAAATCCAAAGACTGGAGTGGATCCGACGACATCGAATTTTTCACCTAAGAAAATGTACAGTGTATAGTAAGGATTTTGGAGCCTTTCCATGGCTCATCGTCCAACTGCCACAGCGGCCCAACTAGGCGTACCTACGACCTGTGCGCACCTGTGGTTATGTGTTGAGATGTCTATTAACGAAATCCAAAGACTGGAGTGGATCCGACGACATCGAATTTTTCACCTAAAAAAATGTACAGTGTATAGTAAGGATTTTGGAGCCTTTCCATGGCTCATCTTCCAACTGCCACAGCGGCCCAACTAGGCGTACCTACGACCTGTGCGCACCTGTGGTTATGTGTTGAGATGTGTATTATCGAAATCCAAAGACTGGAGCGGAGCCGACGACATCGAATTTTTCACCTAAAAAAATGTACAGTGTATAGTAAGGATTTTGGAGCCTTTCCATGGCTCATCTTCCAACTGCCACAGCGGCCCAACTAGGCGTACCTACGACCTGTGCGCACCTGTGGTTATGTGTTGAGATGTGTATTAACGAAATCCAAAGACTGGAGTGGATCCGACGACATCGAATTTTTCACCTAAAAAAATGTACAGTGTATAGTAAGGATTTTGGAGCCTTTCCATGGCTCATCTTCCAACTGCCACAGCGGCCCAACTAGGCGTACCTACGACCTGTGCGCACCTGTGGTTATGTGTTGAGATGTGTATTAACGAAATCCAAAGACTGGAGTGGATCCGACGACATCGAATTTTTCACCTAAAAAAATGTACAGTGTATAGTAAGGATTTTGGAGCCTTCCATGGCTCATCTTCCAACTGCCACAGCGGCCCAACTAGGCGTACCTACGACCTGTGCACACCTGTGGTTATGTGTTGAGATGTGTATTAACGAAATCCAAAGACTGGAGTGGATCCGACGACATCGAATTTTTCACCTACAAAAATCTACAGTGTATAGTAAGGATTTTGGAGCCTTTCCATGGCTAATCTTCCAACTGCCACAGCGGCCCAACTAGGCGTACCTACGACCTGCGCGCACCTGTGGTTGTGTGTTGAGATGTGTGTTAACGAAATCCAAAGACTGGAGGGGATCCGACGACATCGAATTTTTCACCTAAAAAAATGTACAGTGTATAGTAAGGATTTTGGAGCCTTCCATGGCTCATCTTCCAACTGCCACAGCGGCCCAACTGGGCGTACCTACGACCTGTGCACACCTGTGGTTATGTGTTGAGATGTGTATTAACGAAATCCAAAGACTGGAGTGGATCCGACGACATCGAATTTTTCACCTAAAAAAATCTACAGTGTATAGTAAGGATTTTGGAGCCTTTCCATGGCTCATCTTCCAACTGCCACAGCGGCCCAACTAGGCGTACCTACGACCTGTGTACACCTGTGGTTATGTGTTGAGATGTGTATTATCGAAATCCAAAGACTGGAGTGGATCCGACGACATCGAATTTTTCACCTAAAAAAATTGACAGTAAGGATTTTGGAGCCTTTCCATGGCTCATCTTCCCACTGCCACAGCGGCTCAACTAGGCGTACCTACGACCTGTGCGCACCTGTGGTTATGTGTTGAGATGTGTATTAATTATAGTAAGGATTTTGGAG
Source organism: Eristalis pertinax (assembly GCA_907269125.1). Taxonomy (NCBI): domain Eukaryota; kingdom Metazoa; phylum Arthropoda; class Insecta; order Diptera; family Syrphidae; genus Eristalis; species Eristalis pertinax. Next base: position 35,414,824 of record OU026148.1, read on the forward strand.
CCTTTCCATGGCTCATCTTCCAACTGCCACAGCGACCCAACTAGGCGTACCTACTACCTGTGCGCACCTGTGGCTATGTGTTGAGATGTGTATTAACGAAATCCAAAGACTGGAGGGGATCCGACGACATCGAATTTTTCACCTAAAAAAATGTACAGTAAGGATTTTCGAGCCTTTCCATGGCTCATCTTCCAACTGCCACCGCAGCCCAACTAGGCGTACCTACGACCTGCCCGCACCTGTGGTTATGAGTTGAGATGAAATCCAAAGACTGGAGTGGATCCGACGACATCGAATTTTTCACCTAAAAAAATGTACAGTGTATAGTAAGGATTTTGGAGCCTTTCCATGGCTCATCTACCAATTGCCACAGCGGCCTAACTAGGCGTACCTACGACCTGCCCACACCTGTGGTTATGTGTTGAGATGTGTATTAACGAAATCCAAAGACTGGAATGGATCCGACGACATCGAATTTTTCACCTAAAAAAATGTACAGTGTATAGTAAGGATTTTGGAGCCTTTCCATGGCGCATCTTCCAACTGCCACAGCGGCCCAACTAGGCGTACCTACGACCTGTCCGCACGTGTGGTTATGTGTTGAGATGTGTATTAACGAAATCCAAAGACTGGAGTGAATCCGACGACATCGAATTTTTCACCTAAAAAAATGTACAGTGTATAGTAAGGATTTTGGAGCCTTTCCATGGCTCATCTTCCAACTGCCACAGCGGCCCAACTAGGCGTACCTACGACCTGCCCGCACCTGTGGTTGTGTGTTGAGATGTGTGTTAACGAAATCCAAAGACTGGAGTGGATCCGACGACATCGAATTTTTCACCTAAAAAAGTGTACAGTGTATAGTAAGGATTTTGGAGCCTTTCCATGGCTCATCTTCCAACTGTCACAGCGGCATAACTAGACGTACCTACGACCTGTGCCCACCTGTGGTTATGTGTTGAGATGTGTATTAACGAAATCCAAAGACTGGAGTGGATCCGACGACATCGAATTTTTCACCTGAAAAAATGTACAGTGTATAGTAAGGATTTTGGAGCCTTTCCATGGCTCATCTTCCAACTGCCACAGCGGCCCAACTAGGCGTACCTACGGCCTGTGTACACCTGCGGCTATGTGTTTCGATGTGTATTAACAAAATCCATAGACGGGAGTGGATCCGACGACATCGAATTTTTAACCTAAAAAAATGTACAGTGTAGAGTAAGGATTTTGGAGCCTTTCCATGGCTCATTTTTCCAACTGCCACAGCGGCCCAACTAGGCGTACCTACGACCTGTGCGCACCTGTGGTTATGTGTTGAGATGTGTATTAACGAAATCCAAAGACTGGAGTGGATCCGACGACATCGAATTTTTCACCTAAAAAAATGTACAGTGTATAGTAAGGATTTTGGAGCCTTTCCATGGCTCATCTTCCAACTGCCACAGCGGCCCAACTAGGCGTACCTACGACCTGCCCGCACCTGTAGCTATGTGTTGAGATGTGTATTAACGAAATCCAAAGACTGGAGGGGATCCGACGACATCGAATTTTTCACCTAAAACAATGTACAGCGTATAGTAAGGATTTTGGAGCCTTTCCATGGCTCATCTTCCAACTGCCACAGCGGCCCAACTAGGCGTACCTACGACCTGCCCGCACCTGTAGCTATGTGTTGAGATGTGTATTATCGAAATCCAAAGATTGGAGTGGCACCGACGACAGCGAATTTTTCACCTAAAAAAAAGTACAGTGTATAGTAAGGATTTTGAAGCCTTTCCATGGCTCATCTTCCAACTGCCACAGCGGCCCAACTAGGCGTACCTACGACCTGCCCGCACCTGTGGTTTTGTGTTGAGATGTGTATTAACGAAATCCAAAGACTGGAGTGGATCCGACGACATCGAATTTTTCACCTAAAAAAATGTACAGTGTATAGTAAGGATTTTGGAGCCTTTCCATGGCTCATCTTCCAACTGCCACAGCGGACCAACTAGGCGTACCTACGACCTGCCCGCACCTGTGGTTATGTGTTGAGATGTGTATTAACGAAATCCAAAGACTGGAATGGATCCGACGACATCGAATTTTTCACCTAAAAAAATGTACAGTGTATAGTAAGGATTTTGGAGCCTTTCCATGGCTCATCTTCCAACTGTCACAGCGGCATAACTAGGCGTACCTACGACCTGTGCGCACCTGTGGTTATGTGTTGAGATGTGTATTAACGAAATCCAAAGACTGGAGTGGAACCGACGACATCGAATTTTTCACCTAAAAAAATGTACAGTATATAGTAAGGATTTTGGAGCCTTTCCATGGCTCATCTTCCAACTGCCACAGCGGCCCAACTGGGCGTACCTACGACCTGTGCGCACCTGTGGTTATGTGTTGAGATGTGTATTAACGAAATCCAAAGACTGGAGTGGCCCCGACGACATCGAATTTTTCACCTAAAAAAATGTACAGTGTATAGTAAGGATTTTGGAGCCTTTCCATGGCTCATCTTCCAACTGTCACAGCGGCATAACTAGGCGTACCTACGACCTGTGCGCACCTGTGGTTATGTGTTGAGATGTGTATTAACGAAATCCAAAGACTGGAGTGGAACCGACGACATCGAATTTTTCACCTAAAAAAATGTACAGTATATAGTAAGGATTTTGGAGCCTTTCCATGGCTCATCTTCCAACTGCCACAGCGGACCAACTAGGCGTACCTACGACCTGCCCGCACCTGTGGTTATGTGTTGAGATGTGTATTAACGAAATCCAAAGACTGGAATGGATCCGACGACATCGAATTTTTCACCTAAAAAAATGTACAGTGTATAGTAAGGATTTTGGAGCCTTTCCATGGCTCATCTTCCAACTGTCACAGCGGCATAACTAGGCGTACCTACGACCTGTGCGCACCTGTGGTTATGTGTTGAGATGTGTATTAACGAAATCCAAAGACTGGAGTGGAACCGACGACATCGAATTTTTCACCTAAAAAAATGTACAGTATATAGTAAGGATTTTGGAGCCTTTCCATGGCTCATCTTCCAACTGCCACAGCGGCCCAACTGGGCGTACCTACGACCTGTGCGCACCTGTGGTTATGTGTTGAGATGTGTATTAACGAAATCCAAAGACTGGAGTGGATCCGACGACATCGAATTTTTCACCTAAAAAAATGTACAGTGTATAGTAAGGATTTTGGAGCCTTTCCATGGCTCATCTTCCAACTGCCACAGCGGCCCAACTAGGCGTACCTACGACCTGCCCGCACCTGTAGCTATGTGTTGAGATGTGTATTATCGAAATCCAAAGATTGGAGTGGATCCGACGACAGCGAATTTTTCACCTAAAAAAATGTACAGTGTATAGTAAGGATTTTGGAGCCTTTCCATTTCTCATCTTCCAACTGCCGTAGCGGCCCAACTAGGCGTACCTACGACCTGCCCGCACCTGTGGTTATGTGTTGAGATGTGTATTAACGAAATCCAAAGACTGGAGTGGATCCGACGACATCGAATTTTTCACCTAAAAAAATGTACAGTGTATAGTAAGGATTTTGGAGCCTTTCCATGGCTCATCTTCCAACTGCCACAGCGGACCAACTAGGCGTACCTACGACCTGCCCGCACCTGTGGTTATGTGTTGAGATGTGTATTAACGAAATCCAAAGATTGGAGTGGCACCGACGACAGCGAATTTTTCACCTAAAAAAATGTACAGTGTATGGTAAGGATTTTGGAGCCTTTCCATGGCTCATCTTCCAACTGTCACAGCGGCATAACTAGGCGTACCTACGACCTGTGCGCACCTGTGGTTATGTGTTGAGATGTGTATTAACGAAATCCAAAGACTCTAGTGGAACCGACGACATCGAATTTTTCACCTAAAAAAATGTACAGTATATAGTAAGGATTTTGGAGCCTTTCCATGGCTCATCTTCCAACTGCCACAGCGGCCCAACTAGGCTTACCAACGACCTGCCCGCACCTGTGGTTGTGTGTTGAGATGTGTGTTAACGAAATCCAAAGACTGGAGTGGATCCGACGACATCGAATTTTTCACCTAAAACAATGTACAGCGTATAGTAAGGATTTTGGAGCCTTTCCATGGCTCATCTTCCAACTGCCACAGCGGCCCAACTAGGCGTACCTACGACCTGCCCGCACCTGTAGCTATGTGTTGAGATGTGTATTATCGAAATCCAAAGATTGGAGTGGCACCGACGACAGCGAATTTTTCACCTAAAAAAAAGTACAGTGTATAGTAAGGATTTTGAAGCCTTTCCATGGCTCATCTTCCAACTGCCACAGCGGCCCAACTAGGCGTACCTACGACCTGTGCGCACCTGTGGTTATGTGTTGAGATGTGTATTAACGAAATCCAAAGACTGGAGTGGATCCGACGACATCGAATTTTTCACCTAAAAAAATGTACAGTGTATAGTAAGGATTTTGGAGCCTTTCCATGGCTCATCTTCCAACTGCCACAGCGGCCCAACTAGGCGTACCTACGACCTGCCCGCACCTGTAGCTATGTGTTGAGATGTGTATTATCGAAATCCAAAGATTGGAGTGGATCCGACGACAGCGAATTTTTCACCTAAAAAAATGTACAGTGTATAGTAAGGATTTTGGAGCCTTTCCATTTCTCATCTTCCAACTGCCGCAGCGGCCCAACTAGGCGTACCTACGACCTGCCCGCACCTGTGGTTATGTGTTGAGATGTGTATTAACGAAATCCAAAGACTGGAGTGGATCCGACGACATCGAATTTTTCACCTAAAAAAATGTACAGTGTATAGTAAGGATTTTGGAGCCTTTCCATGGCTCATCTTCCAACTGCCACAGCGGACCAACTAGGCGTACCTACGACCTGCCCGCACCTGTGGTTATGTGTTGAGATGTGTATTAACGAAATCCAAAGACTGGAATGGATCCGACGACATCGAATTTTTCACCTAAAAAAATGTACAGTGTATAGTAAGGATTTTGGAGCCTTTCCATGGCTCATCTTCCAACTGTCACAGCGGCATAACTAGGCGTACCTACGACCTGTGCGCACCTGTGGTTATGTGTTGAGATGTGTATTAACGAAATCCAAAGACTGGAGTGGAACCGACGACATCGAATTTTTCACCTAAAAAAATGTACAGTATATAGTAAGGATTTTGGAGCCTTTCCATGGCTCATCTTCCAACTGTCACAGCGGCATAACTAGGCGTACCTACGACCTGTGCGCACCTGTGGTTATGTGTTGAGATGTGTATTAACGAAATCCAAAGACTGGAGTGGAACCGACGACATCGAATTTTTCACCTAAAAAAATGTACAGTATATAGTAAGGATTTTGGAGCCTTTCCATGGCTCATCTTCCAACTGCCACAGCGGCCCAACTAGGCTTACCAACGACCTGCCCGCACCTGTGGTTGTGTGTTGAGATGTGTGTTAACGAAATCCAAAGACTGGAGTGGATCCGACGACATCGAATTTTTCACCTAAAAAAATGTACAGTGTATAGTAAGGATTTTGGAGCCTTTCCATGGCTCATCTTCCAACTGCCACAGCGGCCCAACTAGGCGTACCTACGACCTGCCCGCACCTGTAGCTATGTGTTGAGATGTGTATTATCGAAATCCAAAGATTGGAGTGGATCCGACGACAGCGAATTTTTCACCTAAAAAAATGTACAGTGTATAGTAAGGATTTTGGAGCCTTTCCATGGCTCATCTTCCAACTGCCGCAGCGGCCCAACTAGGCGTACCTACGACCTGCCCGCACCTGTGGTTATGTGTTGAGATGTGTATTAACGAAATCCAAAGACTGGAGTGGATCCGACGACATCGAATTTTTCACCTAAAAAAATGTACAGTGTATAGTAAGGATTTTGGAGCCTTTCCATGGCTCATCTTGCAACTGCCACAGCGGCCCAACTAGGCGTACCTACGACCTGTGCGCACCTGTGGTTATGTGTTGAGATGTGTATTAACGAAATCCAAAGACTGGAGTGGATCCGACGACATCGAATTTTTCACCTAAAAAAATGTACAGTGTATAGTAAGGATTTTGGAGCCTTTCCATGGCTCATCTTCCAACTGCCACAGCGGCCCAACTAGGCGTACCTTCGACATGTCCGCACCTGTGGTTATGTGTTGAGATGTGTATTAACGAAATCCAAAGACTGGAGTGGATCCGACGACATCGAATTTTTCACCTAAAAATATGTACAGTGTATAGTAAGGATTTTGGAGCCTTTCCATGGCTCATCTTCCAACTGCCACAGCGGCCAAACTAGGCGTACCTACGACCTGTGCGCACCTGTGGTTATGTGTTGAGATGTGTATTAACGAAATCCAAAGACTGGAGTGGATCCGACGACATCGAATTTTTCACCTAAAAAAATGTACAGTGTGTAAAAAAATGTACAGTAAAAATTTTGGAGCCTTTCCATGGCTCATCTTCCAACTGCCACAGCGGCCCATCTAGGCGTACCTACGACCTGTGCGCACCTGTGGTTATGTGTTGAGATGTGTATTAACGAAATCCAAAGACTGGAGTGGATCCGACGATATCGAATTTTTCACCTAAAAAAATGTACAGTGTATAGTAAGGAGTTTGGAGCCTTTCCATGGCTCATCTTCCAACTGCCACAGCGGTCCAACTAGGCGTACCTACGACCTGCCCGCACCTGCGGTTATGTGTTTCGATTTGTATTAACGAAATCCAAAGACTGGAGTGGATCCGAAGACATCGAATTTTTCACCTGAAAAAATGTACAGTGTAAGGATTTTGGAGCCTTTCCATGGCTCATCTTCCAACTGCCACAGCGGCCCAACTAGGCGTACCTACGGCCTGTGTACACCTGCGGTTATGTGTTTCGATGTGTATTAACGAAATCCAAAGACTGGAGTGGATCCGACGACATCGAATTTTTCACCTAAAAAAATGTACAGTGTATAGTAAGGATTTTGGAGCCTTTCCATGGTTCATCTTCCAACTGCCACAGCGGCCCAACTAGGCGTACCTACGACCTGTGCGCACCTGTGGTTATGTGTTGAGATATGTATTAACGAAATCCAAAGACTGGAGTGGATCCGACGACATCGAATTTTTCACCTAAAAAAATGTACAGTGTATAGTAAGGATTTTGGAGCCTTCCATGGCTCATCTTCCAACTGCCATAGCGGCCCAACTAAGCGTACCTACGACCTGTGCGCACCTGTGGTTATGTGTTGAGATGTGTATTAACGAAATCCAAAGACTGGAGTGGATCCGACGACATCGAATTTTTCACCTAAAAATTTACAGTGAGGATTTTGGAGCCTTTCCATGGCTCATCTTCCAACTGCCACAGCGGCCCAACTAGGCGTACCTACGACCTGCCCGCACCTGTGGTTATGTGTTGAGATGTATATTATCGAAATCCAAAGACTGGAGTGGATCCGACGACATCGAATTTTTCACCTAAAAAAATGTACAGTGTATAGTAAGGATTTTGGAGCCTTTCCATGGCTCATCTTCCAACTGCCACAGCGGCCCAACTAGGCGCACCTACGACCTGCCCGCACCTGTGGTTATGTGTTGAGATGTGTATTATCGAAATCCAAAGACTGGAGTGGATCCGACGACATCGAATTTTTCACCTAAAAAAATGTACAGTGTGTAAAAAAATGTACAGTAAAAATTTTGGAGCCTTTCCATGGCTCATCTTCCAACTGCCACAGCGGCCCAACTAGGCGTACCTACGACCTGTGCGCACCTGTGGTTATGTGTTGAGATGTGTATTAACGAAATCCAAAGACTAGAGTGGATCCGACGACATCGAATTTTTCACCTGAAAAAATGTACAGTGTATAGTAAGGAGTTTGGAGCCTTTCCATGGCTCATCTTCCAACTGCCACAGCGGCCCAACTAGGCGTACCTACGGCCTGTGTACACCTGCGGTTATGTGTTTCGATTTGTATTAACGAAATCCAAAGACTGGAGTGGATCCGACGACATCGAATTTTTCACCTGAAAAAATGTACAGTGTAAGGATTTTGGAGCCTTTGCATGGCTCATCTTCCAACTGCCACAGCGGCCCAACTAGGCGTACCTACGGCCTGTGTACACCTGTGGTTATGTGTTTCGATGTGTATTAACGAAATCCAAAGACTGGAGTGGATCCGACGACATCGAATTTTTCACCTGAAAAAATGTACAGTGTAAGGATTTTGGAGCCTTTCCATGGCTCATCTTCCAACTGCCACAGCGGCCCAACTAGGCGTACCTACGGCCTGTGTACACCTGCGGTTATGTGTTTCGATTTGTATTAACGAAATCCAAAGACTGGAGTGGATCCGACGACATCGAATTTTTCACCTGAAAAAATGTACAGTGTAAGGATTTTGGAGCCTTTCCATGGCTCATCTTCCAACTGCCACAGCGGCCCAACTAGGCGTACCTACGGCCTGTGTACACCTGCGGTTATGTGTTTCGATGTGTATTAACGAAATCCAAAGACTGGAGTGGATCCGACGACATCGAATTTTTCACCTAAAAAAATGTACAGTGTTAAGTAAGGATTTTGGAGCCTTTCCATGGCTCATCTTCCAACTGCCACAGCGGCCCAACTAGGCGTAACTACGGCCTGTGTACACCTGCGGTTATGTGTTTCGATGTGTATTAACGAAATCCAAAGTATGGAGTGGATCCGACGACATCGAATTTTTCACCTAAAAAAATGTACAGTGTATAGTAAGGATTTTGGAGCCTTTCCATGGCTCATCTTCCAACTGCCACAGCGGCCCAACTAGGCGTACCTACGACCTGTGCGCACCTGTGGTTATGTGTTGAGATGTGTATTAACGAAATCCAAAGACTGGAGTGGATCCGACGACATCGAATTTTTCACCTAAAAATTTACAGTGAGGATTTTGGAGCCTTTCCATGGCTCATCTTCCAACTGCCACAGCGGCCCAACTAGGCGTACCTACGACCTGCCCGCACCTGTGGTTATGTGTTGAGATGTATATTATCGAAATCCAAAGACTGGAGTGGATCCGACGACATCGAATTTTTCACCTAAAAAAATGTACAGTGTATAGTAAGGATTTTGGAGCCTTTCCATGGCTCATCTTCCAACTGCCACAGCGGCCCAACTAGGCGTACCTACGACCTGCCCGCACCTGTGGTTATGTGTTGAGATGTGTATTAACGAAATCCAAAGACTGGAGTGGATCCGACGACATCGAAGTTTTCACCTGAAAAAATGTACAGTGTAAGGATTTTGGAGCCTTTCCATGGCTCATCTTCCAACTGTCACAGCGGCATAACTAGGCGTACCTACGACCTATGCCCACCTGTGGTTATGTGTTGAGATGTGTATTAACGAAATCCAAAGACTGGAATGGATCCGACGACATCGAATTTTTCACCTAAAAAAATGTACAGTGTATAGTAAGGATTTTGGAGCCTTTCCATGGCTCATCGTCCAACTGTCACAGCGGCATAACTAGGCGTACGTACGACCTGCCCGCACCTGTGGTTATGTGTTGAGATGTGTATTAACGAAATCCAAAGACTGGAGTGGATCCGACGACATCGAATTTTTCACCTGAAAAAATGTTCAGTGTAAGGATTTTGGAGCCTTTCCATGGCTCATCTTCCAACTGTCACAGCGGCATAACTAGGCGTACCTACGACCTATGCCCACCTGTGGTTATGTGTTGAGATGTGTATTAACGAAATGTAAAGACTGGAGTGGATCCGACGACATCGAATTTTTCACCTGAAAAAATGTACAGTGTAAGGATTTTGGAGCCTTTCCATGGCTCATCTTCCAACTGCCACAGCGGCCCAACTAGGCGTACCTACGGCCTGTGTACACCTGCGGTTATGTGTTTCGATGTGTATTAACGAAATCCAAAGACTGGAGTGGATCCGACGACATCGAATTTTTCACCTAAAAAAATGTACAGTGTATAGTAAGGATTTTGGAGCCTTTCCATGGCTCATCTTCCAACTGCCACAGCGGCCCAACTAGGCGTACCTACTACCTGCCCGCACCTGTAGCTATGTGTTGAGATGTGTATTATCGAAATCCAAAGACTGGAGTGGATCCGACGACATCGAATTTTCCACCTAAAAAAATGTACAGTGTATAGTAAGGATTTTGGAGCCTTTCCATGGCTCATCTTCCAACTGCCACAGCGGCCAAACTAGGCGTACCTACGGCCTGTGTACACCTGCGGTTATGTGTTTCGATGTGTATTAACGAAATCCAAAGACTGGAGTGGATCCGACGATTTTGGAGCCTTTCCATGGCTCATCTTCCAACTGCCACAGCGGCCCAACTAGGCTTACCTACGACCTGTGCGCACCTGTGGTTATGTGTTGAGATGTGTATTATCGAAATCCAAAGACTGGAGTGGATCCGACGACATCGAATTTTTCACCTAAAAAAATGTACAGTGTATAGTAAGGATTTTGGAGCCTTTCCATGGCTCATCTTCCAACTGCCACAGCGGCCCAACTAGGCGTACCTACGACCTGTGCGCACCTGTGGTTATGTGTTGAGATGTGTATTAACGAAATCCAAAGACTGGAGTGGATCCGACGACATCGAATTTTTCACCTAAAAAAATGTAAGGATTTTGGAGCCTTTCCATGGCTCATCTTCCAACTGCCACAGCGGCCCAACTAGGCGTACCTACGACATGTGCGAACCTGTGGTTATGTGTTGAGATGTGTATTATCGAAATCCAAAGACTGGAGTGGATCCGACGATTTTGGAGCCTTTCCATGGCTCATCTTCCAACTGCCACAGCGGCCCAACTAGGCGTACCTACGACCTGTGCGCACCTGTGGTTATGTGTTGAGATGTGTATTATCGAAATCCAAAGACTGGAGTGGATCCGACGACATCGATTTTTTCACCTAAAAAAATGTACAGTGTATAGTAAGGATTTTGGAGCCTTTCCATGGCTCATCTTCCAACTGCCACAGCGGCCCAACTAGGCGTACCTACGACCTGTGCGCACCTGTGGTTATGTGTTGAGATGTGTATTAACGAAATCCAAAGACTGGAGTGGATCCGACGACATCGAATTTTTCACCTAAAAAAATGTAAGGATTTTGGAGCCTTTCCATGGCTCATCTTCCAACTGCCACAGCGGCCCAACTAGGCGTACCTACGACATGTGCGCACCTGTGGTTATGTGTTGAGATGTGTATTATCGAAATCCAAAGACTGGAGTGGATCCGACGACATCGAATTTTTCACCTAAAAAAATGTACAGTGTATAGTAAGGATTTTGGAGCCTTTCCATGGCTCATCTTCCAACTGCCACAGCGGCCGAACTAGGCGTACCTACGACCTGTGTACACCTGTGGTTATGTGTTGAGATGTGTATTAACGAAATCGAAAGACTGGAGTGGATCCGACGACATCGAATTTTTCACCTAAAAAAATGTACAGTGTATAGTAAGGATTTTGGAGCCTTTCCATGGCTCATCTTCCAACTGCCACAGCGGCCGAACTAGGCGTACCTACGACCTGTGTACACCTGTGGTTATGTGTTGAGATGTGTATTAACGAAATCGAAAGACTGGAGTGGATCCGACGACATCGAATTTTTAACCTAAAAAAATGTACAGTGTATAGTAAGGATTTTGGAGCCTTTCCATGGCTCATCTTCCAACTGCCACAGCGGCCGAACTAGGCGTACCTACGACCTGTGTACACCTGTGGTTATGTGTTGAGATGTGTATTAACGAAATCGAAAGACTGGAGTGGATCCGACGACATCGAATTTTTCACCTAAAAAAATGTACAGTGTATAGTAAGGATTTTGAAGCCTTTCCATGGCTCATCTTCCAACTGCCACAGCGGCCCAACTAGGCGTACCTACGACCTGTGCGCACCTGTGGTTATGTGTTGAGATGTGTATTATCGAAATCCAAAGACTGGAGTGGATCCGACGACATCGAATTTTTCACCTAAAAAAATGTACAGTGTATAGTAAGGATTTTGGAGCCTTTCCATGGCTCATCTTCCAACTGCCACAGCGGCCCAACTAGGCGTACCTACGACCTGTGGTTATGTGTTGAGATGTGTATTAACGAAATCCAAAGACTGGAGTGGATCCGACGACATCGAATTTTTCACCTAAAAAAATGTACAGTGTATAGTAAGGATTTTGGAGCCTTTCCATGGCTCATCTTCCAACTGCCACAGCGGCCCAACTAGGCGTACCTACGACCTGTGCGCACTTGTGGTTATGTGTTGAGATGTGTATTATCGAAATCCAAAGACTGGAGTGGATCCGACGACATCGAATTTTTCACCTAAAAAAATGTACAGTGTATAGTAAGGATTTTGGAGCCTTTCCATGGCTCATCTTCCAACTGCCACAGCGGCCCAACTAGGCGTACCTACGACCTGTGCGCACATGTGGTTATGTGTTGAGATGTGTATTATCGAAATCCAAAGACTGGAGTGGATCCGACGACATCGAATTTTTCACCTAAAAAAATGTACAGTGTATAGTAAGGATTTTGGAGCCTTTGCATGGCTCATCTTCCAACTGCCACAGCGGCCCAACTAGGCGTACCTACGACCTGCCCGCACCTGTGGTTATGTGTTGAGATGTGTATTAACGAAATCCAAAGACTGGAGTGGATCCGACGACATCGAATTTTTCACCTGAAAAAATGTACAGTGTATAGTAAGGATTTTGGAGCCTTTCCATGGCTCATCTTCCATCTGCCACAGCGGCCCAACTAGGCGTACCTACGACCTGCAGGCACCTGTAGCTATGTGTTGAGATGTGTATTAACGAAATCCAAAGACTGGAGTGGATCCGACGACATCGAATTTTTCACCTAAAAAAATGTACAGTGTATAGTAAGGATTTTGGAGCCTTTCCATGGCTCATCTTGCAACTGCCACAGCGGCCCAACTAGGCGTACCTACGACCTGTGCGCACCTGTGGTTATGTGTTGAGATGTGTATTATCGAAATCCAAAGACTGGAGTGGATCCGACGATATCGAATTTTTCACCTAAAAAAATGTACAGTAAGGATTTTGGAGCCTTTGGTTATGTGTTGAGATGTGTATTAACGAAATCGAAAGACTGGAGTGGATCCGACGACATCGAATTTTTCACCTAAAAAAATGTACAGTGTATAGTAAGGATTTTGGAGCCTTTCCATGGCTCATCTTCCAACTGCCACAGCGGCCCAACTAGGCGTACCTACGACCTGTGCGCACCTGTGGTTATGTGTTGAGATGTGTATTAACGAAATCCAAAGACTGGAGTGGATCCGACGACATCGAATTTTTCACCTAAAAAAATGTACAGTGAGGATTTTGGAGCCTTTCCATGGCTCATCTTCCAACTGCCACAGCGGCCCAACTAGGCGTACCTACGACCTGCCCGCACCTGTGGTTATGTGTTGAGATGTGTATTAACGAAATCCAAAGACTGGAGTGGACCCGACGACATCGAATTTTTCACCTGAAAAAATGTACAGTGTATAGTAAGGATTTTGGAGCCTTTCCATGGCTCATCTTCCAACTGCCACAGCGGCCCAACTAGGCGTACCTACGGCCTGTGTACACCTGCGGTTATGTGTTTCGATGTGTATTAACGAAATCCAAAGACTGGAGTGGAACCGACGACATCGAATTTTTCACCTAAAAAAATGTACAGTGTATAGTAAGGATTTTGGAGCCTTTCCATGGCTCATCTTCCAACTGCCACAGCGGCCCAACTAGGCGTACCTACGACCTGTGCGCACCTGTGGTTATGTATTGAGATGTGTATTATCGAAATCCAAAGACTGGAGTGGATCCGACGACATCGAATTTTTCACCTAAAAAAATGTACAGTGTATAGTAAGGATTTTGGAGCCTTTCCATGGCTCATCTTCCAACTGCCACAGCGGCCCAACTAGGCGTACCTACGACCTGTGCGCACCTGTGGTTATGTGTTGAGATGTGTATTATCGAAATCCAAAGACTGGAGTGGATCCGACGACATCGAATTTTTCACCTAAAAAAATGTACAGTGTAAAGTAAGGATTTTGGAGCCTTTCCATGGCTCATCTTCCAACTGCCACAGCGGCCCAACTAGGCGTACCTACGACCTGTGCGCACCTGTGGTTATGTGTTGAGATGTGTATTAACGAAATCCAAAGACTGGAGTGGATCCGACGACATCGAATTTTTCACCTGAAAAAATGTACAGTGTAAGGATTTTGGAGCCTTTCCATGGCTCATCTTCCAACTGCCACAGCGGCCCAACTAGGCGTACCTACGGCCTGTGTACACCTGCGGTTATGTGTTTCGATGTGTATTAACGAAATCCAAAGACTGGAGTGGATCCGACGACATCGAATTTTTCACCTAAAAATATGTACAGTGTATAGTAAGGATTTTGGAGCCTTTCCATGGCTCATCTTCCAACTGCCACAGCGGCCAAACTAGGCGTACCTACGACCTGTGCGCACCTGTGGTTATGTGTTGAGATGTGTATTAACGAAATCCAAAGACTGGAGTGGATCCGACGATATCGAATTTTTCACCTAAAAAAATGTACAGTGTATAGTAAGGAGTTTGGAGCCTTTCCATGGCTCATCTTCCAACTGCCACAGCGGTCCAACTAGGCGTACCTACGGCCTGTGTACACCTGCGGTTATGTGTTTCGATTTGTATTAACGAAATCCAAAGACTGGAGTGGATCCGAAGACATCGAATTTTTCACCTGAAAAAATGTACAGTGTAAGGATTTTGGAGCCTTTCCATGGCTCATCTTCCAACTGCCACAGCGGCCCAACTAGGCGTACCTACGGCCTGTGTACACCTGCGGTTATGTGTTTCGATGTGTATTAACGAAATCCAAAGACTGGAGTGGATCCGACGACATCGAATTTTTCACCTAAAAAAATGTACAGTGTATAGTAAGGATTTTGGAGCCTTTCCATGGTTCATCTTCCAACTGCCACAGCGGCCCAACTAGGCGTACCTACGACCTGTGCGCACCTGTGGTTATGTGTTGAGATATGTATTAACGAAATCCAAAGACTGGAGTGGATCCGACGACATCGAATTTTTCACCTAAAAAAAATGTACAGTGAGGATTTTGGAGCCTTTCCATGGCTCAACTTCCAACTGCCACAGCGGCCCAACTAGGCGCACCTACGACCTGCCCGCACCTGTGGTTATGTGTTGAGATGTGTATTATCGAAATCCAAAGACTGGAGTGGATCCGACGACATCGAATTTTTCACCTAAAAAAATGTACAGTGTGTAAAAAAATGTACAGTAAAAATTTTGGAGCCTTTCCATGGCTCATCTTCCAACTGCCACAGCGGCCCAACTAGGCGTACCTACGACCTGTGCGCACCTGTGGTTATGTGTTGAGATGTGTATTAACGAAATCCAAAGACTGGAGTGGATCCGACGACATCGAATTTTTCACCTGAAAAAATGTACAGTGTATAGTAAGGAGTTTGGAGCCTTTCCATGGCTCATCTTCCAACTGCCACAGAGGCCCAACTAGGCGTACCTACGGCCTGTGTACACCTGCGGTTATGTGTTTCGATTTGTATTAACGAAATCCAAAGACTGGAGTGGATCCGACGACATCGAATTTTTCACCTGAAAAAATGTACAGTGTAAGGATTTTGGAGCCTTTGCATGGCTCATCTTCCAACTGCCACAGCGGCCCAACTAGGCGTACCTACGGCCTGTGTACACCTGTGGTTATGTGTTTCGATGTGTATTAACGAAATCCAAAGACTGGAGTGGATCCGACGACATCGAATTTTTCACCTGAAAAAATGTACAGTGTAAGGATTTTGGAGCCTTTCCATGGCTCATCTTCCAACTGCCACAGCGGCCCAACTAGGCGTACCTACGGCCTGTGTACACCTGCGGTTATGTGTTTCGATTTGTATTAACGAAATCCAAAGACTGGAGTGGATCCGACGACATCGAATTTTTCACCTGAAAAAATGTACAGTGTAAGGATTTTGGAGCCTTTCCATGGCTCATCTTCCAACTGCCACAGCGGCCCAACTAGGCGTACCTACGGCCTGTGTACACCTGCGGTTATGTGTTTCGATGTGTATTAACGAAATCCAAAGACTGGAGTGGATCCGACGACATCGAATTTTTCACCTAAAAAAATGTACAGTGTTAAGTAAGGATTTTGGAGCCTTTCCATGGCTCATCTTCCAACTGCCACAGCGGCCCAACTAGGCGTAACTACGGCCTGTGTACACCTGCGGTTATGTGTTTCGATGTGTATTAACGAAATCCAAAGTATGGAGTGGATCCGACGACATCGAATTTTTCACCTAAAAAAATGTACAGTGTATAGTAAGGATTTTGGAGCCTTTCCATGGCTCATCTTCCAACTGCCACAGCGGCCCAACTAGGCGTACCTACGACCTGTGCGCACCTGTGGTTATGTGTTGAGATGTGTATTAACGAAATCCAAAGACTGGAGTGGATCCGACGACATCGAATTTTTCACCTAAAAATTTACAGTGAGGATTTTGGAGCCTTTCCATGGCTCATCTTCCAACTGCCACAGCGGCCCAACTAGGCGTACCTACGACCTGCCCGCACCTGTGGTTATGTGTTGAGATGTGTATTAACGAAATCCAAAGACTGGAGTGGATCCGACGACATCGAAGTTTTCACCTGAAAAAATGTACAGTGTAAGGATTTTGGAGCCTTTCCATGGCTCATCTTCCAACTGTCACAGCGGCATAACTAGGCGTACCTACGACCTATGCCCACCTGTGGTTATGTGTTGAGATGTGTATTAACGAAATCCAAAGACTGGAATGGATCCGACGACATCGAATTTTTCACCTAAAAAAATGTGCAGTGTATAGTAAGGATTTTGGAGCCTTTCCATGGCTCATCGTCCAACTGTCACAGCGGCATAACTAGGCGTACGTACGACCTGCCCGCACCTGTGGTTATGTGTTGAGATGTGTATTAACGAAATCCAAAGACTGGAGTGGATCCGACGACATCGAATTTTTCACCTGAAAAAATGTTCAGTGTAAGGATTTTGGAGCCTTTCCATGGCTCATCTTC
This sequence comes from Eristalis pertinax, assembly GCA_907269125.1. NCBI lineage: Eukaryota > Metazoa > Arthropoda > Insecta > Diptera > Syrphidae > Eristalis > Eristalis pertinax. The sequence goes on from OU026148.1 coordinate 35,431,921, forward strand.
CAACTGTCACAGCGGCATAACTAGGCGTACCTACGACCTATGCCCACCTGTGGTTATGTGTTGAGATGTGTATTAACGAAATGTAAAGACTGGAGTGGATCCGACGACATCGAATTTTTCACCTGAAAAAATGTACAGTGTAAGGATTTTGGAGCCTTTCCATGGCTCATCTTCCAACTGCCACAGCGGCCCAACTAGGCGTACCTACGGCCTGTGTACACCTGCGGTTATGTGTTTCGATGTGTATTAACGAAATCCAAAGACTGGAGTGGATCCGACGACATCGAATTTTTCACCTAAAAAAATGTACAGTGTATAGTAAGGATTTTGGAGCCTTTCCATGGCTCATCTTCCAACTGCCACAGCGGCCCAACTAGGCGTACCTACGACCTGTGCGCACCTGTGGTTATGTGTTGAGATGTGTATTAACGAAATCCAAAGACTGGAGTGGATCCGACGACATCGAATTTTTCACCTAAAAAAATGTAAGGATTTTGGAGCCTTTCCATGGCTCATCTTCCAACTGCCACAGCGGCCCAACTAGGCGTACCTACGACCTGTGCGCACCTGTGGTTATGTGTTGAGATGTGTATTATCGAAATCCAAAGACTGGAGTGGATCCGACGACATCGAATTTTTCACCTAAAAAAATGTACAGTGTATAGTAAGGATTTTGGAGCCTTTCCATGGCTCATCTTCCAACTGCCACAGCGGCCCAACTAGGCGTACCTACGACCTGTGCGCACCTGTGGTTATGTGTTGAGATGTGTATTAACGAAATCCAAAGACTGGAGTGGATCCGACGACATCGAATTTTTCACCTAAAAAAATGTAAGGATTTTGGAGCCTTTCCATGGCTCATCTTCCAACTGCCACAGCGGCCCAACTAGGCGTACCTACGACCTGTGCGCACCTGTGGTTATGTGTTGAGATGTGTATTAACGAAATCCAAAGACTGGAGTGGATCCGACGACATCGAATTTTTCACCTAAAAAAATGTAAGGATTTTGGAGCCTTTCCATGGCTCATCTTCCAACTGCCACAGCGGCCCAACTAGGCGTACCTACGACCTGTGCGCACCTGTGGTTATGTGTTGAGATGTGTATTAACGAAATCCAAAGACTGGAGTGGATCCGACGACATCGAATTTTTCACCTAAAAAAATGTAAGGATTTTGGAGCCTTTCCATGGCTCATCTTCCAACTGCCACAGCGGCCCAACTAGGCGTACCTACGACATGTGCGAACCTGTGGTTATGTGTTGAGATGTGTATTATCGAAATCCAAAGACTGGAGTGGATCCGACGATTTTGGAGCCTTTCCATGGCTCATCTTCCAACTGCCACAGCGGCCCAACTAGGCGTACCTACGACCTGTGCGCACCTGTGGTTATGTGTTGAGATGTGTATTATCGAAATCCAAAGACTGGAGTGGATCCGACGACATCGAATTTTTCACCTAAAAAAATGTACAGTGTATAGTAAGGATTTTGGAGCCTTTCCATGGCTCATCTTCCAACTGCCACAGCGGCCCAACTAGGCGTACCTACGACCTGTGCGCACCTGTGGTTATGTGTTGAGATGTGTATTAACGAAATCCAAAGACTGGAGTGGATCCGACGACATCGAATTTTTCACCTAAAAAAATGTAAGGATTTTGGAGCCTTTCCATGGCTCATCTTCCAACTGCCACAGCGGCCCAACTAGGCGTACCTACGACCTGTGCGCACCTGTGGTTATGTGTTGAGATGTGTATTAACGAAATCCAAAGACTGGAGTGGATCCGACGACATCGAATTTTTCACCTAAAAAAATGTAAGGATTTTGGAGCCTTTCCATGGCTCATCTTCCAACTGCCACAGCGGCCCAACTAGGCGTACCTACGACATGTGCGAACCTGTGGTTATGTGTTGAGATGTGTATTATCGAAATCCAAAGACTGGAGTGGATCCGACGATTTTGGAGCCTTTCCATGGCTCATCTTCCAACTGCCACAGCGGCCCAACTAGGCGTACCTACGACCTGTGCGCACCTGTGGTTATGTGTTGAGATGTGTATTATCGAAATCCAAAGACTGGAGTGGATCCGACGACATCGAATTTTTCACCTAAAAAAATGTACAGTGTATAGTAAGGATTTTGGAGCCTTTCCATGGCTCATCTTCCAACTGCCACAGCGGCCCAACTAGGCGTACCTACGACCTGTGCGCACCTGTGGTTATGTGTTGAGATGTGTATTAACGAAATCCAAAGACTGGAGTGGATCCGACGACATCGAATTTTTCACCTAAAAAAATGTAAGGATTTTGGAGCCTTTCCATGGCTCATCTTCCAACTGCCACAGCGGCCCAACTAGGCGTACCTACGACATGTGCGAACCTGTGGTTATGTGTTGAGATGTGTATTATCGAAATCCAAAGACTGGAGTGGATCCGACGACATCGAATTTTTCACCTAAAAAAATGTACAGTGTATAGTAAGGATTTTGGAGCCTTTCCATGGCTCATATTCCAACTGCCACAGCGGCCCAACTAGGCGTACCTACGACCTGTGCACACCTGTGGTTATGTGTTGAGATGTGTATTAACGAAATCCAAAGACTGGAGTGGATCCGACGATTTTGGAGCCTTTCCATGGCTCATCTTCCAACTGCCACAGCGGCCCAACTAGGCGTACCTACGACCTGTGCGCACCTGTGGTTATGTGTTGAGATGTGTATTATCGAAATCCAAAGACTGGAGTGGATCCGACGACATCGAATTTTTCACCTAAAAAAATGTACAGTGTATAGTAAGGATTTTGGAGCCTTTCCATGGCTCATCTTCCAACTGCCACAGCGGCCCAACTAGGCGTACCTACGACCTGCCCGCACCTGTAGCTATGTGTTGAGATGTGTATTAACGAAATCCAAAGACTGGAGTGGATCCGACGACATCGAATTTTTCACCTAACAAAATGTACAGTGGACTGTAAGGATTTTGGAGCCTTTCCATGGCTCATCTTCCAACTGCCACAGCGGCCCAACTAGGCGTACCTACGACCTGCCCGCACCTGTGGTTATGTGTTGAGATGTGTATTAACGAAATCCAAAGACTGGAGTGGAACCGACGACATCGATTTTTTCACCTAAAAAAATGTACAGTGTATAGTAAGGATTTTGGAGCCTTTCCATGGCTCATCTTCCAACTGCCACAGCGGCCCAACTAGGCGTACCTACGACCTGTGCGCACCTGTGGTTATGTGTTGAGATGTGTATTATCGAAATCCAAAGACTAGAGTGGATCCGACGATATCGAATTTTTCACCTAAAAAAATGTACAGTGTATAGTAAGGATTTTGGAGCCTTTCCATGGCTCATCTTCCAACTGCCACAGCGGCCGAACTAGGCGTACCTACGACCTGTGTACACCTGTGGTTATGTGTTGAGATGTGTATTAACGAAATCGAAAGACTGGAGTGGATCCGACGACATCGAATTTTTCACCTAAAAAAATGTGCAGTGTATAGTAAGGATTTTGGAGCCTTTCCATGGCTCATCTTCCAACTGCCACAGCGGCCCAACTAGGCGTATCTACGACCTGTGCGCACCTGTGGTTATGTGTTGAGATGTGTATTAACGAAATCCAAAGACTGGAGTGGATCCGACGACATCGAATTTTTCACCTAAAAAAATGTACAGTGTATAGTAAGGATTTTGGAGCCTTTCCATGGCTCATCTTCCAACTGCCACAGCGGCCCAACTAGGCGTACCTACGACCTGTGCGCACTTGTGGTTATGTGTTGAGATGTGTATTATCGAAATCCAAAGACTGGAGTGGATCCGACGACATCGAATTTTTCACCTAAAAAAATGTACAGTGTATAGTAAGGATTTTGGAGCCTTTCCATGGCTCATCTTCCAACTGCCACAGCGGCCCAACTAGGCGTACCTACGACCTGTGCGCACATGTGGTTATGTGTTGAGATGTGTATTATCGAAATCCAAAGACTGGAGTGGATCCGACGACATCGAATTTTTCACCTAAAAAAATGTACAGTGTATAGTAAGGATTTTGGAGCCTTTCCATGGCTCATCTTCCAACTGCCACAGCGGCCCAACTAGGCGTACCTACTACCTGCCCGCACCTGTAGCTATGTGTTGAGATGTGTATTAACGAAATCCAAAGACTGGAGTGGATCCGACGACATCGAATTTTTCACCTAAAAAAATGTACAGTGTATAGTAAGGATTTTGGAGCCTTTGCATGGCTCATCTTCCAACTGCCACAGCGGCCCAACTAGGCGTACCTACGACCTGCCCGCACCTGTGGTTATGTGTTGAGATGTGTATTAACGAAATCCAAAGACTGGAGTGGATCCGACGACATCGAATTTTTCACCTGAAAAAATGTACAGTGTATAGTAAGGATTTTGGAGCCTTTCCATGGCTCATCTTCCATCTGCCACAGCGGCCCAACTAGGCGTACCTACGACCTGCAGGCACCTGTAGCTATGTGTTGAGATGTGTATTAACGAAATCCAAAGACTGGAGTGGATCCGACGACATCGAATTTTTCACCTAAAAAAATGTACAGTGTATAGTAAGGATTTTGGAGCCTTTCCATGGCTCATCTTCCATCTGCCACAGCGGCCCAACTAGGCGTACCTACGACCTGTGCGCACCTGTGGTTATGTGTTGAGATGTGTATTAACGAAATCCAAAGACTGGAGTGGATCCGACGATATCGAATTTTTCACCTAAAAAAATGTACAGTAAGGATTTTGGAGCCTTTCCATGGCTCATCTTGCAACTGCCACAGCGGCCCAACTAGGCGTACCTACGACATGTGCGCACCTGTGGTTATGTGTTGAGATGTGTATTAACGAAATCGAAAGACTGGAGTGGATCCGACGACATCGAATTTTTCACCTAAAAAAATGTACAGTGTATAGTAAGGATTTTGGAGCCTTTCCATGGCTCATTTTCCAACTGCCACAGCGGCCCAACTAGGCGTACCTACGACCTGTGCGCACCTGTGGTTATGTGTTGAGATGTGTATTAACGAAATCCAAAGACTGGAGTGGATCCGACGACATCGAATTTTTCACCTAAAAAAATGTACAGTGTATAGTAAGGATTTTGGAGCCTTTCCATGGCTCATCTTCCAACTGCCACAGCGGCCCAACTAGGCGTACCTACGACCTGTGCGCACTTGTGGTTATGTGTTGAGATGTGTATTATCGAAATCCAAAGACTGGAGTGGATCCGACGACATCGAATTTTTCACCTAAAAAAATGTACAGTGTATAGTAAGGATTTTGGAGCCTTTCCATGGCTCATCTTCCAACTGCCACAGCGGCCCAACTAGGCGTACCTACGACCTGTGCGCACATGTGGTTATGTGTTGAGATGTGTATTATCGAAATCCAAAGACTGGAGTGGATCCGACGACATCGAATTTTTCGCCTAAAAAAATGTACAGTGTATAGTAAGGATTTTGGAGCCTTTCCATGGCTCATCTTCCAACTGCCACAGCGGCCCAACTAGGCGTACCTACGACCTGTGCGCACTTGTGGTTATGTGTTGAGATGTGTATTAACGAAATCCAAAGACTGGAGTGGATCCGACGACATCGAATTTTCCACCTAAAAAAATGTACAGTGTATAGTAAGGATTTTAGAGAATTTCCATGGCTCATCTTCCAACTGCCACAGCGGCCCAACTAGGCGTACCTACGACCTGTGCGCACCTGTGGTTATGTGTTGAGATGTGTATTAACGAAATCCAAAGACTGGAGTGGATCCGACGACATCGAATTTTTCACCTAAAAAAATGTACAGTGAGGATTTTGGAGCCTTTCCATGGCTCATCTTCCAACTGCCACAGCGGCCCAACTAGGCGTACCTACGACCTGCCCGCACCTGTGGTTATGTGTTGAGATGTGTATTAACGAAATCCAAAGACTGGAGTGGACCCGACGACATCGAATTTTTCACCTGAAAAAATGTACAGTGTATAGTAAGGATTTTGGAGCCTTTCCATGGCTCATCTTCCAACTGCCACAGCGGCCCAACTAGGCGTACCTACGGCCTGTGTACACCTGCGGTTATGTGTTTCGATGTGTATTAACGAAATCCAAAGACTGGAGTGGATCCGACGACATCGAATTTTTCACCTAAAAAAATGTACAGTGTATAGTAAGGATTTTGGAGCCTTTCCATGGCTCATCTTCCAACTGCCACAGCGGCCCAACTAGGCGTACCTACGACCTGTGCGCACCTGTGGTTATGTATTGAGATGTGTATTATCGAAATCCAAAGACTGGAGTGGATCCGACGACATCGAATTTTTCACCTAAAAAAATGTACAGTGTATAGTAAGGATTTTGGAGCCTTTCCATGGCTCATCTTCCAACTGCCACAGCGGCCCAACTAGGCGTACCTACGACCTGTGCGCACCTGTGGTTATGTGTTGAGATGTGTATTATCGAAATCCAAAGACTGGAGTGGATCCGACGACATCGAATTTTTCACCTAAAAAAATGTACAGTGTATAGTAAGGATTTTGGAGCCTTTCCATGGCTCATCTTCCAACTGCCACAGCGGCCCAACTAGGCGTACCTACGACCTGCCCGCACCTGTAGCTATGTGTTGAGATGTGTATTAACGAAATCCAAAGACTGGAGTGGATCCAACGACATCGAATTTTTCACCTAAAAAAATGTACAGTGTATAGTAAGGATTTTGGAGCCTTTCCATGGCTCATCTTCCAACTACCACAGCGGCCCAACTAGGCGTACCTACGACCTGTGCGCACTTGTGGTTATGTGTTGAGATGTGTATTATCGAAATCCAAAGACTAGATTGGATCCGACGACATCGAATTTTTAACCTAAAAAAATGTACAGTGTATAGTAAGGATTTTGGAGCCTTTCCATGGCTCATCTTCCAACTGCCACAGCGGCCCAACTAGGCGTACCTACGACCTGTGCGCACCTGTGGTTATGTGTTGAGATGTTTATTAACGAAATCCAAACACTGGAGTGGATCCGACGACATCGAATTTTTCACCTAAAAAAATGTACAGTGTATAGTAAGGATTTTGGAGCCTTTCCATGGCTCATCTTCCAACTGCCACAGTGGCCCAACTAGGCGTATCTACGACCTGTGCGCACCTGTGGTTATGTGTTGAGATGTGTATTAACGAAATCCAAAGACTGGAGTGGATCCGACGGCATCGAATTTTTCACCTAAAAAAATGTACAGTGTATAGTAAGGATTTTGGAGCCTTTCCATGGCTCATCTTCCAACTGCCACAGCGGCCCAACTAGGCGTACCTACGACTTGTGCGCACCTGTGGTTATGTGTTGAGATGTGTATTATCGAAATCCAAAGACTGGAGTGGATCCGACGACATCGAATTTTTCACCTAAAAAAATGTACAGTGAGGATTTTGGAGCCTTTCCATGGCTCATCTTCCAACTGCCACAGCGGCCCAACTAGGCGTACCTACGACCTGCCCGCACCTGTGGTTATGTGTTGAGATGTGTATTAACGAAATCCAAAGACTGGAGTGGACCCGACGACATCGAATTTTTCACCTGAAAAAATGTACAGTGTATAGTAAGGATTTTGGAGCCTTTCCATGGCTCATCTTCCAACTGCCACAGCGGCCCAACTAGGCGTACCTACGGCCTGTGTACACCTGCGGTTATGTGTTTCGATGTGTATTAACGAAATCCAAAGACTGGAGTGGATCCGACGACATCGAATTTTTCACCTAAAAAAATGTACAGTGTATAGTAAGGATTTTGGAGCCTTTCCATGGCTCATCTTCCAACTGCCACAGCGGCCCAACTAGGCGTACCTACGACCTGTGCGCACCTGTGGTTATGTATTGAGATGTGTATTATCGAAATCCAAAGACTGGAGTGGATCCGACGACATCGAATTTTTCACCTAAAAAAATGTACAGTGTATAGTAAGGATTTTGGAGCCTTTCCGTGGCTCATCTTCCAACTGCCACAGCGGCCCAACTAGGCGTACCTACGACCTGTGCGCACCTGTGGTTATGTGTTGAGATGTGTATTATCGAAATCCAAAGACTGGAGTGGATCCGACGACATCGAATTTTTCACCTAAAAAAATGTACAGTGTAAAGTAAGGATTTTGGAGCCTTTCCATGGCTCATCTTCCAACTGCCACAGCGGCCAAACTAGGCGTACCTACGACCTGTGCGCACCTGTGGTTATGTGTTGAGATGTGTATTAACGAAATCCAAATACTGGAGTGGATCCGACGACATCGAATTTTTCACCTAAAAAAATGTACAGTGTGTAAAAAAATGTACAGTAAAAATTTTGGAGCATTTCCATGGCTCATCTTCCAACTGCCACAGCGGTCCAACTAGGCGTACCTACGACCTGTGCGCACCTGTGGTTATGTGTTGAGATGTGTATTAACGAAATCCAAAGACTGGAGTGGATCCGACGATATCGAATTTTTCACCTAAAAAAATGTACAGTGTATAGTAAGGAGTTTGGAGCCTTTCCATGGCTCATCTTCCAACTGCCACAGCGGTCCAACTAGGCGTACCTACGGCCTGTGTACACCTGCGGTTATGTGTTTCGATTTGTATTAACGAAATCCAAAGACTGGAGTGGATCCGAAGACATCGAATTTTTCACCTGAAAAAATGTACAGTGTAAGGATTTTGGAGCCTTTCCATGGCTCATCTTCCAACTGCCACAGCGGCCCAACTAGGCGTACCTACGGCCTGTGTACACCTGCGGTTATGTGTTTCGATGTGTATTAACGAAATCCAAAGACTGGAGTGGATCCGACGACATCGAATTTTTCACCTAAAAAAATGTACAGTGTATAGTAAGGATTTTGGAGCCTTTCCATGGTTCATCTTCCAACTGCCACAGCGGCCCAACTAGGCGTACCTACGACCTGTGCGCACCTGTGGTTATGTGTTGAGATATGTATTAACGAAATCCAAAGACTGGAGTGGATCCGACGACATCGAATTTTTCACCTAAAAAAAATGTACAGTGAGGATTTTGGAGCCTTTCCATGGCTCAACTTCCAACTGCCACAGCGGCCCAACTAGGCGCACCTACGACCTGCCCGCACCTGTGGTTATGTGTTGAGATGTGTATTATCGAAATCCAAAGACTGGAGTGGATCCGACGACATCGAATTTTTCACCTAAAAAAATGTACAGTGTGTAAAAAAATGTACAGTAAAAATTTTGGAGCCTTTCCATGGCTCATCTTCCAACTGCCACAGCGGCCCAACTAGGCGTACCTACGACCTGTGCGCACCTGTGGTTATGTGTTGAGATGTGTATTAACGAAATCCAAAGACTGGAGTGGATCCGACGACATCGAATTTTTCACCTGAAAAAATGTACAGTGTATAGTAAGGAGTTTGGAGCCTTTCCATGGCTCATCTTCCAACTGCCACAGAGGCCCAACTAGGCGTACCTACGGCCTGTGTACACCTGCGGTTATGTGTTTCGATTTGTATTAACGAAATCCAAAGACTGGAGTGGATCCGACGACATCGAATTTTTCACCTGAAAAAATGTACAGTGTAAGGATTTTGGAGCCTTTGCATGGCTCATCTTCCAACTGCCACAGCGGCCCAACTAGGCGTACCTACGGCCTGTGTACACCTGTGGTTATGTGTTTCGATGTGTATTAACGAAATCCAAAGACTGGAGTGGATCCGACGACATCGAATTTTTCACCTGAAAAAATGTACAGTGTAAGGATTTTGGAGCCTTTCCATGGCTCATCTTCCAACTGCCACAGCGGCCCAATTAGGCGTACCTACGGCCTGTGTACACCTGCGGTTATGTGTTTCGATTTGTATTAACGAAATCCAAAGACTGGAGTGGATCCGACGACATCGAATTTTTCACCTGAAAAAATGTACAGTGTAAGGATTTTGGAGCCTTTCCATGGCTCATCTTCCAACTGCCACAGCGGCCCAACTAGGCGTACCTACGGCCTGTGTACACCTGCGGTTATGTGTTTCGATGTGTATTAACGAAATCCAAAGACTGGAGTGGATCCGACGACATCGAATTTTTCACCTAAAAAAATGTACAGTGTTAAGTAAGGATTTTGGAGCCTTTCCATGGCTCATCTTCCAACTGCCACAGCGGCCCAACTAGGCGTAACTACGGCCTGTGTACACCTGCGGTTATGTGTTTCGATGTGTATTAACGAAATCCAAAGTATGGAGTGGATCCGACGACATCGAATTTTTCACCTAAAAAAATGTACAGTGTATAGTAAGGATTTTGGAGCCTTTCCATGGCTCATCTTCCAACTGCCACAGCGGCCCAACTAGGCGTACCTACGACCTGCCCGCACCTGTGGTTATGTGTTGAGATGTATATTATCGAAATCCAAAGACTGGAGTGGATCCGACGACATCGAATTTTTCACCTAAAAAAATGTACAGTGTATAGTAAGGATTTTGGAGCCTTTCCATGGCTCATCTTCCAACTGCCACAGCGGCCCAACTAGGCGTACCTACGACCTGCCCGCACCTGTGGTTATGTGTTGAGATGTGTATTAACGAAATCCAAAGACTGGAGTGGATCCGACGACATCGAAGTTTTCACCTGAAAAAATGTACAGTGTAAGGATTTTGGAGCCTTTCCATGGCTCATCTTCCAACTGTCACAGCGGCATAACTAGGCGTACCTACGACCTATGCCCACCTGTGGTTATGTGTTGAGATGTGTATTAACGAAATCCAAAGACTGGAATGGATCCGACGACATCGAATTTTTCACCTAAAAAAATGTGCAGTGTATAGTAAGGATTTTGGAGCCTTTCCATGGCTCATCGTCCAACTGTCACAGCGGCATAACTAGGCGTACGTACGACCTGCCCGCACCTGTGGTTATGTGTTGAGATGTGTATTAACGAAATCCAAAGACTGGAGTGGATCCGACGACATCGAATTTTTCACCTGAAAAAATGTTCAGTGTAAGGATTTTGGAGCCTTTCCATGGCTCATCTTCCAACTGTCACAGCGGCATAACTAGGCGTACCTACGACCTATGCCCACCTGTGGTTATGTGTTGAGATGTGTATTAACGAAATGTAAAGACTGGAGTGGATCCGACGACATCGAATTTTTCACCTGAAAAAATGTACAGTGTAAGGATTTTGGAGCCTTTCCATGGCTCATCTTCCAACTGCCACAGCGGCCCAACTAGGCGTACCTACGGCCTGTGTACACCTGCGGTTATGTGTTGAGATGTGTATTAACGAAATCCAAAGACTGGAATGGATCCGACGACATCGAATTTTTCACCTAAAAAAATGTGCAGTGTATAGTAAGGATTTTGGAGCCTTTCCATGGCTCATCGTCCAACTGTCACAGCGGCATAACTAGGCGTACGTACGACCTGCCCGCACCTGTGGTTATGTGTTGAGATGTGTATTAACGAAATCCAAAGACTGGAGTGGATCCGACGACATCGAATTTTTCACCTAAAAAAATGTACAGTGTATAGTAAGGATTTTGGAGCCTTTCCATGGCTCATCTTCCAACTGCCACAGCGGCCCAACTAGGCGTACCTACGACCTGTGCGCACCTGTGGTTATGTGTTGAGATGTGTATTAACGAAATCCAAAGACTGGAGTGGATCCGACGACATCGAATTTTTCACCTAAAAAAATGTAAGGATTTTGGAGCCTTTCCATGGCTCATCTTCCAACTGCCACAGCGGCCCAACTAGGCGTACCTACGACCTGTGCGCACCTGTGGTTATGTGTTGAGATGTGTATTATCGAAATCCAAAGACTGGAGTGGATCCGACGACATCGAATTTTTCACCTAAAAAAATGTACAGTGTATAGTAAGGATTTTGGAGCCTTTCCATGGCTCATCTTCCAACTGCCACAGCGGCCCAACTAGGCGTACCTACGACCTGTGCGCACCTGTGGTTATGTGTTGAGATGTGTATTAACGAAATCCAAAGACTGGAGTGGATCCGACGACATCGAATTTTTCACCTAAAAAAATGTAAGGATTTTGGAGCCTTTCCATGGCTCATCTTCCAACTGCCACAGCGGCCCAACTAGGCGTACCTACGACCTGTGCGCACCTGTGGTTATGTGTTGAGATGTGTATTAACGAAATCCAAAGACTGGAGTGGATCCGACGATTTTGGAGCCTTTCCATGGCTCATCTTCCAACTGCCACAGCGGCCCAACTAGGCGTACCTACGACCTGTGCGCACCTGTGGTTATGTGTTGAGATGTGTATTATCGAAATCCAAAGACTGGAGTGGATCCGACGACATCGAATTTTTCACCTAAAAAAATGTACAGTGTATAGTAAGGATTTTGGAGCCTTTCCATGGCTCATCTTCCAACTGCCACAGCGGCCCAACTAGGCGTACCTACGACCTGTGCGCACCTGTGGTTATGTGTTGAGATGTGTATTAACGAAATCCAAAGACTGGAGTGGATCCGACGACATCGAATTTTTCACCTAAAAAAATGTAAGGATTTTGGAGCCTTTCCATGGCTCATCTTCCAACTGCCACAGCGGCCCAACTAGGCGTACCTACGACATGTGCGAACCTGTGGTTATGTGTTGAGATGTGTATTATCGAAATCCAAAGACTGGAGTGGATCCGACGACATCGAATTTTTCACCTAAAAAAATGTACAGTGTATAGTAAGGATTTTGGAGCCTTTCCATGGCTCATCTTCCAACTGCCACAGCGGCCCAACTAGGCGTACCTACGACCTGTGCACACCTGTGGTTATGTGTTGAGATGTGTATTAACGAAATCCAAAGACTGGAGTGGATCCGACGATTTTGGAGCCTTTCCATGGCTCATCTTCCAACTGCCACAGCGGCCCAACTAGGCGTACCTACGACCTGTGCGCACCTGTGGTTATGTGTTGAGATGTGTATTATCGAAATCCAAAGACTGGAGTGGATCCGACGACATCGAATTTTTCACCTAAAAAAATGTACAGTGTATAGTAAGGATTTTGGAGCCTTTCCATGGCTCATCTTCCAACTGCCACAGCGGCCCAACTAGGCGTACCTACGACCTGCCCGCACCTGTAGCTATGTGTTGAGATGTGTATTAACGAAATCCAAAGACTGGAGTGGATCCGACGACATCGAATTTTTCACCTAACAAAATGTACAGTGGACTGTAAGGATTTTGGAGCCTTTCCATGGCTCATCTTCCAACTGCCACAGCGGCCCAACTAGGCGTACCTACGACCTGTGCGCACCTGTGGTTATGTGTTGAGATGTGTATTATCGAAATCCAAAGACTAGAGTGGATCCGACGATATCGAATTTTTCACCTAAAAAAATGTACAGTAAGGATTTTGGAGCCTTTCCATGGCTCATCTTCCAACTGCCACAGCGGCCCAACTAGGCGTACCTACGACATGTGCGCACCTGTGGTTATGTGTTGAGATGTGTATTATCGAAATCCAAAGACTGGAGTGGATCCGACGACATCGAATTTTTCACCTAAAAAAATGTACAGTGTATAGTAAGGATTTTGGAGCCTTTCCATGGCTCATCTTCCAACTGCCACAGCGGCCCAACTAGGCGTATCTACGACCTGTGCGCACCTGTGGTTATGTGTTGAGATGTGTATTAACGAAATCCAAAGACTGGAGTGGATCCGACGACATCGAATTTTTCACCTAAAAAAATGTACAGTGTATAGTAAGGATTTTGGAGCCTTTCCATGGCTCATCTTCCAACTGCCACAGCGGCCCAACTAGGCGTACCTACGACCTGTGCGCACTTGTGGTTATGTGTTGAGATGTGTATTATTGAAATCCAAAGACTGGAGTGGATCCGACGACATCGAATTTTTCACCTAAAAAAATGTACAGTGTATAGTAAGGATTTTGGAGCCTTTCCATGGCTCATCTTCCAACTGCCACAGCGGCCCAACTAGGCGTACCTACGACCTGTGCGCACATGTGGTTATGTGTTGAGATGTGTATTATCGAAATCCAAAGACTGGAGTGGATCCGACGACATCGAATTTTTCACCTAAAAAAATGTACAGTGTATAGTAAGGATTTTGGAGCCTTTGCATGGCTCATCTTCCAACTGCCACAGCGGCCCAACTAGGCGTACCTACGACCTGCCCGCACCTGTGGTTATGTGTTGAGATGTGTATTAACGAAATCCAAAGACTGGAGTGGATCCGACGACATCGAATTTTTCACCTGAAAAAATGTACAGTGTATAGTAAGGATTTTGGAGCCTTTCCATGGCTCATCTTCCATCTGCCACAGCGGCCCAACTAGGCGTACCTACGACCTGCAGGCACCTGTAGCTATGTGTTGAGATGTGTATTAACGAAATCCAAAGACTGGAGTGGATCCGACGACATCGAATTTTTCACCTAAAAAAATGTACAGTGTATAGTAAGGATTTTGGAGCCTTTCCATGGCTCATCTTCCATCTGCCACAGCGGCCCAACTAGGCGTACCTACGACCTGTGCGCACCTGTGGTTATGTGTTGAGATGTGTATTAACGAAATCCAAAGACTGGAGTGGATCCGACGATATCGAATTTTTCACCTAAAAAAATGTACAGTAAGGATTTTGGAGCCTTTCCATGGCTCATCTTGCAACTGCCACAGCGGCCCAACTAGGCGTACCTACGACATGTGCGCACCTGTGGTTATGTGTTGAGATGTGTATTAACGAAATCGAAAGACTGGAGTGGATCCGACGACATCGAATTTTTCACCTAAAAAAATGTACAGTAAGGATTTTGGAGCCTTTCCATGGCTCATCTTGCAACTGCCACAGCGGCCCAACTAGGCGTACCTACGACATGTGCGCACCTGTGGTTATGTGTTGAGATGTGTATTATCGAAATCCAAAGACTGGAGTGGATCCGACGACATCGAATTTTTCACCTAAAAAAATGTACAGTGTATAGTAAGGATTTTGGAGCCTTTCCATGGCTCATCTTCCAACTGCCACAGCGGCCCAACTAGGCGTACCTACGACCTGTGCGCACCTTTGGTTATGTGTTGAGATGTGTATTAACGAAATCCAAAGACTGGAGTGGATCCGACGACATCGAATTTTTCACCTAAAAAAATGTAAGGATTTTGGAGCCTTTCCATGGCTCATCTTCCAACTGCCACAGCGGCCCAACTAGGCGTACCTACGACATGTGCGAACCTGTGGTTATGTGTTGAGATGTGTATTAACGAAATCCAAAGACTGGAGTGGATCCGACGATTTTGGAGCCTTTCCATGGCTCATCTTCCAACTGCCACAGCGGCCCAACTAGGCGTACCTACGACCTGTGCGCACCTGTGGTTATGTGTTGAGATGTGTATTATCGAAATCCAAAGACTGGAGTGGATCCGACGACATCGAATTTTTCACCTACCTACGCCCAACTAGGCGTACCTACGACCTGTGCGCACCTGTGGTTATGTGTTGAGATGTGTATTAACGAAATCCAAAGACTGGAGTGGATCCGACGATATCGAATTTTTCACCTAAAAAAATGTACAGTAAGGATTTTGGAGCCTTTCCATGGCTCATCTTGCAACTGCCACAGCGGCCCAACTAGGCGTACCTACGACATGTGCGCACCTGTGGTTATGTGTTGAGATGTGTATTAACGAAATCGAAAGACTGGAGTGGATCCGACGACATCGAATTTTTCACCTAAAAAAATGTACAGTGTATAGTAAGGATTTTGGAGCCTTTCCATGGCTCATCTTCCAACTGCCACAGCGGCCCAACTAGGCGTACCTACGACATGTGCGAACCTGTGGTTATGTGTTGAGATGTGTATTAACGAAATCCAAAGACTGGAGTGGATCCGACGACATCGAATTTTTCACCTAAAAAAATGTACAGTGTATAGTAAGGATTTTGGAGCCTTTCCATGGCTCATCTTCCAACTGCCACAGCGGCCCAACTAGGCGTACCTACGACCTGTGCGCACTTGTGGTTATGTGTTGAGATGTGTATTATCGAAATCCAAAGACTGGAGTGGATCCGACGACATCGAATTTTTCACCTAAAAAAATGTACAGTGTATAGTAAGGATTTTGGAGCCTTTCCATGGCTCATCTTCCAACTGCCACAGCGGCCCAACTAGGCGTACCTACGACCTGTGCGCACATGTGGTTATGTGTTGAGATGTGTATTATCGAAATCCAAAGACTGGAGTGGATCCGACGACATCGAATTTTTCGCCTAAAAAAATGTACAGTGTATAGTAAGGATTTTGGAGCCTTTCCATGGCTCATCTTCCAACTGCCACAGCGGCCCAACTAGGCGTACCTACGACCTGTGCGCACTTGTGGTTATGTGTTGAGATGTGTATTAACGAAATCCAAAGACTGGAGTGGATCCGACGACATCGAATTTTCCACCTAAAAAAATGTACAGTGTATAGTAAGGATTTTAGAGCCTTTCCATGGCTCATCTTCCAACTGCCACAGCGGCCCAACTAGGCGTACCTACGACCTGTGCGCACCTGTGGTTATGTGTTGAGATGTGTATTAACGAAATCCAAAGACTGGAGTGGATCCGACGACATCGAATTTTTCACCTAAAAAAATGTACAGTGAGGATTTTGGAGCCTTTCCATGGCTCATCTTCCAACTGCCACAGCGGCCCAACTAGGCGTACCTACGACCTGCCCGCACCTGTGGTTATGTGTTGAGATGTGTATTAACGAAATCCAAAGACTGGAGTGGACCCGACGACATCGAATTTTTCACCTGAAAAAATGTACAGTGTATAGTAAGGATTTTGGAGCCTTTCCATGGCTCATCTTCCAACTGCCACAGCGGCCCAACTAGGCGTACCTACGGCCTGTGTACACCTGCGGTTATGTGTTTCGATGTGTATTAACGAAATCCAAAGACTGGAGTGGATCCGACGACATCGAATTTTTCACCTAAAAAAATGTACAGTGTATAGTAAGGATTTTGGAGCCTTTCCATGGCTCATCTTCCAACTGCCACAGCGGCCCAACTAGGCGTACCTACGACCTGTGCGCACCTGTGGTTATGTATTGAGATGTGTATTATCGAAATCCAAAGACTGGAGTGGATCCGACGACATCGAATTTTTCACCTAAAAAAATGTACAGTGTATAGTAAGGATTTTGGAGCCTTTCCATGGCTCATCTTCCAACTGCCACAGCGGCCCAACTAGGCGTACCTACGACCTGTGCGCACCTGTGGTTATGTGTTGAGATGTGTATTATCGAAATCCAAAGACTGGAGTGGATCCGACGACATCGAATTTTTCACCTAAAAAAATGTACAGTGTAAAGTAAGGATTTTGGAGCCTTTCCATGGCTCATCTTCCAACTGCCACAGCGGCCCAACTAGGCGTACCTACGACCTGTGCGCACCTGTGGTTATGTGTTGAGATGTGTATTATCGAAATCCAAAGACTGGAGTGGATCCGACGACATCGAATTTTTCACCTAAAAAAATGTACAGTGTATAGTAAGGATTTTGGAGCCTTTCCATGGCTCATCTTCCAACTGCCACAGCGGCCCAACTAGGCGTACCTACGACCTGCCCGCACCTGTAGCTATGTGTTGAGATGTGTATTAACGAAATCCAAAGACTGGAGTGGATCCAACGACATCGAATTTTTCACCTAAAAAAATGTACAGTGTATAGTAAGGATTTTGGAGCCTTTCCATGGCTCATCTTCCAACTACCACAGCGGCCCAACTAGGCGTACCTACGACCTGTGCGCACTTGTGGTTATGTGTTGAGATGTGTATTATCGAAATCCAAAGACTAGATTGGATCCGACGACATCGAATTTTTAACCTAAAAAAATGTACAGTGTATAGTAAGGATTTTGGAGCCTTTCCATGGCTCATCTTCCAACTGCCACAGCGGCCCAACTAGGCGTACCTACGACCTGTGCGCACCTGTGGTTATGTGTTGAGATGTTTATTAACGAAATCCAAACACTGGAGTGGATCCGACGACATCGAATTTTTCACCTAAAAAAATGTACAGTGTATAGTAAGGATTTTGGAGCCTTTCCATGGCTCATCTTCCAACTGCCACAGTGGCCCAACTAGGCGTATCTACGACCTGTGCGCACCTGTGGTTATGTGTATTAACGAAATCCAAAGACTGGAGTGGATCCGACGGCATCGAATTTTTCACCTAAAAAAATGTACAGTGTATAGTAAGGATTTTGGAGCCTTTCCATGGCTCATCTTCCAACTGCCACAGCGGCCCAACTAGGCGTACCTACGACCTGTGCGCACCTGTGGTTATGTGTTGAGATGTGTATTATCGAAATCCAAAGACTGGAGTGGATCCGACGACATCGAATTTTTCACCTAAAAAAATGTACAGTGTATAGTAAGGATTTTGGAGCCTTTCCATGGCTCATCTTCCAACTGCCACAGCGGCCCAACTAGGCGTACCTACGACCTGTGCGCACCTGTGGTTATGTGTTGAGATGTGTATTAACGAAATCCAAAGACTGGAGTGGATCCGACGACATCGAATTTTTCACCTAAAAAAATGTACAGTGTATAGTAAGGATTTTGGAGCCTTTCCATGGCTCATCTTCCAACTGCCACAGCGGCCCAACTAGGCGTACCTACGACCTGTGAGCACCTGTGGTTATGTGTTGAGATGTGTATTAACGAAATCCAAAGACTGGAGTGGATCCGACGACATCGAATTTTTCACCTAAAAAAATGTACAGTGTATAGTAAGGATTTTGGAGCCTTTCCATGGCTCATCTTCCAACTGCCACAGCGGCCCAACTAGGCGTACCTACGACCTGTGCGCACCTGTGGTTATGTGTTGAGATGTGTATTAACGAAATCCAAAGACTGGAGTGGATCCGACGACATCGAATTTTTCACCTAAAAAAATGTACAGTGTATAGTAAGGATTTTGGAGCCTTTCCATGGCTCATCTTCCAACTGCCACAGCGGCCCAACTAGGCGTACCTACGACCTGTGCGCACCTGTGGTTATGTGTTGAGATGTGTATTAACGAAATCCAAAGACTGGAGTGGATCCGACGACATCGAATTTTTCACCTAAAAAAATGTACAGTGTATAGTAAGGATTTTGGAGCCTTTCCATGGCTCATCTTCCAACTGCCACAGCGGCCCAACTAGGCGTACCTACGACCTGTGCGCACCTGTGGTTATGTGTTGAGATGTGTATTAACGAAATCCAAAGACTGGAGTGGATCCGACGACATCGAATTTTTCACCTAAAAAAATGTACAGTGTATAGTAAGGATTTTGGAGCCTTTCCATGGCTCATCTTCCAACTGCCACAGCGGCCCAACTAGGCGTACCTACGACCTGTGCGCACCTGTGGTTATGTGTTGGGACATCGAATTTTTCACCTAAAAAAATGTACAGTGTATAGTAAGGATTTTGGAGCCTTTCCATGGCTCATCTTCCAACTGCCACAGCGGCCCAACTAGGCGTACCTACGACCTGTGCGCACCTGTGGTTATGTGTTGAGATGTGTATTATCGAAATCCAAAGACTGGAGTGGATCCGACGACATCGAATTTTTCACCTAAAAAAATGTACAGTGTAAAGTAAGGATTTTGGAGCCTTTCCATGGCTCATCTTCCAACTGCCACAGCGGCCCAACTAGGCGTACCTACGACCTGTGCGCACCTGTGGTTATGTGTTGAGATGTGTATTATCGAAATCCAAAGACTGGAGTGGATCCGACGACATCGAATTTTTCACCTAAAAAAATGTACAGTGTATAGTAAGGATTTTGGAGCCTTTCCATGGCTCATCTTCCAACTGCCACAGTGGCCCAACTAGGCGTATCTACGACCTGTGCGCACCTGTGGTTATGTGTTGAGATGTGTATTAACGAAATCCAAAGACTGGAGTGGATCCGACGGCATCGAATTTTTCACCTAAAAAAATGTACAGTGTATAGTAAGGATTTTGGAGCCTTTCCATGGCTCATCTTCCAACTGCCACAGCGGCCCAACTAGGCGTACCTACGACCTGTGCGCACCTGTGGTTATGTATTGAGATGTGTATTATCGAAATCCAAAGACTGGAGTGGATCCGACGACATCGAATTTTTCACCTAAAAAAATGTACAGTGTAAAGTAAGGATTTTGGAGCCTTTCCATGGCTCATCTTCCAACTGCCACAGCGGCCCAACTAGGCGTACCTACGACCTGCCCGCACCTGTAGCTATGTGTTGAGATGTGTATTAACGAAATCTAAAGACTGGAGTGGATCCGACGGCATCGAATTTTTCACCTAAAAAAATGTACAGTGTATAGTACGGATTTTGGAGCCTTTCCATGGCTCATCTTCCAACTGCCACAGCGGCCCAACTAGGCGTACCTACGACCTGTGCGCACCTGTGGTTATGTATTGAGATGTGTATTATCGAAATCCAAAGACTGGAGTGGATCCGACGACATCGAATTTTTCACCTAAAAAAATGTACAGTGTAAAGTAAGGATTTTGGAGCCTTTCCATGGCTCATCTTCCAACTGCCACAGCGGCCCAACTAGGCGTACCTACGACCTGTGCGCACCTGTATTTATGTGTTGAGATGTGTATTAACGAAATCCAAAGACTGGAGTGGATCCGACGACATCGAATTTTTCACCTAAAAAAAAGTACAGTGTATAGTAAGGATTTTGGAGCCTTTCCATGGCTCATCTTCCAACTGCCACAGCGGCCCAACTAGGCGTACCTACGACCTGTGCGCACCTGTGGTTATGTGTTGAGATGTGTATTAACGAAATCCAAAGACTGGAGTGGATCCCACGACATCGAATTTTTCACCTAAAAAAATGTACAGTGTATAGTAAGGATTTTGGAGCCTTTCCATGGCTCATATTCCAACTGCCACAGCGGCCCAACTAGGCGTACCTACGACCTGTGCGCACCTGTATTTATGTGTTGAGATGTGTATTAACGAAATCCAAAGACTGGAGTGGATCCGACGACATCGAATTTTTCACCTAAAAAAATGTACAGTGTATAGTAAGGATTTTGGAGCCTTTCCATGGCTCATCTTCCAACTGCCACAGCGGCCCAACTAGGCGTACCTATGACCTGTGCGCACCTGTGGTTATGTGTTGAGATGTGTATTAACGAAATCCAAAGACTGGAGTGGACCCGACGACATCGAATTTTTCACCTAAAAAAATGTACAGTGTATAGTAAGGATTTTGGAGCCTTTCCATGGCTCATCTTCCAACTGCCACAGCGGCCCAACTAGGCGTACCTACGACCTGTGCGCACCTGTGGTTATGTGTTGAGATGTGTATTAACGAAATCCAAAGACTGGAGTGGATCCGACGACATCGAATTTTTCACCTAAAAAAATGTACAGTGTATAGTAAGGATTTTGGAGCCTTTCCATGGCTCATCTTCCAACTGCCACAGCGGCCCAACTAGGCGTACCTACGACCTGTGCACACCTGTGGTTATGTGTTGAGATGTGTATTAACGAAATCCAAAGACTGGAGTGGATCCGACGGCATCGAATTTTTCACCTAAAAAAATGTACAGTGTATAGTAAGGATTTTGGAGCCTTTCCATGGCTCATCTTCCAACTGCCACAGCGGCCCAACTAGGCGTACCTACGACCTGTGCGCACCTGTGGTTATGTGTTGAGATGTGTATTAACGAAATCCAAAGACTGGAGTGGATCCGACGACATCGAATTTTTCACCTAAAAAAATGTACAGTGTATAGTAAGGATTTTGGAGCCTTTCCATGGCTCATCTTCCAACTGCCACAGCGGCCCAACTAGGCGTACCTACGACCTGTGCGCACCTGTGGTTATGTGTTGAGATGTGTATTAACGAAATCCAAAGACTGGAGTGGATCCGACGACATCGAATTTTTCACCTAAAAAAATGTACAGTGTATAGTAAGGATTTTGGAGCCTTTCCATGGCTCATCTTCCAACTGCCACAGCGGCCCAACTAGGCGTACCTACGACCTGTGCGCACCTGTGGTTATGTGTTGAGATGTGTATAAACGAAATCCAAAGACTGGAGTGGATCCCACGACATCGAATTTTTCACCTAAAAAAATGTACAGTGTATAGTAAGGATTTTGGAGCCTTTGCATGGCTCATCTTCCAACTGCCACAGCGGCCCAACTAGGCGTACCTACGACCTGTGCGCACCTGTGGTTATGTGTTGAGATGTGTATTATCGAAATCCAAAGACTGGAGTGGATCCGACGACATCGAATTTTTCACCTAAAAAAATGTACAGTGTATAGTAAGGATTTTGGAGCCTTTGCATGGCGCATCTTCCAACTGCCACAGCGGCCCAACTAGGCGTACCTACGACCTGTGCGCACCTGTGGTTATGTGTTGAGATGTGTATTAACGAAATCCAAAGACTGGAGTGGATCCGACGACATCGAATTTTTCACCTAAAAAAATGTACAGTGTATAGTAAGGATTTTGGAGCCTTTCCATGGCTCATCTTCCAACTGCCACAGCGGCCCAACTAGGCGTACATACGACCTGTGCGCACCTGTGGTTATGTGTTGAGATGTGTATTAACGAAATCCAAAAAATGGAGTGGATCCGACGACATCGAATTTTTCACCTAAAAAAATGTACAGTGTATAGTAAGGATTTTGGAGCCTTTCCATGGCCCATCTTCCAACTGCCACAGCGGCCCAACTAGGCGTACCTACGACCTGTGAGCACCTGTGGTTATGTGTTGAGATGTGTATTAACGAAATCCAAAGACTGGAGTGGATCCGACGACATCGAATTTTTCACCTAAAAAAATGTACAGTGTATAGTAAGGATTTTGGAGCCTTTGCATGGCGCATCTTCCAACTGCCACAGCGGCCCAACTAGGCGTACCTACGACCTGTGCGCACCTGTGGTTATGTGTTGAGATGTGTATTAACGAAATCCAAAGACTGGAGTGGATCCGACGACATCGAATTTTTCACCTAAAAAAATGTAGTGTATTGTAAGGATTTTGGAGCCTTTCCATGGCTCATCTTCCAACTGCCACAGCGGCCCAACTAGGCGTACCTACGACCTGTGCGCACCTGTGGTTATGTGTTGAGATGTGTATTAACGAAATCCAAAGACTGGAGTGGATCCGACGACATCGAATTTTTCACCTAAAAAAATGTACAGTGTATAGTAAGGATTTTGGAGCCTTTCCATGGCTCATCTTCCAACTGCCACAGCGGCCCAACTAGGCGTACCTACGACCTGTGCGCACCTGTGGTTATGTGTTGAGATGTGTATTAACGAAATCCAAAGACTGGAGTGGATCCGACGACATCGAATTTTTCACCTAAAAAAATGTACAGTGTATAGTAAGGATTTTGGAGCCTTTCCATGGCTCATCTTCCAACTGCCACAGCGGCCCAACTAGGCGTACCTACGACCTGTGCGCACCTGTGGTTATGTGTTGAGATGTGTATTAACGAAATCCAAAGACTGGAGTGGATCCGACGACATCGAATTTTTCACCTAAAAAAATGTACAGTGTATTGTAAGGATTTTGGAGCTTTTCCATGGCTCATCTTCCAACTGCCACAGCGGCCCCACTAGGCGTACCTATGACCTGTGCACACCTGTGGTTATGTGTTGAGATGTGTATTAACGAAATCCAAAGACTGGAGTGGATCCGACGACATCGAATTTTTCACCTAAAAAAATGTACAGTGTATAGTAAGGATTTTGGAGCCTTTGCATGGCGCATCTTCCAACTGCCAGCCCAACTAGGCGTACCTACGACCTGTGCGCACCTGTGGTTATGTGTTGAGATGTGTATTAACGAAATCCAAAGACTGGAGTGGATCCGACGACATCGAATTTTTCACCTAAAAAAATGTACAGTGTGTAGTAAGGATTTTGGAGCCTTTGCATGGCGCATCTTCCAACTGCCACAGCGGCCCAACTAGGCGTACCTACGACCTGTGCGCACCTGTGGTTATGTGTTGAGATGTGTATTAACGAAATCCAAAGACTGGAGTGGATCCGACGACATCGAATTTTTCACCTAAAAAAATGTACAGTGTATAGTAAGGATTTTGGAGCCTTTCCATGGCTCATCTTCCAACTGCCACAGCGGCCCAACTAGGCGTACATACGACCTGTGCGCACCTGTGGTTATGTGTTGAGATGTGTATTAACGAAATCCAAAGACTGGAGTGGATCCGACGACATCGAATTTTTCACCTAAAAAAATGTACAGTGTATAGTAAGGATTTTGGAGCCTTTCCATGGCTCATCTTCCAACTGCCACAGCGGCCCAACTAGGCGTACCTACGACCTGTGCACACCTGTGGTTATGTGTTGAAATGTGTATTAACGAAATCCAAAGACTGGAGTGGATCCGACGACATCGAATTTTTCACCTAAAAAAATGTACAGTGTATAGTAAGGATTTTGGAGCCTTTGCATGGCGCATCTTCCAACTGCCACAGCGGCCCAACTAGGCGTACCTACGACCTGTGCGCACCTGTGGTTATGTGTTGAGATGTGTATTAACGAAATCCAAAGACTGGAGTGGATCCGACGACATCGAATTTTTCACCTAAAAAAATGTAGTGTATTGTAAGGATTTTGGAGCCTTTCCATGGCTCATCTTCCAACTGCCACAGCGGCCCAACTAGGCGTACCTACGACCTGTGCGCACCTGTGGTTATGTGTTGAGATGTGTATTAACGAAATCCAAAGACTGGAGTGGATCCGACGACATCGAATTTTTCACCTAAAAAAATGTACAGTGTATAGTAAGGATTTTGGAGCCTTTCCATGGCGCATCTTCCAACTGCCACAGCGGCCCAACTAGGCGTACCTACGACCTGTGCACACCTGTGGTTATGTGTTGAGATGTGTATTAACGAAATCCAAAGACTGCAGTGGATCCGACGACATCGAATTTTTCACCTAAAAAAATGTACAGTGTATAGTAAGGATTTTGGAGCCTTTCCATGGCTCATCTTCCAACTGCCACAGCGGCCCAACTAGGCGTACCTACGACCTGTGCACACCTGTGGTTATGTGTTGAGATGTGTATTAACGAAGTCCAAAGACTGGAGTGGATCCGACGACATCGAATTTTTCACCTAAAAAAATGTACAGTGTATAGTAAGGATTTTGGAGCCTTTCCATGGCTCATCTTCCAACTGCCACAGCGGCCCAACTAGGCGTACCTACGACCTGTGCACACCTGTGGTTATGTGTTGAGATGTGTATTAACGAAATCCAAAGACTGGAGTGGATCCGACGACATCGAATTTTTCACCTAAAAAAATGTACAGTGTATAGTAAGGATTTTGGAGCCTTTGCATGGCGCATCTTCCAACTGCCACAGCGGCCCAACTAGGCGTACCTACGACCTGTGCACACCTGTGGTTATGTGTTGAGATGTGTATTAACGAAATCCAAAGACTGCAGTGGATCCGACGACATCGAATTTTTCACCTAAAAAAATGTACAGTGTATAGTAAGGCTTTTGGAGCCTTTCCATGGCTCATCTTCCAACTGCCACAGCGGCCCAACTAGGCGTACCTACGACCTGTGCACACCTGTGGTTATGTGTTGAGATGTGTATTAACGAAGTCCAAAGACTGGAGTGGATCCGACGACATCGAATTTTTCACCTAAAAAAATGTACAGTGTATAGTAAGGATTTTGGAGCCTTTCCATGGCTCATCTTCCAACTGCCACAGCGGCCCAACTAGGCGTACCTACGACCTGTGCGCACCTGTGGTTATGTGTTGAGATGTGTATTAACGAAATCCAAAGACTGGAGTGGATCCGACGACATCGAATTTTTCACCTAAAAAAATGTACAGTGTATTGTAAGGATTTAGGAGCTTTTCCATGGCTCATCTTCCAACTGCCACAGCGGCCCCACTAGGCGTACCTACGACCTGTGCGCACCTGTGGTTATGTGTTGAGATGTGTATTAACGAAATCCAAAGACTGGAGTGGATCCGACGACATCGAATTTTTCATCTAAAAAAATGTACAGTGTAATATATATATAGTAAGGATTTTGGAGCCTTTCCATGGCTCATCTTCCTACTGCCACAGCGGCCCAACTAGGCGTACCTACGACCTGTGCACACCTGTGGTTATGTGTTGAGATGTGTATTAACGAAATCCAAAGACTGGAGTGGATCCGACGACATCGAATTTTTCACCTAAAAAAATGTACAGTGTATAGTAAGGATTTTGGAGCCTTTCCATGGCTCATCTTCCAACTGCCACAGCGGCCCAACTAGGCGTACCTACGACCTGCCCGCACCTGTAGCTATGTGTTGAGATGTGTATTAACGAAATCTAAAGACTGGAGTGGATCCGACGGCATCGAATTTTTCACCTAAAAAAATGTACAGTGTATAGTACGGATTTTGGAGCCTTTCCATGGCTCATCTTCCAACTGCCACAGCGGCCCAACTAGGCGTACCTACGACCTGTGCGCACCTGTGGTTATGTATTGAGATGTGTATTATCGAAATCCAAAGACTGGAGTGGATCCGACGACATCGAATTTTTCACCTAAAAAAATGTACAGTGTAAAGTAAGGATTTTGGAGCCTTTCCATGACTCATCTTCCAACTGCCACAGCGGCCCAACTAGGCGTACCTACGACCTGTGCGCACCTGTATTTATGTGTTGAGATGTGTATTAACGAAATCCAAAGACTGGAGTGGATCCGACGACATCGAATTTTTCACCTAAAAAAAAGTACAGTGTATAGTAAGGATTTTGGAGCCTTTCCATGGCTCATCTTCCAACTGCCACAGCGGCCCAACTAGGCGTACCTACGACCTGTGCGCACCTGTGGTTATGTGTTGAGATGTGTATTAACGAAATCCAAAGACTGGAGTGGATCCCACGACATCGAATTTTTCACCTAAAAAAATGTACAGTGTATAGTAAGGATTTTGGAGCCTTTCCATGGCTCATATTCCAACTGCCACAGCGGCCCAACTAGGCGTACCTACGACCTGTGCGCACCTGTATTTATGTGTTGAGATGTGTATTAACGAAATCCAAAGACTGGAGTGGATCCGACGACATCGAATTTTTCACCTAAAAAAATGTACAGTGTATAGTAAGGATTTTGGAGCCTTTCCATGGCTCATCTTCCAACTGCCACAGCGGCCCAACTAGGCGTACCTATGACCTGTGCGCACCTGTGGTTATGTGTTGAGATGTGTATTAACGAAATCCAAAGACTGGAGTGGACCCGACGACATCGAATTTTTCACCTAAAAAAATGTACAGTGTATAGTAAGGATTTTGGAGCCTTTCCATGGCTCATCTTCCAACTGCCACAGCGGCCCAACTAGGCGTACCTACGACCTGTGCGCACCTGTGGTTATGTGTTGAGATGTGTATTAACGAAATCCAAAGACTGGAGTGGATCCGACGACATCGAATTTTTCACCTAAAAAAATGTACAGTGTATAGTAAGGATTTTGGAGCCTTTCCATGGCTCATCTTCCAACTGCCACAGCGGCCCAACTAGGCGTACCTACGACCTGTGCACACCTGTGGTTATGTGTTGAGATGTGTATTAACGAAATCCAAAGACTGGAGTGGATCCGACGGCATCGAATTTTTCACCTAAAAAAATGTACAGTGTATAGTAAGGATTTTGGAGCCTTTCCATGGCTCATCTTCCAACTGCCACAGCGGCCCAACTAGGCGTACCTACGACCTGTGCGCACCTGTGGTTATGTGTTGAGATGTGTATTAACGAAATCCAAAGACTGGAGTGGATCCGACGACATCGAATTTTTCACCTAAAAAAATGTACAGTGTATAGTAAGGATTTTGGAGCCTTTCCATGGCTCATCTTCCAACTGCCACAGCGGCCCAACTAGGCGTACCTACGACCTGTGCGCACCTGTGGTTATGTGTTGAGATGTGTATTAACGAAATCCAAAGACTGGAGTGGATCCGACGACATCGAATTTTTCACCTAAAAAAATGTACAGTGTATAGTAAGGATTTTGGAGCCTTTCCATGGCTCATCTTCCAACTGCCACAGCGGCCCAACTAGGCGTACCTACGACCTGTGCGCACCTGTGGTTATGTGTTGAGATGTGTATAAACGAAATCCAAAGACTGGAGTGGATCCCACGACATCGAATTTTTCACCTAAAAAAATGTACAGTGTATAGTAAGGATTTTGGAGCCTTTGCATGGCTCATCTTCCAACTGCCACAGCGGCCCAACTAGGCGTACCTACGACCTGTGCGCACCTGTGGTTATGTGTTGAGATGTGTATTATCGAAATCCAAAGACTGGAGTGGATCCGACGACATCGAATTTTTCACCTAAAAAAATGTACAGTGTATAGTAAGGATTTTGGAGCCTTTGCATGGCGCATCTTCCAACTGCCACAGCGGCCCAACTAGGCGTACCTACGACCTGTGCGCACCTGTGGTTATGTGTTGAGATGTGTATTAACGAAATCCAAAGACTGGAGTGGATCCGACGACATCGAATTTTTCACCTAAAAAAATGTACAGTGTATAGTAAGGATTTTGGAGCCTTTCCATGGCTCATCTTCCAACTGCCACAGCGGCCCAACTAGGCGTACATACGACCTGTGCGCACCTGTGGTTATGTGTTGAGATGTGTATTAACGAAATCCAAAAAATGGAGTGGATCCGACGACATCGAATTTTTCACCTAAAAAAATGTACAGTGTATAGTAAGGATTTTGGAGCCTTTCCATGGCCCATCTTCCAACTGCCACAGCGGCCCAACTAGGCGTACCTACGACCTGTGAGCACCTGTGGTTATGTGTTGAGATGTGTATTAACGAAATCCAAAGACTGGAGTGGATCCGACGACATCGAATTTTTCACCTAAAAAAATGTACAGTGTATAGTAAGGATTTTGGAGCCTTTGCATGGCGCATCTTCCAACTGCCACAGCGGCCCAACTAGGCGTACCTACGACCTGTGCGCACCTGTGGTTATGTGTTGAGATGTGTATTAACGAAATCCAAAGACTGGAGTGGATCCGACGACATCGAATTTTTCACCTAAAAAAATGTAGTGTATTGTAAGGATTTTGGAGCCTTTCCATGGCTCATCTTCCAACTGCCACAGCGGCCCAACTAGGCGTACCTACGACCTGTGCGCACCTGTGGTTATGTGTTGAGATGTGTATTAACGAAATCCAAAGACTGGAGTGGATCCGACGACATCGAATTTTTCACCTAAAAAAATGTACAGTGTATAGTAAGGATTTTGGAGCCTTTCCATGGCTCATCTTCCAACTGCCACAGCGGCCCAACTAGGCGTACCTACGACCTGTGCGCACCTGTGGTTATGTGTTGAGATGTGTATTAACGAAATCCAAAGACTGGAGTGGATCCGACGACATCGAATTTTTCACCTAAAAAAATGTACAGTGTATAGTAAGGATTTTGGAGCCTTTCCATGGCTCATCTTCCAACTGCCACAGCGGCCCAACTAGGCGTACCTACGACCTGTGCGCACCTGTGGTTATGTGTTGAGATGTGTATTAACGAAATCCAAAGACTGGAGTGGATCCGACGACATCGAATTTTTCACCTAAAAAAATGTACAGTGTATTGTAAGGATTTTGGAGCCTTTCCATGGCGCATCTTCCAACTGCCACAGCGGCCCAACTAGGCGTACCTACGACCTGTGCACACCTGTGGTTATGTGTTGAGATGTGTATTAACGAAATCCAAAGACTGCAGTGGATCCGACGACATCGAATTTTTCACCTAAAAAAATGTACAGTGTATAGTAAGGATTTTGGAGCCTTTCCATGGCTCATCTTCCAACTGCCACAGCGGCCCAACTAGGCGTACCTACGACCTGTGCACACCTGTGGTTATGTGTTGAGATGTGTATTAACGAAGTCCAAAGACTGGAGTGGATCCGACGACATCGAATTTTTCACCTAAAAAAATGTACAGTGTATAGTAAGGATTTTGGAGCCTTTCCATGGCTCATCTTCCAACTGCCACAGCGGCCCAACTAGGCGTACCTACGACCTGTGCACACCTGTGGTTATGTGTTGAGATGTGTATTAACGAAATCCAAAGACTGGAGTGGATCCGACGACATCGAATTTTTCACCTAAAAAAATGTACAGTGTATAGTAAGGATTTTGGAGCCTTTGCATGGCGCATCTTCCAACTGCCACAGCGGCCCAACTAGGCGTACCTACGACCTGTGCACACCTGTGGTTATGTGTTGAGATGTGTATTAACGAAATCCAAAGACTGCAGTGGATCCGACGACATCGAATTTTTCACCTAAAAAAATGTACAGTGTATAGTAAGGCTTTTGGAGCCTTTCCATGGCTCATCTTCCAACTGCCACAGCGGCCCAACTAGGCGTACCTACGACCTGTGCACACCTGTGGTTATGTGTTGAGATGTGTATTAACGAAGTCCAAAGACTGGAGTGGATCCGACGACATCGAATTTTTCACCTAAAAAAATGTACAGTGTATAGTAAGGATTTTGGAGCCTTTCCATGGCTCATCTTCCAACTGCCACAGCGGCCCAACTAGGCGTACCTACGACCTGTGCGCACCTGTGGTTATGTGTTGAGATGTGTATTAACGAAATCCAAAGACTGGAGTGGATCCGACGACATCGAATTTTTCACCTAAAAAAATGTACAGTGTATTGTAAGGATTTAGGAGCTTTTCCATGGCTCATCTTCCAACTGCCACAGCGGCCCCACTAGGCGTACCTACGACCTGTGCGCACCTGTGGTTATGTGTTGAGATGTGTATTAACGAAATCCAAAGACTGGAGTGGATCCGACGACATCGAATTTTTCATCTAAAAAAATGTACAGTGTAATATATATATAGTAAGGATTTTGGAGCCTTTCCATGGCTCATCTTCCTACTGCCACAGCGGCCCAACTAGGCGTACCTACGACCTGTGCACACCTGTGGTTATGTGTTGAGATGTGTATTAACGAAATCCAAAGACTGGAGTGGATCCGACGACATCGAATTTTTCACCTAAAAAAATGTACAGTGTATAGTAAGGATTTTGGAGCCTTTCCATGGCTCATCTTCCAACTGCCACAGCGGCCCAACTAGGCGTACCTACGACCTGTGCACACCTGTGGTTATGTGTTGAGATGTGTATTAACGAAATCCAAAGACTGGAGTGGATCCGACGACATCGAATTTTTCACCTAAAAAAATGTAGTGTATTGTAAGGATTTTGGAGCCTTTCCATGGCTCATCTTCCAACTGCCACAGCGGCCCAACTAGGCGTACCTACGACCTGTGCGCACCTGAGGTTATGTGTTGAGATGTGTATTAACGAAATCCAAAGACTAGAGTGGATCCGACGACATCGAATTATTCACCTAAAAAAATGTACAGTGTATAGTAAGGATTTTGGAGCCTTTCCATGGCTCATCTTCCAACTGCCACAGCGGCCCAACTAGGCGTACCTACGACCTGTGCGCACCTGTGGTTATGTGTTGAGATGTGTATTAACGAAATCCAAAGACTGGAGTGGATCCGACGACATCGAATTTTTCACCTAAAAAAATGTACAGTATATAGTAAGGATTTTGGAGCCTTTCCATGGCTCATCTTCCAACTGCCACAGCGGCCCAACTAGGCGTACCTACGACCTGTGCGCACCTGTGGTTATGTGTTGAGATGTGTATTAACGAAATCCAAAGACTGGAGTGGATCCGACGACATCGAATTTTTCACCTAAAAAAATGTACAGTGTATAGTAAGGATTTTGGAGCCTTTGCATGGCGCATCTCCCAACTGCCACAGCGGCCCAACTAGGCGTACCTACGACCTGTGCGCACCTGTGGTTATGTGTTGAGATGTGTATTAACGAAATCCAAAGACTGGAGTGGATCCGACGACATCGAATTTTTCACCTAAAAAAATGTAGTGTATTGTAAGGATTTTGGAGCCTTTCCATGGCTCATCTTCCAACTGCCACAGCGGCCCAA
This sequence comes from Eristalis pertinax, assembly GCA_907269125.1. Classification (NCBI taxonomy): domain Eukaryota; kingdom Metazoa; phylum Arthropoda; class Insecta; order Diptera; family Syrphidae; genus Eristalis; species Eristalis pertinax. Next base: position 35,463,934 of record OU026148.1, read on the forward strand.
CTAGGCGTACCTACGACCTGTGCACACCTGTGGTTATGTGTTGAGATGTGTATTAACGAAATCCAAAGACTGGAGTGGATCCGACGACATCGAATTTTTCACCTAAAAAAATGTAGTGTATTGTAAGGATTTTGGAGCCTTTCCATGGCTCATCTTCCAACTGCCACAGCGGCCCAACTAGGCGTACCTACGACCTGTGCGCACCTGAGGTTATGTGTTGAGATGTGTATTAACGAAATCCAAAGACTAGAGTGGATCCGACGACATCGAATTATTCACCTAAAAAAATGTACAGTGTATAGTAAGGATTTTGGAGCCTTTCCATGGCTCATCTTCCAACTGCCACAGCGGCCCAACTAGGCGTACCTACGACCTGTGCGCACCTGTGGTTATGTGTTGAGATGTGTATTAACGAAATCCAAAGACTGGAGTGGATCCGACGACATCGAATTTTTCACCTAAAAAAATGTACAGTATATAGTAAGGATTTTGGAGCCTTTCCATGGCTCATCTTCCAACTGCCACAGCGGCCCAACTAGGCGTACCTACGACCTGTGCGCACCTGTGGTTATGTGTTGAGATGTGTATTAACGAAATCCAAAGACTGGAGTGGATCCGACGACATCGAATTTTTCACCTAAAAAAATGTACAGTGTATAGTAAGGATTTTGGAGCCTTTGCATGGCGCATCTCCCAACTGCCACAGCGGCCCAACTAGGCGTACCTACGACCTGTGCGCACCTGTGGTTATGTGTTGAGATGTGTATTAACGAAATCCAAAGACTGGAGTGGATCCGACGACATCGAATTTTTCACCTAAAAAAATGTAGTGTATTGTAAGGATTTTGGAGCCTTTCCATGGCTCATCTTCCAACTGCCACAGCGGCCCAACTAGGCGTACCTACGACCTGTGCGCACCTGTGGTTATGTGTTGAGATGTGTATTAACGAAATCCAAGGACTGGAGTGGATCCGACGACATCGAATTTTTCACCTAAAAAAATGTACAGTGTATAGTAAGGATTTTGGAGCCTTTCCATGGCTCATCTTCCAACTGCCACAGCGGCCCAACTAGGCGTACCTACGAACTGTGCGCACCTGTGGTTATGTGTTGAGATGTGTATTAACGAAATCCAAAGACTGGAGTGGATCCGACGACATCGAATTTTTCACCTAAAAAAAAACACAGTGTATAGTAAGGATTTTGGAGCCTTTCCATGGCTCATCTTCCAACTGCCACAGCGGCCCAACTAGGCGTACCTATGACCTGTGCACACCTGTGGTTATGTGTTGAGATGTGTATTAACGAAATCCAAAGACTGGAGTGGATCCGACGACATCGAATTTTTCACCTAAAAAAATGTACAGTGTATAGTAAGGATTTTGGAGCCTTTGCATGGCGCATCTTCCAACTGCCACAGCGGCCCAACAAAGCGTACCTACGACCTGTGCGCACCTGTGGTTATGTGTTGAGATGTGTATTAACGAAATCCAAAGACTGGAGTGGATCCGACGACATCGAATTTTTCACCTAAAAAAATGTACAGTGTAATATATATATAGTAAGGATTTTGGAGCCTTTCCATGGCTCATCTTCCAACTGCCACAGCGGCCCAACTAGGCGTACCTACGACCTGTGCACACCTGTGGTTATGTGTTGAGATGTGTATTAACGAAATCCAAAGACTGGAGTGGATCCGACGACATCGAATTTTTCACCTAAAAAAATGTACAGTATATAGTAAGGATTTTGGAGCCTTTCCATGGCTCATCTTCCAACTGCCACAGCGGCCCAACTAGGCGTACCTACGACCTGTGCGCACCTGTGGTTATGTGTTGAGATGTGTATTAACGAAATCCAAAGACTGGAGTGGATCCGACGACATCGAATTTTTCACCTAAAAAAATGTACAGTGTATAGTAAGGATTTTGGAGCCTTTGCATGGCGCATCTTCCAACTGCCACAGCGGCCCAACTAGGCGTACCTACGACCTGTGCACACCTGTGGTTATGTGTTGAGATGTGTATTAACGAAATCCAAAGACTGGAGTGGATCCGACGACATCGAATTTTTCACCTAAAAAAATGTACAGTGTATAGTAAGGATTTTGGAGCCTTTCCATGGCTCATCTTCCAACTGCCACAGCGGCCCCACTAGGCGTACCTATGACCTGTGCACACCTGTGGTTATGTGTTGAGATGTGTATTAACGAAATCCAAAGACTGGAGTGGATCCGACGACATCGAATTTTTCACCTAAAAAAATGTACAGTGTATAGTAAGGATTTTGGAGCCTTTGCATGGCTCATCTTCCAACTGCCACAGCGGCCCAACTAGGCGTACCTACGACCTGTGCGCACCTGTGGTTATGTGTTGAGATGTGTATTAACGAAATCCAAAGACTGGAGTGGATCCGACGACATCGAATTTTTCACCTAAAAAAATGTACAGTGTATAGTAAGGATTTTGGAGCTTTTCCATGGCTCATCTTCCAACTGCCACAGCGGCCCAACTAGGCGTACCTACGACCTGTGCGCACCTGTGGTTATGTGTTGAGATGTGTATTAACGAAATCCAAAGACTGGAGTGGATCCGACGACATCGAATTTTTCACCTAAAAAAATGTACAGTGTATAGTAAGGATTTTGGAGCCTTTGCATGGCGCATCTTCCAACTGCCACAGCGGCCCAACTAGGCGTACCTACGACCTGTGCACACCTGTGGTTATGTGTTGAGATGTGTATTAACGAAATCCAAAGACTGGAGTGGATCCGACGACATCGAATTTTTCACCTAAAAAAATGTACAGTGTATAGTAAGGATTTTGGAGCCTTTCCATGGCTCATCTTCCAACTGCCACAGCGGCCCAACTAGGCGTACCTACGACCTGTGCGCACCTGTGGTTATGTGTTGAGATGTGTATTAACGAAATCCAAAGACTGGAGTGGATCCCACGACATCGAATTTTTCACCTAAAAAAATGTACAGTGTATAGTAAGGATTTTGGAGCCTTTCCATGGCTCATCTTCCAACTGCCACAGCGGCCCAACTAGGCGTATCTACGACCTGTGCGCACCTGTGGTTATGTGTTGAGATGTGTATTAACGAAATCCAAAGACTAGAGTGGATCCGACGACATCGAATTATTCACCTAAAAAAATGTACAGTGTATAGTAAGGATTTTGGAGCCTTTCCATGGCTCATCTTCCAACTGCCACAGCGGCCCAACTAGGCGTACCTACGACCTGTGCGCACCTGTGGTTATGTATTGAGATGTGTATTAACGAAATCCAAAGACTGGAGTGGATCCGACGACATCGAATTTTTCACCTAAAAAAAAAACACAGTGTATAGTAAGGATTTTGGAGCCTTTCCATGGCTCATCTTCCAACTGCCACAGCGGCCCAACTAGGCGTACCTACGACCTGTGCGCACCTGTGGTTATGTGTTGAGATGTGTATTAACGAAATCCAAAGACTGGAGTGGATCCGACGACATCTAATTTTTCACCTAAAAAAATGTAGTGTATTGTAAGGATTTTGGAGCCTTTCCATGGCTCATCTTCCAACTGCCACAGCGGCCCAACTAGGCGTACCTACGACCTGTGCGCACCTGTGGTTATGTGTTGAGATGTGTATTAACGAAATCCAAAGACTGGAGTGGATCCGACGACATCGAATTTTTCACCTAAAAAAATGTACAGTGTATAGTAAGGATTTTGGAGCCTTTCCATGGCTCATCTTCCAACTGCCACAGCGGCCCAACTAGGCGTACCTACGACCTGTGCACACCTGTGGTTATGTGTTGAGATGTGTATTAACGAAATCCAAAGACTGGAGTGGATCCGACGACATCGAATTTTTCACCTAAAAAAATGTACAGTGTATAGTAAGGATTTTGGAGCCTTTCCATGGCTCATCTTCCAACTGCCACAGCGGCCCAACTAGGCGTACCTATGACATGTGCACACCTGTGGTTATGTGTTGAGATGTGTATTAACGAAATCCAAAGACTGGAGTGGATCCGACGACATCGAATTTTTCACCTAAAAAAATGTACAGTGTATAGTAAGGATTTTGGAGCCTTTGCATGGCGCATCTTCCAACTGCCACAGCGGCCCAACTAGGCGTACCTACGACCTGTGCGCACCTGTGGTTATGTGTTGAGATGTGTATTAACGAAATCCAAAGACTGGAGTGGATCCGACGACATCGAATTTTTCACCTAAAAAAATGTAGTGTATTGTAAGGATTTTGGAGCCTTTCCATGGCTCATCTTCCAACTGCCACAGCGGCCCAACTAGGCGTACCTACGACCTGTGCGCACCTGTGGTTATGTGTTGAGATGTGTATTAACGAAATCCAAAGACTGGAGTGGATCCGACGACATCGAATTTTTCACCTAAAAAAATGTACAGTGTATAGTAAGGATATTGGAGCCTTTGCATGGCGCATCTTCCAACTGCCACAGCGGCCCAACTAGGCGTACCTACGACCTGTGCGCACCTGTGGTTATGTGTTGAGATGTGTATTAACGAAATCCAAAGACTGGAGTGGATCCGACGACATCGAATTTTTCACCTAAAAAAATGTACAGTGTATAGTAAGGATTTTGGAGCCTTTCCATGGCTCATCTTCCAACTGCCACAGCGGCCCAACTAGGCGTACCTACGACCTGTGCACACCTGTGGTTATGTGTTGAGATGTGTATTAACGAAATCCAAAGACTGGAGTGGATCCGACGACATCGAATTTTTCACCTAAAAAAATGTACAGTGTATAGTAAGGATTTTGGAGCCTTTCCATGGCTCATCTTCCAACTGCCACAGCGGCCCAACTAGGCGTACCTATGACATGTGCACACCTGTGGTTATGTGTTGAGATGTGTATTAACGAAATCCAAAGACTGGAGTGGATCCGACGACATCGAATTTTTCACCTAAAAAAATGTACAGTGTATAGTAAGGATTTTGGAGCCTTTGCATGGCGCATCTTCCAACTGCCACAGCGGCCCAACTAGGCGTACCTACGACCTGTGCGCACCTGTGGTTATGTGTTGAGATGTGTATTAACGAAATCCAAAGACTGGAGTGGATCCGACGACATCGAATTTTTCACCTAAAAAAATGTACAGTGTATAGTAAGGATTTATGAGCCTTTCCATGGCTCATCTTCCAACAGCTACAGCGGCCCAACTAGGCGTACCTACGACCTGTGCGCACCTGTGGTTATGTGTTGAGATGTGTATTAACGAAATCCAAAGACTGGAGTGGACCCGACGACATCGAATTTTTCACCTAAAAAAATGTACAGTATATAGTAAGGATTTTGGAGCCTTTCCATGGCCCATCTTCCAACTGCCACAGCGGCCCCACTAGGCGTACCTATGACCTGTGCACACCTGTGGTTATGTGTTGAGATGTGTATTAACGAAATCCAAAGACTGGAGTGGATCCGACGACATCGAATTTTTCACCTAAAAAATGTACAGTGTATAGTAAGGATTTTGGAGCCTTTCCATGGCTCATCTTCCAACTGCCACAGCGGCCCAACTAGGCGTACCTACGACCTGTGCGCACCTGTGGTTATGTGTTGAGATGTGTATTAACGAAATCCAAAGACTGGAGTGGATCCGACGACATCGAATTTTTCACCTAAAAAAATGTACAGTGTATAGTAAGGATTTTGGAGCCTTTGCATGGCGCATCTTCCAACTGCCACAGCGGCCCAACTAGGCGTACCTACGACCTGTGCGCACCTGTGGTTATGTGTTGAGATGTGTATTAACGAAATCCAAAGACTGGAGTGGATCCCACGACATCGAATTTTTCACCTAAAAAAATGTACAGTGTATAGTAAGGATTTTGGAGCCTTTGCATGGCGCATCTTCCAACTGCCACAGCGGCCCAACTAGGCGTACCTACGACCTGTGCGCACCTGTGGTTATGTGTTGAGATGTGTATTAACGAAATCCAAAGACTGGAGTGGATCCCACGACATCGAATTTTTCACCTAAAAAAATGTACAGTGTATAGTAAGGATTTTGGAGCTTTTCCATGGCTCATCTTCCAACTGCCACAGCGGCCCAACTAGGCGTACCTACGACCTGTGCGCACCTGTGGTTATGTGTTGAGATGTGTATTAACGAAATCCAAAGACTGGAGTGGATCCGACGACATCGAATTTTTCACCTAAAAAAAATGTACAGTGTATAGTAAGGATTTTGGAGCCTTTGCATGGCGCATCTTCCAACTGCCACAGCGGCCCAACTAGGCGTACCTACGACCTGTGCGCACCTGTGGTTATGTGTTGAGATGTGTATTAACGAAATCCAAAGACTGGAGTGGATCCCACGAAATCGAATTTTTCACCTAAAAAAATGTACAGTGTATAGTAAGGATTTTGGAGCCTTTCCATGGCTCATCTTCCAACTGCCACAGCGGCCCAACTAGGCGTACCTACGACCTGTGCGCACCTGTGGTTATGTGTTGAGATGTGTATTAACGAAATCCAAAGACTGGAGTGGATCCGACGACATCGAATTTTTCACCTAAAAAAATGTACAGTGTATAGTAAGGATTTTGGAGCCTTTCCATGGCTCATCTTCCAACTGCCACATCGGCCCAACTAGGCGTACCTACGACCTGTGCGCACCTGTGGTTATGTGTTGAGATGTGTATTAACGAAATCCAAAGACTGGAGTGGATCCGACGACATCGAATTTTTCACCTAAAAAAATGTACAGTGTATAGTAAGGATTTATGAGCCTTTCCATGGCTCATCTTCCAACAGCTACAGCGGCCCAACTAGGCGTACCTACGACCTGTGCGCACCTGTGGTTATGTGTTGAGATGTGTATTAACGAAATCCAAAGACTGGAGTGGACCCGACGACATCGAATTTTTCACCTAAAAAAATGTACAGTATATAGTAAGGATTTTGGAGCCTTTCCATGGCTCATCTTCCAACTGCCACAGCGGCCCCACTAGGCGTACCTACGAACTGTGCACACCTGTGGTTATGTGTTGAGATGTGTATTAACGAAATCCAAAGACTGGAGTGGATCCGACGACATCGAATTTTTCACCTAAAAAAATGTACAGTGTATAGTAAGGATTTTGGAGCCTTTCCATGGCTCATCTTCCAACTGCCACAGCGGCCCAACTAGGCGTACCTACGACCTGTGCACACCTGTGGTTATGTGTTGAGATGTGTATTAACGAAATCCAAAGACTGGAGTGGATCCGACGACATCGAATTTTTCACCTAAAAAAATGTACAGTGTATAGTAAGGATTTTGGAGCCTTTGCATGGCGCATCTTCCAACTGCCACAGCGGCCCAACTAGGCGTACCTACGACCTGTGCGCACCTGTGGTTATGTGTTGAGATGTGTATTAACGAAATCCAAAGACTGGAGTGGATCCGACGACATCGAATTTTTCACCTAAAAAAATGTACAGTGTATAGTAAGGATTTTGGAGCCTTTCCATGGCTCATCTTCCAACTGCCACAGCGGCCCAACTAGGCGTACCTACGACCTGTGCGCACCTGTGGTTATGTGTTGAGATGTGTATTAACGAAATCCAAAGACTGGAGTGGATCCGACGACATCGAATTTTTCACCTAAAAAAATGTAGTGTATTGTAAGGATTTTGGAGCCTTTGCATGGCGCATCGTCCAACTGCCACAGCGGCCCAACTAGGCGTACCTACGACCTGTGCGCACCTGTGGTTATGTGTTGAGATGTGTATTAACGAAATCCAAAGACTGGAGTGGATCCGACGACATCGAATTTTTCACCTAAAAAAATGTACAGTGTATAGTAAGGATTTTGGAGCCTTTCCATGGCTCATCTTCCAACTGCCACAGCGGCCCAACTAGGCGTACCTACGACCTGTGCGCACCTGTGGTTATGTGTTGAGATGTGTATTAACGAAATCCAAAGACTGGAGTGGATCCGACGACATCGAATTTTTCACCTAAAAAAATGTACAGTGTATAGTAAGGATTTTGGAGCCTTTGCATGGCTCATCTTCCAACTGCCACAGCGGCCCAACTAGGCGTACCAACGACCTGTGCGCACCTGTGGTTATGTGTTGAGATGTGTATTAACGAAATCCAAAGACTGGAGTGGATCCGACGACATCGAATTTTTCACCTAAAAAAATGTACAGTGTATAGTAAGGATTTTGGAGCCTTTGCATGGCTCATCTTCCAACTGCCACAGCGGCCCAACTAGGCGTACCTACGACCTGTGCGCACCTGTGGTTATGTGTTGAGATGTGTATTAACGAAATCCAAAGACTGGAGTGGATCCGACGACATCGAATTTTTCACCTAAAAAAATGTACAGTGTATAGTAAGGATTTTGGAGCTTTTCCATGGCTCATCTTCCAACTGCCACAGCGGCCCAACTAGGCGTACCTACGACCTGTGCGCACCTGTGGTTATGTGTTGAGATGTGTATTATCGAAATCCAAAGACTGGAGTGGATCCGACGACATCGAATTTTTCATCTAAAAAAATGTACAGTGTATAGTAAGGATTTTGGAGCCTTTCAATAGCTCATCTTCCAACTGCCACAGCGGCCCAACTAGGCGTACCTACGACCTGTGCGCACCTGTGGTTATGTGTTGAGATGTGTATTATCGAAATCCAACGACTGGAGTGGATCCGACGACATCGAATTTTTCACCTAAAAAAATGTACAGTGTATAGTAAGGATTTTGGAGCCTTTCCATTGCTCATCTTCAAACTGCCACAGCGGCCCAACTAGGCGTACCTACGACCTGTGCGCACCTGTGGTTATGTGTTGAGATGTGTATTAACGAAATCCAAAGACTGGAGTGGATCCCACGACATCGAATTTTTCACCTAAAAAAATGTACAGTGTATAGGAAGGATTTTGGAGCCTTTCCATGGCTCATCTTCCAACTGCCACAGCGGCCCAACTAGGCGTACCTACGACCTGTGCGCACCTGTGGTTATGTGTTGAGATGTGTATTAACGAAATCCAAAGACTGGAGTGGATCCGACGACATCGAATTTTTCATCTAAAAAAATGTACAGTATAGTATAGTAAGGATTTTGGAGCCTTTGCATGGCGCATCGTCCAACTGCCACAGCGGCCCAACTAGGCGTACCTACGACCTGTGCGCACCTGTGGTTATGTGTTGAGATGTGTATTAACGAAATCCAAAGACTGGAGTGGATCCGACGACATCGAATTTTTCACCTAAAAAAATGTACAGTGTATAGTAAGGATTTTGGAGCCTTTCCATGGCTCATCTTCCAACTGCCACAGCGGCCCAACTAGGCGTACCTACGACCTGTGCACACCTGTGGTTATGTGTTGAGATGTGTATTAACGAAATCCAAAGACTGGAGTGGATCCGACGACATCGAATTTTTCACCTAAAAAAATGTACAGTGTATAGTAAGGATTTTGGAGCCTTTGCATGGCTCATCTTCCAACTGCCACAGCGGCCCAACTAGGCGTACCTACGACCTGTGCGCACCTGTGGTTATGTGTTGAGATGTGTATTAACGAAATCCAAAGACTGGAGTGGATCCGACGACATCGAATTTTTCACCTAAAAAAATGTACAGTGTATAGTAAGGATTTTGGAGCCTTTCCATGGCTCATCTTCCAACTGCCACAGCGGCCCCACTAGGCGTACCTACGACCTGTGCACACCAGTGGTTATGTGTTGAGATGTGTATTAACGAAATCCAAAGACTGGAGTGGATCCCACGACATCGAATTTTTCACCTAAAAAAATGTACAGTGTATAGTAAGGATTTTGGAGCTTTTCCATGGCTCATCTTCCAACTGCCACAGCGGCCCAACTAGGCGTACCTACGACCTGTGCGCACCTGTGGTTATGTGTTGAGATGTGTATTAACGAAATCCAAAGACTGGAGTGGATCCGACGACATCGAATTTTTCACCTAAAAAAATGTACAGTGTATAGTAAGGATTTTGGAGCCTTTGCATGGCGCATCGTCCAACTGCCACAGCGGCCCAACTAGGCGTACCTACGACCTGTGCGCACCTGTGGTTATGTGTTGAGATGTGTATTAACGAAATCCAAAGACTGGAGTGGATCCGACGACATCGAATTTTTCACCTAAAAAAATGTACAGTGTATAGTAAGGATTTTGGAGCCTTTCCATGGCTCATCTTCCAACTGCCACAGCGGCCCCACTAGGCGTACCTACGACCTGTGCACACCAGTGGTTATGTGTTGAGATGTGTATTAACGAAATCCAAAGACTGGAGTGGATCCCACGACATCGAATTTTTCACCTAAAAAAATGTACAGTGTATAGTAAGGATTTTGGAGCTTTTCCATGGCTCATCTTCCAACTGCCACAGCGGCCCAACTAGGCGTACCTACGACCTGTGCGCACCTGTGGTTATGTGTTGAGATGTGTATTAACGAAATCCAAAGACTGGAGTGGATCCGACGACATCGAATTTTTCACCTAAAAAAATGTAGTGTATTGTAAGGATTTTGGAGCCTTTCCATGGCTCATCTTCCAACTGCCACAGCGGCCCAACTAGGCGTACCTACGACCTGTGCGCACCTGTGGTTATGTGTTGAGATGTGTATTAACGAAAACCAAAGACTGGAGTGGATCCGACGACATCGAATTTTTCACCTAAAAAAATGTACAGTGTATAGTAAGGATTTTGGAGCCTTTCCATGGCTCATTTTCCAACTGCCACAGCGGCCCAACTAGGCGTACCTACGACCTGTGCACACCTGTGGTTATGTGTTGAGATGTGTATTAACGAAATCCAAAGACTGGAGTGGATCCGACGACATCGAATTTTTCACCTAAAAAAATGTAGTGTATTGTAAGGATTTTGGAGCCTTTCCATGGCTCATCTTCCAACTGCCACAGCGGCCCAACTAGGCGTACCTACGACCTGTGCGCACCTGTGGTTATGTGTTGAGATGTGTATTAACGAAATCCAAAGACTGGAGTGGATCCGACGACATCGAATTTTTCACCTAAAAAAATGTACAGTGTATAGTAAGGATTTTGGAGCCTTTCCATGGCTCATCTTCCAACTGCCACAGCGGCCCAACTAGGCGTACCTACGACCTGTGCGCACCTGTGGTTATGTGTTGAGATGTGTATTAACGAAATCCAAAGACTGGAGTGGATCCGACGACATCGAATTTTTCACCTAAAAAAATGTACAGTGTATAGTAAGGATTTTGGAGCCTTTCCATGGCTCATCTTCCAACTGCCACAGCGGCCCAACTAGGCGTACCTACCACCTGTGCGCACCTGTGGTTATGTGTTGAGATGTGTATTAACAAAATCCAAAGACTGGAGTGGATCCGACGACATCGAATTTTTCACCTAAAAAAATGTACAGTGTATAGTAAGGATTTTGGAGCCTTTGCATGGCGCATCTTCCAACTGCCACAGCGGCCCAACTAGGCGTACCTACGACCTGTGCGCACCTGTGGTTATGTGTTGAGATGTGTATTAACGAAATCCAAAGACTGGAGCGGAGCCGACGACATCGAATTTTTCACCTAAAAAAATGTACAGTGTATAGTAAGGATTTTGGAGCCTTTCCATGGCTCATCTTCCAACTGCCACAGCGGCCCAACTAGGCGTACCTACGACCTGTGCGCACCTGTGGTTATGTGTTGAGATGTGTATTAACGAAATCCAAAGACTGGAGTGGATCCGACGACATCGAATTTTTCACCTAAAAAAATGTACAGTGTATAGTAAGGATTTTGGAGCCTTTGCATGGCGCATCTTCCAACTGCCACAGCGGCCCAACTAGGCGTACCTACGACCTGTGCGCACCTGTGGTTATGTGTTGAGATGTGTATTAACGAAATCCAAAGACTGGAGGGGATCCGACGACATCGAATTTTTCACCTAAAAAAATGTAGTGTATTGTAAGGATTTTGGAGCCTTTCCATGGCTCATCTTCCAACTGCCACAGCGGCCCAACTAGGCGTACCTACGACCTGTGCGCACCTGTGGTTATGTGTTGAGATGTGTATTAACGAAATCCAAAGACTGGAGTGGATCCGACGACATCGAATTTTTCACCTAAAAAAATGTACAGTGTATAGTAAGGATTTTGGAGCCTTTGCATGGCGCATCTTCCAACTGCCACAGCGGCCCAACTAGGCGTACCTACGACCTGTGCGCACCTGTGGTTATGTGTTGAGATGTGTATTAACGAAATCCAAAGACTGGAGTGGATCCGACGACATCGAATTTTTCACCTAAAAAAATGTACAGTGTATAGTAAGGATTTTGGAGACTTTCCATGGCTCATCTTCCAACTGCCACAGCGGCCCAACTAGGCGTACCTACGACCTGTGCGCACCTGTGGTTATGTGTTGAGATGTGTATTAACGAAATTCAAAGACTGGAGTGGATCCGACGACATCGATTTTTTCACCTAAAAAAATGTACAGTGTATAGTAAGGATTTTGGAGCCTTTCCATGGCTCATCTTCCAACTGCCACAGCGGCCCAACTAGGCGTACCTACGACCTGTGCGCACCTGTGGTTATGTGTTGAGATGTGTATTAACGAAATCCAAAGACTGGAGTGGATCCCACGACATCGAATTTTTCACCTAAAAAAATGTACAGTGTATAGTAAGGATTTTGGAGCCTTTCCATGGCTCATCTTCCAACTGCCACAGCGGCCCAACTAGGCGTAACTACGACCTGTGCGCACCTGTGGTTATGTGTTGAGATGTGTATTAACGAAATCCAAAGACTGGAGTGGATCCGACGACATCGAATTTTTCACCTAAAAAAATGTACAGTGTATAGTAAGGATTTTGGAGCCTTTGCATGGCTCATCTTCCAACTGCCACAGCGGCCCAACTAGGCGTACCTACGACCTGTGCGCACCTGTGGTTATGTGTTGAGATGTGTATTAACGAAATCCAAAGACTGGAGTGGACCCGACGACATCGAATTTTTCACCTAAAAAAATGTAGTGTATTGTAAGGATTTTGGAGCCTTTCCATGGCTCATCTTCCAACTGCCACAGCGGCCCAACTAGGCGTACCTACGACCTGCGCGCACCTGTGGTTATGTGTTGAGATGTGTATTAACGAAATCCAAAGACTGGAGTGGATCCGACGACATCGAATTTTTCACCTAAAAAAATGTACAGTGGATTTTGGAGCCTTTGCATGGCGCATCTTCCAACTGCCACAGCGGCCCAACTAGGCGTACCTACGACCTGTGCGCACCTGTGGTTATGTGTTGAGATGTGTATTAACGAAATCCAAAGACTGGAGTGCATCCGACGACATCGAATTTTTCACCTAAAAAAATGTACAGTGTATAGTAAGGATTTTGGAGCCTTTCCATGGCTCATCTTCCAACTGCCACAGCGGCCCAACTAGGCGTACCTACGACCTGTGCGCACCTGTGGTTATGTGTTGAGATGTGTATTAACGAAATCCAAAGACTGGAGTGGATCCGACGACATCGAATTTTTCACCTAAAAAAATGTACAGTGTATAGTAAGGATTTTGGAGCCTTTCCATGGCTCATCTTCCAACTGCCACAGCGGCCCAACTAGGCGTACCTACGACCTGTGCGCACCTGTGGTTATGTGTTGAGATGTGTATTAACGAAATCCAAAGACTGGAGTGGATCCGACGACATCGAATTTTTCACCTAAAAAAATGTACAGTGTATAGTAAGGATTTTGGAGCCTTTCCATGGCTCATCTTCCAACTGCCACAGCGGCCCAACTAGGCGTACCTACCACCTGTGCGCACCTGTGGTTATGTGTTGAGATGTGTATTAACGAAATCCAAAGACTGGAGTGGATCCGACGACATCGAATTTTTCACCTAAAAAAATTTACAGTGTATAGTAAGGATTTTGGAGCCTTTCCATGGCTCATCTTCCAACTGCCACAGCGGCCCAACTAGGCGTACCTACGACCTGTGCGCACCTGTGGTTATGTGTTGAGATGTGTATTAACGAAATCCAAAGACTGGAGTGCATCCGACGACATCGAATTTTTCACCTAAAAAAATGTACAGTGTATAGTAAGGATTTTGGAGCCTTTCCATGGCTCATCTTCCAACTGCCACAGCGGCCCAACTAGGCGTACCTACGACCTGTGCGCACCTGTGGTTATGTTTTTTTTTTTTTTTTTTTTTAATTGTAGTTTTGTTTTATTTATATTTAATAATAAATAATCGTATATGTCATGTATATGCATAACATATATAGTCTATACGCCGTGATGCACCCCGTTTTTTTTTTTCTCTTAAACTAACCTTAAAACTAAGTAAGTTGGCCACCAAGGTCCACTATCTCATCGTTAGCTAGCGGCAGCTGAGACCTGTTCTGGTGCAACCACCAGTAAAAGTGCCGTTCCTTGGGACACTCTCTCCTGTCGCGAACAGAGATCGCTCCACTGAACCGGAGGAGATCCTCGTGGCTGCGAGCTACATCCCGTTCGTGTAGCAGTCGCCTGTCCACTGTTCGGCGTACGACATGGAAGATAATAGGACATCCTTCCTCATCCTGTATCAGGCCAATGGTGTCGAGATAGAGGAATGCTTCAGGAGGAATAAAGCCGTTGAGGAGCACTCTTTCATGATACAATGTATTGGGGTAGTAAGCCCCAAAGATCAGACTGTTAGAAGAAGTCATAGCTCGTGCAACGTGTCTTCTGATCAGCTTAATAATAAAATTATCTATCCTGTTCAAGTTTGCCTCGTTGTACAGGACCTCGTTAGGATAGTACTTCTTGTACTCAGACTCGGGTGTGCGATACAAACGGAGACAGCTCCGGAGACACTGTCTCTCGAACAACCTCATCTTTTCCATCTGGGAAGGACTCACGCTGAACCACAGGGGACAACCGTACGCCATAATTGGCCGTACTAGGGCCATGTAGCAGATTACCTTCACCCTGGTATCAAGTTGGCTGCTGAAAAACAACCTCCTTGCCGCAGCAAAGGCTTTTCTGGCTTTCGTCAGAGCAATATCTATATGTTTGTCAAAATACAGATATTGATCCAGCCAAATGCCAAGATATCTAACTACACTTTTCACAGCTAACGGCCGTCCTTGCGGGTCAACTATGCCGAACTTGCGCCAGTTTTGGCGCGTATCCCGCGGTGCCGCGTACAACGGGGTCCTGAAAAGGGTAGTTTCACACTTCAGGAAGTTGATAATCAACTTCCAGTCGTCGCAAAATCGCTGAATTTTTTCGAAGTCACGCTGCAACAAGATATTTATTACTTCGACCTTCGGACCTGATCTGTACGCTACTAGATCGTCGGCGTACGCAATTAAGTGCGGCATGGAACCTATAAGATCCGCAGTGAATATTGAGAACAAGATCGGCGAACCAACAGCCCCTTGTTGAAGACCATTTTTAATGTCAAAGACCGTGGTAGAAGTTACGCCGTTACTTTTCACGACGAACTTTCTACCTGTTATCATGGCATAGATCGTATATAGCAATGGTTTACTTATGCCGAGCCTGACCAGCTTGAGGAAGAGACCCTCCAACCAAACGGTGTCGAACGCCTTCTCCAAGTCAATCAGACAGGCACCCGTGCACTGATTTTTGCTTTTATTCCATTGAATGTCGGATACCAGCTTTGACGCGGCATGTATGGTATCATGCCCCGCCCTAAATCCGAACTGGTTGTCCGGTATGATTTTATTTTCATCAGCCCATTGTTTCAGAACTCCTATGACTATCTTTTCAAAAACCTTGCTTATGCAGGGAAGAAGACTGATCGACCGAAGATTTGTCGGGATGGATTTGTCTTTGTCCCGTTTAGGGATCGGTTGCACTACAGCTGTTTTCCAATGCGCCGGGTAATGTGCATTACTCAGCGCGTTGTTGAACAATGTTGTGTAAATTTGGACCGCTTCGGGGGGAAGATGGCGAAGCACAATATTCGGTATTCCATCGATTCCCACTGACTTTTTCTTTTTCAGCGAGTTGAAGATACCCTGAAGATCTTCTTGGGAAATCAAGATGTGATTTACATCGTAGGCGACGGCACTATGTGCCATATTATCGTCACTGAACCTGGTGAAACCTGGATTCTCGGATCGCCATTGACTTATCTCGTTGCGGAGATAGAAGTGGTTTAGCAAGGCTCTGTTCTCCAGATCGTGATTCGGCCTACTAACCTCGTTGACCGTATACACTCGCTGGAACACAGCACCAATAGCTTTAACCTTCTCCTGGGGATCTTCAACCACGAAGAAGTCATTGTCTAGCACTGCCTTACCTGGATCGATGCCAATTGAAGTCAGTAATTGTTCGTTGGGTGTCGTCCTGGGAAGTCTAACGACCTGAATGTCATTTTGATCTTTCCTCCGAAATATTTTATTTACTTGCGGGAACATACCCGGGTTGTTGGATTGTACAGCCCGGATTTTATTGCCCCAGTGCAAGCTTATAGCCAAACTGTAATTTATTCGAATTAACTGTTGGAGGTTCTTGATCTCAGACTTCAGTGCCCTGATTTCCGCGTTTTGTGGATCTGTAAACCGTCTGTGCAAGAGTTTGAGTCTTGACAGCAGTCTACTTTTGTGCACGTGAAGTGCATCGATGGTAGCATTTCGATAAACTACTACCTTCGGAATGGTTTTCTCCATGGTTCGTTTTATTACGTCGTCCATTTGTATGAGGTACCTGTCAACCTCTTCGTTCGTCAGGTTTCTGTTTGTCGGAGGATTGATCCCACTCGAACGTAGTTCTGTGGATAAAGTCCTGGAGAAACGTGGCCAGCGGACCTTATTGTAATTATAAGGGTGCCTCTGGACATATTCCTCCAGTTCTTCCACCTCGTTCGGGAGCTGAATAGCCGCGAAGAGTCCGCAGTGGTCACTCTCGTACTCAACCGCAGTTAAACAGTTCCGTGTGCGTCTTTCCACGTCCAGTATAGTCAGTCGTTTGTCTATCAGCATCAGATCCAGATAGGACCCGCTTCTGGGAAAGGATGGCCTATCGGTTGCAAGCAAATCTAGCTTGAACTCAATATTGTGCTCTACCAACCAGTTATACAATGAGGTCCCCCTGGCGTTATGCACCACGTTGCCCCAATCCATATGCCTCGAGTTCAAATCCCCGGCTATGACATAGTAGTTCTCTTCCGAGCTCAGTCGAAGGCTAGTAAATAGAGTATCGAGCTCTGAAATGAAATGGGGATTGATATGTGCCTTGTCAGACGCATAGATCGCGATCACATATAGCCGCTTACCACCCCGAAGGGGGATGCGTGCGATACACGCTTCTATCGCCTGGAATTTTCGCACTTCACCGCTATACACGACCTTATGACAAAGGCCTTTTTTGATTAAGAGAGCGACCCCACCAGCTAGGTAGGCTCGGTCTCTTCGAATGATATGGTAATTCTTGTACCTGAGGGTATGCGTCTGGTTTAGCCTAGTTTCGCTAACCATCAACACGTCAGGATTATGGATTTGCAACAAGTTACCGAAGTTTAGTTTACGTTCAGGCCTGATCAGTGAATTCACATTCACTGCTAGGATTTTAAGGTTACGGGCTGCCTGCGCAGCCATTAAACCGATGTTGCGTTTGGCTCTTCGAACAGCGTCGAGTAGATGAGGTCTACTCGCGCTGCTTGCTCAAGGAACTGCTTTTGAAGCTGAGCGATCTGCCCCTGGATGGAGAGCAGGACCGTCTTCAGATCCAGATCGGCTTCAGGCTGCCTGGCCACTGGGACCGGGGCCACCTTCGGCACTGTCTGTTGAACCGGTCGCCTACCAGATGCCATTTGCGCATAGGAGACGGCCGGAGTAACAGTGGTAGCTTGAAATCGAGGCACTGGCCTCGCTTCTACCATTTTTATTTTCCTCTTGACTTCAATGGTTCTTTTTATCTGTTGAACTTTTGGACATCCCCGATAATTAGCAGGGTGCCCGCTGGTTTTGCAGAGCACGCATGTTAGCTTGCTCCTGTCAACAACCTTATCCGTCCCTAAAGGACATTCCCCTTGTTTGTGGGTTCCTGCGCATTTCACGCAGCGAGACTCCATGCTGCAGTTCGCCGCGGCATGCCCAAACCTCTGACAACGAGCACATTGGAGCATGTGCTTCGTTTTCACCAAAGTATCCCACTTCACAGAAATGGAGCCTAAGCGGATAATTTTCTTTACGCTCTCTATTTTGCTGTCTGGGGTGACCTGAACCAGGAAGAAGGGGAGTCTCCTATTCTCCCTCTTCGTTACCACAGTATTGAAAGGCTTGACGCCGACAAACTTGACATCATCGCTCTCCACACGGCGCAGCTCTGCGAGGATATCCTCGGGATCGGTATCGGTATCCACGCGCTTAAGGAGCATGGTCTTAACCTTTTCTGCCTTTGGGGTATACGAAAAAAATTCGGCCCCAGCCTTCGCTAGCTCTTCTTTTATAAGAAGAAAATCTGCCATTGATGAGCAGTGCACAGAAAGCCTTAAGGGTCCTTTATATGTCATATAAAATGAGTTTTTGGTGGCCAACTTACATAGAGTGTCGACCTCCTTTGTTTCCAGCCCAAAGACGTTGATGGGTGGACATCTCTCCTTTTTGGCTGCTATTGGTTGCTGTTGATGTTGATGTTGCTGCTGCTGCTGCTGTGGCTGCTGCTGCTGCGACTGCTGCTGTTGTGACTGCTGCTGCTGTTGTTGTTGCATCTGCTTCTTTGGTTGTTGTTGCTGTCGCGTGGCAGCTGTGGTTCGTTGTACCTTTGGTTGTTGTAGTTGGTGCTGATTTTGCTGCTTCTGTTGTTGTTGCTGCATTTGTGCAGATTCTTTGGCCGCTTTCCTGGCTTTTATTTTATCCTGCAGAATCCGTATGTGGGCGTCCAGCTTCTCTCTTTCCTTCTGGCTCTTCACCAGCTCCTCCCGTTCATCATCGTCTTCGTCATCAGATTGTGATGACGCCAGAGCCCGATAGGAGTTCCCACTAACACCGTAGGGGAACCCTCCGCCATTCATCGCCGACTCGTGCTCTATAGCAGTTGCCGATATTGCTTCTGCTGCTGCGTTTACTACTGCAGCTGCATCTTCCGCTACTTCATTACGTCGTGAACCGACCGTATAACGGCGCTTCACAAGACTGGGCTTTGGTTGAAGCTTCTTCCTCTTCTTTTTCCTCCCCTCTTCATCCAATGACTGGTGACCTGATGTCCCAGCCACCTGCTCAACATCACCCGTTTTTTCGAGCGCGGGTCGCTCTGATGAATCCATCACTCTCCCTTGCACTCACACTTGTCTCTATTTTTTCAAACGAAAAATATTTGTTCTCTTTTTTTTTTTTTTTTTTTTTTATGATTTTAACGGGACAATTCCCGTTCACCGCGTTTCCACCACCGATTACACTGCCGCTAGGCCACTGACACTAAATAACTTGCGAGTCAATTTGCTTCTTTTCGATTCTCTTTTCGGTTCTTGTTCTTTGCACACACAATAGCCGAAAACGTCTTCACTCTATGAGGGTATGCGAACGACGACCTGTGGTTATGTGTTGAGATGTGTATTAACGAAATCCAAAGACTGGAGTGGATCCGACGACATCGAATTTTTCACCTAAAAAAATGTACAGTGTATAGTAAGGATTTTGGAGCCTTTCCATGGCTCATCTTCCAACTGCCACAGCGGCCCAACTAGGCGTACCTACGACCTGTGCGCACCTGTGGTTATGTGTTGAGATGTGTATTAACGAAATCCAAAGACTGGAGTGGATCCGACGACATCGAATTTTTCACCTAAAAAAATGTACAGTGTATAGTAAGGATTTTGGAGCCTTTCCATGGCTGATCTTCCAACTGCCACAGCGGCCCAACTAGGCGTACCTACGACCTGTGCACACCTGTGGTTATGTGTTGAGATGTGTATTAACGAAATCCAAAGACTGGAGTGGATCCGACGACATCGAATTTTTCACCTAAAAAAATGTACAGTGTATAGTAAGGATTTTGGAGCCTTTGCATGGCTCATCTTCCAACTGCCACAGCGGCCCAACTAGGCGTACCTACGACCTGTGCGCACCTGTGGTTATGTGTTGAGATGTGTATTAACGAAATCCAAAGACTGGAGTGGATCCGACGACATCGAATTTTTCACCTAAAAAAATGTACAGTGTATAGTAAGGATTTTGGAGCCTTTCCATGGCTCATCTTCCAACTGCCACAGCGGCCCAACTAGGCGTACCTACGACCTGTGCGCACCTGTGGTTATGTGTTGAGATGTGTATTAACGAAATCCAAAGACTGGAGTGGATCCGACGACATCGAATTTTTCACCTAAAAAAATGTACAGTGTATAGTAAGGATTTTGGAGCCTTTCCAAGGCGCATCTTCCAACTGCCACAGCGGCCCAACTAGGCGTACCTACGACCTGTGCGCACCTGTGGTTATGTGTTGAGATGTGTATTAACGAAATCCAAAGACTGGAGTGGATCCGACGACATCGAATTTTTCACCTAAAAAAATGTACAGTGTATAGTAAGGATTTTGGAGCCTTTCCATGGCTCATCTTCCAACTGCCACAGCGGCCCAACTAGGCGTACCTACGACCTGTGCGCACCTGTGGTTATGTGTTGAGATGTGTATTAACGAAATCCAAAGACTGGAGTGGATCCGACGACATCGAATTTTTCACCTAAAAAAATGTACAGTGTATAGTAAGGATTTTGGAGCCTTTCCATGGCTCATCTTCCAACTGCCACAGCGGCCCAACTAGGCGTACCTACGACCTGTGCGCACCTGTGGTTATGTGTTGAGATGTGTATTAACGAAATCCAAAGACTGGAGTGGATCCGACGACATCGAATTTTTCACCTAAAAAAATGTACAGTGTATAGTAAGGATTTTGGAGCCTTTCCATGGCTCATCTTCCAACTGCCACAGCGGCCCAACTAGGCGTACCTACGACCTGTGCACACCTGTGGTTATGTGTTGAGATGTGTATTAACGAAATCCAAAGACTGGAGTGGACCCGACGACATCGAATTTTTCACCTAAAAAAATGTACAGTATATAGAAAGGATTTTGGAGCCTTTCCATGGCGCATCTTCCAACTGCCACAGCGGCCCAACTAGGCGTACCTACGACCTGTGCGCACCTGTGGTTATGTGTTGAGATGTGTATTAACGAAATCCAAAGACTGGAGTGGATCCGACGACATCGAATTTTTCACCTAAAAAAATGTACAGTGTATAGTAAGGATTTTGGAGCCTTTCCATGGCTCATCTTCCAACTGCCACAGCGGCCCAACTAGGCGTACCTACGACCTGTGCACACCTGTGGTTATGTGTTGAGATGTGTATTAACGAAATCCAAAGACTGGAGTGGATCCGACGACATCGAATTTTTCACCTAAAAAAATGTACAGTGTATAGTAAGGATTTTGGAGCCTTTGCATGGCGCATATTCCAATTGCCACAGCGGCCCAACTAGGCGTACCTACGACCTGTGCGCACCTGTGGTTATGTGTTGAGATGTGTATTAACGAAATCCAAAGACTGGAGTGGATCCCACGACATCGAATTTTTCACCTAAAAAAATGTACAGTGTATAGTAAGGATTTTGGAGCTTTTCCATGGCTCATCTTCCAACTGCCACAGCGGCCCAACTAGGCGTACCTACGACCTGTGCGCACCTGTGGTTATGTGTTGAGATGTGTGTTAACGAAATCCAAAGACTGGAGTGGATCCGACGACATCGAATTTTTCACCTAAAAAAATGTACAGTGTATAGTAAGGATTTTGGAGCCTTTCCATGGCTCATCTTCCAACTGCCACAGCGGCCCAACTAGGCGTACCTACGACCTGTGCGCACCTGTGGTTATGTGTTGAGATGTGTGTTAACGAAATCCAAAGACTGGAGTGGATCCGACGACATCGAATTTTTCACCTAAAAAAATGTACAGTGTATAGTAAGGATTTTGGAGCCTTTGCATGGCGCATCTTCCAACTGCCACAGCGGCCCAACTAGGCGTACCTACGACCTGTGCGCACCTGTGGTTATGTGTTGAGATGTGTATTAACGAAATCCAAAGACTGGAGTGGATCCGACGACATCGAATTTTTCACCTAAAAAAATGTAGTGTATTGTAAGGATTTTGGAGCCTTTCCATGGCTCATCTTCCAACTGCCACAGCGGCCCAACTAGGCGTACCTACGACCTGTGCGCACCTGTGGTTATGTGTTGAGATGTGTATTAACGAAATCCAAAGACTGGAGTGGATCCGACGACATCGAATTTTTCACCTAAAAAAATGTACAGTGTATAGTAAGGATTTTGGAGCCTTTCCATGGCTCATCTTCCAACTGCCACAGCGGCCCAACTAGGCGTACCTACGACCTGTGCGCACCTGTGGTTATGTGTTGAGATGTGTATTAACGAAATCCAAAGACTGGAGTGGATCCGACGACATCGAATTTTTCACCTAAAAAAATGTACAGTGTATAGTAAGGATTTTGGAGCCTTTCCATGGCTCATCTTCCAACTGCCACAGCGGCCCAACTAGGCGTACCTACGACCTGTGCACACCTGTGGTTATGTGTTGAGATGTGTATTAACGAAATCCAAAGACTGGAGTGGATCCGACGACATCGAATTTTTCACCTAAAAAAATGTACAGTATATAGTAAGGATTTTGGAGCCTTTCCATGGCCCATCTTCCAACTGCCACAGCGGACCAACTAGGCGTACCTACGACCTGTGCGCACCTGTGGTTATGTGTTGAGATGTGTATTAACGAAATCCAAAGACTGGAGTGGATCCGACGACATCGAATTTTTCACCTAAAAAAATGTACAGTGTATAGTAAGGATTTTGGAGCCTTTCCATGGCTCATCTTCCAACTGCCACAGCGGCCCAACTAGGCGTACCTACGACCTGTGCGCACCTGTGGTTATGTGTTGAGATGTGTATTAACGAAATCCAAAGACTGGAGTGGATCCCACGACATCGAATTTTTCACCTAAAAAAATGTACAGTGTATAGTAAGGATTTTGGAGCCTTTGCATGGCGCATCTTCCAACTGCTACAGCGGCCCAACTAGGCGTACCTACGACCTGTGCGCACCTGTGGTTATGTGTTGAGATGTGTATTAACGAAATCCAAAGACTGGAGTCTTTGGACATCGAATTTTTCACCTAAAAAAATGTACAGTGTATAGTGAGGATTTTGGAGCCTTTCCATGGCTCATCTTCCAACTGCCACAGCGGCCCAACTAGGCGTACCTACGACCTGTGCGCACCTGTGGTTATGTGTTGAGATGTGTATTAACGAAATCCAAAGACTGGAGTGGATCCGACGACATCGAATTTTTCACCTAAAAAAATGTACAGTGTATAGTAAGGATTTTGGAGCTTTTCCATGGCTCATCTTCCAACTGCCACAGCGGCCCAACTAGGCGTACCTACGACCTGTGCGCACCTGTGGTTATGTGTTGAGATGTGTATTAACGAAATCCAAAGACTGGAGTGGATCCGACGACATCGAATTTTTCACCTAAAAAAATGTACAGTGTATAGTAAGGATTTTGGAGCCTTTCCATGGCTCATCTTCCAACTGCCACAGCGGCGCAACTAGGCGTACCTACGACCTGTGCGCACCTGTGGTTATGTGTTGAGATGTGTATTAACGAAATCCAAAGACTGGAGTGGATCCGACGACATCGAATTTTTCACCTAAAAAAATGTACAGTGTATAGTAAGGATTTTGGAGCCTTTCCATGGCTCATCTTCCAACTGCCACAGCGGCTCAACTAGGCGTACCTACGACCTGTACGCACCTGTGGTTATGTGTTGAGATGTGTATTAACGAAATCCAAAGACTGGAGTGGATCCGACGACATCGAATTTTTCACCTAAAAAAATGTACAGTGTATAGTAAGGATTTTGGAGCCTTTCCATGGCTCATCTTCCAACTGCCACAGCGGCCCAACTAGGCGTACCTACGACCTGTGCGCACCTGTGGTTATGTGTTGAGATGTGTATTAACGAAATCCAAAGACTGGAGTGGATCCGACGACATCGAATTTTTCACCTAAAAAAATGTACAGTGTATAGTAAGGATTTTGGAGCCTTTCCATGGCTCATCTTCCAACTGCCACAGCGGCCCCACTAGGCGTACCTACGACCTGTGCACACCTGTGGTTATGTGTTGAGATGTGTATTAACGAAATCCAAAGACTGGAGTGGATCCGACGACATCGAATTTTTCACCTAAAAAAATGTACAGTGTATAGTAAGGATTTTGGAGCCTTTGCATGGCGCATCTTCCAACTGCCACAGCGGCCCAACTAGGCGTACCTACGACCTGTGCACACCTGTGGTTATGTGTTGAGATGTGTATTAACGAAATCCAAAGACTGGAGTGGATCCCACGACATCGAATTTTTCACCTAAAAAAATGTACAGTGTATAGTAAGGATTTTGGAGCCTTTCCATGGCTCATCTTCCAACTGCCACAGCGGCCCAACTAGGCGTACCTACGACCTGTGCACACCTGTGGTTATGTGTTGAGATGTGTGTTAACGAAATCCAAAGACTGGAGTGGATCCGACGACATCGAATTTTTCACCTAAAAAAATGTACAGTGTATAGTAAGGATTTTGGAGCCTTTCCATGGCTCATCTTCCAACTGCCACAGCGGCCCAACTAGGCGTACCTACGACCTGTGCGCACCTGTGGTTATGTGTTGAGATGTGTATTAACGAAATCCAAAGACTGGAGTGGATCCGACGACATCGAATTTTTCACCTAAAAAAATGTACAGTGTATAGTAAGGATTTTGGAGCCTTTCCATGGCTCATCTTCCAACTGCCACAGCGGCCCAACTAGGCGTACCTACGACCTGTGCGCACCTGTGGTTATGTGTTGAGACATCGAATTTTTCACCTAAAAAAATGTACAGTGTATAGTAAGGATTTTGGAGCCTTTGCATGGCGCATCTTCCAACTGCCACAGCGGCCCAACTAGGCGTACCTACGACCTGTGCGCACCTGTGGTTATGTGTTGAGATGTGTATTAACGAAATCCAAAGACTGGAGTGGATCCGACGACATCGAATTTTTCACCTAAAAAAATGTACAGTGTATAGTAAGGATTTTGGAGCCTTTCCATGGCTCATATTCCAACTGCCACAGCGGCCCAACTAGGCGTACCTACGACCTGTGCGCACCTGTGGTTATGTGTTGAGATGTGTATTAACGAAATCCAAAGACTGGAGTGGACCCCACGACATCGAATTTTTCACCTAAAAAAATGTACAGTGTATAGTAAGGATTTTGGAGCCTTTCCATGGCTCATCTTCCAACTGCCACAGCGGCCCAACTAGGCGTACCTACGGCCTGTGTACACCTGTGGTTATGTGTTGAGATGTGTATTAACGAAATCCAAAGACTGGAGTGGATCCGACGACATCGAATTTTTCACCTAAAAAAATGTACAGTGTATAGTAAGGATTTTGGAGCCTTTCCATGGCTCATCTTCCAACTGCCACAGCGGCCCAACTAGGCGTACCTACGACCTGTGCGCACCTGTGGTTATGTGTTGAGATGTGTATTAACGAAATCCAAAGACTGGAGTGGATCCGACGACATCGAATTTTTCACCTAAAAAAATGTACAGTGTATAGTAAGGATTTTGGAGCTTTTCCATGGCTCATCTTCCAACTGCCACAGCGGCCCAACTAGGCGTACCTACGACCTGTGCGCACCTGTGGTTATGTGTTGAGATGTGTATTAACGAAATCCAAAGACTGGAGTGGATCCGACGACATCGAATTTTTCACCTAAAAAAATGTACAGTGTATAGTAAGGATTTTGGAGCCTTTGCATGGCTCATATTCCAACTGCCACAGCGGCCCAACTAGGCGTACCTACGACCTGTGCGCACCTGTGGTTATGTGTTGAGATGTGTATTAACGAAATCCAAAGACTGGAGTGAACCCCACGACATCGAATTTTTCACCTAAAAAAATGTACAGTGTATAGTAAGGATTTTGGAGCCTTTCCATGGCTCATCTTCCAACTGCCACAGCGGCCCAACTAGGCGTACCTACGACCTGTGCACACCTGTGGTTATGTGTTGAGATGTGTATTAACGAAATCCAAAGACTGGAGTGGATCCGACGACATCGAATTTTTCACCTAAAAAAATGTACAGTGTATAGTAAGGATTTTGGAGCTTTTCCATGGCTCATCTTCCAACTGCCACAGCGGCCCAACTAGGCGTACCTACGACCTGTGCGCACCTGTGGTTATGTGTTGAGATGTGTATTAACGAAATCCAAAGACTGGAGTGGATCCGACGACATCGAATTTTTCACCTAAAAAAATGTACAGTGTATAGTAAGGATTTTGGAGCCTTTCCATGGCTCATCTTCCAACTGCCACAGCGGCCCAACTAGGCGTACCTACGACCTGTGCGCACCTGTGGTTATGTGTTGAGATGTGTATTAACGAAATCCAAAGACTGGAGTGGATCCGACGACATCGAATTTTTCACCTAAAAAAATGTACAGTGTATAGTAAGGATTTTGGAGCCTTTCCATGGCTCATATTCCAACTGCCACAGCGGCCCAACTAGGCGTACCTACGACCTGTGCGCACCTGTGGTTATGTGTTGAGATGTGTATTAACGAAATCCAAAGACTGGAGTGGACCCCACGACATCGAATTTTTCACCTAAAAAAATGTACAGTGTATAGTAAGGATTTTAGAGCCTTTCCATGGCTCATCTTCCAACTGCCACAGCGGCCCAACTAGTCGTACCTACGACCTGTGCGCACCTGTGGTTATGTGTTGAGATGTCTATTAACGAAATCCAAAGACTGGAGTGGATCCGACGACATCGAATTTTTCACCTAAAAACATGTACAGTGTTTAGTAAGGATTTTGGAGCCTTCCATGGCTCATCTTCCAACTGCCACAGCGGCCCAACTAGGCGTACCTACGACCTGTGCGCACCTGTGGTTATGTGTTGAGATGTGTATTAACGAAATCCAAAGACTGGAGTGGATCCAACGACATCGAATTTTTCACCTAAAAAAATGTACAGTGTATAGTAAGGATTTTCGAGCCTTCCATGGCTCACTTCCAACTGCCACAGCGGCCCAACTAGGCGTACCTACGACCTGTGCGCACCTGTGGTTATGTGTTGAGATGTCTATTAACGAAATCCAAAGACTGGAGTGGATCCGACTACATCGAATTTTTCACCTAAAAAAATGTACAGTGTATAGTAAGGATTTTGGAGCCTTTCCATGGCTCATCTTCCAACTGCCACAGCGGCCCAACTAGGCGTACCTACGACCTGTGCGCACCTGTGGTTATGTGTTGAGATGTGTATTAACGAAATCCAAAGACTGGAGTGGATCCGACGACATCGAATTTTTCACCTAAAAAAATGTACAGTGTATAGTAAGGATTTTGGAGCCTTTCCATGGCTCATCTTCCAACTGCCACAGCGGCCCAACTAGGCGTACCTACGACCTGTGCGCACCTGTGGTTATGTGTTGAGATGTGTATTAACGAAATCCAAAGACTGGAGTGGATCCGACGACATCGAATTTTTCACCTAAAAAAATGTACAGTGTATAGTAAGGATTTTGGAGCCTTTCCATGGCTCATCTTCCAACTGCCACAGCGGCCCAACTAGGCGTACCTACGACCTGTGCGCACCTGTAGTTATGTGTTGAGATGTCTATTAACGAAATCCAAGGACTGGAGTGGATCCGACGACATCGAATTTTTCACCTAAAAAAATGTACAGTGTATAGTAAGGATTTTGGAGCCTTTCCATGGCTCATCTTCCAACTGCCACAGCGGCCCAACTAGGCGTACCTACGACCTGTGCGCACCTGTGGTTATGTGTTGAGATGTGTATTAACGAAATCCAAAGACTGGAGGGGATCCAACGACATCGAATTTTTCACCTAAAAAAATGTACAGTGTATAGTAAGGATTTTGGAGCCTTCCATGGCTCATCTTCCAACGGCCACAGCGGCCCAACTAGGCGTACCTACGACCTGTGCGCACCTGTAGTTATGTGTTGAGATGTCTATTAACGAAATCCAAAGACTAGAGTGGATCCGACGACATCGAATTTTTCACCTAAAAAAATGTACAGTGTATAGTAAGGATTTTGGAGCCTTCCATGGCTCATCTTCCAACTGCCATAGCGGCCCAACTAGGCGTACCTACGACCTGTGCGCACCTGTGGTTATGTGTTGAGATGTCTATTAACGAAATCCAAAGACTGGAGTGGATCCGACGACATCGAATTTTTCACCTAAAAAAATTTACAGTGTATAGTAAGGATTTTGGAGCCTTCCATGGCTCATCTTCCAACTGCCACAGCGGCCCAACTAGGCGTACCTACGACCTGTGCGCACCTGTGGTTATGTGTTGAGATGTCTATTAACGAAATCCAAAGACTGGAGTGGATCCGACGACATCGAATTTTTCACCTAAAAAAATGTACAGTGTATAGTAAGGATTTTGGAGCCTTTCCATGGCTCATCTTCCAACTGCCACAGCGGCCCAACTAGGCGTACCTACGACCTGTGCGCACCTGTGGTTATGTGTTGAGATGTGTATTAACGAAATCCAAAGACTGGAGTGGATCCGACGACATCGAATTTTTCACCTAAAAAAATGTACAGTGTATAGTAAGGATTTTGGAGCCTTTCCATGGCTCATCTTCCAACTGCCACAGCGGCCCAACTAGGCGTACCTACGACCTGTGCGCACCTGTAGTTATGTGTTGAGATGTCTATTAACGAAATCCAAGGACTGGAGTGGATCCGACGACATCGAATTTTTCACCTAAAAAAATGTACAGTGTATAGTAAGGATTTTGGAGCCTTTCCATGGCTCATCTTCCAACTGCCACAGCGGCCCAACTAGGCGTACCTACGACCTGTGCGCACCTGTGGTTATGTGTTGAGATGTGTATTAACGAAATCCAAAGACTGGAGGGGATCCAACGACATCGAATTTTTCACCTAAAAAAATGTACTGTGTATAGTAAGGATTTTGGAGCCTTCCATGGCTCATCTTCCAACTGCCACAGCGGCCCAACTAGGCGTACCTACGACCTGTGCGCACCTGTGGTTATGTGTTGAGATGTCTATTAACGAAATCCAAAGACTGGAGTGGATCCGACGACATCGAATTTTTCACCTAAAAAAATGTACAGTGTATAGTAAGGATTTTGGAGCCTTCCATGGCTCATCTTCCAACTGCCACAGCGGCCCAACTAGGCGTACCTACGACCTGTGCGCACCTGTGGTTATGTGTTGAGATGTGTATTAACGAAATCCAAAGACTGGAGTGGATCCAACGACATCGAATTTTTCACCTAAAAAAATGTACAGTGTATAGTAAGGATTTTCGAGCCTTCCATGGCTCATCTTCCAACTGCCACAGCGGCCCAACTAGGCGTACCTACGACCTGTGCGCACCTGTGGTTATGTGTTGAGATGTCTATTAACGAAATCCAAAGACTGGAGTGGATCCGACGAAATCGAATTTTTCACCTAAAAAAATGTACAGTGTATAGTAAGGATTTTGGAGCCTTCCATGGCTCATCTTCCAACTGCCACAGCGGCCCAACTAGGCGTACCTACGACCTGTGCGCACCTGTGGTTATGTGTTGAGATGTCTATTAACGAAATCCAAAGACTGGAGTGGATCCGACGACATCGAATTTTTCACCTAAAAAAATGTACAGTGTATAGTAAGGATTTTAGAGCCTTTCCATGGCTCTTCTTCCAACTGCCACAGCGGCCCAACTAGGCGTACCTACGACCTGTGCGCACCTGTGGTTATGTGTTGAGATGTGTATTAACGAAATCCAAAGACTGGAGTGGATCCGACGACATCGAATTTTTCACCTAAAAAAATGTACAGTGTATAGTAAGGATTTTGGAGCCTTTCCATGGCTCATCTTCCAACTGCCACAGCGGCCCAACTAGGCGTACCTACGACCTGTGCGCACCTGTAGTTATGTGTTGAGATGTCTATTAACGAAATCCAAGGACTGGAGTGGATCCGACGACATCGAATTTTTCACCTAAAAAAATGTACAGTGTATAGTAAGGATTTTGGAGCCTTTCCATGGCTCATCTTCCAACTGCCACAGCGGCCCAACTAGGCGTACCTACGACCTGTGCGCACCTGTGGTTATGTGTTGAGATGTGTATTAACGAAATCCAAAGACTGGAGGGGATCCAACGACATCGAATTTTTCACCTAAAAAAATGTACAGTGTATAGTAAGGATTTTGGAGCCTTCCATGGCTCATCTTCCAACTGCCACAGCGGCCCAACTAGGCGTACCTACGACCTGTGCGCACCTGTAGTTATGTGTTGAGATGTCTATTAACGAAATCCAAAGACTGGAGTGGATCCGACGACATCGAATTTTTCACCTAAAAAAATGTACAGTGTATAGTAAGGATTTTGGAGCCTTTCCATGGCTCATTTTCCAACTGCCACAGCGGCCCAACTAGGCGTACCTACGACCTGTGCGCACCTGTGGTTATGTGTTGAGATGTGTATTAACGAAATCCAAAGACTGGAGTGGATCCAACGACATCGAATTTTTCACCTAAAAAAATGTACAGTGTATAGTAAGGATTTTCGAGCCTTCCATGGCTCATCTTCCAACTGCCACAGCGGCCCAACTAGGCGTACCTACGACCTGTGCGCACCTGTGGTTATGTGTTGAGATGTCTATTAACGAAATCCAAAGACTGGAGTGGATCCGACGACATCGAATTTTTCACCTAAAAAAATGTACAGTGTATAGTAAGGATTTTGGAGCCTTTCCATGGCTCATCTTCCAACTGCCACAGCGGCCCAGCTAGGCGTACCTACGACCTAAAGACTGGAGTGGATCCAACGACATCGAATTTTTCACCTAAAAAAATGTACAGTGTATAGTAAGGATTTTCGAGCCTTCCATGGCTCATCTTCCAACTGCCACAGCGGCCCAACTAGGCGTACCTACGACCTGTGCGCACCTGTAGTTATGTGTTGAGATGTCTATTAACGAAATCCAAAGACTAGAGTGGATCCGACTACATCGAATTTTTCACCTAAAAAAATGTACAGTGTATAGTAAGGATTTTGGAGCCTTCCATGGCTCATCTTCCAACTGCCACAGCGGCCCAACTAGGCGTACCTACGACCTGTGCGCACCTGTGGTTATGTGTTGAGATGTGTATTAACGAAATCCAAAGACTGGAGTGGATCCAACGACATCGAATTTTTCACCTAAAAAAATGTACAGTGTATAGTAACGATTTTGGAGCCTTCCATGGCTCATCTTCCAACTGCCACAGCGGCCCAACTAGGCGTACCTACGACTTGTGCGCACCTGTGGTTATGTGTTGAGATGTCTATTAACGAAATCCAAAGACTGGAGTGGATCCGACGACATCGAATTTTTCACCTAAAAAAATGTACAGTGTATAGTAAGGATTTTGGAGCCTTTCCATGGCTCATCTTCCAACTGCCACAGAGGCCCAACTAGGCGTACCTACGACCTGTGCGCACCTGTGGTTATGTGTTGAGATGTCTATTAACGAAATCCAAAGACTGGAGTGGATCCGACGACATCGAATTTTTCACCTAAAAAAATGTACAGTGTATAGTAAGGATTTTGGAGCCTTTCCATGGCTCATCTTCCAACTGCGACAGCGGCCCAACTAGGCGTACCTACGACCTGTGCGCACCTGTGGTTATGTGTTGAGATGTGTATTAACGAAATCCAAAGACTGGAGTGGATCCGACGACATCGAATTTTTCACCTAAAAAAATGTACAGTGTATAGTAAGGATTTTGGAGCCTTTCCATGGCTCATCTTCCAACTGCCACAGCGGCCCAACTAGGCGTACCTACGACCTGTGCGCACCTGTGGTTATGTGTTGAGATGTGTATTAACGAAATCCAAAGACTGGAGTGGATCCGACGACATCGAATTTTTCACCTAAAAAAATTTACAGTGTATAGTAAGGATTTTGGAGCCTTCCATGGCTCATCTTCCAACTGCCACAGCGGCCCAACTAGGCGTACCTACGACCTGTGCGCACCTGTGGTTATGTGTTGAGATGTCTATTAACG
Source organism: Eristalis pertinax (assembly GCA_907269125.1). Classification (NCBI taxonomy): domain Eukaryota; kingdom Metazoa; phylum Arthropoda; class Insecta; order Diptera; family Syrphidae; genus Eristalis; species Eristalis pertinax. The sequence goes on from OU026148.1 coordinate 35,496,086, forward strand.
AAATCCAAAGACTGGAGTGGAACCGACGACATCGAATTTTTCACCTAAAAAAATGTACAGTGTATAGTAGGGATTTTAGAGCCTTTCCATGGCTCTTCTTCCAACTGCCACAGCGGCCCAACTAGGCGTACCTACGACCTGTGCGCACCTGTGGTTATGTGTTGAGATGTCTATTAACGAAATCCAAAGACTAGAGTGGATCCGACGACATCGAATTTTTCACCTAAAAAAATGTACAGTGTATAGTAAGGATTTTGGAGCCTTTCCATGGCTCATCTTCCAACTGCCACAGCGGCCCAACTAGGCGTACCTACGACCTGTGCGCACCTGTAGTTATGTGTTGAGATGTCTATTAACGAAATCCAAGGACTGGAGTGGATCCGACGACATCGAATTTTTCACCTAAAAAAATGTACAGTGTATAGTAAGGATTTTGGAGCCTTTCCATGGCTCATCTTCCAACTGCCACAGCGGCCCAACTAGGCGTACCTACGACCTGTGCGCACCTGTAGTTATGTGTTGAGATGTCTATTAACGAAATCCAAGGACTGGAGTGGATCCGACGACATCGAATTTTTCACCTAAAAAAATGTACAGTGTATAGTAAGGATTTTGGAGCCTTTCCATGGCTCATCTTCCAACTGCCACAGCGGCCCAACTAGGCGTACCTACGACCTGTGCGCACCTGTGGTTATGTGTTGAGATGTGTATTAACGAAATCCAAAGACTGGAGTGGATCCGACGACATCGAATTTTTCACCTAAAAAAATGTACAGTGTATAGTAAGGATTTTGGAGCCTTTCCATGGCTCATCTTCCAACTGCCACAGCGGCCCAACTAGGCGTACCTACGACCTGTGCGCACCTGTAGTTATGTGTTGAGATGTGTATTAACGAAATCCAAGGACTGGAGTGGATCCGACGACATCGAATTTTTCACCTAAAAAAATGTACAGTGTATAGTAAGGATTTTGGAGCCTTTCCATGGCTCATCTTCCAACTGCCACAGCGGCCCAACTAGGCGTACCTACGACCTGTGCGCACCTGTGGTTATGTGTTGAGATGTGTATTAACGAAATCCAAAGACTGGAGGGGATCCAACGACATCGAATTTTTCACCTAAAAAAATGTACAGTGTATAGTAAGGATTTTGGAGCCTTCCATGGCTTATCTTCCAACTGCCACAGCGGCCCAACTAGGCGTACCTACGACCTGTGCGCACCTGTAGTTATGTGTTGAGATGTCTATTAACGAAATCCAAAGACTAGAGTGGATCCGACGACATCGAATTTTTCACCTAAAAAAATGTACAGTGTATAGTAAGGATTTTGGAGCCTTCCATGGCTCATCTTCCAACTGCCATAGCGGCCCAACTAGGCGTACCTACGACCTGTGCGCACCTGTGGTTATGTGTTGAGATGTCTATTAACGAAATCCAAAGACTGGAGTGGATCCGACGACATCGAATTTTTCACCTAAAAAAATTTACAGTGTATAGTAAGGATTTTGGAGCCTTCCATGGCTCATCTTCCAACTGCCACAGCGGCCCAACTAGGCGTACCTACGACCTGTGCTCACCTGTGGTTATGTGTTGAGATGTCTATTAACGAAATCCAAAGACTGGAGTGGAACCGACGACATCGAATTTTTCACCTAAAAAAATGTACAGTGTATAGTAAGGATTTTAGAGCCTTTCCATGGCTCTTCTTCCAACTGCCACAGCGGCCCAACTAGGCGTACCTACGACCTGTGCGCACCTGTGGTTATGTGTTGAGATGTCTATTAACGAAATCCAAAGACTAGAGTGGATCCGACGACATCGAATTTTTCACCTAAAAAAATGTACAGTGTATAGTAAGGATTTTGGAGCCTTCCATGGCTCATCTTCCAACTGCCACAGCGGCCCAACTAGGCGTACCTACGACCTGTGCGCACCTGTGGTTATGTGTTGAGATGTCTATTAACGAAATCCAAAGACTGGAGTGGATCCGACGACATCGAATGTTTCACCTAAAAAAATGTACAGTGTATAGTAAGGATTTTAGAGCCTTTCCATGGCTCATCTTCCAACTGCCACAGCGGCCCAACTAGACGTACCTACGACCTGTGCGCACCTGTAGTTATGTGTTGAGATGTCTATTAACGAAATCCAAAGACTGGAGTGGATCCGACGACATCGAATTTTTCACCTAAAAAAATGTACAGTGTATAGTAAGGATTTTGGAGCCTTCCATGGCTCATCTTCCAACTGCCACAGCGGCCCAACTAGGCGTACCTACGACCTGTGCGCACCTGTGGTTATGTGTTGAGATGTGTATTAACGAAATCCAAAGACTGGAGTGGATCCGACGACATCGAATTTTTCACCTAAAAAAATGTACAGTGTATAGTAAGGATTTTGGAGCCTTCCATGGCTCATCTTCCAACTGCCACAGCGGCCCAACTAGGCGTACCTACGACCTGTGCGCACCTGTAGTTATGTGTTGAGATGTCTATTAACGAAATCCAAAGACTAGAGTGGATCCGACGACATCGAATTTTTCACCTAAAAAAATGTACAGTGTATAGTAAGGATTTTGGAGCCTTCCATGGCTCATCTTCCAACTGCCATAGCGGCCCAACTAGGCGTACCTACGACCTGTGCGCACCTGTGGTTATGTGTTGAGATGTCTATTAACGAAATCCAAAGACTGGAGTGGATCCGACGACATCGAATTTTTCACCTAAAAAAATGTACAGTGTATAGTAAGGATTTTGGAGCCTTCCATGGCTCATCTTCCAACTGCCACAGCGGCCCAACTAGGCGTACCTACCACCTGTGCGCACCTGTGGTTATGTGTTGAGATGTATATTAACGAAATCCAAAGACTGGAGTGGATCCGACGACATCGAATTTTTCACCTAAAAAAATGTGCAGTGTATAGTAAGGATTTTGGAGCCTTCCATGGCTCATCTTCCAACTGCCACAGCGGCCCAACTAGGCGTACCTACGACCTGTGCGCACCTGTGGTTATGTGTTGAGATGTCTATTAACGAAATCCAAAGACTGGAGTGGATCCGACGACATCGAATGTTTCACCTAAAAAAATGTACAGTGTATAGTAAGGATTTTAGAGCCTTTCCATGGCTCTTCTTCCAACTGCCACAGCGGCCCAACTAGGCGTACCTACGACCTGTGCGCACCTGTGGTTATGTGTTGAGATGTCTATTAACGAAATCCAAAGACTAGAGTGGATCCGACGACATCGAATTTTTCACCTAAAAAAATGTACAGTGTATAGTAAGGATTTTGGAGCCTTCCATGGCTCATCTTCCAACTGCCACAGCGGCCCAACTAGGCGTACCTACGACCTGTGCGCACCTGTAGTTATGTGTTGAGATGTCTATTAACGAAATCCAAAGACTAGAGTGGATCCGACGACATCGAATTTTTCACCTAAAAAAATGTACAGTGTATAGTAAGGATTTTGGAGCCTTCCATGGCTCATCTTCCAACTGCCATAGCGGCCCAACTAGGCGTACCTACGACCTGTGCGCACCTGTGGTTATGTGTTGAGATGTCTATTAACGAAATCCAAAGACTGGAGTGGATCCGACGACATCGAATTTTTCACCTAAAAAAATGTACAGTGTATAGTAAGGATTTTGGAGCCTTCCATGGCTCATCTTCCAACTGCCATAGCGGCCCAACTAGGCGTACCTACGACCTGTGCGCACCTGTGGTTATGTGTTGAGATGTCTATTAACGAAATCCAAAGACTGGAGTGGAGCCGACGACATCGAATTTTTCACCTAAAAAAATGTACAGTGTATAGTAAGGATTTTGGAGCCTTCCATGGCTCATCTTCCAACTGCCACAGCGGCCCAACTAGGCGTACCTACGACCTGTGCGCACCTGTGGTTATGTGTTGAGATGTCTATTAACGAAATCCAAAGACTGGAGTGGATCCGACGACATCGAATTTTTCACCTAAAAAAATGTACAGTGTATAGTAAGGATTTTGGAGCCTTTCCATGGCTCATCTTCCAACTGCCACAA